>JAHDVF020001412.1:0-665338 GCA_022606425.2 Lepidostoma basale | reverse complement strand
ACGGTCCATGTTGATAAATGGTGGTGGTGGAGCGATGGTAGCTTCCTGATTAACCTGTAGATTAGACATAATCGATAGGTTTTGGGGATTTTACCGGACATCCGGGTAAAATTGTGGCGATGAGGTTTGCAACCCATCACACCAAGTCTCTCGCGATGGCGAAAAGAGAAGAATAGAGTGCCGCATCGATTAAAGTGTGGCAGTCCATTCTTTCTACCTACCCTTTCGGGGAGACGGCGTGATGGTTAGTTAGTTAGTTAGCGAAATTTTTTTATCAGGGGGGGCGGGGGTGGGGGTGGTCTCAGATGACCGGAAGTTGGAAAAGATTACAAATAAAGTGCATCGCACAGCACTGGTTGTGTCGTGCTAGTGAAGAGGGCGCTAAAAGCAAACGATTGCGCTATGAATCGCTGCAATAGAATAATGGGGGGTTGAATGGGAGCTAAAATACAAAGTTATTTTGGACCATAAGTCCGATCCAGCTGCTTCTGTGAGAGTTTGCATGTGGTAGGTAGGGGCATCGTATGAACTGAGATTGATGGTTTTAGTAAACAATAGATGACTATGGGGTTGCCATTAATGTCACATGAAATATATTGAATTTACGGAGAAGTTTGTAATTTAATACGAGTGATAGAGTGTAAGAAAAAAATAAAAACAGGACATTGTGAAGGCAGCGCAGGTTGGAAATCGGCAGTCGTTATGTCGATGATACTTTTTGATAATTATCGATCGATTAAACGGAGAAAGCAAACAATCGCGAAGCGATATTTGCGCGAGATATTTTTGAACAGAGTATTCCAGTTGGAACACTCTACTAATTAATTGAATTAATGAAGCTCAAGCCGTTATGCGATTGAGATGTTCCATGATTAGACAGGTACGAAATTGACTGGTGGTAGGTATTATGTGAGGGGACTCACCCGCTGCTGTACGCCGATATCTGCTATCGAGAAAATCGAAAATTTTGTATCTTGCAGTCCTGATTTCGTAGCCTCTGTAGTCACTCCTGCCGCTTCGAAGTTCCTCTCTGCAATCAGGAACCAGATCTCTGGGTCATCCGGACAGACGGGTGGCTGTCGTATCGCCACATGTCCGATCTCACTGGATCCAGCATGTGGTCGAAAAAGGAATACCCTTTCGAGTCAACCACGGAATCATATCGGCTTTTTTAGAATTCGGTGTCGGTGCTGGATTGACCAACTTATTGTGGTATGACGCATTGTCAATTATCACCACAGACCTAGGTTCCAGATTAGGAATTAATTTTTCAGTTAACCATTTTTGATAATTGGCAAAGTTCATATCATCGTGGTAATCACCAGTCTTTTGGTGGGATTTGTACATTAGTAGGGCATCAGGTATGAAACCCTTCTTGCTGCCGGCATGTACAATGATGAAGCGGGATACTTTTGATATCGGGATTTTCATACCTTCACCAGATTTGTCACTCGACGAAATTGATGACACATGGGTTGTATGAATATATGTTTCATCTGTATACACTATCGGCCTATTTTCTTCGCGATACCTTCGTATCGCTCTCAAATATGATATCCGTTACTCTCTCTAACATATCAAACGTTGAATTCCACCTCGTGGATACATCTTTATTTCCGCTGAGGTTATTTTGCATTTGATGCAGTTTTGAAAGGACGTGAGAACTTCTCTTAATAAAATGGACGGTAACTTTAACTTTTTCTACCGTGGGCATCATTAAACTATTTACTGCATTATGGACAATTAGATTTGTAGTGTGATAAAATATGAAGTGTGCCGAACATTGAGTAGCTCAACGGCAGCTTTCATGTTTGCAGCAATGTCGGTCACCATAGCCGTAATTTTATAATCTATATTACATTGTTTCATTGCAGATTTTATCCATGAAGCTATATTTTGTGCAGTATGTTTTTGATCGAACTCGGGACATTCTAATAACAATGATCTTAGTACAGATTTATTAGCAAAATGAGCACTAAGGGTGTAAAAGCTTATATTATTAATATTAGTCCAACTGCCGGAAGTGAGACAAATTGCCTTTGCAAATGTTAACTCTTTATTAACTTTACCAAAAAGGTCATTTTCATTAGCTCGTAATAGAGAGTTAGAAAATGTCTTTCTACTTGGTAATTTATAGAAAGCACAAAACAATTGGATACATTTATTAAATCCTCGTCCTCTACAATAGAGGAGGCGTGGTATTCTTTACAAATCATTTTTAATAATTGGCATTCGATCGGGTTCTAGCAATAGGCATCGGCTTAACAACATTAATGAAATGGGTCATTTGTGCTTGAAGAGTGCGGGATGATGTCGCAAAATCATCATCCAAAATGTTATGGCTGTTGATTCACAAACTAAGTCTAAGTAAGGAAGCTGAAGTTATTATCTCATTAGGTGATGAAGTTGGTACTTCACCAATACCAGAACCTTCATCTGAGATAAAAGTGGTGGTACCTGACTGAACTGGAATCGGCTCATCTCTTTCTGAAATCCTGATGTTGTCTTGTGTCTTTTTTCTATTCAATTCAACAGTATGGTGTTTCCATCTCTTGCCCAGAAAGCCCACTGCGAGGCGAGCTCCGGGCGCCGCTTTCCTTCTTCTTTGTGGTATTAGGCGGAGACACTAGGTCTCATTTTTCAACCTCCATCTCCGCTTCTCGATTCTACTCCTACGACGTTCCGGACTCTTTCTCTCGTTTGCCAGTAAGAAGAGTCATCACCCAAGCACCACTGCCGTCTAGCCCGCCGTAGTCTGCCATTTCACGGCAAGCACTTCCACTTTTAATTTGAAATCTGCAGAATTGCACCTCGTGGATACATCTTGTATTAGTTTTAATTTATTTCCGCTGAGGTTATTTTGCATTTGATGCATCTTTGAAAGGGCGTGAGAACTTCTCTTAAAAAATGGACGGTAACTTTAACTTTTTCTACCGTGAGCATCATTGAACTTTTAACTGCATTATGGACATTTAGATTTGTAGTGTGATAAAATATGAAGTGTGCCGAACATTGAGTAGCTCAACGGCAGCTTTCATGTTTGCAGCAATGTGGGTCACTGTAGCCGTAATTTTATAATCTATATTACATTGTTTCACTCCAGATTTTATCCATGAAGCTATATTTTGTGCAGTGTGTTTTTGATGGAATTCAGGACATTCTAATAATAATGATCTTAGTACAGATTTATTAACAAAATGAGCACTAAGGGTGTAAAAGCTAATATTCGGCTTTAAACAAAGGCTGACGTTACAAGGAGGACAAAAGTATCTTGACAGTTGTTGTTTTCTACTTCGAACCGAGGAATTTCCACAAACATGGCAACGTCTTCGAGTGGCTTTTCTGGTACTAGATTCGAGAAGTGTTTTTATATAGTCTTGGTCCCCGGTGAGTATTGCCTTAGGGGGAATGTTTACGGGAGGGGTCCGGTGTAGTATTTCAGAGGCAGCACACCAAGGGCAAATTGCCGGTCTCGCAGCATCATTGTGGCGGTTAGGGTCAGGTCCCCGTCAGGAGCGACGCTGACTCTCATCTCCTCATCCCAAAGGAGTTGATAAGGGTGAGGAAAGAAGTTAACTGCCTATCCGTGCCTGTCCAAATAAAAAAAAATCGTCTACGTATCTTTTCCAAATAAAAACATTTTTAATTAAATTAGAATCACATTTAAAAAATTTATTTTCTAAATCGTTTACAAAAATATCGGCAAATAATGGGCTTGTGGGTGCACCCATGGGCAATCCTTCAGTCTGTTTATAGTTTTTGTTATTAAATTGGAAATAATTTTGATTAATGCAGACATTATACAAGGAAATTAAATCTTTTTGACGTCATCGCTTAAACTTGTATTATTTGAAGTTAGACTATTCTTTATGATTTGCTTTGTCTCTAAAACGGGTACATTAGTAAATAAATTTACAATATCGAAAGATACTAATTTTGCGTTACGTGGAATATTTAGATCCTTTAGGTCATTAACTAATTCTTGGGGGTTCTTAATTACATGTTGGAGTGGGAATAAGTTATTTGTATTTGCAAATTTACTCAGAAGTGATGCTAATTGAAAAGTTGGGGAACTACGACTATACTAGAGCCGTTCAGAAGTGAGTCTTGGGGCCATAAATCATTTCCCTATGTCTATCTCGCTTGCACTTACGGGCCTTATGGAGCGGTTTAGGGATGGGCGTAACAATAAAATAAATATATCGATAAGTAACGTTTATTATCGTATCTTGTTCATAAACTTTAACGAGTTAACAAAGTTTTGATATTAAACTTTATTTATGGGTTTTACGTGCGTTTAAATTAGTATGAAATTAGTGACTACCAGATACTAAATTAAATACCAGTAAAAACAGAAAAATTGTTTAATTTTAAAATTTGTATACCGTATGTCTATAAACCCAGAAAGAAAGTTAAGTATAAAAAACAAAGTAGATCATATTGTGGCCCTTAAAAGAGCCGTTTATATTACAAAAAAATGTATCAATCCTCATCGGAGTCTTCTTCATCAGTGTCTTCTGCCAAATTTATTATAAGCGGCGCCTGATCTCTAATAAGAGCTTTCTGTAGGTCACTGTTTTGAAGTTCCTCGGCATGTCTCACACATTTGGCCCAGTTTTCTTTTGTGACATTATCGATGGCTCGGTGGAGGTGATTTTCAACATCTGCTATCTTGAATGTATTATTATTATTTGCAACTTCTCCCTTTACTTGTGCCCAAATTAATTCTATTGGGTTATATTGACAGTGATATGGAGGCAGCCGTATTACTTCGTGGCCTCGTTCATTTGCCAGACTGTCTAAAGCGTAGACCTTCTGCGGGTTACTGGCTTTTACTTTTTTTATTAACTCTTCTATAATTTCTCTGCTGGAATATTGAATGTTTTTTTTTGATAACCATTCTTGAATCTCGGCTTTCCTTGTGTTTCTTGTGGGTATTTTTTCCAACTGCATCGAATGATAGCTTGCGTTATCGACGATTATAACTGAGGGCTCTTCAAGTATATTTAGGAATGCGGAAAACCATGCCATATATGTATCGCCATCCATTTCTGTGTGATAATCAGCATCCTTCGATTTTACCGCTTTAAATATTAGCTTCGCTTCTGGAACAAAGCCAGTCCTTGCGGAACCAGCATGGCAAACTATCAATCTTTGACCTTTTCCTACAGGCTGATTCTTGAAACCTCCTTCATCGTTGCTTCCAAGCCACATACGCTTTCTTGAATGGTTTTGATTAATCCATGTTTCATCCAGATAGAAACGCGGCCGCTGATCGTTAGTTCTTCTAAGTAAATCCAATTTCCTTAAAAAGTCCATTCTGGCACAAACAATATCTGTTCTTTCCATTAAATATTTACGTCCTTCGGCATTTTTCTTATACTTGAACCCAATCTCCTTCATGAGTGTTCTCATCGAAGTTTTTCCGCATTTAAAATCAGGTAATTGCTCTCGGTATTTTTCTAATATTTTCGCCACGGACGGATACTCTCCACTATCATAAAATGAACCTACAGTCCGCTTCAATACACTTTTATCAAAATCGTCAATATTGGTGACAGTTTCTTGTTTCTTAAAATTTGCTCTTGGTGTACAGGGGCTGCTTGATTGCAATAATTCAGTCTTTATTCGGTCCACTGTCACTCTACTCACACCACAAATAAACGCGGCCATTTCACGTGGTTTGTTGAAATTAAGAGAAGCTATTTTATTCGGATCACTTTTCAATTCATTGACAAACAAGAATACGTTGTGAATCACTGTTCGAGTTTGAGGGCTAATATCGCCATGTAATTTCTTCAAATCAATGTTGGAAAATAAAGTATCCATAGTGCGTAACGAGTGGTGACACACGAATGAATTCATTTAATTGCAGTAAACACATTTATAACAAAAAAGCACTGCATTCGGTAAAAACCAATCATTAGTGACTCATCGTACATATCATAACGTACATATCATTACAAAATCATTATAGTGACTCATCGACACCACGAGAGCAGGTAGCCGTATACCGATAACAGTCCTGGGGCTTCCCATCCCTATTTCTATTGACATTTATGGCCCCACGACTCCGTTTGAAACGGCTGTAGTATAGAAACTACAGGCCTTATTGTTTGATTTATTTTATGAATTTTGAGTAACGCATACATTTTGGGATCAACGCATACGTTCTGGAAGGAGTGATCCCTTCATTAGTATGCTCTCGGCCAGCGAGACCGTGAATCTGATACCGTTGTGTTCGGACAGAGAGATGTCTCTGTCCACCCTCCAGTGCTCTATTCTCTCTATGAGATTGTTCGAGCAGACGGTGACATCTACGATGCTGCTGAGGAGATTACCACCCCGCACCATTTCGAAAGTCGGCGCGGAGCCCTCGTTCAACACGTGGAGCTGGTTCTGGGCTACAAACTGGTCGACCTTGTCTCCTCTCGTGTCGGTCTTTTTGCAGCCCCACCATATGCTCTTCGCGTTGACGTCGGCTCCCACCAGAATTCGGTGGTATTTTTTTTATCTTCCATCAGCGCGCCGGCCTTGGGCAGTCCGGCGTCTATGTCGTCATCCAGGGGGAGATAGAGAGATCCGACCACCAAAGGCGGTCCTCTCGCCTCCATCTCTATCTGTACGAAGACGTTCGCGCTGTCGCTGAACTCTCTCAGCATGACGGATCTCCCGGTTAGGTTAGGTTAGGTTTGTGTTGGTTTGGTTAGGTTAGGTTAGGTTTGGGTTGGTTAGGTTAGGTTAGGTTACGTCGACTACTACTACGGGGCGATGCGCGACGCCAGCGCCCTGCGGAGAGGGAGGGGGCCCCCCCCGCGCGCGCCGAATCGGCCACACCGAACTCAACCGGTAGTCCAATTCAGGGCGGTGTTTTGTTCGAGAGATGACGTCACACTCAACGGGGACGTCACACTGCGCGGTGACGTCACACCGAACCAAGTGAACCTCACCAAGCCGGTAGACCAATTCAGGGCGGTGTTTGTTTGGGGGTGTGACGTAGGCGGTGTAAAATTTTCAAAGTGTTGGAAAAAAAAAGTGTTCGGATTTGGAATAATATAAAAAATGTTTTTTTTTTTTTTTTTCCATTTTTTATATTTTTTGATTAAGCTAATAAAAATTATTTATAAATTTTTTAATTGTTTAAATAAAAGACAACATTTGTTTAAACATTTATTATAAGTTAACTGCAGGACAGCCCTCGCATTCGTCCATTAACACTAGATAAAACAAAGACAGGTGACACACTTGACAATAATATTTGGCGGATCTGTACGACATCAGCGTGTGATAATCTGCAAGGCCGTGATGGGTGGAGAGCATCATGGTGGACGGTCCTCTCTTGTTATATTCCGGGAGACAGGTGAGGCAGACGTGATTGACGTATTCGTCAATTATATACTCCAGGTAGAAGCACACTCTGCGGCTGAAGTGAAGGTGGTCGTCGATCACCCCGCGCCAGGCGTCGAAGGAGAATCGCGTCCTCATCAGAGGCTCCATGTCCGGTTCATCCTCGGACGGCGGCGTAAACTCCAAGCGACGAGGTTCGAAGGGACGGGCGGGAACCGATTCGGGCGTCTCCGGCCGATAGGGCGCGACGACGGCGACCAACCGGGAAGTCGAATCCACGAACGGACGGTCGAATTCCTCGGCGAGGGACGCGGAAGCGCGGACAGCGTGAGGTTAGGTTAGGTTAGGTAGGGCGACTACTACTACGAGATGTATCGCGACGCCAGCACCCTCCGGGGAGGGCGGCCCCCCCCCGCGCGCGCCGAATCGGCCACACCGAACTCAACCGGTAGACCAATTCAGGGCGGTGTTTTGTTTGAGAGATGACGTCATACTGCAAGGTGACGTCATACTGCAAGGTGACGTCATACCGAACCATGCATACCTCACCAAGCCGGTAGACCAATTCAGGGCGGTGTTTGGTTGGGAGTGTGACGTAATCGGTGTGAAAATTTTCAAAGTGTTGAAAAAAAAAGTGTTCGGATTTGGAATAATATAAAAAATGTTTTTTTTTTTTTTTTCCATTTTTTATATTTTTTGATTAAGCTAATAAAAATTATTTATAAATTTTTTAATTGTTTAAATAAAAGACAACATTTGTTTAAACATTTATTATAAGTTAACTGCAGGACAGCCCTCGCATTCGTCCATTAACACTAGATAAAACAAAGACAGGTGACACACTTGACAATAATATTTGGAGGATCTGTACGACATCAGCGTGTGATAATCTGCAAGGCCGTGATGGGTGGAGAGCATCATGGTGGACGGTCCTCTCTTGTTATATTCCGGGAGACAGGTTGTAAAGTTTATAAGATTTTAACTAGATAGATTTAGCTTGAAGGGCTCATGTCGAAAATTGGAAGTGGCGAGAGTGATGGTAATATATAATGAATCTATTCTGCGGGTAGCTCGGACCAGAACCTCGAGCAACCTGATTACTTATCTTATTGGTGGGCTGAAGACTTCCTAGTACTTGCCTTGGTGCCTCTTCCGATCCGGATTCCGCGGCTAGCATCTGGCAGGACAAAAGTTCTATTTCTCTAGGGAGCCACTTACGCACGCCCAAACCGCCAAGGGGAATTCATGTCTTATAAATTAAAAGAGGATGAGAGTCTATATAGTCTGATTTCGTAGCCTCTGTAGTCACTGTCATGGACCTCCTCGTTGTGATGATGTGGTGCGGGTCGATGACGGTTTAGCCTCTCTCGGGATAATTAGAGGTGGAATTATATATTTTCACTGATAAGACTTTGTGATTTTCTCCTCGTCTCGTATATTTAAAGTTTACTGTTTAGCTTTCTGGGATGATCTGACGGTTCTCAGATCTGGGAGGGCTATATAAAGGCAACGGGTTAATAGGGACGCTATCCTTGAAAAGAGTGTGGTAAACAAAATGCCTATGGCCTAATCCCAAAGGAATTCGTATGTTAGAAAAATGCGTAGTTTAAAGTATCAAAGAAAAGCATTGTTCTCGGTAATACATTACACTAAAGCTTGGTACTCGATATTGGTCAACCGAAATGAGTCACCCGAAATGGATCGGAATACATTACATCACTCCTGCCGCTTCGAAGTTCCTCTCTGCAATCAGGAACCAGATCTCTGGGTCATCCGGACAGACGGGTGGCTGTCGTATCGCCACATGTCCGATCTCACTGGATCCAGCATGTGGTCGAAAAAGGAATACCCTTTCGAGTCAACCGCGGAATCATATCGGCTTTTTTAGAATTCGGTGTCGGTGCTGGATTGACCAACTTATTGTGGTATGACGCATTGTCAATTATCAGCACAGACCTAGGTTCCAGATTAGGAATTAATTTTTCAGTTAACCATTTTTGATAATTGGCAAAGTTCATATCATCGTGGTAATCACCAGTCTTTTGGTGGGATTTGTACATTAGTAGGGCATCAGGTATGAAACCCTTCTTGCTGCCGGCATGTACAATGATGAAGCGGGATACTTTTGATATCGGGATTTTCATACCTTCACCAGATTTGTCACTCGACGAAATTGATGACACATGGGTTGTATGAATATATGTTTCATCTGTATACACTATCGGCCTATTTTCTTCGCGATACCTTCGTATCGCTCTCAAAAATGATATCCGTTTAAAATTGATATCTGGCTTCTCACGTAAAACTTTCAAATTGTCCTGTGTCTTGCAACATTTGAATCCTATTTTACTGAAAATTCCTCAGCGTTGCCTCAGAACCATTGAAACTGACGGATTTTTGTAGGGCGGGCAATAAGCTTCGGCTTGTTGGTAAATTTTTTCTTTCAGATGAAAATCATAAACACATCTTATTATACATTCGTCAAAAGAATCGGGAGTATATTGACTCGACCGGTTTCTTTTCCTTTTTGGTGACGAGATAGCGTTTTCTTTCCCATTATTTTTTAACGATGACACCTAATATTCTTATTGCTCTGGAAGAAATGCCAGTAGTTGCCAAAACTTCATCAGTAAAGGTGGTGATAGACGTACGAACTTAAAGTCTGCGGTTTTTAAGATCGCGAACTTACTTGACTCGACGTCGGCGATACACGCGCCAACTTACTCATACCGTATCGCGATGTCGTCCACTGAAGAAGCTTTGTGTTATTTAGGAATTATATCGTATTACATTTCAAAAACTAAAAACAATAGACGAAGGCGAAAAGTGTGGGTTAAGAACTGGCTTACAAAAAGAGAGCGTTTTTCACATGTGAATTTAGTAAGAGAGTTACGTGAAGAGAAGGAAGATTTTCAGAATTATTTCAGAATGCCTGAGCCTGTGTATGAAGAACTTTTGTGTTTAGTCACACCAATTATAGCTAAACAGGATACTTGCATGAGAGAAGCTATTTCACCGCATGAACGTTTAAGTGCAACATTACGATTTTTGATAACTGGACTGGAACTGGATTATGTATACTTGTATTGAATGTTAATTTTTCAAACCGTCCCAAAAAAATAACTTCATTGATGAGCTTTTCAGCTATGCCTTGTTGAATAGCAGTCATGTTGCGGAGTTTAATTGCGACATTTTTTCCGAATCAATTTTCAATCGAATCAAATTTCTGAATCAAAATTAACAAAAATTGCAATTTAAACAAGCGTGCGCGTCCACGGACTGGCGAAACAAAATGGCGGCTCGCAGTGCTGCCACACGTACGAGCCAAGACGAGCTACGAGTAAGATTTCAAGCCGGTTGGATCGCCGACGAACTTACTCGGCGGTTTTAAAGTACGCGTACTTACGGTGACACACGAGCGAAAAAGGTCGTCGAGCCATAAGTACGCGTACTTGCTCGCCCGTCTATCACCCACTTATGACTTAATTTCTGGGAAAAAAAACATTCGATTATTATGGCTAGGTGCCGACTGTAACTTTTGTCGCAGTGACTTTTTGTCACTGTCACGTTGTGTCACCGTGGATGCGCTCACTACTGGTGACAAAATATTCATTCAGCAATGGATTTCGAAGAGGTCGCAGTGATTTGCGCTCTTGAATTACGCAGAAGGAAAATTATACGAAAGAAACGCTACTGTGTACATTCCATATACAGGTGTGGCGTAAAGAGTAGATAACCTGTTACCCGTGGGTGGGGGGCGTCATGACTGATCAGAAAATGAAATTTTGTGTTTTGTGAAAGTGTCATGGTTTTCGAGTTTTTGGCCATTTTCTAAATTTCATAAATAATTACCCCCCTGGTCACTCTATTCGATGACATGATCACAAATCAAGGTATTTTCTCGGTCTGTTTTTTGAATAGTACTCTTGGATAGATGGACTATCAAATGTGAACTGCTGTTTTTGTACTATTTGTTTTTTTTATTTATTATTCGGTAATTTAATTCAAAATTTAGTTTGACGATGTTTGTGCTCCTGTGGTGTGGATATGCCGCTTCGTCTCGATATGACTCAAACTGACGTGGTCGGATCATCTTAAACTTCGTTGAGCACGATTACTTCGTCATGAAGACGTGGCCTTCCGGCACTTACACCGCTGACGCCAGAACCAGGAATTCGGCCTTCTGAGTATGCATTATTCACCCGAATAAATACACGATAATCAGGATGGCGTGCATCGGGGAATCTTTCTCGATAGAGAGCTGCGGCACGATAAACAAAGAGAAAGAAAGAAAAACTACTACCTACAGTTATTTATAATTATTTTAACCAAAATATCTTTATTATTCTGAGGTGTAATATTTTTCTATATTGGAATCTTCTGTAGAGTAATTAGATATATATGATTGAACTGTTTCGGTTGACTGTTCATTATGGATAAATGCTTGGAACCAGAGGGATTACAAATTGGCTGTGGAAGTTGTAATGGGTATCTCCCTACCTCTGCTAGCGCAGAGAGCGGGCCCTTAGATCTCCGGTTTTCTCGTGATTACTTTCCGGCTGTTTGTCATTCGAATAGGGAAAGGTGTAAATAAAGACATATGACGGAATACATGAGGGTTTATTATAACACATAAAATAGTTAAAATTATTATCTAGGGGCTAGAGATGTCGTACGAATACAAAAAAAAAGGCACATGATGAAATAATGAAGAGGCTGTTTGAGGCGATTCCTCGACGGCGTGCTCGTCAGGACATCGACCGGCGACGTCGTCCGTAGACGTTATCAGCGACGCTGACCAGAAGATGGTGGATCAGCAAATCAATATGTAGAGCGTCACCTGGCAGACACGAGGTCCCCTAACCTGTTGGTGCTGTCTGAAGCGGCGTGAAGTGGTCCTCGCAGTTCCGCATGGTGGTGAGGTCAACCACGTTGTCGGGGCATGATGTGCGACAACACGTGGGCGGCAATTTCGGGAGCAGAGGATGGCTCGGACCGTGGCGGAGGAATCAACCGCAGCAAGGTCGGGCTTGACAAACGGCCTGGGAGCGGATATGCACTTTTGGCATCGCCATAGTGCAGGACAAGTTGGCGGAAAACCTGAAATAATGCCACAGATTTTATGGGCACGATGGCAAGTACCTCAAATACCTTGCTCGAAGTTATTCCATGGCGGATGAGGCTAGATGAAAGCGGATTATCCCATCGGGAAAATCGCGGGTCGAAACGGCGATCCTCCAATCGATGCCGCGAAGTTGACAGCTCAAAGCGAAGTGAAGTCGGGCCGAATGGGCTGCGCAGAAGGGGCTGAGAGTCAACTGCAGAGGGCGCACACATCGGGGTGAATTTAGCGCCAAATCGCGAAGCGCGCGGGAACAAGAGTGTAAAGTAGCACTCTGGTGGTAAAAACGGGAACTAGGGGTTTGAATGGAGTCTAGAGCTAAACACTGAATATTAAGATAACCGAAAATAAACAAGAAATAGTAACTGTTACGTTACACTGTGTTGTGCGAGTGTCGAGGTGGCTGAGCTTGAGATTGAGGAGGAATCACTATTTGTTGTGAGAGTATGCGAGGTGGTTGTGTTTGAGGTATACTATATGAGGCAGCAGTAAGATTACAATTTGACGAAGACGAGGTATAATATTTTTAAATGTTTAAAATGGCGATTTGTGCATCAATTTTTTGGTCTTGGGGAATCAATTTATGCATTGTAATGGCTCTCTCCCTACCCCGGCTAGCGCAGAGAGCGGGCCCTTTAATCTCCGGTTTTACTCGTGAGATTCTTTCCGGCTGCTTGTCATTCGATTAGGGAAAGGTGTATATAAATACAAGTCACTGAATACATGAGGGTTTATTTTCTAATTAAAATTATTACAAATATCTAGAGGCTAGGGATGTCTTACACAGTATAACATAAACAAAACACAAGATGGAAGAATGAAGAGGCTGTTTGAGGCGACATCAGGACATCGGCCAGCGACGTCGTCCGTCAATGTTGTCAGCGACGCTGACCAGTTGATGGCGGTTAAGAAAAGACATATTTAGTCACCTGACTGACACGAGGTCCCATAGGCCGGGTGGGGTTGTCTGAAGCGGCGAGGTTAACTATGTTGTCTGGACATGATGTACGACAACACGTGGGCGGCAATTTGCGGGAGCAGAGGATGGCTTGGACCGTGACGGAGGGTATCAATCGCAGCAAGGTCGGGCGTGACAAAACGGCCTGGGAGCGGATTTGCACTTTTGACATCGCCATTGTGCAGGACAAGTTAGTGGAAAATCTGAAATAATGCCACAGATTTTATGGGCACGATGGCAAGTATCCCAAATACCTTGCTCGAGGTTATTCCATGGCGGATGTGGCTGGATGAATTTGGATTATCCCATCAGGAAAATCGCGGGTCGAATCGACGATCCTCCAATGGATGCGGCGAAGTTGACAGCTCAAAGCGAAGTGAAGTGAGCCCGTATGGGCTGCGCAGGAGGGGCAGAGCACTCTGGCGGTAAAGAGGGGAACTAGGGGTTTGAATGGAGTGGAGCTAAAGGCTGAATATCGAGATAGCCGAAAGTAAACAAGAAATAGTAATGGTTACACTACAGCATCGGAACCAAAGATACAGCAAAATTATGCTCCGGATCCGTTGTTTTATTGCTGCTCTTTTTTGTTGTGCATGTGTTGGTCTTAATATTGGTGTAGGATGTGGAACTCTCCAAGTGTCTCATCAATGTCAAGCAATGTTGCGTTGCTGGATGTTTCTCGTACTTGGTCCATTGAGGGTACCAAGAACAGCAACTTTTCAAAAAACATATCATTTTCTTTTGGGTGCTGATTGGCCTGATTTAACATTTTCTTTTGGGTGCTGATTGGCCTGATTTAACATCTTTTTGTAAGCGAAGCTCCCTCCAAAAACATGCTCTAATATTTCCAGCGCACTATATTTGGGACAATATATTAGGTCCTTACAATTTGCCATCTCATAGGTAGTTCATCGATCCCTTTACTAAAAAAACCATTCGGACGGGAATCAATAAAATATTTGAAGTCGGTTTGGACTGCCCCATCGGAGTTGAATTTTTTCCCTTGCAAGAAGTTATCCAAATTTTGAAAAATCGATTGATCTCTTTTTTTGGTAACCGATCTTTTTTTTTTTGCTTAAAGACACGTGCAGTAATGTCATGACGATCTACTGACGTAGTCTATTGTATCTGCCTGGGTGTGCTGTTGTACCCTTCTAACCATCAGTCATGTCAGCACGGTAGTTTTAGATGGAAACATTCTGTTCCGCACATGTGTCCTCTGTGACTTGATAAATATCCTCAATATATCTATGGAGTGCTTCATCACCTCCCAATCTTCGTCAATGAGCTTATTTGCCTCCCCAAAAAGGCTAGGGTTGACGTAATGGGTGCCTTCTGAGGTAAAACCTCTAACATGTCAAACGTTGAATTCCACCTCGTGGATACATCTTTATTTCCGCTGAGGTTATTTTGCATTTGATGCAGTTTTGAAAGGGCGTAAGAACTTCTCTTAATAAAATGGACGGTAACTTTAACTTTTTCTACCGTGAGCATTTTGACCTTTTTACTGCATTATGGACAATTAGATTTGTAGTGTGATAAAATATGAAGTGTGCCGAACATTGAGTAGCTCAACGGCAGCTTTCAAGTTTGCAGCAATGTCGGTCACCATAGCTGTAATTTTATAATCTATATTATATTGTTTCATTGCAGATTTTATCCATGAAGCTATATTTTGTGCAGTGTGTTTTTGATCGAATTCGGGACATTCGAATAACAATGATCTTAGTACAGATTTATTAGCAAAATGAGCACTAAGGGTGTAAAAGCTAATATTATTAATATTAGTCCAACTGCCGGAATGGAGACAAATTGCCTTTGCAAATGTTAACTCTTTATTAACTTTACCAAAAAGGTCATTTTCATTAGCTCGTAATAGAGAGTTAGAAAATGTCTTTCTACTTGGTAATTTATAGAAAGCACAAAACAATTGGATACATTTATTAAATCCTCGTCCTCTACAATAGAGGAGGCGTGGTATTCTTTACAAATCATTTTTAATAATTGGCATTCGATCGGGTTCTAGCAATAGGCATCGGCTTAACAACATTAATGAAATGGGTCATTTGTGCTTGAAGAGTGCGGGATGATGTCGCAAAATCATCATCCAAAATGTTATGGCTGTTGATTCACAAACTAAGTCTAAGTAAGGAAGCTGAAGTTATTATCTCATTAGGTGATGAAGTTGGTATAACAGTTGTTGGTATTGTAAAATGAGCACTAAGGGTGTAAAAGCTAATATTCGGCTTTAAACAAAGCCTGACGTTACAAGGAGGACAAAAATATCTTGACAGTTGTTGTTTTCTACTTCGAGCCGAGGAATTTCCACAAACATGGCAACGTCTTCGAGTGGCTTTTCTGGTACTAGATTCGAGAAGTGTTTTTATATAGTCTTGGTCCCCGGTGAGTATTGCCTTAGGGGGAATGTTTACGGGAGGGGTCCGGTGTAGTATTTCAGAGGCAGCACACCAAGGGCAAATTGCCGGTCTCGCAGCATCATTGTGGCGGTTAGGGTCAGGTCCCCGCCAGGAGCGACGCTGACTCTCATCTCCTCATCCCAAATGGCAAATGTTCTACCATATAAGATGTATAAAGAAATCTGATCGGAGTCCGGCTTGTAGAGGGTGTTGGTCTTAGTGGTTTTCTGATAACTGTTATTTGGTTGTCAATTGCATTACAACTTCAAGCTGAAAATCAGCTAATGTTTTATTATTACTTGTGACGCTTTTGTATAAATTATACGAGTATGCATTTAATAAAAATAGATCTATAAAATGGAATGATATCTTCCCGTACCATTTCACCGTTTTCCTCATACAAGTTAAATTGCTGAGCATCATGTCACTTTTATCAACAATTCCCATTGATTTATTGTAATCTATTATACACTTAGGCTTAATGATGGGTTCACCTGTGCGAAAATGCGTCTTTCCAGTAGGTTCCATTGAATCATTACGGATTGTAGAGAGCATGTGGACATCTCGCCTATTACACCATTTTAGGCCTGTGTCCTTTGTGACTTGATAAAATAACCTCAATATTTCCATGGAGTGCTTCATCACCTCCCAATCTTCGTCAACTACCTCATTTGCCACCCCAAAAGAGCTAGGGTTGACACGATTGATGCCTTGTTGAGATAAAACCTCTCTAACATATCAAACGTTGAATTCCACCTCGTGGATACATCTTGCATCAGTTTTAATTCATTTCCGCTGAGGTTATTTTGCATTTGATGCAGTTTTGAAAGGGCGTGAGAACTTCTCTTAAAAAAATGGACGGTAACTTTAACTTTTTCTACCGTGAGCATCATTGAACTTTTTACTGCATTATGGACAATTAGATTTATAGTGTGTTAAAATATGAAGTGTGCCGAACATTGAGTAGCTCAACGGCAGCTTTCATGTTTGCAGCAATGTCGGTCACCATAGCCGTAATCTTATAATCTATATTATATTGTTTCATTGCAGATTTTATCCATGAAGCTATATTTTGTGCAGTATGTTTTTGATCGAACTCGGGACATTCTAATAACAATGATCGTAGTACAGATTTATTAGCAAAATGAGCACAAAGGGTGTAAAAGCTAATATTATTAATATTAGTCCAACTGCCGGAAGTGAGACAAATTGCCTTTGCAAATGTTAACTCTTTATTGACTTTACCAAAAAGGTCATTTTCATTAGCTCGTAATAGAGAGTTTGAAAATGTCTTTCTACTTGGTAATTTATAGAAAGCACAAAACAATTGGATACATTTATTAAATCCTCGTCCTCTACAATAGAGGAGGCGTGGTATTCTTTACAAATCATTTTTAATAATTGGCATTCGATCGGGTTCTAGCAATAGGCATCGGCTTAACAACATTAATGAAATGGGTCATTTGTGCTTGAAGAGTGCGGGATGATGTCGCAAAATCATCATCCAAAGTGTTATGGCTGTTGATTCACAAACTAAGTCTTAGTAAGGAAGCTGAAGTTATTATCTCATTAAGTGATGAAGTCGGTACTTCACCAATACCAGAACCTTCATCTGAGATAAAAGTGGTGGTACCTGACTGAACTGGAATCGGCTCATCTCTTTCTGAAATCCTTATGTTGTCTTGTGTCTTTTTTCTATTCAATTCTACAGTATGGTGTTTCCATCTCTTGCCCAGAAAGCCCACTGCGAGGCGAGCTCCGGGCGCCGCTTTTCTTCTTTGTGGTATTAGGCGGAGACACTAGGTCTCAGTTTTCAACCTCCATCTCCGCTTCTCCACTCTACTCCTGCGACGTTCCGGACTCTTTCTCTCGTTTGCCAGTAAGATGAGTCATCACCCAAACACCACTGCCGTCTAGCCCGCCGTAGTCTGCCATTTCGCGGCAAGCACTTCCACTTTTAATTTCAAATCTGCAGATATAGGATAACGTCACTTCGTGGCCGGGAAATATCTGGGAGAGTTCGAACATCAGTGATGATTTTTTCCTGAACCCTCGCCTACTTGATGGTGCGGAGGAATATTTTTGGGCCTTTGCAAGTAGAGCTTGTCTCGTATCTCTGTTCTCAAATTTCGAACATCTGTTCTCCGATGGTATACTTGGCGTAGTTCAGGGGAAAATCATTGAAGTAGATTTTAGAACAAGTAGTTGGACATATGACAACGACGTTTTGGGTTATGTGATGAGTGTTTACAGACATGGCACTCCCTATATCCGGATTTTCTTTTAGAATTTTCAGTTGGTGGCACATCCGGGCAGTTAACCTTATTGGATACTCTCCAACTCTATTTAACTTTTTTGTTGTTCCAGGAGTATGATATTTTTGAACTAACTGTTTAATTATTTGAAAATGGAAATCTGTCCAAATAATATTTTTATTAGTTTTGTTGGTAATGCTGTAACGATGTGAAATTGCGGCCATGAAAACTTGTATTGCAATTGCATTTTTACCAATTAGTTCATTTTTATCATCGCACGGGCCGCAGGCGGCGCGGTTGGTGTAACAAGTTTGCCTGTGTTTGGTTTGGGCGCGACGTGCGGCGCATACGTGCCGTTGGGAGCCTTACGTAGGGGTCCATTGTCTTGTTCCTGACTAGTGCTCTCAGCCTACCCGTGATGGCGTGTTTGTCACTGATTATAACTGCACTTTGTACGTAACGCTATAACACGTTGTCACACGGCGGTGAAAGCGAAGCGAGCTGTTTTACAATTAAAAAATGAACTAATTGGTAAAAGTGCGCGGCACGGCGTCTCGTAAGGGTTCGGCCACACCGAAGTGCCTAGGTTGGTGGCTAGGTCGGCGGCTAAATTTGACCTGCCACACTGTAACGCTCAGCGATTTTAGCGCCGCGCTGTTCTTTTATGGTACTAACCACAATTATCTATGGTTTCTGGGCTGTCAAATTTAGGCGTATATTGCAAACTAGCTTGAAACAAAGAATGCCACTGACTAAAGTAATTAAAAAGCTGATTTTATCGGAAAATATCAATTTAAAATTTCGAAAATGAAAAATTCGAACATGCTGGGTGCATGACATAAATATGTCAAGAAACAGTAATGGAGAATTTCAACTATTATATAAAGAACTGCGCAAAGTATTTAAAAATGAAGCAGGACACATTGGATTTACTGTTAGTGAAGTTAAAAGAGTCACTGCAAAAGCAGGATACACATTTCCGGTGTTCTATAACACCAGAGGAACCACTTGTTGTAACATTAAGGTCAATTGAAACAAATGTATTTACTGTATATTATTTTAATTTGGATAATTTTACAAAACCTGTAAATAAAAACAATGTATACAAAAAATATATATATATATTTGTTACGTAGGGCTTTCATTTTCGACATTCTCCAGTTGGTCGTAAATGAGATCCTGTATCCTGGATCTTAGCTTCAACTTCCCGGCCACAGGTATCCTCTTCATGTAGGGCAACAAACTTTGGAAAAATAGGAAATTGTCATCTGCTTCTTTGGCGCACTCTCTCTCCATTATCTCAATTTTTCGCCTTTGCAATTCTAAATATTGGTCATCGCGCGTCGAAGATGTGGATGCCGATTTCCTTTTAGGTCTTGTTGCCTCCACTGCGAGGGAATTTGAAGAGGACGTTGTGTCTGAGATAACCTCATCTAAGTATTCTACATCTAAATAGTCTTCGGCCGGTTGATGGTTAATATTGGAGAATCGATTTTCCGCAAAAACATTGTTTTTTAAAAACAACATCTGTTCGAAGAACTGCCACAAGCTGGTACGATTTCTATTCGATCTAGCGGCATCACTACTTTTCGGTTTTTCGATTTTATGAAGTTCTACGAAAAAATACCTTCTCAAGTTCTTCCACTTAGAACGCACAGTATTTTCTGTAAAATAAGAAATAAATATATTATTATTTATCCTTTAAAATATGTATATTATCATTATGAATGGCAAATTAGCAACTGGAGAATCTTTCAGTTCCCTGGCTTTACATTTTCGCATGGGACGCAGTACTATAGCTAAGATTATAAGAGAAACTTGTGAGGTGATATGGAATACTTTGAAATGTGAATATATGCCTGTGCCTACAACTGAGAAATGGTGTGAAATATTCCTAATTGCATAGGGGCAATTGATGGAAAGCATATACGGGTTAAATGTCCAGATCTCAGTGGATCTTTGTATTATAATTATAAACAATACTTTTCTATCGTATTACAAGCGTTGGTGGATGCAAGTGCAAAGATTATTTTTGTAGACAAAGGGACAGAGGGTCGACAATGTGATTCAGATCTTCATCTCTATTTCATTCATTGGAAAGGAATGAAATGAAATCCCTGGCACAAATAGGAGATGGAGGTTATCCTCTACTCAATTACTTGATGACACCTTTTGGTAAAAGATATCTTAACAGAAATAAACGAATTTACAACTAGCGCTTGTCGAGAGCACGCCGGAGTGTAGAATGTTGTTTCGGAATTATGGCACAAAAATGGCGAATTTTGTTGAAACCTATCCAAACTAATGTACAAACAGCTGTACATATTACACACACGATCAGGTTTTTTCTGAAAATATCAATAATGAAAGTGGCAATACGTTAACTTTAATTTCTAATTCACAACAGATACAGCACAGGTTTAGATCGAATGCATTACAAACTAGAGAAAAAATTGTGAATTATTTTAATGGGGTTGGTGCCGTGCCATGGCAAAATAACTATAGTTTGCCTGAGAACATATTAGAACGAGAGAATGCAAGTTAAGTACTCTTATGCTAACTACATTGATTTCATAGTAAGTTTAACTGTAAATACAATGTGATAAACCTGGTTATAAAAATATTAAAAGCAATTTCATTAAAACTTACCGTCTTTGTTTACTTCTTGTGCTACCTCATTCCAGAGTGCTTTTACAACAGGCACGTTTTTATAGAGTTGGTGGCCTGGGTTCCACAGAGCCTCTCTCTTAAAAACGGCTGCTATTATAATTTCTCCAAATGAGTCCATTTTCGAAATGATTATCGCTTTTAATCTGCGGACGATACGTATAATCCTGAAAATCAGTCGATGACAAGTGACAAGAGCACGAGGTTGATAATTGCATAGATAATTGTGATTAGTACCATAAAGCTCGGAAAGCAGGCGGCTTGTGATCGCCCGCTTGCGCGAGCCTTGGTACTAACCCCAATTGTCTATGAAATATCGTTTGATTTCTGAACTGTCAAATTTTGACGTATATTGCAAAGTGCAAACTAGCTCGAGATGAAGAATGCCACTGACTAAAGTAATAAAAAGCTAATTTTATCAGAATGTATCAATTTAAAATTTTAAAAATCACATATTCGAACATGCTGGGTGCATGAAATAAATATGTCAAGAAATAGTAATGGAGAATTTCAACTATTATATAAAGAACCTCGCAAATGTGATAAATTTTTTTTTAGTTATTTAAAAAGGAAGCAGGACACATTAGATTTACTGTTAGGGAGTCACTGCAAAAGCAGGATACACATTTCCGGTGTTCTATAACACCAGAGGAACAACTTGTTGTAACATTGAGGTTAATTGAAACAAATGTATTTACTGTATATTATTTTAATTTTGATAATTTTATAAAACCTGTAAATAAAAACAATGTATACAAAAAAAATACAAAATTTGGAAATTATTATCGCTTTTAAACTGCGGACGATACGTGTAATCCATCCCGAAAATCAGCCGATGACAGGAGCAAAAGAGCACGATAATTGCGTAGATGATTGCATAGATAATTGTGATTAGTACCATAAAGCTCGGCAAGCTGATCGCCCGCTTGCGCGAGCCTTATAGTGTGGCAGGTCCCATAGTACGCCATACGTTGGTTCGCCAGGCGTCCCCCTAACCACCGACCTAGGCACTTGGGTGTGGCCGAACCCTTAAAGAAATGGATAACACATTTCGTAATACGCAAAGAGTAGGTACTTAACAGAATCACAGTTTTGTTGTTTTCGCTTGCAGTGACATCTACCACATACTTGTCATATCCCCTGCACGAGCTGGCAACCATTGTTGTGTCAACATTTACTTCTCCCTTTTCTTCAAGCCACTTAATAATATTGTTTTTGGTCCAATTTGACAGAATGGTATGGGGCATTATCCATCACGATGATGCAATTATCATCTAGTGATGGCAAAGTATTTTTAAACCATTCCAAAATGTTTCCCCATTCATTTCGTCGTGATAGTCTGCAGAATTTTTTTTCGATTAAAAAATTAATAAACCATTCGGAACAAATCCTGCGGCACTTCCAATATGTAGTACTATTAACCGTTTTCCCTTACTTGTTGGATAGGGTCTGTGCGAAAGCATCTCGTCTGGATTTAGTAGTATTATCAACCCAAAGTTGTTTTGAATCATCGCCTGCATTTATCCAAGTTTCATGGAGGTAGTATATCGTACGACCTTCCCTACGGCATTCTCAATAGCTCTTAAATAATCTCTTCTCCTTCGCGCTCCATAAGTATACTGTTGCGTTTTCGAATACAATATTGAAAACCAAATTCTTTAATTATCTTATGGAAAGTGCTTCGCTTAAAGTTTGGTAAGGAATCGTCGTCGTTGATTGACTGCAAAACTTTATTAACTGTGGGATATTGCTTTTTCAAGTAAAAAGTGTGAACCTTCGATCTAATGGCGTTTTTATCAAATTCATCGATCGTTGAAAATATACTCAATTGTGCGAAACGCGATCTTTTTATACCATTTTCCTAATATACTCTACAAAAGTGATCATCATGTCTGACCTGTCTACGGAGCCCATCCGTACGCTATGTTTGACGTCATAGGATGTTTGAGTTCTGTAGAGACAGTCAAGTTTTTTCTCAGGGTGGATGAGAACCACTTTTGTAGTATGCGCATCGTAAGGGAATATGAAGGCAGAGATGTGTTGGGTTCAATTAGAACCTAGAGTTTTGAGCTTAACTTTAAAGGGCTGCTGAACCCTTTCTTCGAGCTGATTGACCCACTTTTGATCTGCTACTCGTAGCCTTGTATTCTCTGTCAGCGGCAGAATTGCTTGCTGCAGGTCCAAGAATAACCGCCGTTGATATTGAAGTAGCAAGTAGAGAATACTGGCAAGAGACCGAGAGAGGTGGCGTGGGGGTGGAGAGGCTTACGTCCAGCAGTAGATGGAGACAAGCTGACGAAGATAGTTTTGAGATGACTGTGGAGGTGTTTTTCATTGTTATTTTGAGTATTTTACCCTGGCATCTGTCGAGTAATTCACGCCGAGTCAATGACACATCTTTGACAAATTCTATTTCACTTCCTGCATTGACAATTGTCCACCGTGTGCCCAGCAAAACATCCTTTTCTAACTCTTCAGATTGCCGAACGATGAGTGAACGAAAGTTTCGTTCAGGTATATGACTGATCTTATGTCATTACTCATTCTATTGGCTTTCAATACACTTAAATAACGTGCTCTCCATGCTTGAATGTCATAGCGTTCCAATAAAAGATTTCTTTTGGACCCACAATTTTTAAAACAAAAACCAATTTCAATCAGTAACTTTCTCAAAGATTCACGACTTTCTTCAAAATGAATATCGTTTCTAAGATCAATTAACAATTTTCTAAGTGTGAATCTCTTTTTTGACGATGTAAAATTCTTGGATTTTTTGTCTAATCGCACAACGATCAAATTCATCTATTTGAATTGTCTTTCGTCTTTTCCTCTTCTTTCCAGGTGTGCTAATTTTTGTTGAAGTACTCGCGACTGCATTTCCCTCGGTAATAGTTCTCTGGACCGAACGTTCACCATTGTTTTAATTACAATTGTCTTATATCGGGAATTACATTACTATGTATGACAACACCCACTTCTCATCGCAGCAAAACGTGCGTTTACTTTTTCGAATGGAATTAATTTCGACATCATCTCCGTTCTTCACAAAAAGCTTTGACTCTGAGAACAGTCTCTCTTATATGTCTTTTTATAATTCTGGGCATTTAGTTCACGCCTGCACCACCGCCAACATACATTTGTGGGTCTGGCCTTGAGCCTTAGAATAACTAATCCTAATAAAGTGAATTCGATTATTAAATGCAAACTACGGACTGCATTCGAAAACAATACCGGCATATTCTTAGGTTTCTAAAGGACGCTGCAGAGTTGGCTCATAGCCTTAAATTACCAAATAGCGCCAGGACTTTTTATGATTCATTGCTACATTTCCTCTGTTAAGTTTGTTAAATTGTTATTGTTATATATTATGATATAAAACTTCATACTAAATAATTAATATGAATGAAAAGGTCTGTCTTCTAGGAATTTTATTATATTTCAGACAGAATGACATGTTTTACCCTTCTAAGGCATTATCAAATGTTTTAATAACATTAACGTTTTCATTCATATTAATTATACTCCATTTTTAATTTATAATACTAAACACAATTGTTAAGTGGTTTTTAGTTAGATTTAATATAATATATATATATATATATATATAAATAGTGACAAATTAGTTTCGCCTTGCGAGGGCATTCTCAAACCAAATTTGAACCAAATGTCATGATTTTTATAAATTATTGTTATATGCTTGATTTTTCATTTATTTATATGAGTGGTCTCCAAACATATTATTGGGGGGTCTGTAGCGTTGTTTCTGCCAGTTATGCGTGTATATTTGATTACATAAATGAGAATATACAGTTGTGATTTATATTAAATTAAAAAATCGGTTTACTTACACACAGGCATCAACTTGTATACCCCAGGCTTTGGTGGCTGCTGGTTTAAAACATGAAAATAATTATAACTACGTGTAATTGTTGGACTTTTATTATTTTTGTTTAATTTATAAATAGTGTGTTAAATAAATGTTGTGATTTATCAAAATTAAAACAAATCTGTTTTATATTTTGTCAGCTCCTTTGACATAGGTGCAGGTGGTCATAATTCCAGTCCTCGGCCCAGAAATATATGAACACCCTACTACTGTGGTTTGGTACATCGGCAACATAGCCTTATTTCACCTGCCACTGTGTAGAACAAGTGGGTAGGGCAATAATTGTTCTAATCCGCATCTCTTTGGATGTGTACTTTTTTCATGATAGTGGGGCTACCCTCAGAAAACAAGCATCTCTTATGTAGTATATTGGTATTTGTTTAACTTGTTATTCTAATTATATGTATTTTTGCATTATTTCTATTTTATAATTGTTTTGTAATTGTTCTGTATCTTCTTTGTGTTTAAAATTGTTTTTTATTTATCATTTTTATTTATTCTGTAGTCATAAGCGATTTGGTAATGTATTGTTATGAACTGAAAAATAATGATTAAAAAAATAAAATGTACGAGGTCTGTTCAAAAAGTATCGCGAATTTTGAATTTCCGCTGGCTACGTATATTTGATTTTTGATTTTTTTGTAGCGTTATGTTGGTACTCATGTCCCTTACTTATGCTGACAAGGTCGGCCATTTTGAATGTTTAGTTAATTTTTGACAGCTGTTTTGCTTGGATGTGTTTTGGCTCGTCTTCGATTTTTGCCTATTCCAAAAAATGGATCAAAGAATCTGTATCAAATTTTGTGTGAAAAACAAAATAAAGTGCGCGGACGCATTTCGAATGTTGACTGTGGCATATGGTGAAGCTACCTTGGACCAAAGCAACGTTTATCGGTGGTACAAAATGTTCTCAGAGGGCCGAGAAGATATGAACGACGAAGAGCGTGCCGGACGCCCGAGCACGTCAACAACAGACGAAAACATTGATAAAGTGAAGAAAATAGTATTAGCCAATCGTCGAATCACCGTTAGAGAAGTTGCTGAGGACCTAAACATATCGATTGGCTCGTGCCATTCGATTTTAACCAATGATTTGGGCATGAGTCGGGTCGCCGCGAAATTCGTGCCAAAATTGCTCAATTTCGACCAAAAACAGCATCGCGTTAACATTGCTCAGGAGATGTTGGACTCGGTCCGTGACGACCCAAATGTGCTCCAGAGGGTCATAACTGGTGACGAATCATGGGTTTATGGTTATGACGTGGAAACCAAAGCTCAATCATCCCAATGGAAGCTGCCGCATGAGCCAAGACCAAAAAAAGCGCGCCAAGTTCGGTCGAACGTGAAGGTTTTGCTCACAGTTTTCTACATTGCTTTGAAGGGGACAAAATAGATATTCATGAATAAATAAATACTTTTTTTGAAAAAATATAAAATTCGCGATACTTTTTGAACAGACCTCGTATAAAACAAATAACTTTTTTGTTTTCTTTCATCTATATATAATATTTTAATACCCATTTATTTATTGTTTAGCACTATAAGAAGAAGATAATATGAAAATAAATAAATGAAACGCATGAAAACAGTGACATTCGTGGCAGAGTAGTAAGAGCTCTGACTTCCATATCGAAGGAACCGGGTTCGATTCCCGGCGATGGCAGTGTAATTGTCACACTGTCTTTGGTCTGGTGTAGAATTCACGTGACAATAAAATGGCGATAGATTTGCTACCTATCACATGTCATGAGAATCAATATATAATAGCTAAAATAATTACCTGACACAATTAAACCAGCATTTTACACTGATAATAAATTAAAAAAATACATTTTGAATAATAAGGTGTAAACAGTGATGGTCCTACAACCAAATCAGGGGTATATAAGCTATTATGTAATGACTGTAATTCTTTCTACATAGGTAGAACAATAAGAAGCTTTTCGGTAAGAATTAAAGAACATCTGCGAGCTCTGAATTCAAATAGTGAATCAGAGTTCGCAGATCATCTATTAGAAAACAATCAAGGCAGAAACATACTATTAACACGCCACCCGATGCCACGTGATGCGTGTTGAGTCGAATCAATTTGTATTGTTTTCTATGGACAGAATCACACTATGAACACCCGACGCGACGCCATGCGCGCACACGCCACCCGATCCAGACGAGCTAGATCGACGTGTTGCCGATGGTGGGAGTAAACACGCCACGTCGCGTGTTAATAGTATGTTTCTGCCTTCATTCTTTTTCCCTAAATTTAGGTTTAAATTTTTTACATTCAAATTGTACACCTTCACGTATTAACAACTTAGAAATATTATAAATTTTCCCAAGACATCTACCTGTTAACTTTCTCTCTCCCCCTCCCCATTACCTTTCTTGTTCCTTAACTTTAATCTGTGTTTATAACTTTAGTACATAAACTACCCTGAAGAAGAACACTTAGTGTTCGAAACTAGGAGTAGAGGTGTCTCATAATAAAAGTGTTGTTATACAAAATAAAAAGAAGTTTTTTTTTTTTTTAAAACATTTAAAATGTCAACACAAAGTAAACTTCAAGAAGAATTATTCTTCGATAATATAAATTGTATACAGTAATTGAAGACTACAGGGGAAAAACAAGGAATGTCAGTTAAAATTCAAAATAAATGTAATAATGCCATCTAGCGGCATTTGTACGTATCTATCCACAGTAAAATTTTCATATTAAAAAATCATGTGTGTCATCGACTATGGCCAGATAATCGATTGCTAATTGCTAAGAAATGTATAGACTTTGATTAGCTTTATTCTCAATTTATTCTAATTAACCTTCTACTGACATTCCTTGTTTTCCCCCTGTAGTCTTCAATTGGGTTCCTGTTGTATACAAAAAAAAATCTGAAACAGTTGTACGAGGACTTGGACTGCGTCTCATATGTTGAGTTGAAGAGGGATGCAGAAAACAGAGCACGGTTTGGAAAAAATAATACTGAAAACCAATCTCTAGGATTGAAACTGCAAAGAAAAAGGAAAGTATTAAAATAATGATTTTAATAATTAAGAAGAAAGGTAAGGAAAGTATATGTAAACAACGTGAACAGAGCTAGAAATAGAAAAGGTCGAATAAAACATGGCACAATCAAATCAATCAAATATTAACCCTTTACAAACAAGTCACCTCTGACGTGACAACAAAACTTTGGCGCTGCGGTCGTATGGCACATGTAAGGTGACATTGTGCATCTTGTCCGTGGAATCTGCACGTAATTACTTTGTAAGTTGAATGTTGCCAATGAAACAATTAACATACAGTGCCTTTTTAAAATTAAGTATTGTTAGAATAACATACACAAAAGATAAAAAAGCTAGCGTCCAATGAGGGTTAAATGTCGGTCATGTCAAGGAGTTGTCGTGAATCGACGTGCGTGCATGACACTATGTATGAATGTAGAGAAATCGAGAGAAGTATGTACGGGTAGAACAATGTGGTGGTCCATTCTTTCTGCCTACCCCTCTGGAGAGATGGTGTGATGGTTAGTTAGTTAGTTTGGAAGACTTACACTTATATTTCTATGGAAGAACTTCTGGATAAAATAACTAGTCAAGGATAAAATTAAGACCCACTTAGTCATTTAAATTGGAATGAATAAATAAAAACACAACATTCTTTGGAATTCATTTCTTTTGAAAAATAATTTATAAGTACATAATACATACATTTTCCTCAAATACACACATATCTATAATAGGTCATAATATTTAATGCATATACATATGTGTTCCAAGTTGATTTTAAACATTTTTTTAACTGCTCTGATGTTTTTCAAAATACTAGCGAAAAAAACTACTATCCATAATTAATTTTGATAAAATTAAATGTAAAAAATAAATGGTATGTTCCATTATTCTCTTGTGAAAGAGATACTACGAGATTGCGTGAATGAATATCCCCAGAATATAAGAGATATGTGAAGCTGAGGATATTTAAGATGGAATAGACAGGAGGGATTGATACGGTCATGTCTAAATAATGGACACCCCCAGACTACTAAAAGATGGAAGGATATCCACCTCTGGAGAACAGATCACATGGGTCTATAATATTTATGAATTATTATTTAGACATTGATGACCATAAAAATAATCTTTATGAATCATCTTTTAGACATTGACAACTACAAAAATAATATTTCGTGGGTATTCTGCGAAAAAACACCGAGTCAAAATTGTGCTGTTTTGACTTAATGATGAGGTTATACTGTTGAAAAAATACTCTACAATCTGCAAAAACGCAATAAGTCCTATCTACACTACAAGTCAAGATATTTTCTGTAATAAATCAATATTTTATATTTATAATTTTCGGTCCTGGCGCTCTGTAGCTGCCGGACGTTTTTTCAAATAGCTCCCCATTTAAATAAAATTTTGAGGGTCTGAGTACTCCATTTGCGTCTATTTAACATCTATTATCACCTTTTAATGAATCAAACAAATCTGTGTATCCAAAATTAATTATTTACGTATAGTTTCAGTGAAAAGAACAAATTAAGTTGAAATACGTGAAAGTTTTAAATATAAAGTGCATCGTGTAAACGTCTCTAAACGGCTATTTCCGAGTCGAGACCTCCGAAGATGGTTGCCACATGTGTGTCTGAGTGTCCAGTGAATTGTGTGAAGTGCAACAGGATGATTTATGAGGGAACACCCAAATTCTTGGAAATAATTTGTGAACTTTTACTATGTGCCAAAACATTAAGAGTTACAGCCTGATAAAACAGAGCATCTTCTACAGCGCCCTTGAGATGAGCAATTCATAAAAATGGCGCTTTATAAATTATCCAATTTATTATTATTATTATAATATAACATATATTCAGGGAAAAAGCACCAAGTAATGCAAATTCCCTGGATAAATTTTTGATGATAAATTATCAATAACAACATTTCAGATGCATTCAGCGGAGCTTATGGAGCAGTACTGACTCGAAAAAAGGTGAGATTGTTGGTCGGCGACATGATATTCTGGAGATGTCTAGTAAGTGATGTCTTCATGCTTCACTCAGAGGCAAACGCGGCAATTATTTTTTCTTTCTTTTCTCTTTTTACTAATTAATTATTATTTTACCTAATGTAATAGGTACTGTTCATAAGATACAATTTTTGCATAACTTTTTTAATTAAAGAAAAAAAAACATTTCTCACCAAGTGACAAGTAGGTAAAATGTGACTTCAATTTGAATACCTTACTGTGGTATTATGTATCAGCGAAAATGTCAAGCCATCGTCACCTGAGAGTAAGAGGGTTCCAACTAACAAAATTTCACATTTGGCTTTTTTTCGTGAAAAGGGTTCTTACTAACCTTATCTATACGTACAATTAAAAAAAACATGTAATATATCGTCATTTTGATGTTACGAAAAGAATCAAGTTCCATCTGATCATTCAAAATACACGATTCACTGAAGAAAGATTCATTTAAACTTCGAACTTTATTATTCCAACTATTGCCAGACAAAATTTACACGTTTCTTGGTAAAAAAATCTTTGGAAATTGGAATAAAACCCTTTTATTCCAAGATACACACCCGAAACCATCAAAACTTTGACTTCATTTTTCTCAGCTTTTTACTTTTGTTATTATAGTTGGAACCTTCTTACTCTCAGGTGACGCCATGTCAATCCACTATTATTTTGAAAGAAAAAATGTGCTGATAGTTCAGTTATTATTTATTAAACCATCAAATAAAATGTAGTTAACAGATCGATATGCCTTTTTTCAAATTGGCTTAGTAATGTTTAGTATAAAAAAATGTTATATCCTTACAAACTTTGAACTTCAATTATCTAAGAAGTAGTAATTTTGACATAGTGCTTTTTCGCAGAATACCCACGATTTATGAATCATCTTTTAGACATTGATGACCGTTATCAATTCTTCGTGGTTTGCTTTGCCAATTATATTTATTTACCATTATGCATTGATTATTCAATAATTGTTAAGACCAAATAATCTAACTTTAATATATTAATTGTGTTTTATAATATAATCTATCTTTAATATACCCTAATGTATGGAAGCGAAGCATGGAACTGGCAGAAGAAGGATGAGAGTAGAATAAATGCGGTAGATATGAGGTCCCTAAGACGTATGTGTGGTAGAACGATATACGACAGAATCTCAAATGCTGATATAAGAAAGGAATGTAGAGCGGAAGAAGGTATTATGAACAAAATTATGAAAGGATCGCTGCGTTGGTTCGGACATATGGAACGCATGGATGGAGAAAGAATGGTTAAGAAAGTATACGTTAATGATGTAAATGGGGTACGAAGTCGAGGCAGACCGAGGAAAACATGGCATGACCAAATTAATCAAATTTTAAAGGTTGGTCATGTTAGAAGTCGGAGGAATCGACGTGCGTGTATGACTCGTTGTATGAATGTGGAGGAAGCTAGAGTGGTTTGCCAGGATAGAGTAGTGTGGCGGTCCATTCTCTGCCTACCCCTGCGGAGAGACGGCGTGATGGTTTGTTTGTATTTTATTTAAGGGTTTAATGTCTTAAATAAAACACAACTTATATTTTAATGATAAATTATTTGGTCTTTACTATTATGTAATAATCAATACATAATGGTGAATAAATATAATCAGTTGATAAAATATGAATTGTATAATTGTATTTCATTTAAAAATCAGCTTGGAACACAAAATGCACACTATATATAATATCTGTGATTGGGCGATACTGATTTGTGATATTTTTAAAGCAGAGTGAATAGGGTAAGGGTGATAAAATACCTGCATTTTCCGGCTGGCCACATAATATGCAGTCCAATAAAAAAAGGTTTTGAAGTGCAGCTATCTACATTTGCAGCTCATATTTGAATGAATCTAATAAACCCTTTTACTTTAGTTTTTTTTTACCGCTTATGTTAAATATTGTGATAAACTGGGACAATCCCTGCAAATATAACCAGCCACGGTACAAAGCCAATTTTTGGACTGCAAATGTAGCTAACCAAATAGTGGTGGTTAAAGTGTTTTGGGCACTTAAAATAATTAATGAAGTGGTTAAAATCTTGTATAAAAACTGTGTAAATAGGAAAAGAAGTATGCTGAAGAAGAAAATATATCACCAAATAAATCAAATAACCGTGATCATATATGTTAAAGTTTTTTTTTTATCAAAATGGCTATTATTCCTGTTTTTGCATGCTTTTAACATATCGCACACTTAATAGAACACTGGCTTAACTCAAAAAAGCATGTTTTGCTCAATCTGTCATGAGTCGGTGTTTTAACAAAAACAGTCGAAAAACATGTACGAATGGATAGCGTTAACATTGTGAAAAATAGATGGATAGCGTTAACACAAGCCTCTGTCTAATGTTAACTCAATTATGACCTAAACCATAATCGGTCAGTTTACTATTAAGCGTGCGATATATGAAATCAATAATTATACTGTTTTTTACTTAACATAAATTTGTCAAAAGCCATTAATTTAATTATGAAAATAACACAAAAATCAGGTGCGTGACTTCATCTTAGCTTTAACAGATTTACATTTAATGTGATAATTTATATAAAAAATATGCACAGTACATATAACCACAAAGATTAATCCACAGAACATATACAGGGTATAACGAAAAGATTTTTTTTCTTTTAAAATTTTGATTAACCACAAAATAAAAAATTATAAATATATTTGCTATCCTTAACATAAACATATTATATATAAAATAAAAATAATATTCTCTATGAATAAACAAAACTATAGAAATATATTGATAGCTAGTGCCTTATCACAATGAGCTTCTTAATTTCAATACATAAAGTTTTTTTTTTTTTTGTAAATAAATTATTCAGATGTGTGCATAATGAACCAACACTAGTAGAAATAAATTTAAACGGTTCTGATTTAAAAAAAAATCGTGCTCATAATTGCCGTACTGGAGCGCATAAAATCTCATGGAAAACAACTGCTCAAGGAGGTGGCATTTTATCTCATTTAGATTTGGCTATGGCAAACGCACACTATTGACACATCGCACGATTTTCAAATATCTTGAAACTTATACTATGGTCTTATTCACGACTAAAACCAAACTGTTGAGATCATTTTCACGAAATAAGCTTCTAAACATAATATACCTAATCTACAAACATTAACACTTATAAAAATTTATATCTTAAAACGACGCAACATCTCTCGAAGCTAGTACATATAATTAAATTTTGCCTGCACTAGCCAAAAATCCTGAAAAATAAATATTGAATATAAGAGATATAGAGATGATTCAGAATATGAAAACACTTCACTGTGTCCAAACTTCTGTTTAAACAATAAATACATTTATTTTTTGCTAAATGCCGAAAATCATTCTCCATAGATGGCGTTAGTGGGTGGATTATATAGGTTAATCTTGAAAAGATTCACAAGTGTAATCAAATCTACATAGATGGCCAATTAAAACTGACACGTGAAGATAGATATGGATTTGAAGTATATATACAGCTTCCAAAATTTGTCATGCATGATCATAATAACAAAGATGGAATGGGGAATGTTGTAATTACATAAAGCGTGCGCTTAACCCAACCAATGACAGGTCATGAGTCCTGTAAACACCTTGATCATCCATATTCAGTTTCCAGTTTGCGTCTTCGTCTCTATTGAGATACAATTAAATTTGAATAAATACATTCATTTTTGATAAACATTAATGGGATTCCATAGTGATGATTTTTTTTTAAATTAACCCATTGCAACACAAAGCCGGCTAATCACCGGCCAAGGTCAATTTGTCACTGACTCACAAAGCCGTCGATTCGCCGGTTTGTCATTGAAGTAATTTTTTTAACATTAAAACTGAATGACAATAATTTTATTCATAAAAATGACATAAATAAGTATATTTCGGTTACTGATTTCATAATAAAATGTAATAATCACAATTTATTTCACATTATTTTAACATCTCGTCACCTGAGAGTAAGAAGGTTCCAACTGACAAAAGTAAAAAGCTGAGAAAAATGAAGTCAAAGTTTTGTTGGTTTCGGGTGTGTATCTTGGAATAAAAGGGTTTTATTCCAATTTCCAGAGATTTTTTTACCGAGAAACGTGTAAATTTTAAACAGTTGGAATAATAAAGATATATGTTTTACCATTACATACAAAAAAAAATATATGTTTTACCATTTTTAATGTTATTGTAATAAAAAAATTGTCAATATTAAATAGTGTGTTGTATGAACAAATTATGTCAACTTTATTAGTGGTGCAATGGGTTAAAACACTGTTTTTGTTTTTACATTTTTAAAATTTATTTGACGGGTGCAATGTCCATTAGTTTCATGCCTTAAACTACAGCTATCTCCCGATTTTCCGGGGTCGGATTAGTTGGGAAGCGGATTATCCAGGACACTTGAGTCATTGAAAAAATATTTTTGTTTTCAAAAATAGTACTTATAATGCAAACAAAAACTCAAATCTGTAATAATGACTTTGGGCGTTTAGTTCACATTTGCGCCACCGCCAACTGTGGCTCTATAGTCGTGTTGTAAAGTTTCGAGTTTGCAATAAAGCACCCGCAGCTTAGTTCTTACTCATAAAACACTGTTGTTAATTAAACACTATTTCAATTAATTGAAATTACAAAGTGATTTCAATGCGTCTTCTGGATGGTTGACGCAACCAGTCAGAGACACGGTATCCGACCAATTTCTATTCATGGCGAAAAATGAAGGAAGCATATAGCGCAGTTTAAAATTTCTCTTTGTTTTCATGTGATCGGATTAACCGGGAAATTGATTATACAGGTTTTTTTTCTAGAAAATTAGGATTGTACTGTATTAACCTTTACCACTCCATTATTTTTTGATATTGTTTGTCAGCCAACTCTAATTTAAATGTCAAAATATTTTTATTGATAGGTAGTTACAAAAAAATCGTTAAAAATTCATTTGTAATGATTTATTCTTCAAATAAAAAACAAATTTCAAAAAATATTATGGACTACTTATAGTTTTGCATAGTATGGTACTTTTTAAAACAATCTCCAGGATGGAGACCAGGTTTTATGGAACAGGTCTCACAAAACCATACTGTTTCCCGTCTTCCTTCCTTTCAGGGTATGTGAATTTGCAAGGATTATTTTATAGTAAAATAAAAACAGAAAACAGTCAAAATCTTATTAAAACATGAAATTAAATGTTTTTTTTAACGAATAATCACAAGAAATTCAAGTTTTGTGCGCGAAAATACACCGCGCGTGCAAGCCGACGTGCGAGCCGACATCTGAGTTGTAGCGAACATAATTATAGCGATGTCGGCTGGCATTCGACAAAGGAGTGGTAAGGGTTAACAGTTCCTTTGCTAAATCAATAGTTTTAGACTAATAAATTAATATGAATAAAGTGAGGATAACATATAATTAATGACCAATATCTTTTTGTTCATTTTAGTAATAGAGAAACATGTAATAATTTTAAATGCAGTCATAATTTCAATATAAGTGGATGATATGAGCATAGAAAAATACTTTCTCAAATTTAAAAAATAGAATAGTGTCGATTTTGTTAATGAGACTTGATCTGGTCTTACGTCTACAACTGTTCTCCTGAAGATTCCACGCAACTTAATTAACTGAGGCCTAAACAGATCAATGGAATAGATCACATGATATAGGTTGTTTCATCCCCCCAATTGCAGTACGAACTGGCCAATGGTCATGATAATGGTAAGAGCTTATGAGATGTTTGACTGAATAGATTCTAATATGGATTTTTTTTTTAATCAATGAGATAAAGTTTGTAAGGAACATGTAATAATGAATTATTTGCGCATGTATCATTTACGTATAACTTAAGATTTTATATATTAGGTCCTTACATATGAAATTGGCGTTTTGTATAGGAGGAACATAAAGTTGATTTTTTTTAAATATAATATATTTATTTAATCAAAGTATGTACCATTGCTATCTATGCACTTTTGCCATCTCATAGGTAGTTCATCGATCCCTTTACAAAAAAAACCATTCGGACGGGAATCAATAAAATCTTTGAAATCGGTTTGGACTGCCCCATCGGAGTTGAATTTTTTCCCTTGCAAGAAGTTATCCAAATTTCAAAAAAAAATAGTAATCTGTTGGGGCAAGGTCCGGAGAGTACGATGGATGTCTTAGACATTCCAATTGAAGCTCTTCTAATTTGGTAGCCGTCTGTTGTGCAGTGTGTGGTCTAGCGTTATCATGAAGCAGCAGTGGCCTAGAGCGATTAACCAGCCTCGGTTGTTTAGCAGCTAGCTTTTCCATCATGGTTTGCAGTTGCTGACAATAGACATCTGCCGTAATCGTCTGGCCAGATTTAAGAAAGCTGTAGTGAACGACACCAGCACTAGTCCACCAAACGCTCACAAGTAACTTTTTTGGAGTCAATTTTCGCTTGGGGCATGGTTTGGCTGGTTCGGCAGGGTTCAGCCATTGCGATGAGTGCTTCCGATTATCATACAGGATCCACTTTTCATCACAGGTAATGATTTGATTCAAAATCCCTTCATTATTGTGCCGGTTGAGTAATGCAACGCAGCAGTCAACGCGCGTTTGTTGATTTGCTTCACTCAATTCGTGAGGTACCCACCTTTCAAGCTTTTTCACCTTCCCAATTTGCTTCAAGTGGATTAAAACAGTTTTATCACTAACACCGCAGCCTGCAGCTAACTCGGACGTGGTTTGCGATGGATCCGCTTCCACAATAGCCTTCAATTCTTCATTATCAACTTTGGTCTCCGGCCGTCCACGGGGCTTGTTCTGCAGGTCGAAATTTCCATAACGAAAACGTTGGAACCAAAAACGCACTGTGTTTTCTTTTGCGGCACCGTCGCCATACACATCATCAATCCTTCGAGCCGTTTCTGCAGCACTGGTGCCACGGTGGAACTCGTACTCGTAAATAACGCGATATTTCAAGTTTTCCATTTTGTAAACTGAGTGACGCAAAGAAAAAAAACAATTGAGGAAAAAACAAATGAATTATAATTTTCGAAACACAAATACTTGAGTAAATAGCTGTATAAATTTGAAATTGGAATTCCTAACCAAAGAGAAGATATTTGAGATCAAATTTGCCAGTACGGCAAAACGCCAATTTCATATGTTAGGACCTAATATAATATTTTTTGTATTAATTGAAATCTCATCTTTTATGAACCTTGGAGGATCAAGAACGAACGATACGCGGTTGAATATTGTAATAAATAAAATTCCTTGTCAAACGTACAAAGTTGTCCACAAATGAAATGAAACATTTTTCCAGTGAGTTATGATTTATAAAAAGAGAAAACTATTGTCATGAATATTTTAAATAACGTTTTATATTAAAATTGTTGACCACGATACATGCTTAGACTAGTATGATTATTGTTTATTTGATTTAAAAACAATTGTACTAGATTTCACAATAAATAAACAAATAATAAAATATGTACATATGTGATGAGTATAGAAGGACCCTGTTAAGAAGAAGCAGTTAGTGTGATGATGGTGAATAGATATGTTAAATAATTTGATTTGTTAATAAATAAAAAGTACATATATAAATATTTATATTCTAAACACTATGTAAAAGTGGAAAGGGGGTTATTGAGTAGCTAAATCTAATTGTTATTTGATAAATTATTTCTTACTAAACAATATTTAAACTATTGCCTGAACAATGGTGTCATACTTCATGATAAATAAGAAATAATAACATTCAGGTTTTACCTTACAAGAGAATTATAAAATTGTCTCAAATTATAACATTATGGAATTCAAGTTTATTCAACTGCATATATTTTTATTTTATTTCGACAAGTAATCAGAGAATACTTTGAGCATTCCAATTATTTTATGATAGCAGGCTCTGGAGGTATGGAGGAAGATGTAGCCAACAGACTCAACAAGGCAAGAAGAGCTTTCACAATGCATCGCCCTGTATGGCATTCCAGTATCATTTCAAGAAAGCTCAAGCTCCAAATATTCAGCAGTAGTGTTAAAAGTGTACTGCAGTACGGATGTGAGATTTTGAAATCTACCGCAGACGTTATTGGAAAACTCCAGGTATTATAAATAGGTGCCTTCGATCAATATTCAAGATCAATGGCAGTGCACAATGGTGTTCTTGTGCCGACCCTTATGTATGGAAGTGAAGCATGGAACTGGCAAAAGAAGGATGAAAGTAGAATAAATGCAGTAGAAATGAGATCTCTAAGACGAATGTGTGGCAAATCTGTATATGATAGAGTGACAAATGCAAGTATAAGAAGTGAATGTGGTGCGAATGAAAGTGTTATGAACAAAATAAGGAAAGGGCCATTAAGATGGTTTGGACACATGGAAAGAATGAGTGAAGACAGAATGGTAAAGAAGGTATATGTAAACGGCGTGAACGGAGCTAGAAATAGAGGAAGGCCGAGGAAAACGTGGCACGATCAAATCAATCAAATATTGAATGTCGGCCATGTGAGGAGTCAGAGAAATCGACGCGCGTGCATGATGCGATGTATGAATGTTGAGGAACGAGAGAAATATGTCAGGAGAGAATAGTGTGGCAGTCCATTCTTTCTGGCTACCCCTTCGGGGAGATGGCGTGATGGTTAGTTAATTAGTTAGTTCCACAACTGATTTAACACTATTCCACTTTTACATACGTTTCAAGATAACCCTGTATTATCTAGTATATTTAATATATTTGTAGAGTAAAGTTTGTAAGAAAATATACAACAATATATTAGGGAAATAAAATTAGTATGTGGTGAGTATTTTTAGTATAGGAAAATAGGAAAATACTTTTTATATAAATTAGTTGCAATTATTTTTAATGCATACAAAATATTACACTGCATACTTATTCAAAAATATGAGCCTATGGAAAGTCTACAATTCTCTAAAAACATTTTTTATATGAACATAATTTAACCTACAAATTACGTGATTCATTGACGAAACCAAATAAATAAAATTATGACTAGAAAATTATCGCCATACTGTGCATTACCAACAACTGATGCTTACGACTAAGGTAAATCTAAATTCTGTACAATCAATGAGTTCTAATACTTAATACAAATAAATATCAACATTTAAAAATATATCTAATATCAATAAATGTAGGTTTTGTTTTTGAGGCCTTTAATTATTTTATTTTAAATAAAAGATCTTTAATGGCCGTACTGTGTATTAACCGCCCTACCCATATGAACGTCTGCGATATTATTGCCCGAACACAACAAGCCGTATCCCGTACGTCCAGGTACAAACAAGTAGCGCTACCGCGCACTAAACAGCCAAGTTCCCGCAATCAGGTTAGGTTACCAGAAATATTGAGCAGCCAGTTAAAAAGCAGCCAGTTAATAGCAACCAATGAGTACCTACATAAATAAATAAAAATATTGTGTTTATTTTTCAAAACATTTATTATTTACTTCTTACTATATAATAATAATACCCAGAATAAATTTCTCCGTATCGAAAATCATTGTGCAAAACGTCACGGAGCACAAAATACGTCTGGCCGCTATAACAAGTGCGCAAGGACTGACGGCAGCCAGATACAATCGCCTACTATTGTTTGCGCTAGTTCTGGCTGCTAGCAGCCAGCTGGTTGCCGTGCACTCAGACGCGTTCGGCTGGCTGCCGCAACCAGAAAATCGTGGTTGCCTAGTACGCGGGCTCCCATACACCGCCATATGTTGGACTGGCTGCCGCAACCTGGTTGCGGCAACTTGGCTGCTTAGTGCGCGGTAGCGCGTATACCCGCAATCACAGAAACGTTTGTGATACGTCAAATTGTTCCTACTCGCCCCGCACGCATAAGAATACGTTATACAGCGAGTTTAGTATTTCGAGGTCGATGGAAGTTAACGGATATGTTCGTGATTTTCTGGTACATTGTAAATAAGTACATATTGTTATTGAAAAATCTTATAAAAAAAACACGATGATTTTTTACCTACTTTTTGAATAATAACCCAAAGGTAGGGCGGTTAAAGACAGCAGAGCTGAGCTGAGTTCAGATTCACAATCTGTGATCGCAGATGCGAAATTTATTATTAATTAGTTATTTTTTTATGTCAGGCTTCTACTGAAGTATTTTCGACTCCTGGACATCAAATGAAATTAAATTAAAAGTAGCACTCGTGATAGAACAAAGATGTCGATATCAAAAACAGAAATTATTTGTGTTTAAGATCAAAGCAATTTAGAAATATAACAACAGAACACATCGACCTCGGATATTGTGAATAATCAACCCCACACAATGATGTGATGATCTGTATATATGACAAAATATTATTATTTTTTTGGCCTAATTATGACACATTTGACAACTGAATTAAAATGCACATTTTTTACTTAACATTGAAAACACACATAGTTTGTTGCGGTGCCACAATACTTAAATACATAAATATTAATATGCTTTTCATACCTATGAGATCATAAAAACACACTTAACTAAGAAATAAGAACTATAAACGTATTTGCCACATTTTGGTTAATTAGTTTCCGACATTAATCTCACATTGTTGGGTCGGGTCGGGTGAAGGATTCCGTTGGGCCGGAGTTTCTGAGGCTTCCTTTTGGCTGCCGGCCAAGACAGCAGAAGCTGTTCTTCAGGCGCTACATTTTCAGGCCCTGTCGGACTACTTAGCCGTTCTTCCAGAGAAACGTATCTCCTCTCGTCCTCTTCACCGCCACTAGAATTGTCACTGTTTACCTCGTTGCTGCTTTCATCTGCCGTCACTTCCGCTTCATCATTTTTCCCTTTTTGAATTTGTTCACAAAAGTCGCTGTCGCTGTCCACTTCGGGTTTTGCAACTAGCTGGTCTTGATAGCGCAAAACTTTCCATTTGCGTTCTAGAAGCGTTGTGGTCGAACACGAATACTTTTTAGTGATTGCATCTCTGTTAGGAGATCCAGGCATCGAGGGTGATTTGTCACTCTCCTCGGAAAAAGCCCGAGTTATGAGAATCCTCGGAGATCGTCGAGCTACAGAAGTTGACGGAAGAGGCCTGCGGGGTCTACGCACAGATAGAGCCTCGTGTTGCGCTTCCAAGCCAAATACTCTTTGTAGGATCAGGTTCGTGGTACTCATGGCAGGACGCGGAAGAGGTAACGCACACGCCCTGGGATTGCTATGATCTTGAGATTTGAAAGAAGATTTGAATGACAAGTAGGTTTCGTCCTGTTTCACTTGCGGCACCGTGTTGTCTCCATCGATCACGGGAACTTGGAGAGTGTTGCAACTCGATGTGTGAGCTATGGCTCTTTCCTCTTTTGCATCAACAACGGGGCTATCGAATACTCCAAAGTTTATACCTGTCTTCCAAGCGTGGTCGGAAGCTATCCTTTTAATTTTGCTGTTCCTTTGAGGGCTAGACCTACCCACATCCAGGAGTGCTTCTGAAAGCCTTCTTTGTAAACAGGGTTTATTCATCATACTGAGTGGTGTGATTGAAGGCCTTCGTGAGCCGCATGTACTCGGCGTTCTCGCTTGTATTTCCTGATTCATTTCACTCTTCATCATTTTTTTTCTCCAGTAGTTTTGGAATGTTTTTCGTAATACCTTACTTTTGATACCATATAGAACGCCATTGATGGGAGGAGAGCACGTTAGAACAGATGTAGCGATGGTTATCAAGTGAGGAGGAATTCTTATGGTGCTGCTTTTCCCATTTGATTCAGCCTGTGAAAAGGACGATACAGATTGCCAGAGTATGACCACGTAGTAAGGGAAGTAGAGAAGGAATAGCGAGCCAACAAGCTGAAAGACCGTGGAGAAAGCGCTTCGGTTCCTGATTCGTGGAGCATTCGGTGCCGTCACTGTTGGGACGAAGAACGGGTTCCTCTGGTGAGTGATGGTGACCTGAGCGGATAGAGTTACTTCGTATATAGCTGAAGCGATGCGATGTCTGTGGTAACGAGCTATCATCAGAATCTGAAACCAAAATATATTTTATAGTACTGTTTGCAGCTAGATAGATAAACAAAGAAAGACGTCGATAGCCTTCAACAATGCCTTCAACAAAAAAGCTAAAATATTTGAGTCCAATAACGTAGACCTAAACCTCCGAAAACTACTACATAATAAAAACATTGGTGTGGAGTGTTTTACTATACAGCTGCGAGACTTGGTGCCTGGGCAAAACAAAGCGCAAAAGGCTGGAGGCATTTGAAATGTGGAGCTAGCGACGGACTTCCATGTTTCATGGAGGGACCACATTACAAATGAGTAGGTTCTCAGCAGAGTAGAAGAGAACAGGCACATATTGGACACCATAGCGGAGAGGCGCACGAGATGGATTGGCCATGTGTTGTGACACAACCACTGACTCACTGACTGATTTTGTGGACGTTGGACGATTGAAGTGTGTGCGGGAGATGCCTATTGGTGGCGATGAGGTTCGCAACCCATCACACCGCGTCTCCCGCGGGGGCGAAAGGAGAAGGATGGAGTGCCACATCGGCAGAGGCGGATTTGCCCTAAGGCCGAGTAGGTCCTGGCCTAGGGCAGCCAGATATTAGGGGCGGCCAAACATGGCAAAAAAAATATATAATAAGAAAATACGGGCATACGCGGGGAAGGCATCGCGCACTCGCGGTCTCTCACACCCTCGGGTGTTTCTGTGAACGCTACACTACAGATAAACATCTGTAAAGATCAAATATTGTAATAATAAAAACAAATAAAGGAAAAAAAAGTATCATATTATTATTAGTCTCACCCTAAGTCGCTTTTCCATGAAGCAGATAGCATTTTTGTTAATGAAAATATAATAAAAATAACATGTTTTTTTATTTCAATGTTTGAATATACGATTGAAATTATTTTTTGGTTTTCCAATCATAAAAAAATAAAATAAAAACAGCGCCTAGATTTTTTGTAAACACACTGTCATTCATACTATTGCAAACGATCTCCCTGTCGTGAACGGACTCTTCTACACGGCCTAGAGCGGCCAAGACTGCAAATCCGCCACTGGGCATCGGTTAAAGTGTGGCAGTCCATTCTTTCCGCCTACCCCTTCGGAGAGACAGCGCGATGGTTAGTTAGTTTGTATCAACAGGTTGTTTGAGCCCAATTGCCGTAAAATAATGTTTTAAGCAATTATATTGATTCTCATGGTAGATAATCTGTCGCCATTTTATTGTCACGTGAATTCTACACCTGACCAAAGACAGTGTGAGAATCACACTGCCATTTATGTAGTGTTTGTAACATCTGATGATGCCAGCTAACTAACTAACTAACCATCACGCCATCTCACCGAAGGGGTAGGCAGAAAGAATGGACTGCCACACTTTTCTTTCCTGACATATTTCTCTCGCTTCCTCAACATTCATACATCATGTCATGCACGCGCCTCGATTTCTCTGACTCCTCACATGGCCGACATTCAATATTTGATTTATTTGATCGTGCCACGTTTTCCTCGGTCTTCCTCTATTTCTAGTTCCATTTACATCATTAACATATAATTTTTTTTACCATTCTTTCTACATTCATTCTTTCCATATGTCCAAACCATCTTAATAATCCTTCATTATTTTGTTCATGACACCATCATTCGCACCGCATTTACTTCTTATATTTTCATTCAACACTCTATCATACACAGAGTATCACACATTTATCTAAGAGATCTCATTTCTACTGAATTTATTCTACTTTCATCCTTCTTTTGCCAGTTCCGTGCTTCGCTTCCATACATAAGGGTCGGTAGAAGAACACCATTGTGCACTGCCATTCTAGCTTTTCTGGATAGGTTTATGTTTGCGATGACAACTTTAAGTGCACCATAAATATTTAATATAATAAAACTAGTTTTTATGAATCTAGTTGTTTTAAATTAAATCAGTACGAAAGTTGGTAAAATGGTATCATTGAGAGTAATACTGCTAAAGTTATATAAACATCAGACACGAGATACCTTCAGGTTGCAGATCAGGACAAGCACGGCCGGCAGCAGCAGGGTGAAAACGGTGTAGAGCACAGTGTAGAGCAGGAAGTAAGGAAGGGGCGGTGGGGCTGCCCAGTCAGGGGTGCAAGCGGGCAGCGGGCCGGGGGCGTGGTAGGGAGCCGCCCCCAGAAGTGGAGGGGTGCTCAGCACCAGGGCGAGGACCCACGCCCCGGCTAGACCACACAGAACCTAAAATATAAATATAATAGTTTTAAATGTGACATAATCCATATTTATTGTTACTTGAAAAATGATTTAACCCGTTCATCGCCACATGTTTGTAGAAACAGCGCGCCGGTACGCCACGTATTTTCTCTCAAACTATCAAAAATATCGATCCTTTTTGGTTTGTTAATATTTTTAAATATTCATAGATGTCGTTGTGAGAAAATCGGAATTAATTTTGAAATATATCTTTCAAATATTGCGAAGCGCGCATAGCTGCGCTTATGGCGATCGTCTACGTAGAGCGCACATGTGTGCTTACGGCGATCGTCGGGTTAAAACTACAGTATTGTTTGAATTAATGTGAACACATACAAATTTTCACAAATTTTCTTTTTTTTTCACAGTTCGTCACCTGAGAGTAAGAAGGTTCCAACTGACAAAAGTAAAAAGCTGAGAAAAATGAAGTCAAAGTTTTGTTGCTTTCGGGTGGGTATCTTGGAATAAAGGGGTTTTATTCCAATTTCCAGAGATTCTTTTACCAAGAAACGTGTAAATTTTGTCTGGCAACAGTTGGAATAATAAAGTTCTAAGTTTAAATGAATCCTTCTTCAGTGAATCGTGTGTTTTGAATGATCAGATGGAACTTGATTCTTTTCGTAACATCAAAATGACGATACTATTGCATGTTTTTTTTAATTGTACGTATATATAAGGTTAGTAAGAACCCTTTCTACGAAAAAAAGCCAAATGTGAAATTTTGTTAGTTGGAACCCTCTTACTCTCAGGTGACGAGTTGCCAACACTCCTATGTCAAAGGAGCGGCCATTTTGTTTTACTATTCAGTCAGTCATTGAGTAATGATAAGCTAGACTTCGTAAAACAGATTGCACAACAAAAACAAAACTGAGTGAGGCTGTAATCCATACATGGTTTCGAGACCAGCAAATATCAGAAAACTGTAAAAAAAAATTGTCGATTCTATGCCAAAACGTGTTGAAGAAGCTATAAAAGTCAAGGGAGGACACATTTTCTATTAGAACAAGTTAAATTGTATTAATTTCTCTATTTTCTTATTCTACAACTAATAAATGTTGGTTTTTTCAAATTATTATTTGTGTTAACATTAATTTCGAACCATACATGAACATTTGTTAACATGAATTCGACCTTCGTGGCAGAGTTGTAAGAGCTCTGATTCCCATTCTGAAGGTTCTGGGTTCGATTCCCGGCAATGGCAGAGTGATTGTCACACTGTCTTTGGTATGGCGTAGAATTTTCGTGACAATAAAATGGCGATAGATTAGCTACCTATCACATATCACGAGAATCAATATATCAGCTTAAAAACAAATTGTATACTGTAATTGGGTTCAAGCGACCTGTTGTATATGTAAAAAACAAAAAAATACTGTACATATTAAAATGGCTATTTTCTAGAAGTTTTGTTACATTTTATGTGAATGACTGGTTTCAAATCAAATCAGTTTATTATCTCAACAGACATTACAAACAATATAAGTGTTTAAGGTATCTATAGAGTACAGGTAAAATATAATACTCGTATACACAATATAATATCAGGAACGCATGAGAGATGGTTCAACATTAGGAAGACAAGATACTCTCTAAAGTCAAAAGTATTTGTCTTTTAAATGTATTTTCACTTATATGCAAGACATCAATCTCTGAGGAGACCGCGTTCAGCAGACTAATTGCTCTTTCCACCGGTGTTATCAGAGGCAGGTCGGTTCTGGCGGCCGGTAGGTAAAACAATTTGTGCCATCGCTGTCGAAGACATCTATCAGGGACAAAAAACTAACATCCTCAAGCACTGTCAAGTTCTCGAAATATCCCCTGATAAATCTAAAGAAATGGGTTATGAGATGCCCATCTCTTCCAAGCTGCAGTAGTTGGTTCCCAGAGCTGTAGAGAAGAAATTAAATAACCTGGCTTATTTGATATCGAAGAACTCGCATAGGAATAAAACAATTCTAATGTGTAGAGGCAACAAGCCGTAACTTAAGTTGCGGCTGTTTGGCGTAACATGGCTCAAAGCATTCTTATAACTGGCCTCTATCATATACAATCACAGATTTTTCTCTATCTCTTTCCTTTACTGAGATATTCACTATCCCAATAGCCGCAAAATTGTATTAATTTGATACATGTTTTGGCAAAAAGCATCATTTTAAGTTGCTGCTTTTTACCACGGCACAGCCAAAACTTGCGGCCATTTGCTGCGACACAATATGTATCCTGGCAAATGACAGCAACTTAAATTGCGGCCCATTACCAAATTATTTGTGCGACGGTCTAGCTAATATGTGGCGGCAAAACACATTTTCTTTAATAATATGAAGCTTACTATACTTTTATGGCAAAAACACGTCTTAATCATTTCTAAGAACTGTATTCTTACTTTTGAAACTTAGTTTGCATAAGAAAACTTATTTTAAATGATAAAATATAGCAAAAAACAAAATAAAACTATTAACCCGTTTATCTCAAAACTACTATTTTTAACATGCCGCTATCTGCCTTTGCACATTAGAATTACAACAGCTAAAAAAGCAAAGTAATTTTCAATTTAAACTGATTACTATGCTAGATTCGAATTACCAAATAACTTGCGAAATATCAACAGAAATATCAGATTCAGTGGGAAAGTAATGGCCTCCATTCATAACATGAGTCACGCTGGCATCAAAGCGACTCACCGATTGATAACGTTTGAAAATATTTCTGAGGAAACTAAACCAAATGACCCAACATTATTCAGCTGCTAGAGAAGCTGACTAACCGACCCTGTCAGCAACACGGGCCGGGCGAACCGTCAACCAGTGCATTTTTCTTGAAATAATTCATACAAATCTAACTAACTGACTAACCATCACATCTTTTCTCCGAAGGGGTAGGCAGAAAGAATAGACTGCCACACTTTTCTTTCCCGACACATTTCTCTTGATTCCTCAACATTCATATATCGTGTCATGTTCGCGAGTCAATTTCTCTGACTACGTGGCCGACATTCAAAAGTTGATTAATTTGATCGTGCCACGTTTTTTATCGTCATGTATTCATTCTTTCCATGTGTCCAAACCATTTAAACGATCCTCCTTACTCGACACCATATCATACACAGAGTATCCACACATTCGTCTAAGATATTTCATTTCTACTGCATTTATTCTACTTTTATCCTTCTTTTGCCAGATCCATGCTTCGCTTCCATACATAAGGTCGGTATAAGAACACCATTGTGCACTGCCATTTTAGCTTTTTTGGATAGGTTTTTGTTTGCGATGAAAACTTTAAGTGCACCATTCACTTTGTTGCCTGCCCCAACCCTTCTTTCAATATCCCTCTCCACTCGCTCATCTCTTGTAAACATACTACCTAAATACACGAACTCAACTACTTGCTTCAAATTTTCACCATTCACGCTAATGTTGCAGACTGTCATGGTTTCTTCCTTTTCAAAAATTAATACTTTGGACTTATTAACATTCATCATCAGATGAATGTTAATAAGTCCCTATCAATACGTTAAATTAAGAAATAGAAGGTTACCCACCGCTTACCCAAAGCTGTTTTAGGACGCAGGGGCGCATTTCGTCAGCTTCGCTCATACAAACCCTAGTCCACGCAGACTTACGTTAACTGGGGAATGCACCATTCCAGAAAAAAAGCAAAAGGTGAATGTGTATCTCGGCCACATTTAATCTAGTTTAATTTCTATTCACTTCTATGCCCCAAACCCACAAAACAGAGCAAAATATGGTACACGATTTTATGGCCTATCATAAAATTATTTAACTAACTAACCATCACGCCATTTCCCCGGAGGGGTAGGCAGAGAGGATGGATCGCCACAATGCTCTGTCCTGGCATACCTTTCGGGCTTCCTCTACATTCATACATCGTACCATGCACGCACGTCGATTATTCTGACTTCGAATGTGGCCGCCTTTTAGTAATTGATTAATTTGGTCATGCCATTTTTTCCTCAGTTGTCCTCGGCTTCTTTTTCCACTCACGCTGCTTGTGTACAAATTTTTAACCATTCTTCTCTCATCCATTCGTTCCATATGTCAAAACCATCTCAAGGATCCTTTTTTAAATTTATCCATGATGCAGTCATCTGCCTTACATTTCTCTCTTATTTCATCGTTCGGTATTCTATCATACAACGTTTCCCCCGCACATTCTTCTTAGTGATCTCATTTCTACGGCGTTTATCCTGCTTTCATCATTCCAAGCTTCACTTCCATACATGAGGGTTGGCACTAGAACTCCATTGTGTACTGCCATTTTTGCTTCTGTGGATATATTTCTATTTGCAGTAATGACTTTGAGTGCGCTATTTATTTTATTCCCAGCACCAACCTTTCTTTCGATGTCTTTCTCCATTTTTCCGTCTCTTGTAAACATGCTTCCCAGATACGTAAATTCGGTAACTTGCTCCAATTTCTCACCCATCGCACTTATATCATAAAATTATTTCAGATGGATATTGGTGAGGGTGGGATAGAGTGTGGAATGGGAAAGAAAACATTTATGTAATAAAAAATTAACTAACTAACCATCACGCCGTCTCTCCGAAGGTGTAGGCAGAAAGAATGGACTGCCACACTATTTTTTCCTGACATATTTCTCTCGCTTCCTCAACATTCATACATCGTGTCATGCACGCGCGTCGATTTCTCTGACTCCTCACATGGCCGACATGCAATATTTGATTTATTTGATCGTGCCACGTTTTCCTCGGTCTTCCTCTATTTCTGGTTCCATTTACATCATTAACATATAATTTTTTTACCATTCTTTCTTCATTCATTCTTTCCATATGTCCGAACCATCTTAATGTTCCTTTCATTATTTTGTTCATGACACCATCATTTGCACCGCATTCATTTCTTATATTTTCATTCGACACTCTATCATACACAGAGTATCCGCACATCCGTCTAAGAGATCTCATTTCTACTGCATTTATTCTAATTTCATCCTTCTTTTGGCAGTTCCATGCTTCGCTTCCATACATAAGGGTCGGTAGAAGAACACCATTGTGCACTGTATATTTAATATAGTAGTAAATTATAGACCTTCTTGGGGTTGACCCTGGCACCGTAGTGGAGGGGTCTAGAGATAGCACAATAGCGATCACAGTTGAGGCCGCAGACGGTCCACAGTGCCACGGGGTGCAGCAGCGAGTGCAGGAAGCCCCCTAGGCCGCAGGGTGCCCCTGGGAGCCAGGAGCCCAGCGTCACAGCCCCGAGCAGCAAGCCCACCGCGCCCAGGTGCAGCACAAGGAGGTTGTTGGCTGTTGCGGCCTGGGAACAAAAAAGAAAGACATTCCACTTATTTATTGTTTCTTGAACAATGATGTCAAACTCCATCTTAACTTATCTCGTGGTATGGGCTTGTTAAGTCTGGTTTCTTCCAACTGAGACAGCTAAAGCATGTAAGGAGATATTTACCTATTGATGAAGCTACGAATTTATTTCTAAGACATTAGCAAATGTTCCTTCAATTGTTGATAGTCGTGGAATACATATAAATCTTCTTCTTCTCTTCTTATTCTTAGTGTAGGCCTAATGGCCTGTTTCTTAAGAGGAATTGGCCTCCTGTGAAGTCAACTCCCAGCTGTCGATCCATCTCTTTGGTGGTCTGCCCGGGGGTCGTCTACCATGGGGCTGGCCGTGTAACACAATGAAGGGGAGTCAGGATGGATCCATTCTCCTCACGTGTGCATACCAGTATCTTCTTCTTTGCCTTCCCCATCTAACGACATCCTCGACCTCGCGTATCTCCCTTATCCTCCCCTAGCCCTCATAAATTCTTTTGTAGTGTCACGTTTAGATTATTGCAACGGAATGTACGCTGGATTGCCAAATAATCAATTAAGCAGAATACAAAGCGTATTCAATGCTGCTGCCCGATTGATTATGGGGCAACAAAAATACTGTCATATCACGCCGCTCCTGAAGAACCTTCTTCTTTTCTCTTCTTCTTTTTGTCCTGTCACACCTCCGTGGTGCATAGGGCCTCAAGGAACCTTCTCCACCCGACTCTATCGCATGCCTGATGCCTAACATCATCCCAAGTGAGGCCTGCCACCTTAACCTCGTCCTGCAGGGTTCTTCTCCAGGTGGCTCTAGGTCTGCCTCGTTTTCTCTTTCCCCCCATAGGGGACCAGTCTAGTGCCTCCTGAGCGATGCAGGTTGGGTTCCGTCTCAGAGTGTGTTGAAGGTCTATAATCCACTGCCATTTGCGTCTAGCGACTTGTTCTCTAATTGCTTTTCGCCTGCCATAGTCCAGAGAGCGGCATTTGACACTGTTTGGGGCCAATAGATTTTGAATATTGAGCGAAGGCACCTATTTATAAACACCCGGAGTTTACCAATAACGTCCGCGGTAGATTTCCAAGTCTTACATCCGTACAGCAGTACGCTTTTAACACTACTGCTGAATATTTGGAGCTTTAGCTTTCTTAAAATGATACCGGAGCGCCATACAGGGCGAAGCATAGCGAAATTAAAACCTTCACTGGCTTAAAATCCGAGAGCGATTAAAATATAAATTGTGCTTGACAGTGTTTAAGGCTCGACACCAGAGAGCGCCAGCGTATATATCGGACCTCTGCGTGACACCCATGCCAACGGAAAGGCAACGTTCACTCCGATCAGTAGAAACAAGTGCAAACAACATAATAATTCCAGTCAGAGCCAATAAAGCAAGTTTCTATGATCGTGCATTCAGCGTTGCGGGTCCGTTGGCATGGAATAGCCTCCATGTTAGTATTAAGTATGAGGATAGTGACTGTTCGGTCAGTCATTTCCTAGTGCGCCCTTGGAGAAATTGATTTTACAAAACGGCGCACTTAAAATACAAGTCATCAGAATAATAATAATATGCCAGTTGCATCTACAAATAATTTATTATTAAATTATTTCCCAAATACTGAACGATACTGGCATCTATGAATCATTTGAAACAAATGTTGAATGACATATAATATTGACGGAGTACTTCACATTTTAAATATTCTGTGATGTCATCATTATGCTGTTGCTTGTCAACTTTTTAATGTCAGGCTGCAATTATGGTATGTGTAATTTAACAATATAAATAATGTTTCATAATTTTATGTGAAAAGAAAAATAAGATTTTATAGTTAGCATTTATCTTGATATAATCCCAATTGTGTTGAATAAATAAATAATTAGTTTCGATAGACTGATGAGATTTGATCGATTTGAGAGTGCCATGTTTTCCTCGGTCTCCTTTATTTATTGTTCTGTTTACATCGTTTATATACCTTCCTTTACCATTTTTTCTTCATTCTTTCTTTCCATGTGTCCAAAACATGTTAATAACCCATGTTACATTATTTGTTCAGAACACTTCCATTCGTACTGGATTCACTTCTTAAATTTGCATTTGCCACTCTTCTCATGCATATTGACTACACAATAGTCTAAGAGATCTTATTTCTACAGAATTTATTCTACTTTCATCCTTCTTTTGCCAGTTCCATACTTCAATTCCATCATGCGGGACAGTACATACAATAATGCAATTGTGCACACCTAATATTTATAGGATAACATGGTATGGCCATATGAATAAGGAGTGGTTGGCAGTTCGATTCTATTATGGATTTATGCTATTATTACAATTTATAGATGTTTTTAATAAATAACTTTCCAAGGCAAAAAGTGGTTCCGGCCGGGATCGAACCGGCGACCTTCTGCGTGTAAAGCAGACGTGATAACCGCTACACTACGGAACCCGACAAACTAGGCGACGGATTGTTCATATAAAATCTATTTCTGTCGGCTGTTTATAAACTTACCACAAACTAGTTTCATATATTGCCGCTAGATGTCGGTACATTTTAATAGAAAAGTTGTTTTTCTATGAATTCCATTGTATTAAAAAGGTATGTATTAAAAAAATATAATCACTTAAAAATAGCAAAAGTAAGCTTAGTTCTCTTCTTACTGAATTCAAATGATACGGAATGCTAACAATAAATTACGTTCACACTGACATCTAGCGGAATAATTTGAAATGAAAATATTAACCAATTTTAAATTTTCGAAGCCATAGCGTAAATTAATGCATTTATACTAATGAATAGAATAAGTTATTGTTCTTATAAATATTGGTGCATTTTGTAATTGCACCAAATTGGTGTAATTTCAAAAAACGAAATTAAACTTAATTCAAATTTTAGCAACGTTAGTTGCAACCCATTAAATATTTACGGATGTAAACCAAATATTACATTTTTTAAATATCGAATGGAACAAGTCAGCTTATACACGATGTTGTTCATTTTAAATTGTTGATAAAGTTTTCATTGATGACCTGTTTCAGATATACTGATGTAATGTTTTCGCGTTTAGACACCGAGAAAAAGTCACATATAATTGACCATGACTAAACACTGAATTAGGCAAGCGGATTCCAGTATGTTAAAAACTTTATTCTTGTGACTTATTTATTGTCATGGCAAATTCTGGAATCACTGGAATCTGAGTTCTCATAAGTACGAACGGAATATACGAGTCCTACATTTTATATCTTCATAACACAAACTATGTGCATTACCTACCCCTTTATTTTCTGTTCTTCAATATCTAATAACTAATTTGAGGTTAGTGCTTCACGAACAGCTCTTACTACTCTTAAAAAACTCGTTCAATGTGCAATTATAATCAGAGTTGTAATATCACAAGAGAGATTTATGATATTATTATAATGAATAAATATTTCCACCTCTTATATCTTCATAACACAAACTATTTGCATTACAATACTTCGGTCATTACTTATGTTTTTCAACATCTAATAACTAATTTGAGGCGAGTGCTTCACGAACGGTTCTATTTTTACGAGATTTTGTACTCTTAAAACAATCGTAATCGGTAATAAGTTTTAACTTTTAATTTGAATCTATTTTTCAAACGCGTTTAAAATTTGACAATTAACCGAAATTAATTCCATTGCGCGTGCGCACCGGGGATGCGCAATGGAAATATTTCTCAGGCATGCGCAAATGATTCTTCGCAGTATTTCTCTCCTGTATTCAAAATATTCTCGTTCTCTATTTGATTACATTCGGTTTTTGCCTATTTACGAGTATATTGAGAGCATTCCCCATTTTTTTAAAGACTAACACCATTGATCATAATATAAATATGCAAAAACCCAAATGTCGTCATACAAAAGGTACGAGAAAATTTTAAATCCGACATAGCGAGATAGAAATACTTCGATTATCTCCCATTCGAAATGCACAAAATGCGCATGACCGAAAACGTTTCTGGATTATTTTGAAATTTGTTCTGATTAAAGTTGTATAACAGTAGAGTAGAAAACAATAGGAAAAGTATTTGACGTTGAGTTAATTGTGATTTTTTTTATTAGATTGACGACCTCATGAGGTCCCTAAGACGTATGTGTGGTAGAACGATATACGACAGAATCTCAAATGCTGATATAAGAAAGGAATGTAGAGCGGAAGAAGGTATAATGAACAAAATTATGAAAGGATCGCTGCGTTGGTTCGGACATATGGAACGCATGGATGGAGAAAGAATGGTTAAGAAAGTATACGTTAATGATGTAAATGGGGTACGAAGTCAAGGCAGACCGAGGAAAACATGGCATGACCAAATTAATCAAATTTTAAAGGTTGGTCATGTTAGAAGTCGGAGGAATCGACGTGCGTGTATGACTCGTTGTATGAATGTGGAGGAAGCTAGAGTGGTTTGCCAGGATAGAGTAGTGTGGCGGTCCATTCTCTCTGCCTACCCCTGCGGGGAAACGGCGTGATGGTTTGTTTTTTTGTTTTTTGTATTGACGACCCGCGTGTCAAATTCGGCCCTCCAGTGTCATCAATCCGGCCCGTGACAGCTGATGACCAGTGTCATCAATCAGGCCCGTGACAGTTAATGGCTTATTGTTGTTGTGATAAGTTGGATAAAAAATCACGTAATGATAGACGAATAATTAAATTGAATCCAACTAACATTGTAAACACATACAAACACTATAATATGAAAATTAAACCAGTTTTTAGGCCTTGGAACTTACTGGGGTAATCAGCATGGCCCTAGGGTTGGTATGTTTGGAGATCCCTGCCCTAGACCACCACCATCATAGTTTTAAACCCCGTCAGATTGTAATTTGTTTTTTTTAAACTAGTTAAACGACTTCATTTATTTCAACGACCTTCGTGGCAGAATGATAAGAGCTCTGACTGCCATACCGAAGGTCCCGGGTTCGATTCCCGGCGACGATAGTGTGATTGTCCCACTGTCTTTGGTCTAGTGTAGAATTCACGTGACAATAAAATGGCGACAGATTAGCTACAAATACTCGTATGTCACGAGAATCAATATTATAAAAAAACAAATATTGTATAGAGTATAAAAATGTATACAGTAATTGGGTTCAAACAAACTGTTGAATGCAATTAATAAAAAATTAATTAAAAAAACTCAGTTTCATAAAAATGAAATTAACTTAGTTTCATTTATAAAACTCAAAACATGCAAAATTTTAACTGTATTCTAAATATGAAAATTTGTAAACAAAATAACTTGTTATTTCGCTCTCTTGTCTTTCTCAATACTGTAGATTGGGCTGTCAATTTAAGTGATGGATGAACCAGAAATTGGGCACTCCAAAGGCGGTAATCAGGTGGATAAAGTAATGGGAGTTTGATTAAATTTACAAAACAATTACGTGCCGACCTCTAAACATCATAATCATTGTGTCCATTAGGTAAAGTGGGTACAGTACCTCATCAGTAGCTAAATCACTCCAATGAACTCTTGAAATCTATACATATAAATAAAAGCGAAAGTGTGTTATTGTGTTGTCAGATTACTTTGTTAATAGGTTGAAGATCTAGTTGATTCTTTCAGGATTGATTAAATAAAACACGGCGGTGGTAATATGCATACTTTTGTTACATTGCATTTTCTTCTTCTTCTTTTAATAGATCTGACGATCTGTGACACAGAAATCATATCTCGTCGGATGATGAGATCCAGCTGTCCCTCCATCTCTTAGGCGGTCTTCCAGGTGGGCGGTGTCCGGAGGGGATTTCATAAGCGGCTGTACATGCAAGTCTGTCACCATCCATTCGGGCTACATGGTCCTTCCAGTATCTTCTTCTGGATCTACTCCACTGAACGATATCCTCTATTTCGCAAGTTTTTCTTATCTCTACGTTGCGGACACGATCTCGTTTTTTTTCTCCAGTAATTGATCTTAGGACCTTCATCTCCGATGTTCTTAGTAGTCCCTTGGTTCGTATAGTGTCAGCTCGCGTCTCTACAGCGTACGTCATGATATGTACATGGCATTTAATCCAATAAATCAATTCATATTGAACTTTAATTGTGTTTGTTTAATATATATTGGCTGTATTTATATTCTCGAATATAGTAATAGCGAAGCGTTGCCGGGTCAGCTAGTATACATAAAACTATTATGAATAAGACAACAAAAACAACAAACCATCACGCCATTTCTCCAAATGGATAGGCAGAGAGAATCGACCACCACACTTCTCTATCCTGACACACGTATCTAGCTTCCTCCATATTCATACAGCGATATAAACGCTCGTCGATTCTTCCGACTTCTAACATGGCTGACCTTAAAATTTGATTCATTTGGTCATTAGGGTGGGCCGAAAAAACTCTTTTTTTTTTAAAGTTGTATTAGCGCGGAAAAGTTGCGAATTAGGAAGACAAACAAGTGAATTTTAATCAAAATCGGTTACATCTTCCGGTCGCGCAGAGGCCCTAAACTTTTACAAAATAGTTAAAAACGTCATTTTGTAATGTGTTCAAAACGTTTTCGACTAGAGCCTCAAAACACTATGGTTTAATTAGGTTTAGATCAGTTGATATTTTTCGATCGCGCATAAGGCCTAAAATTTGCCAAAATATTGAAAATTTCACATTTTTATGTATTTTTCTTAAGTCTTTAATTTACTTTTATTTTAACGTAATAGCTCAAGTATTTTTATTTTAGATCATAAGAAAATAGTATTTTATTATGGAGTGATAAAATCAACAACTTTTTTCATGACGTTTTTCCATATTTTGTAAAAGTTTAGAGCCTGTGCGCGACCGGAAGATGTCAGCTGATTTTGATAAAAAAAATTCACTTGTTTGTTTGCCTAATTCGCAATTTTTCCGCGCTATTACAACTTTGAAAAAAAAAAAAATAATGAGTTTTTTCGGCCCACCCTATTGGTCATGTCAAGTTTTCCTCGGTCTTAGTTATATAGTTATTTCAAATCGAATCTATAAAACTTCATCCCTCACCTAGTTGCATATAATTTTATCTTCTATTCACAGCTATCATAACAAATGTATTTTAATGCATTTAAAGTATCATAAAAACCCGTTATCCTGCAATTCCATTTTGATGAGAATTTCTGTTTAGCGTAAGCGGACTATAAAGCGAGAATAAATGTTTCAGAATATCGAAAGCTTACAATCCATAAATTTTCGAAATCGTTAATGTGGCGGATCCATCCATTCACATCTTTGTTTTTTTGTTACACCTGATGATGCCAACATCAGCTGTCGCCACATTCTCAAAAAGTGTATAATAAAAATATACTTTTATTACTTTGAACTTATTCACATTCATCATCAGATCATTTCGCATGCATACCTCATACATACTATTCACCAGGACTTGTAGTTCATGCTCGTTGTCTGCAAGTAGGACAGCGTCATTCGCATACAAGAGACAGCTTATTGACACTCCGCTCATTTTGGCACCTACATCCAACCCTTTCAGCTCTTTCATAGTGAATGCGGTGCGAATGATGGTGTTACGAACAAAATAATGAAATGATCATTAAGATGGTTTGGACATGTGGAAAGAAAGAATGAAGAAAGAATGGTAAAATATATAACGATGTTAATGGAACTTGAAATGTGGCAGTCCATTATTTATGCCTACCCCTTTGGGGAGACGGCGTGATGTTTAGTTAGTTAGTTATATTTAATAAAAAATATGATATTTTAACAGTGTTATACATTCAACAGTTAGTAATGTTGAAGTATCATAGGGTTTCGGCCAAAACAATGGACTATTCATATTAATGACAAAACAATAAATATTTTTCTAATGCTGGAATTTCAACGGTTATTATAGGTATTACAGTGCAGAGAGACAAAGAGTCATGCAGCGAGCGATGGAGAGAGCCATGCTAGGCCTGTCCCTTAGAGATAGAGTCAGGAACGAAACGGTGAGGGATAAAACAAGAGTCACAGACGTGGTCCATCGGGTGACGACTTTAAAATGGAAATGGGCAGGGCATGTCGCTAGAGCTGCAGACGAAAGATGGACCAAAATACTGCTGAATTGGAGACCGAGAGACGCGAGAAGAAGAGTAGGAAGACCACAAATGAGGTGGAGGGATGACCTGGAACGATACGCTGGGGTGCTATGGATGCAGACTGCGCAGGAGAGATCGACATGGAGGGACATAGAGGAGGCTTTTGTCCAAGAGTGGACAGCGATAAACCGAAGAAGAAGAAGAAGAAGATTATAGGTAAAGCGAAAATAAATACTTTCCCTTTTTAAATGTGATCGTTGAAATCAGTTTGTTGCCGACTGGCGCCGAGTCAACACGCTTCAGGGTCCTCACTTCAAATTCCATCCACTCTATCCTAAAAGTGTGTTACCCAAGAAATTGGCATTTCTCGCGGGAAGAGTGGTGGACAGAGAAGAATAAAGAATATGCAAACTCGCGCATATGCTTGAAATTGAAATCTGAAATAGGTTTTGTTACAGATTTAACCCTTCGTTTCGTAAAACGAACCGAAAATCTACAAATATTTGAATTTCATACATATTTCTGCAGGAAGACAACGCAGAAGACATTAGAATGGACACGTGCAGAGGATGGATCCCTCCAGAATCCCACACGTTGTGGTACATCAGATTCTTGTTGGCTACCGTCCCCCCGCAAGACCACCAAAGAGATGGAGGAATTGCTGGCAGTCAACTTTCCAAGAGAGTCCGGCCTGATTATAGAAAGGTCTAAAAGGAGAATAAGAAGAACGCTACGTACGCTACGCTACACTCCACATTCTCATCTACCTTTGAAGGTATATAGGTCTTTCGGAAGTATTAGCCCGAAGGCAATTTCTCCCCAGCTGTTGAACACTGTGGAATTTCATATTTATTTTCATATAGAATTTTTTTTATAAATGGAAACAATGTTTTTTTCAATTTTGAGTTTATTTTTCTCGACACGTTTCGAATGTTTTATACCGTCATCATCGTGAGAACGATAATTACTGTTTTATACCATTCTTCCGATGATGAAGGTGTAAAACCTTCGAAACATGTCGAGAAAACTAATCCCCAAAGTGGAAACACCAGTGTTTTAATTAATAAAAAAAGTCAATTATAGGTATGTAAATAAACTAAATATAATCAAATGTAAACTAGTTGTTACACTGCCCTGATGAAACTTGGGTCCAAGCAAAACTAGTTGGCATCAAATATACCATATACCGTGGTTAAATACGAGTACAAAGTTTTATTTATTTATTTAATATTTTTAAAATGTCTAAATACAAAGTGATTGCTTCATATGAAAATTTAAATATAGGTAATGAAATGATTTTACTGAAATCTCTTGATGGAAGTTCATTTTAAATAATAATTAAATAAAACGATGTTTTGAACTAGTTCCACTTTTGTCTTTATTTCGACAGGGACCGGCTTCGCCAGGCTCGCTGGCATCGACAAACTGGTGTCTGTCGATGCCAGCGAGCCTGGGAAAACCGGTCGCTGTCGAAATAAAGACAAAAGTGGAAGTAGTTAAAAACAGCATTTTAAAAAATTATTTTAACAAAATACATATTTAAATAATTTTTCTACTATTCTATTTTCCAATAGATAACTTAGTGTATCATTTTTTGTTCGGATTATTTAAAAAAAAATCATGAAATAAAGGGTTAACATGTCGTATGGTGGAAAAATGGAAATTTATTTACAAAATGTCTGACCAAAACCTCAATAACTTTTGTGTGAAATTTGGGAGCGAGAGATTTAATACGAAAGTTGCTTCGGAGAATTCGCAATAAAAAGTTTCTCACAATTGTCGGGCAGAGAACATTATGTACAACAGATAAAAATCAGTGAGATTTTCACCCTAAAAATACTTGTACATATAAAATGGAAATCGTTTAATACGAAGTCCCAAGAGAGTTCTTTTTTTGCGTTAAAATAATTTCGTATTATGACTAACTAACTAACTAACCATCACAGAGAGGATGGATCGCCATATTGTTCTATCCTGACATTACCCTCGCGCCTCTTCTACATTCACACATAGTGACATGCACGCTTGTCGATTGTTTCTACTTCGAACATGGCCGCCTTTCAGTAATTCGGTACTTATTTGGCAAAAGGTCCCAGATGCGTTTTTTTGTGAAATTGAGTTAAATATACCATCAGTATTATTTTTGCACACTTTATGTTTTGACAAAACGTTAGAGCTGTACTTTTTTTATTACATTTTTTTATGTACAATTGCATTCAACCCCTATTTTTTTTAAACATGTGTATATTTAAAAAAAAATTGTTACTGATATATCTTGTAGATAACGTTATGCTACGTAAATTGACATTTGAAATAAACAATTTGGAACAAAAATAACATTTTTATAAATAATCAAAATAATGTAAAAATCTTATTTTTGGTCTCCTGTAAAATTCATAAAAAAGCATTTGGGACCTTTTGCCAAAATAGGTACCGAATTGATTAATCTTGCCATGCCATGTTATATCGCTATCGTTAAAATTATGTTGTCGCCGACACAAGTAAGACATAACAGGTAAGACAGACAATTACCCTGGACGGGCTCAAAACATTATGGAAATCTGACATGACCATATCGACCTAAAATTCACTTAAGACTTTATGGTCTGCGGTACAGATATAAATAGAGTGTTGGATTAATACTCCCACGAGTTAAAAATCATCATCGGAGTTATATGATAAGTACCTATATATTAGTGTGTATCTCTATTGATATAATATATCATTATATTCTATATTATATTTATAATTTGGGAGACATATGGAGGTCCATAAAGTTGTGGGAGAATATCGTCGGTTCAAAGGTAAAACTCATTAAGTGACATTTCAAATTTTTCTCCTTTTTTTGCAACTTCCGCGTCAGACTTGTGAATTATACGTCAGAATACAATCACCAAGTGTATTTATTAAAGAATAACAGTTATTCTTTAATAAAAACACTTGGTGATTACTTTCTGACGTAGAATTCACAATTTTTAATTGTATCTCAATAGAGACGAAGACGCAAACTGGAAACTGAATATCACGTGTCAGTTCCAGTTAGCCATCTATGTAGATTTGATTGTACTAATTAATTTTTTAAGATTAATCTATACAATCCACCCACTAACGCCATCTATGGAGAATGATTGTTTTAGCATTTAGCAAACTACTTTTTTATTAACACAATGCGAAGAGGCTACCGCCTCCTAGCGCACTGTTTTAGAAGTCGCCTGGAGTATCACTCCTATCTTATACGCCAAAGAATTGACCAGAATAATTACAAATATTTGTGAAATGTATACTTATATCTGTATACGAATCCTGGATTTTCACCTGTGGGTGGTTAATTCAAATTTTTAATTGTATCTCAATAGAGACGAAGACGCAAACTGGAAACTGAATATAATTATTCTGGTCAATTCTTTGGCGTATAAGATAGGAGTGATACTCCAGGCGACTTCTAAAACAGTGCGCTAGGAGGCGGTAGCCTCTTCGCATTGTGTTAATAAAAAAGTAGTTTGCTAAATGCTAAAACAATCATTCTCCATAGATGGCGTTAGTGGGTGGATTGTATAGATTAATCTTAAAAAATTAATTAGTACAATCAAATCTACATATATGGCTAACTGGAACTGACACGTGATATTCAGTTTCCAGTTTGCGTCTTCGTCTCTATTGAGATACAATTAAAAATTTGAATTAACCACCCACAGGTGAAAATCCAGGATTCGTATACAGATATAAGTATACATTTCACAAATATTAGAATTCACAAGTCTGATTAGAAATTGCAAAAAAATAAATAAATAATTCAAATGTCACTTAATGAGTTTTACCTTTGAACCGACGATATGAAGCTCGAAGATGCGGTGGTTGAATGGGGTGATAGTGAATTGAAACGTCCTCAGAAATCAACTTTAAACAGACAGCTCGTGAAACTTGGAGCTGGCATAAGAATGATGAAAGTAGGATAAATGCCTTAGAAATGAGATCACTTTGAAGAATGTGCAGGAAAACGATATATGATAGAATACCGGACGACAAAATAAGGAAAAATGGAAGGCAGATGATTGCATCATGAGCAAAATTAAAAAAATGATCTTTGAGATGGTTTGGACATATGAAAGGAATGAACGAGAGAATAATGGTTAAAATGTTGTATACAAACAGTGTGAGTGGAAAGAGAACCCATGGAAGACCAAGTAAAGTATGCCATGATCAAATTAATCAAATACTGAAAGACGATCACATTCGAAGTCGGAAAAATCGACGAGCGTGCTTGTATGAATGTAGAGGAATTGATTCACTTATATTTTCAAAGCACTTTTCCCAAACATGTTTTGGATTGTATACTTCCTTCCTTAGTGGCAACGTTTAATAATATTTTTCAAAAGTTACAAACAATGTTTTTAAAAACTCGTTTTAATACATATATTAGCAGTCAGATAGAGTTTTATTGTAATTTTAATATTGTTTTTTTTTAAACAATTATTCTCGTATACTAGTACCACAACAGTCATGCTGCAAAGTCCTTTAAATTATTTGAATTATGTGGCGTAATAATAATAATAAAAAAGTCTTATATTCAATTCCAGCTTCGAAGATGTTTCGTTTTAACAGACTATTGGAGCTAAGCGTTTTCGCTGTAAGCGATTTGTACCGATAGTATATTCCCTATAAATCCCGACACGACATTGTAGGAATTCCTTCTGGCGGATATTGAAAATCTAATAAAATTAGTCTCCTTCAATTGCCACAAAATGTGTATACAAAACGGTAGTGTGAATTTTTCGCGACATCTGTAAAAGATATAATAGATACACACCAACCAGGTATACTGGTTTATAGATACGAGAAGAAAACCGAATCTGAAAAAGATTTTCTTAACCGCTTTAGTCGCCTTTTCCTTTTAGACCCTTGATCTTTTTAAAAAGGGATTTAAGCCAGTCAGAGGTATGAAAAAACAGTATTTTCATTAAATAAAAATTGTCAGTAATTTTTTTATTTTTATAAAACCAAAAATATTAAATTACATTTGATAATGCCTTAGAAGGGCGAAACATGTCATTCCCATAAAATATAATTAAACTTCTAGAAAACTCCATATAAAATAATCATTCGAATTAATTATTTAATAAATAAATAAATTTATTAATTTATTTATACATAATACACGAATGAGACAAAACAAACGAAAAACATTTAGGCGAATGCGGCGGTGTTATAAAGATAAGACAAAGATACAACAACATGAAACCAAAATATCACATATATCAGAAGGAATCCAAATATGTTGACGTCAGTTAGGCAGCACTCTTTCCAGAATTTGTAATATTTTTTTATGAATACTGCCTTCGATCAGACACTAGATAACTATTAAAATAATATTTTTATTTTATTTGAATAGTTTAAGATGAACATTAAATTTCAAAACAAGGCAGAGAAGACGATTCTGGAGGGACCACATCGAAAGAATGGATCCAGCAAGAATTCCTAATATCGTGATGCACGAGACTCCAGAGGGCCGACGACCACCAGGACGACCACCAAAGAGATGGAGAGCAGGTTGGTCGTCTTCATCACAGGAAGAAAGTTGATATCCTGCATAAACAGATCGCAAGATCTACAATCAGAAGAAGAAGAAGAAGAAGAAGAGAAGAAGATGAACCTGTAAGAAGTTATATGGTCACCACATTATGAAACAGGGTTCAACAGATATGGCGATAACTTCATACATAATTTATATTTTTTTTTTCAAATTTGGGTCAAATCAAGTTAAAACACAATTTAATAATTTAATATTGTTGGTTTTGTAGAATAAATTAAATTACTGACAATTTTTATTTATTTAAAATACTAGTTTTTTTCATACTTCTGACTGCCCCATACCCCTTAATAGCCGAGTCATAGAGGGCTCCCTCCGCTTACCCAAAGCTGTTATAGGCGAAGCGGCGCCTTCGTCAGCTTCGCTCAGGCACTCCCTTGGCTTAGAGCTTTCATAACTGAGGTATTTTAACTAATTGAAATAAATAAGTATTTCCAAAATTTTCTCAAGGAGACTATATGGAAGAATAAGTATATGAAAACTGACAGTAAGGTCAGAATATACAAAATCTGCGTAAGGCCTATACTGACATATAGCATTGAGACCAGAGCAGATACCACAAGAACGAAGGCTAAAGTACGGGTGGCAGAGATGCGGACGCAGAGGATGATAGCAGGAAAGACTCTTCGAGATAGGGTGAGGAACACGGCTATCCGCGAAATCCGCAAGGTGGAAGATATCATAAGATGGGGCAGCCAACTAAGAAGATACTGGAATGTGCAAGTGCAGAGGATGGATCCCTCCAGAATCCTACACGCTGTGGCGCGTCAGAGTTCTATTGGATACCGTCCCCCCGGAAGACAGCCAAAGAGATAGAGGGATAGCTGAGAATCAACCACCCAAGAGAGGCCAGCTGACTACAGGAATAGACCAAAGGTCTAAAATAAGAATAAATATTTCTCCTGTCCACTAATCGGGTTTTGGAATAAATGAACTTCGTATAACTTAATATTTGCATAACACAATAAAGCCTGCGTTCTGCCAGTTGGTACTTATGGTCTTGAAACTGTTACACTGTCCAAACAAAGTGCCGAGAAACTACGAGTGACCCAAAGAGCCATGATAAGAGCCATGTTAGGAATAAGCCTAAGAGACAGAAACGATACGGTGAGAGAAAAAACAACGGTCACTGACATCGCCATGTCACGTAGCCAGAAGCTCAGATGAAAAGTTGACAAGAAGACTGCTGACTTGGTGACCGTGGACGGCAAAGAGAAGTGCAGGGCGACCGCAACTACGGTGAAAGGACGATCTGAACAGACACGTCGGAATAACCTGGATGTAATCTGCACAGGACCGAGTGACATGGAAGCGAATGGAGGAGGCCTTTGTCCAGGAGTGGACGGGCATAGGCTGAGCAAGAAGACGAAGAACAATAATAAAAACTTTGATTCCGAATATGGGCTTAGGGAGGATATTAGATAACCACCATATATTTTGCATCGTGTCACCGAGGCAAATAATAATCTTGAATTGGTTAAAGCAATATCGGAAATTTCTCTTGGGAATCGTAAATTCATAGAAACATCTACAGAATTGTCCGCGCTTCGCACAATGGTAATATATTTTTATTATTATACAGCAATACTGATTCTTTTGCGGTTTTTATGGAAAATAATACATGTTTTATGTTTTGCTTGTTGCACAATATTTACGATACGTATTGCTATTTATTATTATTATTATTCTTCTTCTTCCTTATTGTAGACCTATGTGGTATATTCTCCAGAGTGTTTGTTGCTCTTCCTGTGAGGTAGATTCCAGCTGTCCTTCCATCTTTTAGGAGGTCTTCCACGAGGACGAGTCCCAAGACGCTGAATATTATGGAAATTTTATACTCAAAACACACGTTACGCTTAAAAGATTATGACATTTTGAAATTATGTGGTCATTTTATCGGATGGCGCAACGAGAGTAACATATCAAAGAGGAGAATGAGAACGGGAATGAGAACGAGAACAGGAACGAGAATAATAGACAAGAATGAAAACTAGATTGAGAATAAAAATGAGAACGAGTACGAGGAAGAGAATGAGAACGAAAACTAAATTGAAAACAAAAATTAGAACTTCTTCTTTCTTATTGTAGACCTATGTGGTGTTGCTCCTCCTGTGAGGTAGATTCCCAGCTGTCCTTCCATCTTTTAGGAGGTCTTCCACGAGGACGAGTCCCATGATGCTGATTATGCAATGCAATATAGGGGAGTCTGGAGGAGTCCATTCTTTGAACATGACCGTACCAGTCCCTTTTTTGCTGTCTGCTCCATCTTATAATATCCTCAACCTCACATATCTATCTTATTCTGGTGTTCCTCACGCGATCTCTCAGTATCTTGCCTGCTATCGTTCTCAGTGTCTTCATTTCGGAAGTCCTTAAAACTTGTTTGGTCCTGCTATTTATTAATTTTATTTATTTATTTACTAATAATAGTGAATGCTGCACTTAAAGTTTTCATCGCAAACAAAAACCTATCCAAAAAGCTAGAATGGCAGTGCACAATGGTGTTCTTTTACCGACCCTTATGTATGGAAGCGAAGCATGGAACTGGCAAAAGAAGGATGAATGTAGAATAAATGCAGTAGAAATGAGATCTCTCAGACGAATGTGTGAATACTCTGTGTATGGTAGAGTGTCGAATGAAAATATAAGAAGTGATGAATGATCGACATGCGTGTATGACTTGTTGTATGAATGTGGAGGAATCTAGAGAGGTGTGTCAGGATAGAGTAGTGTGGCGGTCCATTCTCTCTGACTACCCCTGCGGGTAAACGACGTGATGATGTTTTTTTGTTGTTGTAAAATTAAACACTTAAAAAACCACCGATTTCTACGAGGGTAAGTAATTTAAATACCCACGCATTAAAAATATCGTAGAAACATTATTCAGAAGAAAAATACTTTTAATGTGAAAGAGAGAAGGTCTATTCTCAACTTAGTTCTCTGTTCCTGACTCTTGACATATTTTTAATAAACTAAAATGTTTATTCATACATCGCGACTCCCCCGTAAATTTCGTATTCAGTTTCCTTTGAACACTTATCTAAAATTCTGTTTGTTTAATGTCGGATGGACCAGTCGACGCGTAATTACAATATAGTGCGTGTGATTACATTCCAAAAACAGGTGTCATAGGTGAGAAACACAACACAACAATAAACCATCACGCCGTTTCCCCGCAGGGGTAGGCATAGAGAATGGAACGCCACACTACTCTGTTCTGACATACCTCTCACATTCATTCATCGAGTCATACACGTACGTCGATTCTTCAGCTTCTGACATGACCAACCTTTAATATTTGATTAATTTGGTCATGCCATGTTTTCCTCGGTCTGCCTCGACTCCTTACTCCATTTACATCGTTAAAGTATACTTTTTTAACCATTCTTTCTTCACCCATGCGCTCCATATGTCCGAACCAACGCAGCGATCCTTTCATAATTTTGTTCATAATACCTTTTTTCGCTCTACATTCCTTCCTAATATCAGTATTACATCGTTCTACCACACATACGTCTTAGGGACCACATCTCTACTGCATTTATTCTGCTCTCATCTTTCTTCTGCCAGTTCCTTGCTTCGCTTCCATACATAATGGTTGGGGCCAGAACTCCATTGTGAACGGCCATTAATAGTAGGTGAGAAATATTACATATTATCTTTATATCTATGTATAATTTGTTATAATGTCACTCTCTAGGGCGCACCACATTACATATCATCGATATTCCACGAGAAATGAAAGCCTCAAATGTGTATCTTGGGATAATTTACGAAAGTCGATTGACATTTCGTGCTCAGATCGAGAAGGTATGTGACGTTTGTTGAAGTTGCTGGGTTTTGTTCTTCGAACTGTTAGGGTTTCCAGAGACACCCGGGTCCTAAGAACTCTTTATAACTCCTTAGTCAGAAGCAGGCTCGAGGGAGGTGTCGTGATATGAAGTCCTCATGAGGCTCAGTATTCTCTCATGTTGGAGAGGGTTCAAAATAAATTATTGAGAGCCCTCTACATGAGAGAGTACGGGATATATTCTTGGCGCTATCCATTTGGCGTTCCATGGAGAGCTATGTATGGTATCCTACTTGAGCTCATTCTTTCTACATGTTGATGCCAGTATCGCCACCTTTGACGTCCCCATCTGACCACATTTTCGACCTCACAAATTTCTCGGATTGCTGTATTCCTAACTCATCACGTAGGGTCTTGCCAGCTATAGCGCGGAGTGTTTTCATCTCGGTTGTCCTGAGCATGCTCTTTGTCTTGACAGTGTCTGCCCTCGATTCAATGGCATATGTGAGGATTGGTCGCACAGGTCTTATAAATGCGTACCTTGCTGTCAGTCCTCATGTCCTTGTTTCTCCATATGACATCTTTCAGGCAGCCTGAAACCGCTGCAGTTTTATCTACCTGTGATCTTACTTCTATAGGAAGGTCATTAGAGCTGGTTACTTCGCATCCGAAATAGTTGAATTGGTCTACCTGTTAAATTTTTATATTTTTCTTTTTAAATTATATATTTTTCTGTTTTGTTTAATTATAAAAAGGTAAATTTCCAGGGGGGGATTGTGTAGTTTTGTGTCTGAAAGGGGGGACATGGGTCAAAAAAGTTTGGGAACCAATGGTTTAGATTCACAAGTGGAACCGTTAGGTGACCGTTAAAACCTTCCGGGAAGTTCATAAATAATTTACCTTTTCAGAATAATTCATAGTTATGTCTGTTTACCATAGACGTGTTTCAAATCATACATGGAGTGTAGTTAAACACATACATAGTGCAAATGTGTAAAATACAGTGAAGAAATGAATATCTTACATCAGTGGTCCCCAACGCACGGGCCGCGGCCCGATACCGGGCCGTGGACCAAATGGTACTGGGCCGCGCAAGGGCCTGCTTAAAAAAATCAAAATTACTTTTGAAAAATCGAACATACCCAATAAAACTTTATTATAGCTTAAAATAGTTATTCCGTTGAAAACCCCTTCTCGCTAAGTTACCACCGACCTTCCGATAATATCTTCATTTTTCCCACACACCTTGTTTTTTCTCTACTATTATTTGTCACTATAACTTATGTACCACAGTTGTAAATTATTATTGTATATTGTACAAATATATTGTTATTAAATTAAAAAAAACTACATTCATGTCCCCCCCCCCCCCCAGTAGGCCGCGGTAAAATTATGAAACGTTGACCGGTCCGCGGCGACAAAAAGGTTGGGGACAACTGTCTTACATGATCTTCCATGAATCAATATAACGTGCAGCTTTTTATTTTCAGTTATTTTTTATTAATATCGTGATGCACGAGACTCCAGAGGGCTGTCGACCACCAGGATGAATACCAAAGAGATGGAGAGAAAGAAGGCTGGTCGTCTTCATCACAGGAAGAAAGTTGATATCCTGCATAAAAATATCGCAAGATCTACAATTAGAAGAAGAAGAAGAAGAAGAATAAGAAGAAGAAGAAGAAAAAGAAGAAGAAGAAGAAGAAAAAGAAGAAGAAGAAGAAGATGACGAAGAAGAAGAAGAATTGAATTATTGAGTTAAAAATATGAATGGTGAATTTAATGCTTTAAGATGATTTGCGCTACATAATTATTATTTCCTGACATGTACAGATTGGCTCAAAATGGCTTTCATGATTTAAATTCATTACAATTATTTCAGTTTCAAATTTATTAATTAAAATTAATCAATTTCCCAATAATAAAATTCCTTAGCTGAATAGTTCGCTACGCTATTTTCAATTGAAGGGGTTGGTTTGCCATCCAAGTGTAATATTTTTGCTGTTTCTTTGGATGTCACTTGGGCTTTTTAATGTGGTAATTTCCCGATAGTTTCCAGCTAAATACTATGTGGACTTTAAAAAAACCTTTATATAAAAGCAAAAAAACAAATCAAACTATTCCATTTTAAAACAGAAGGCGTTAACACTGTGGAATTTTATAATAATGTTTTTTTTTAATTAAAACTCTGTTTCGTGTGATTTCTCCTTCTCGACCGACGTTTTGGAGATCATTGCAGTCTGCATCTTCAGGGTAAAGTGGTGGTGGTAATGTTAAATTTTTTGAAAATGTTTTATTTTCACAACACTTTAGGCACTTTTCATAAACGTGTTTCGGAACACAGACGCTCTTCCTCAGTGTAGGAATTTTAAATAAAAATTTATGTAATCCATCTTTTTGGCGGAAACACATTTTAACTGTTTAATTATACACTATTTTACGTATTGATGTTAAAATGACGTTATCGTTTAATTTCAAATGACCTGCATAAACAGATCGCAAGATCTACAATCTACAAAAAGAAGTATTTCGTGTTTATTCAAATCAAATCCGTTTATTTTCTCAAAAGATATTACAAACAACAATTATAGTTTAAGGCATCTATTGAGAACAGGTGAAACATAAAACATATATAATACCAGGAACGCATAAGAAATGGTTCGACATTAGGAATACAATATACTCTCCAAAGCCAAGAGTATTTGTCTTCTGAACGTACTTTCACGAATGTGAAAGACATCGATCTCCGAAGCGATCATGTTCAGCAGTTTGATGGCTCTCCGCATCATGGTTGACGGTATCAAAGGCTTTAGAAAAGTCATTATCAGAGCAGTCAACTTGGTGACCATTGTCTAAGGCCCTTGTCACATATTCTGTGAAAATCATGAGATTGGTTTCAGTTGAGCGCCTCTTCCTGAATCCGTATTGTTCTGAAATTATGAAGGGTTCAATTCTAGGGAGAATCATTAAAGAACGATGCAACATGGAATAGTCATCAACTCGCATTAAGATACATTTTTGTTTCCAATAACGGTTTGGAACTAGATGTAACTAACTAACGAACTAACCATCACGCCGTCTCCCCGAAGGGGTAGGCAGAAATAATGGACTCCACACCATTCTTTCCTGACATATTTCTCTCGCTTCCTCAACATTCATACATCGTGTCATGCACGCGCGTCGATTTCTCTGACTCCTCACATGGCCGATATTCAATATTTGATTTATTTGATTGTGCCACGTTTTCCTCGGTCTTCCTCTATTTCTGGTTTCATTTATATCATTAACATATAATTTTTTTACCATTCTTTCTTCATTCATTCTTTCCATTTGTCCGAACCATCTTAATGATCCTTTCATTGTTTTGTTCATGACACCATCATTCGCACCGCATTCACTGTTATATTTTCATTCGACACTCTATCATACACAGAGTATCCACACATTCGTCTAAGAGATCTCATTTCTACTGCATTTATTCTACTTTCATCCTTCTTTTGCCAGTTCCATGCTTCGCTTTCATACATAAGGATCGGTAGAAGAACACCATTGTGCACTGCCATTCTAGCTTTTTTGGATAGGTTTTTGTTTGCGATGACAACTTTAACTAGATGTAACATAGTCCAATAGAAAACGACTGATGATTTTTTAATTTTTATTCTTATGTCCTACGGATATGGTGTTATCATTGTCGGATATGGATACACAGGTGGCAAGGCCAGAACATGACGGCGAGATAATGTCAATAAATTAACGAGATTTCCCGGCATTATGACAACGGTGAGTATTCTTAGCTCTACAAAGCGGGCCAAAAGTCCGAAGCAGATATGAATGAAGTCTTGAATAAGCAATTTAAATTTGTTAAATTACCTTTTTCGCTTCACAGGACAAGTCACGTGCAGAGGTTCTATTAATGGAAATGTGAGCAGACTACACGGTGTGAAAAAAATAACTTAATAGAATAAAATGTTTTCTTTATTGTGAATTTTAGAGAACCAGAGATTGCAGCTGCCTATCCTGAATCACCTATGAACCAGAGATAGCAGCCGAAACCGGTGATAAAAATATACATTACATTTATTTTACGAGTACTATTTAACGTGGATTTTGATTAAGATATTTCAATAAAAATATAAAATGTATTTAAAATTAATACTGCGCTCAAAAGTTCTGTAATTTTGAAAAAATCTTTGAAAAGAATTATGATAATTTTTACATCTTAAAGCCGTGCCACACTGTTTTAAACAAGCTCTCCACATCGGTCTCCACCGGCGGTTTAAAACTGTGTAGACACTTGTTTGAAATCAAAATTCGTTTGACCTTCAACAATCTTTGTGGACGGACGCGCATATTATGCGTGTGGATCCACCGTTTAAACACGCATTCCACAATGTGTACGCTCCACATTCCACCAGTCAAGGTCAGTTGCATAGCGGCATCGCACAGTGTTTCAGTTCACAAATATTACGAGCTACTTTTCATTATTCTGAATAGCGTATTTGAATAGCGTATTTCCTAAGATTTTTTTTTAATATGAGACCATAAAAGGCCCTTTGCAGCTCGACCTTGAGTATAAAGATAGAAAGAGAAGTATTTTTTTAATTTTGAATATTAAATTCATAGGTATATATCAATCGGTTAGCGGCGAAACAATACGACTAAACCGGTTTTGTTGTTGACTTGGATTTGTATTTCTTCCGGCAGATCAACTCATGGGCATAGACCTGGTATATGCTTAGATTCTTGAAGGTTCTGGACCCGTTCTATGGGTTGATTCTATACAGCCAGATTACATATTTTGGTGTTGTTAAGAAGGTCATACATTTCGTCTTTTCGGTAGGAATTGTCATGTTATATTTTTTGCAGGCGTTTTGTAGTCTGTCTAGCATTTTTTGTGAGTCATTGCTGTTCTTAGCTTTGATTATAGCATGGTTCGCTAACAGATAAGAATAAAATAGCTTAGCTTAAATATGTTTTTGAGACTCAAAATCAGGTTAGGTAAATTATTACCATTGGCTCTCGCTCATATCCAAGGAAGACTGTTTTTCGCCGACGTGAGGCGTTAATGGCTGAAGATATATAATAAATACATAATAAAATAAAATAAATACTTAAGCCCGGCTTGCGTAAGAAATTTTGAATCAAAACCCCCAAATCTAAGTAATCATGCCCCCGCATAAACCAACAACCCACCAAATCACCTTTCAACAATGTTCCCATCAGACGTAAGAGGAATAGCCACAAGAATTGAACCTCTGTAAGCCAGAGGAGGTTTTGATTTAAAATTTCTTACGCAAGCCGGGCTTCTGGGCTTCTATGGGAGTACCTACCGCCACTGCTTAACTGTACTTAAACATACAACATAAAATGAAATGACTCTTCTGAGTAAATCTAGCGTTAAATTTATTAAAAATGAAATTTAAAACAAAAGATTTTATTTTTATTTTCATGATTTACAATGAACTTCTACTTATTTACAATACAATGAGCTATCAGCAGTAGAAACCGGTGATAAAAAATATTTATTATATTTATTTTACGAGTACTATTTAACGTGGACTTTGATGAGGATATTTCAGTAAAAATATAAAATACTGCGCTCAAAACTTTGGTAATTTAAAAAAAATTCTTTGGAAAGAATTATCTTCCCTGGTCACTCTGTGTACAATTTTCAAGATCTTAAATTTGGTAAGGTCTGATATGTCCATTTGTTTTGTTTGTCTGTATACTTGTATATTATAAAATTGTTTATATAAAAAAATCTTTATAACATCTATCAAAACTGATCACATTTTTAAACAATATTATAATATTTTTAATATGTATCTTTATATTATGTATCACTGAAAAGGGACGGTTGTCCGAAACATGTCTGATAAGTAATTTTTTTTTTAAGTTAGTGTTGTATATACAAATTATATAAAAAAGAAAAAGACAAATATAAATATTGTAAAAAGTAACTCAATAGAGACAAATATGTTAATTGTTTTCTGGGAACCGAATATGGTGGCCGAGGTGCTTACAGGACTTATGACCTGTCATTGGTTGGGTTGAGCGATCGCTTTATGTTTAACAACATTCCCCATTCCTCCCTTCTTACGACCACCACGTCTGACAAATTTTTGGAAGTTGTATATATGCTAGAATGCTGCGCCTATCTTCACATTTTTAAGTTCACTCTACACTCTTCGCTCTTCACAGGTCATAAGTCCTGTAAGCGCCTCGGCCACCATATTCTGTTCCCAGAAAACAATTTATATCTTCGTCTCTATTGAGATACCTACAATTAATCCTTATAAAAAAATAATTTATCCGCAATGGGTAAAATCCAGTATTTGTCTACAAGAATTTGTATATATTAAACATGTTATATAAAAAGTATTTAAATAAAAACTGTGCTTAAAAATTTAGGAAATATTTACAAATTTGTACCGGATTATTATATTGTGTAATAATTCCAGGGCACCTTGTAATCAACAATAAATAATTCATATTATTCCGTATTCCGGGACGTTAACAAAAACCTTACTTTCTCTGGGAAACTTTTAACTTCTTTCAATGCCAGCTGATTCTAAAGACGCCCCACAATGTCCTCGTTTATGGAGAAATAACGAGCGAATACAAGGGGACGGACGCCGAGATCTTCGCTGCAAAGGGTGCACAAAGGCCTTTTCAATAAAACTCTGTATCTTGTATCGTTAAGCATTTTATATTGTAGATATATTATTACTAAATTGATGGAAAAGCAGAGATAGAGTCAAGTGAAAGCATGGCCTAGAAAATACCATCCATATTAAAAATACATATTAAAAATAAAATAAAAAACACATTAAAATAATGTTAATGTCTATGATATTGGCTTTATTTAATATATATTTTTATGCCATTATTGTTTAAATATGATTTCGGGCACATGAGCGCCACGGCTAGCTAGCAATCGTGAAATCCAATTTTCGACAATTATCTTTGTGGATTCGTATTATTCGATGCGTATTATTGGAGTGTACGTGGTGCGAAAACGATCCATGGTCTTCCGAATAACTTGCTCGGATGGACGATTATGTTTGGTATTATTATTATGATTATCGTAAAATGGACGTAGTGCACGATAAGTTTGGCGAACCGAACCATGATGTTCAAAATAAATTTGCACAATTTGTCAGTCTATTCACGGTGAAATGGCAAAACGTACTGACTACAAATCAACTGTCAACTGTCAAATTGACAGTCTGTAGAATCAATGTTGCCAGTTTAAAAACCAAACCTCTAAAAAAACACCCTTTAAATAAACAAAGAAACACCACAGAAAGGTCAATTACATACTAGTACATATGTTACATTTTTAATAGGAGTTCTGGTCCCAACCCTAATGTATGGAAGCGAAGCATGGAACTGGCAGAAGAAGTATAAATGAAAAAAGAATAAATGCGGTAGAGATGAGGTTCCTACGACATATGTGTGGTAGAACGATATACGACAGAATCTTAAATGCTGATATAAGAAAGGAATGTAGAGCGGAAGAAGGCATTAAGAACAAAATTATGAAAGGATCGCTACGTTGGTTCGGACATATGGAGCGAAAGGATGGAGAATGGTTAAGAAAGTAAACGTTAATGATGTAAATTAAACATGGCATGACCAAAATAATAAAATTTTAAAGGTTGGTCATGTTAGAAGTCGGAAGAATCGACGTGCGTTTATGACTCGCTGTATGCATGTGGAGGAAGCTAGAGAGGTGTGCCAGTGTGGCAGTCCATTCTCTCTGCCTACCCCTGCGGAGAAACGGCGTGATGGTTTGTTTTGTTTGTTTGTTTAATATGATAGAGTGTCGAATGAAAATATAAGAAGTGAATGTGGTGCGAATGAAAGTGTTATGAACAAAATAATGAAAGGATCATTAAGATGGTTTTGACACATGGAAAGAATGAATGAAGAAATGACGGTAAAAAAGGTATACGTAAACGATGTAAATGGATGTTACATTTAGGAGCAAATGCAGTGCGCTCCGGCTACTTAGACCCAGGAACCAATCAGATAGCATTCATTAACCAATTAAGGAGGTGTTACACATACTATTAAAAATATTCTTCCTGAAGTGAATAAACTATTATAGCGAAGCACTGTCGGATCCGCTAGTATGTAATAAAAAAAAATATATATATATATTTTATATTCCCCATTAAATAACAATTTACATCTTCGTCTCTATTGAGACACAATTAATCCTTATAAAATAAAAATAATTTATCCGCAATGGGTGAAATCCAGTATTTGTCTACAAGAATTTGTATACATTCAAAATGTTGTTGTATAAAGTAGCTGGTCCAAGCAGGCATAAAATTGGAGAGACATCTCCAGGAGAAATCTAGTACTGTATGATTTGCAGAGACTTTCACAGTACATTAATAAAGGTTTTCTGCTTAATGCTTTCCAATCTTAATAGATGACGCTAGTGAAGAGTGAACTTAAAAAATGTAAAGATAGGCGTGGAATCCTACCATATATACAAGTTCCAAAAAATTGTCAGACGTGGTGGTCATAAGGAAGGCGGAATGGGGAATGTTGTTAAACATAAAGCGATCGCTCAACCCAACCAATGACAGTTCATAAGTCCTGTAAGCGCCTCGGCCACCACCTTCTGTTCCCAGAAAAACAATTTACATTTTCGTCTCTATTGAGATACAATTAATCCTTATAAAATAAAAATAATTTATCCGCAATGGGTGAAATCCAGTATTTGTCTACAAGAATTTGTATACATTCAAAATGTTGTTGAATAGAAATATAGTTTTGAATGATCTAGAAATTAAAAAGGCCAACAAAAACAATGAAGATATTATAAACAACAAAGTAAACATAACTTTTAGTCCCATAATTGATTTGTTTCCCTGTCTCATAATTCTACATAAACAACAATTTACCCTGCCGCAAAGTTTAACTCCCCCCCCCTCCATTTTTTCACTCGTCATTTAATATATAAGTAATGACTCTCTTTCATTTGACTGTTAAAATTCATACACTGAAGAAGGGAAGTCTGTATCCCGAAACATGTTTGTGAAACTTGAAAAAAAGTTTTGTGAAAAATACAATGTTTTCAAAAACTTATTCAAACAAATAAATATCAAGTAATTAATACGAATGAAAACGTCAGTTTTCTAGAAGTTTTATTTTATTTTATGGGAATGACATGTTTCGCCCTTGTAGCATTATCATAAAATATAATAAAACTTCTAGAAAACTGACTTTTCATTCGTATTAATTATTTAATATGGAGTTTTACATCATTGTTCAAGAAACAATAAAATATGAAGTAATACTTTCTTTTCGCTTATTTTGGGTTTTCGTGTTCCTTTGTTCCAATTGTTTATTTTTACTAGTATGTTACTTCATTCATTGTCATTCTCCCCAAAAATAGATTTCTTGTAAGTGCTTTATAAATAGCACCGTTCCCAAAATTCGTATAATCAAAACACTCGTATAAATATTATAGCAGGAATGCCAACAGTTGAACCAGAATAAAGAATTTCCATTTTGGCAACAAAAGAAAAGCTCATTTTCAGAACACTTGTACTGCGCACTCCATACGTGCTGCTAACTTTTAACGCTTAGTAAAAAATGTAAACATGACCGGGAATGTTTTCAGTTTCAAAGAGTTTAAACATCAGGGACGGTTCGTGAAATACGCGAAAAAAATTAATCTGCATTTAAACATTTTTACATTAAAAATAAATTTCATAAAACGATTACTTATTCTTGTTAATGTGCCTGTTTTTAACCCATTCGCATCGGTAGCCGACATATCACGTGTAAGATTTCCGAACCGTTAACATCGATAGCGGTGATATATCGTTTTGCGACTTTGCAGTACTCGTAGTGACATTTATTGTAAGAATTTGGAACCACAAATTGCTACAATACTTACCTACATCTATCCTTTATAGAAATCTGTAAAGATAATAGATTAAATGTGTTTTATTTCGTCATAATTACGGTTTACATGCGCGCTGTTGGTAAATCACATCCGTGAAGTATCCCATCGGCCGCCATTAAACTATATTCGTTTGTCCTGCGTTGCGCGCGCATTCAATTTTCGACGATTCATTGTATTATTATCTGTTATTTATTATAAATTGTTATAAATTCTACTCTGAATATTTTTTTTATCAATTTCTATTATTTTTGTGTGGTACAGAAAACTAATAGTGAATTATGAATGTGTGTTAATATAGAAAGTACTTTTTTATTCATCATCTGATAGCTAAAGGATAATCGAACAAATATAATATGCGAAAATAGCCCTGGTAATATCATTTATCTTTCAAATATAAGTTTTCAACAAAAAAAAAGGTTAGAAATATTCGCGCCGTATTTGAGGGTACGATCTCGATTCCCACCTGTCGATCCACATTTTTGTGGTCTGCCCAAGGGTCGTCTACCTTGGGGTTGACCGTGATGCATAATGTGAAGGAATCTAGATGGATACATTCTTCTCACGTTTGCATACCAATGTTTTCTCCTTTGCCTCCCCCACCTAACGACTTCTTTTTCTTTTGTCAAGCCATTTCTCGTTTCTTGGATTCGGCTCTCCTAATATTGGTCTGCCTAGTATCGCAATCCTGAGTGATCTAGCTGTCCCTCTGGTCGTTCCTGATTGTGGACATCCACGTTGCAACAGGTCGAACTTGGTCCCCTCCTTCTATCTTCCAGTTGCAGGGTCTCGTGGACAATGTATTTGTTGTCCCACCTTCACATTAAAATATCTTCGTATTTATTGTTTCTTGAACAATGATGTAATGACGACCTTCGTGGCAGTGGTAGGAGCTCTGACTTCCATACCGAAGGTCCCGGGTTCGATTCCCGGCGATGGCAGTGTGATTGTCATACTGTCATTGGTCTGGTGTAGAAATCATGTGACAATAAAATGGCGATAGACTGGCTACCTATCACATGTCACGAGAATCAATATAATGGCAAAAAAATAAATTGTATATAGTAATTGCGTTCAAACGACCTGTTGTATATATATATACATAAAAAAAAGACTCCATAATAAATACGGATGAAAACGTCTGTGTTCCAGAAATTATTATTACTATTATTATTTTGTTAAATCGCTCTTTACATCATGACAGCATGAGCCAAATCGATGCAAAGGGTATTATAGCTATCATAGTGATTCTTGTGATATGTGATAGGTAGATAATCTATCGCCATTTTATTGACACGTGAATTCTACACCAGACCAAAGACAGTGTGACAATCACACTGCCCTCGCTGGGAATCGAACCCGGAACCTTCGGGTGGCAGTCAATTCACATACCACTCGGCTACGAAGGTCTATTACTTACCGAAGTTTTATTACTTACCGTTTACCCGAGGCTGTTATAGGGCGTCGCCTCGCCCTATAACCCTTAAATTACATCTTATGAAGCAAAAATGTAGAATTTGGTTCACATCCGTGAATATTTCACAGGTTGCAACTAGTTAATTAATAATTATGAAAGAATTATTGGGATGGTTTGGGCACGTGAAAATACTGAATGAAAAAACAATGGCGAAGAAAGTATACATCAAAGACGTGAATAGACCACGCATTCGTCTATTCACGACCATTAAATGTGTTCTTTAGTGGCGAATTAGTTTGAAAATCGAATTGTTAGAAATACACCATTAGTAAATTGTTAACTGTTAAAAATACACCATAGTTTTGGAGAAAGAAAGTTATGCTGCCGCACCCTTGAATATCCGTTCGAAAAGTATGCCTCAACGGCAAACGCACGCTTCTCACTGTTGCAACGCATGATGCCGACTAAACTGTGTCGGGACAAAACTTTATAGTTTCGCGTCTCGAACGAGACCACTAGCGCCCCGCTACGACATCAACCGACTGAATTTGAACTGACATTAAAAAAATGAAAGTTATGCTGCCGCACCCTTTATTTTTTTTAAGGTCAAAAGGCATTGATAAAGAAGAAGAAGAAGATAAATCATAAATTCTGACGCCAATGCTGCATACAAATGTAGCTATTGTAAGAAGTAATTTTACTGAGCAACCGCCGTCGGCCCTTGCAATATTTAGTAGGTAGGAACCACCCCAATTAGAGCGTCCGTTCCCACATAAGCAGAATCGATTTAACCGAAATGCAAAGTGTACCTGCTGAAATTGAAACAAACGATCGACTGCCGTATCTGCGTGCGGGTGGTTTTGGCCGGGTGCGCTCCAGACATGACCTTTTTCAAATTACCTGCCCACAGCGGAGTTGGCTCGAATTTCAATTTGCCGTTCCCCGCGAATTTGATGCCGCTTCGTGATAAATTGTTATAATTCATCTTGGACACTTTTTTTATAAAGCGAACCGTGATTGGATTACGGGAAATTTTGTCAAAGGACTCTTGATTCAGACACACTTTGTCGTGTCGGGGCCGAAGGCGATTTGGTTTTTTACAAGTTACGTAGGGATTAAAACATCGTTTCGATAAAAATGAAAAACTAGGGATGTACGAGTATATTATACAAAGGAAACTTCCTTATCAAAGATGGATACTTATTGTATTTTACTATGAATAATAATTGTGGAAATTGGTAAAAATTTGGAAATTTGTAAAAATTTGGAAATTAGAAAAAAATTGGAAGTTTGAAAAAAACCGGAAATTTGTAAAAATTTGGAAATTTAAAAAAATTGAAATTTGCAAAAATTTGGAAATTCGTGAAAATTTTGAATTTTTTTTACAATTTTGACATTTGTAAAAATTTGGAAATTTGTAAAAATTTGGAAATTTGTAAAAATTTGGAAATTTGTAAAAATTTGGAAATTTGTAAGATCTGGAAATTTGTAAATAATTGGAAATTTGTAAAAATCTGAAAATTGGTAAAAATCTGGAAATTGGTAATGATTTGTAAATTTGGAAATATGTAAATTTGTAAAAAAAGTACATGTAAAGTTGGTATCGCAAACAAAGCCTATCCAAAAAAGCTAAGATGGCAGTGCACAGTGGCGTTATTGTACCGATCCTTATGTATGGAAGTGAAACATGGAACTGGTAAAAGAAGGATGAACTTAATTATTAATATTTTTTTCTAAAGGCTGTTGAGATAATAAACTGATTTGATTTGATACTCCCGTGAGAAATATGTCAGGAAAGAAAAGTTTGGCAGTCCATTCTTTTTGCCTACCCCTTCGGGGAGACGGTGTCATGGTCAGTTAGTTAGTTAGTTAGAAAATAAACGTAAAATAAGTAAATTATTTTTGAATTCCAATTTTTGAATTCTAATTGGTTCAATTTCCAAGGCTTTTAACTTATGGGATGCAAAATTCTGGCCGACCGCGGCTAATGGACCCACCGAATAATTTAGCTCTCAGTCTGTCTGTCCAATCAGAGACCAGCCGAAGTGGATGTCATGTTTGGTTATACCGTACACTCGCATCAATACTTATGACTTTTAACGTAAACTCGCAATACTTGCAACACTTGCTAATAAATTTAAATTGGTGATTACAGTATTCTACAATTCTCTAACTAACTAACTAACTATCAGGCCGTCTCCACGAAGGGGGTAAGGCAGAAAGAATGGACTGGCACACTTTTCTTTCCTGACATAATCAAGATTCATACATCATGTCATGCACGCACGTCGATTTCTTCGACTCCTCATGTGGCCTACATTCAATATTTGATTTATTTGATCATGCCCCGTTTTCCCCGGTTTTCCACTATTTCTAGTTCCATTTACATCGTAAGAAAATTTTTCCTCATTCATTATTTCTATGTGTCCAAACCATTTTATTGTTTCTTTCATTATTTTGTTCATAACACTTTCATTCGCACTCCATTCACTTTTCACACATTCTACTGCATCCTTATTTTGCTAGTTCTATGCTTCGCTTAGATACATAAATCAATTCTAATCAAATCAAATCAAATACAGTTTATTAATTCAACAGACATTACAAACAGCGTAAATGTTTAAGGCATCTATTAAATACAGGTACAATATTATATAATTTATATATACTCGTACCATACAACAAACTACTTATTTGTCTTCTAAACGTACTTTCACTAATACGAAAGACGTCGATCACCTAGCTGACCGCGTTCAGCAGACTAATTGCTCTTCCCACCGGTGTCACCAGAGGCAGATTGGTTCTGGTGGCCGGTAGGTAACTATCTGTGCTGTCGCTGTCGGAGATATCTATCAGGGACAAAAAGACCAACACCCTCCAACACGCCCGAGATTTCAAAATATCCCCTGATTAATCTAAAGAAATGGGTTATGCGATGCCCGTCTCTTCGAAGCTGCAGAGAATTGGTCCTGAGCATTCCCAAAATAAATGCCGTGGGATAGAGCTACCGATAAATACCATATACCATCATGTAGAGATACCTCAGAACTTTTTTTCTGAACCCTCTTTAGCATAACGGAATATCTCGCCTCTTGGGGACTCTATATCACAGAACATCTTTCGAGTCTGTTCCGAACCAATGCGTTGTATAGGAGCTCTGAGCATATTGAGATCTCTGAAAACTTTTTATGTTAAATAACGGTCGCTTCTATAATTCTTTAATATTGTAATACTTGAGGCGCATAGAAACAAAAACGGCAACGTCCGTCAGCATCATTAAATTGTTGGTAAACAATGAAAAATATTTTAACTTTAAACCTGTTTAAGGTTATACTATGCAACAATTTTTAAATATTAAAACATAGCGTGCAGCTATAATTTGAGAAAATTTTATTTATACCCGTGGTTTCTTAACTAAGATATCTGCTATTTTATAATTGACACTGCCGGTTTTGTTTTGAATGCAGCATGACATTGCCATGTTTGTTATCAACACCTTTTCATACGAACGATATTTGAATGGGACGCCATCTTGAAAAATGCCATTTCTCGCATTCTGATTGGTTCATTTAGCGACTGCCACATTTGTTGACACTACCGGGTTTGTTTTAAATCTGATTTTAAAAAGTCGTTAAATATATGTTTTAATGGCGGATTTGTTTCAAACCAAATGTACACTCAGATTGTAATAAATTTTCTCTTACTTAATATTTAACTCATTTTCGTATTTTGCTTGACATTGCTCTATAAGCCTCACTTGTATTTTAATTATTAGAAGTAGGTATAATCAAAACAAAAAGTCTCCAAAGAACCACAGAAATTAGGACTCTTCGATCCATTGCGGGAACGAAACTCTGAGACAGTGAGAAATTCTGAAATAAGGAAGATCTGCAATGTAGAAGATGTTGTGCGATGAAGAAGAACGAGAAGACGTTACTGGAGAGAGCGTGTCCTGAAATAGTGATAAGTAAAGTGCAAATAAAATACCAACAGCCAATCGACCTCCAGGTATTCTTTGGGTAATATTTGATTATTTCAACCGACGATTAAATTAAGTTATTATATATTAAGGTATTATATCATAATATAGAAACGTCCTTGGGGTGTGACATTTAATATGATATAGAGCGATGTGCCCAAAGAAGTAAAGTGCGAGTAGAAAATCTCGATTGACAGAAAGATATAATATTATAGACAAACATCGGCAATACAGCGTCTCCTTGTTCACGAAATATAATATGTTATATGCCAGAGTTATTGGAGCAGAATTAGGTTATTAAGATAATACACGTGTCTGAATAATACACCCTTAACAATAATTTAAGAAAAAAAGAAGAATTGGACTAAGCTGGGCAGCTTTCGGAAACATGGGTTACATCCTTAAAAACTGGAAAATACCGATCAACCAGAAACGAAAAGTCTTTGAAGCCTGCGTTCTGCCATTTGGTAATTATGGTCTTGAAACTGTAACATTGTCCAAACTAAGTGCCGAGAAACTACGAGTGACCCAAAGAGCAATGATAAGAGCCATATTAGGAATAAGCCTAAGAGACAGAGTCAGAAACGATACGGTGAGAGAAAAAACAAAGGTCACTGACATCATCCACCGAGTGGCGACTTTAAAATGGCAATGGGCAGGTCACGTAGCCAGAAGCTCAGATGAAAGTGGACAAGAAGACTGCTGACTTGGGGACCGTGGACGGCAAAGAGAAGTACAGGGCGACGGCAACTACGGTGGAAGGATGATATGAACAGACACGTCGGAATAACCTGGATGTATTCTGCGCAAGACAGAGTGACATGGAAGCGAATGGAGGAGGCCTTTGTCCAGGAGTGGACGGGAATAGGCTGAGGAAGAAGAAGAAGAACAATAATTGAGGTAAAAGATAAAATTAATACAAAATAAATAATAATTAAATAAAACGTTGTTTTTTTTACTATTTCCACTTTTTTCTATCTCTTGACACCGACCGGTTTCGCAAGGTTCTGTTTCCATTCTTCTGCAATTACAACATCACTTAACATTGAAACAGAGGATGGTCAAGTGCTATATTTGGTCCATATTACTATACGGAGTGGAGACCTGGACCCTCAAATTGAATTTAACTAGCCGTATAGAAGCACTTGAAATGTGGCTCCATCGCAGAATGTTGCGGATCTCATAGACTGATATGACCACCGACAATGAGGTGCTACATAGAGCCAGAGTAGGAAAAGATTTGTTGTCTGATGTAAAGTCTAGAGAGATGGCATATTTGGGACTCATTTCCCGCAACGAGAAATACGATCTGCTGCACCTCACCAGGGTAGCCTCGGTGTGGGAAGACCCCAGATGTCCTGGCTCGAGAATATCAAAGAATGGACCGGAGTTCTAGGGTGGAGGAGTTGTTCCGTCTGGCACAGGACAGAGAGGCCTACGTCGGGGGGACCTGACATGGCACTCCAATAAGAAGATCTCTGCTTACACAGCATGGGAATTCAAAATTCGAATGGAATATATAATGCGATACGAAAGGAAAGTGGTAAATTTTCCAATAAGTACATTTCATCCAAATGTGTTTGAAAGTATAAATTGGACATTTAATTACCATAATCATACGTTCGTAAAACTATTTGATTGATTTTAACGCGTGGTTAAATATTAAATTTAAACGTGTGAACTCCTTACATATTTATAAGTTAGATCAGGCATACTCCACCTGCGGCCCGCGGGCCATATGCGGCACGCCAAGCTACTATGTCCAGCCCAAAACACATAATTATCAGGAACGTAATTTAAATGGTGATATCAAACTCCATATTAAATTATGAATACGAATGAAAACATTTGTTTTATAAAATTTGTATTATATTTTATGGGAATGACATGTTTCACCTTGCTTATACATTATCAAATCATGTTAAGACATTTGTTATAGTCCTAACAAGTCGAATCATGTCATTCCCATAAAAGCGCTATACTCGTAAGGACGAGTTTTTTTTAATTATTATTTATTTAGGAATAGTGCAGGATGCGGCAGCATAACTTTTTTTTTTAAATGCGCGCCATTCAATCAGTTGATGTTATAGCGGAGCGCTAGTGGTTTCGTTCGAGAGGCGTAACTATAATGTTTTGTCCCAAAACAGTTTAGTCGGCATCATGCGTTGGAACCGTGAGTAGCGTGCGTTTGCCGTTGAGACCCACTTTTCGAACGGATGTTCAAGGGTGCGGCAGCACTTCCTTTTTTCAAAACTTAATAAAACCCATTGTATGAATCCAATTTTTTTTATTTGTATTTTATAATGTAGGAACATACCTAAAGTTTTGTTTTACTTAGTTTTTGAACATCAAATCAGGTAGGTGACGTCCCCCGTTCCCCATACACTGAGTAAACCGATTTCTGGCATTGACTCTTGCCAGCATATCAGGCGTTATCTTGGCAATTTCTTTCTGGATGTTGGCCTACAAATCTTTTAGGGTCCCTGGAAGGTTCACACAAACACGTATGAATGTAAAAGAATCGAGAGATGTATGTCTGGACAGACCCGTGTGGCAGTTCATTCTTTCTGCCTACCCCTTCGGCGAGACGGCGTGATAGTGAGTTAGTTAGTTATTTCAGTATAAGTTTGCAGCCCGCGTTACTCAGCCAAGATTTGTATGTGGCCCTGGAAATAAAAGGTTCAGTATGGCTGCGTTCGATGTCTCCTGGGTGGCCCTACCGTCGAATAAAACAATTTCACTCATGGCGGGTTATTTTAGTAGTTTTCGATTCACTCGTATACATTTAAATGTCTTCGATTTGGGTCACGTGATGGGTCACGTGAAGTACAGTTGGACATATTTCTAAATCGTGTTTTTTTCTTGTATTTTATAAAACCATGTTTGATTTTCACTCTAACATCTGTAGATTTTTAAGTGGAATTGTTTGCAACCGTGAAATTGTATTTTAACAATAATAGGTTAGAGAGAAATGTTGGCCAATATGAAAGACCACCATATTTAGGCTATGTAATTCTTGTTCTTCTTGTCCCTCTCTTAGTTGGATAATATCACGGCTGTTTACACCTTTGATACAGCAGCTCTAAACATGGATGTTGTCAGACATTTGATAATGTCTTAGACAGACGAAATGTGTCATTCACATAAAATATAATAAAACTTTAATAAAACAGATGTAACATTCGTATTAATTATTTAACATGGAGTTTAACATCATTGTTCAACTAACAATAAATAAGGGCTGCAACTGAACGATTGTAAAATGTTTTCTAGCCAGGATTTTTTTCTTTTCGTTTTCCGCTAATTTTGCTTGGATAATCAGTTCAGGTCAGATCAAAAACAAATGTCACTGACATCATCCACCGGGTGGCGACTCTAAAATGGCAATGGGCAGGTCACGTAGCCAGAAGCTCAGACGAAAAGTGGACAAGAAGACTGCTGACTTGGAGGACCGTGGACGACAAAAAGAAGTGCAGGGCGAGCGCAACTACGGTGGAAGGGTAATCTGAACAGACACGTCGGAATAACCTGGATGCAGTCTGTATAGGACAGAATGACGTGGAATCGAATGGAGGAGACCTTCGTCCAGGAGTTCACGGGAATAAGCTGAGGAAGAAGAAGAAGGAATAATCAGTTCAGGTGATAATAAGTGTCAATCAGGTTGTGTGATTAGGGAAGAAAAATATGAATTGCTACACCTGATAAGGGCAAAATAGAGTCAACGAGGTGTTGACAGAAGGCGATTTTTTCTAACTCCACAACATGTGGGACTGGACTGGCTTAAGAAGCTTTAAAGAGGTTGAAAAATTGAAAAATTACATTGAAAAACTCTAAACAAAACATAGATAAATATATTATAAAATACCGGAATATACAAATAAGAATGCAATGATTGTAACGCTGTATATATAGGCCAAACAGGGCGTTCTTTTGAAACACGTTTCTCGGAACACGTAAGGTCCTTCAGACTGAATAAATCAAACTCCCAATTTGCCAAACATCTACGAGACAATAAACATACCCTAGATCCAAATAATGTACCAATTCCGCTATACATTCATAATAAAGGGTACACTCTCAACCTATTGGAACAATTAGAAATTAATATGCATAACAAAAACCAATGATATCGTCTATAATCAATAACATATATTCATCCCCAATTCTTAATGTAGTTCCGATATATAATTAGATTCAAAGAACTTTTGATTCTGCGCTGTATTTATTTCACATTTCAGATGCGGAAGAGAAGAATACATCGATTGAGCTTACGCACACAGGATGGCGATTTTATCTTCTATATAAATAAAAGGCAGTTTTGGTTGTGGGTGTGGACTATTTCTGAGGTTATTCCTGAGCTGATCATTTTCCAAGTTATACACTTTACTAAATGGAGTATCCCGGTCGTCATAGGCATATTTTTGTTATTAATCGAGCTCTAATTAACTTTGTAAATTTATAAATTTTCGTAGTGCGAGCGAGTATAGACCTTCATGTTCGTATCACCTGAGTATCGATCTTTAGAGTCTATATTCGCTTGGCGTGATAAGATGCAAATTAGTGTCTTTTTTGACTCTTTGCGTGGTCAGATATGAAATTAGTCGCACTTTTGAACTGAAAAATATACGCACGTATAGGGATGGGCAAAACGACTCATCTCAGGGATCTGATCTGAACGGTTCCGCTCAGCAAAGTGAGCCGACTCTTTTTAACGATCCACGGTTCACCATTTTGAGTCGTTCAAAGTTTGAAATTATTTTAGTGACCTTTTTTTTTTGCTCCTCGACCAAAAAAGTTGATTCCGGTAAAAAAAAAAAAATTCACCAGGATAAATTTTTTGTCGATGAGCTAAAAAAAAATTCACCAGGATAAATTTTTTGTCGATGAGCTAAAAAAAAAAAAAAGACAACGACAAACAACTTTTTTGACAAACGACTCGATAATTATCAAGAAGAATCGGCTCACTTTACTGAGCGGAACCATTCAGCTCAGATCCCTTAAAGAGATCACTAAAAATAGTCGACTCTTTTGCAATAATATACGATTCACCGAGCGCAGAGGTCGGCAAAATGCGGCTCCGGAGCCGCTCGATAATTATCAAGAAGAATCGGCTCACTTTACTGAGCGGAACCGTTCGTCGACATACGATTCACCGAGCGCAGAGGTCGGCAAAATGCGGCTCCGGAGCCGCTCGATAATTATCAAGAAGAATCGGCTCACTTTACTGAGCGGAACCGTTCGTCGACTCTTTTGCAATAATATATGATTCACCTAGCGCAGAGGTCGGCAAAATGCGGCTCCGGAGCCGAAGGGGTTTGTTGAAAGAAAAAATAATCGCGAGATACTTGCTTACCATCGCATCATTCATCAAGAACGCTCTGTCCGCAGACATTTCCAGAAGAAATTTGTAAAGTTATGGAATTGGTGATTACGATTATCAATTCCGGTTTAGCTAAAACTCTTAATCATCATCGCCAATTCAAAGATTTTTAGTCATCATCTTCAACGCCTGAAATAGTATTACTGACTCTTGCTGATCTTTCACTTTTCGCTTCTACATATTCATGCGGACAATTTTATTCAAGCATGAATTTTAACAAGAGTAAACTACGAAGTCGTCTTATTGATGAGAACATGGAATTGTGCCTAAAATTAAGAATAACAACAAACAAACATGCATCAGGTCCATAATAACATACGGAATCAAAGTAAGAGCAGACACTGTCAGAACCAGACTGCGACCTATTGTGGGGAGAACCGTTAGAGATAGGATACCCAACGAATAAATTCGCAAATCCTGCAACATTGAAGACATAGTGAGATGGAGTAGGCAGAGACATCGAGAGAATGGATCCAGCAAGAATTCCTAATATCGTGATACAAGAGACTCCAGAGGGCCGTCGACCACCAGGATGACCACCAAAGAGATGGAGAGAAGGCTGGTCGCCTTCATCACAGGAAGAAGTATGAAATAATGTTTTATTCAGTGTACCCGTAATTGAATGAAGTGCAAAAATTATAATAAAGGTTATCTAAATCAATAAACATATTTGGCTCTCAATTTTTTTTTAAATCGTTGTAAAGTACGCATTTGGCTCTTTGGCTAATAATTTTGCCGACCCCCCTGACCTAGCGGATCATTGAGCTGCCGCTCTTTTTTTTATGGATCATCGCTCACCCGCTCACCAAAAAGATTCGAATCTTTGAGTCGACTCGTGAGCGGATTGCCCATCCCTATCTCTGAAATGTCAAATTTGAATTGCGTGTTACAGTTTCGTAAGTAAAATATTTATATTTCTAATTCATATATATCTTCAGTTTATTCTATTTTGCCGTTGAAATGAATACAGATTATATTTCCGCATTACATATTTCAAAGTTTTAGTTCTAAATTATATCGAATAGAAATGATATTACATATCGTTTTACTTACGTATTATTTTAGGTTATGTTATGACTACATGGAAAAACGTTAAATTCTAAGTAACAATTCTATGAATTGGTATAATCTATTTTAATAATGTAATGTAAAATTGTTCTGGCAGGGCGATAACCTATATCTTTTGGATTAGACGATTTACTTCAGCTGTTTTAGTTTTTCTCTGTTATGCTGTGATAGGTAAACATATCCTTACATACAGCATTAGCTGCCTCAGTTGGAAAAATCCAGTAATATAACATTTCCAAATGGTCTGATGTTCCCACGCCAATCTTACAATGATCGAGTGCTTTTTTTTAAAATATACTGCTCATTTTAATATAATTATTTGATTTTTGCAGAGATGCCGACGCTAAGGATGATACCAGGAAAGACTCTTTGAGATAGGGTGAGGAACACGGCTATCCACGATATCTCCAAGGTGGAAGATGTCGTGAGATGGGGCACGCAACGCAAGATACTGGCATGTATGGATCCCACACCCGATTGTTATATTTATGAACTAATTTTGAAATGGTATGTACAGGTTGGATTAATTGGTTTAATTCCACTATTAGAGGCAGAACAGGAGTGTCGGACATCATCGGAAGAGTGGCAGCGCTAAAATGGCATGCCGCTCGCAGCCCTGATGATAGATGAACTGCAACCCGAAACCCAGGACGTCCTCAACTTCGATGGAGGGACGACATTGGATGCGTTTTGCCCAGGATCGACAGACATTGAATCAGATGGAGGAGGCCTACGCCCAGGAGTGAACGGATATAGGCTCATGATGATGATGATACAAAACATTGAAACACCTACATGCAACATTTTAAATATTTCTGGAATGGGTAAAATTCTGCAACAATGAAAGTTCATTGTATGGAATGAATGCTTTAAATTATCAACTGATTTCTGTAGAATCACACTCCAAAGGAGAATTGATTCAATGTATATTTCCAGACATCACACAAATTTACAAATTTCGTCATTGGTTAAGTGAATGTGCATTATTAGCTTCATCTAATGGACATCAAAATCAAGAGTTTTGTTTCTCTAAACATTGTATTTCTAAGAACATTATTATGACCTTGAATGGTATATGTATGAATGTTTCATGCAAATGTGATATAGTATATTTATTTGTTTTTTTAATTTCACTTAAAATATTAAGGAAAAAAATTAAGACTGGACGTTTAATGGTTTAAACATTAAGCTGAAAAAGATATATATTAACTTTTTTTTGGGTGGCATCTTTAGGGTAACATTTGAACTACACTATATTAATTTAATATTTTTCCTTTTATTTCTAGGTAACATGAAACGGTGAAATCTGCAAGCTGAAAGATGTCATGAGATGAGGCAGACAACCCAGAAGATAATGGAATGCGCGTGTGCAGAGGATGGATCCCACACCTCGATATATGCGTAGATGAAGTGCAACCCGAAACCCAGGACGTCCTCAACTTCGATGGAGGGACGACATTGGATGCGTGTTGCCCAGGATCGACAGACATTGAAGCAGATGGAGGAGGCCTACGCCCAGGAGTGAACGGATATGAATTGTATATGTATGAATGTTTTATGCAAATGTGATATAGTATATTTATTTGTTTTTTTAATTTCACTTAAAATATTGAGGAAAAAAATTAAGACTGGACGTTTAATGGTTTAAACATAAAGCTGAAAAAGATATATATAAACTTTTTTTTGGGTGGCATCTTTAGGGTAACGTTTGAACTACACTATATTATTAAATCATAACGCGCTTTTGCACAGCTATGTTTAAGACCAATTGGCATCAAAAACTCATTTCAGACTTTTTGCAAACTTGCCACCTTGGTAATGCCCAGCCTTCAATTGTTCAATTCACATTAGTATTATTCAAGTTCACAGCAAGTTTGCTTGGATTAAACAAATGTTTTAAAGATATGAACTGAATTAGGATACACACATTCTTGCACCTATACACATGTCATTTTATCCAATAAAATAATTGATATTGAACTTTCATTGTATTTCTTTAATATATATTGGGTGTATTTATATACTCTAATATAGCAATAGCGAAGCGTTGCCGGGTCAGCTAGTTTTATATATAATACTTAGAATAATTAGTCACCTTGAAATATGTAAAATCCTTGAGATGTTTTTCTTAGAAACACTTTATTTCGTCCTACCTCAAATAACTTATTTTTGATTTATATAATATCGTTTAGTATTCCCTAACTATGTAATCATTGTCATAAAATTTCTTGTCGATTTCCAAGAAACACTTTCCAATATTTCTGGACCCATCCAAATAATTATTTGTTAAAAATGTATAAAGTCACATGGATTTTCGTTAATTACCATATTCTGCTCCATTTATTAGTGTATGTAAACAGCAACGAGCTGAAATTTCGTCACATTTGATAATGTCTTAGAAAGGCGAACCATGTCATTCCCATAAAATGTAATAAAACTTCTAGAAAACTGACGTTTTCAATCGTATTAATTCTTTAAGGAGGTGTTTCGAGCTGCTAGGGAGAGAGACGCCTACTCTCAAGTGATAGTCAACGTCGAGGGACCTGTCATGCCCTAACTAACTAACTAACTAACTATCACGCCGTCTCTCCGAAGGGGTAGGCAGAATGAATGGTCTGCCACACTTTTCTTTCCTGACATATTTCTCTCGCTTCCTCAACATTCATACATCGTGTCATGCACGCGCGTCGATTTTTCTGACTCCTCACATGGCCGACATTCAACATTTGATTTATTTGATCGTCCCACGTATTCCTCGGTCTTCCTTTATTTCTGGTTCCATTTACATCATTAACATACAATTTTTTCACCATTCTTTCCATATGTCCAAACCATCTTAATGATCCTTTCATTATTTTGTTCATAACACCATCATTCGCACCGCATTCACTTCTTATATTTTCATTCGACACTCTATCATACACAAGTGTATCCACACATTCGTCTAAGATATATAATTTCTACTGCATTTATTCTACTTTCATCCTTATTTTGTCAGTTCCATGCTTCGCTTCCATACAAAAGGGTCGGTAGAAGAATACCATTGTGCACTGTCATTCTAGCTTTTTTGGATTGGTTTTTGTTTGCGATGACTTTAAGTGCACCATTCACTTTGTTGCCTGCCCCAACCCTTCTTTCAATATCCCTCTCCACTCGCCCATCTCTTGTAAACATACTACCTAAATACACGAACTCAACTACTTGCTCCAAATTTTCACCGTTCACGCTAATGCTGCAGACTGTTATGACCTCATATTGTCAAATTCGCTTATGTAGCTGCGAAACGAATATATGAGTGGAAGTTTTAAGGTTACACCCATAAACAAAAAAATATTGAAATCAAAGCTACGAGAGTACAGTCACGTAATGAGAAGACCCCACGACCATGCCGTGAAAAAGTGACGTGACTAATAAGAAAAGAGGGAAAGCATGACCCTAAACCATCTGGTTGACAAATGTATAGAGGGACAAGAAGACGCTTACCTGCAATGAAGCTGATAGAGTTCATTCATAAATTGAAGATCTCGTATTTATGTATGAGTGCGGTGATAGCAATTTTATTGGTTGCCGAGTCAAATGAGCCGCGCGGCGTCAGTGCGTTCCGAGACATGGAGGGAACCGCACGTATTTGGCATCTCGTATACTCGGTGATTCGAAAAATACTCATTTTGCAGGAGTATTTTTGAAATATTATTTTTATTATTGATTAATCCCATATTGACTGAATCAGCTCTGTAGAGTTTAAATACATAATCAAGATTTTTTAAATTATAATATACTAGAGATTAACACCTGCAAGGATCAAATATTGTAATAATTAAAACCAATAAATGAAAAAAAAGTATCATTATTATTGCTAGTCTCACCCTTAGTCGCTTTTCCAAGAAAAAATTAATAAGCAAAAAAAATTTTAACAAACTTAATTTTGATAATTATTACATTTAAGCCGACAGCATTTTTGTTAATAAAAAAAAAATAACATGTTTATTTAATTCAATGTTTCAATGAAGAAATAATCATAAAAAGTACACTAAAAAATGTAAACGAATCTAGTAATAGAGGTATACTGAGGATAAACGTGGCAAGATTAAATCAATCAAATATTAAATGTCGGCCACCAGAGGAGTCGGAGCAATCGACGGGCGTGCATGACACGATGTATGAATGTGGAGAAATCGAAAGAAGTATGTCAGGAAATAACAGTTTATCGATTCATTCGTAAGACGTCGTGATGGTTAGTTAGTTAGTTTTTGTTATTATGAATCTTTTCCTGAAAAGAAAAGAAAAAGCAACATTTGCGTTAACTTATTATGAGTGTATCATGTAACATTCTAGGAAATGTTTCTTTCATCGGTATTAGTTTATTATCTTGCAAATAAATATAATAAATAAAATCTTTCTTCGGCTACCATATAATAATATTATACAACATTGTGTAAACATGATGGAGAATAGTTGTTATGGAGAGAAATACCATCGATTTCCTGTCTTGGATAAGACATAAGACAGGCATCTTTTGTCTAGCGAGGGTGATAATAGACAGCAGTACGTTCAAAAGGGCGTTAATTAAAACCGTGAAGCCCTTCATCAACATTTTCAGTGAAATAAATAATATATTACCTTATATACGTATGGAAGCGAAGCATGGAACTGGCAAAAGAAGGATGAAAGTAGAATGAATGCAGTAGAAATGAGATCTCTTAGACGAATGTGTGGATACTCTGTGTATGACAGAGTGTCGAATGAAAATATAAGAAATGAATGCGGTGCGAATGATGGTGTCATGAACAAAATAATGAAAGGATCATTAGGATGGTTTGGACATATGGAAAGAATGAATGAAGAAAGAATGGAAAAAGAATATATGTCAATCATGTAAATGGAACCAGAAATAGAAGAAGACCGAGGAAAACCTGGCACGATCAAATAAATCAAATATTGAATGTCGGCCATGTGAGGAGTCAGAGAAATCGACGCGCGTGCATGACACGATGTATGAAAGTTGAGGGATCGAGAGAAATATGTCAGGAAAGAAAAGTGTGGCAGTCCATTCTTTCCGCCTACCCCTTCGGCGAGACGGCGTGATGGTTAGTTAGTTTTTTTTTTAGATCAGAAAGGTGCTTTAGGTTGATTATGGTACGTGAGTCATACTGCAAATCGCATTTTTGTTTAAGTTCCCGTATCCTGATTTCGCGGGAAACCAGAGACAAACACGCGTAGAAATAATCGAACCATTAAGGTGAGGTTAGGTCTGCTTTTCAATAATAAAAAGGTATTTGATGTGTTTGTTCGCAGTGACCTTTTGGTTCCTTGGTTACATACGAGGAAAGAGTAATCTAAATTCATTAGGTAGATATCGATTGTTTTTCTTTTGTTTTGTTCTTGACCTCTGCGCCCGCCCCACTTACGTGTAAGGGCAACATTCACCCCTAAACTTGATTCTTAATAATACACTTTCACCCTGATTTATAATGGCTCTATTAATACATATTATGGAATCGTGACACAGATTGGTTGGGTTACGACTGCAATATGTTTTTAGATTTAAAAAATATGTTAAAAATTATATATAAACACTTGTATATTTTATAGTTGGTATTTGGAATGGTGTGAGAATGTGTAAGAATATACATACCTGGGACACAATATTCGATTGGGCCAAGATAACCAAACCGCAGAGCTAATAAGAAGAAATGGACTAAGCTGGGCAGCTTTCGAAAACATGAGTTACATCCTTAAAAACCGGAAAATACCGATCAACCTGAAACAAAAAGTCTATGAAGCCTGCGTTCTGCCAGTTGGTACTTATGGTCTTGAAACTGTTACATTGTCCAAACAAAGTACCGAGAAACTACGAGTAACCCAAAGAGCCATGGAAAGAGCCATGTTAGGAATAAGCCTAAGAGACAGAGTCAGAAACGATATGGTGAGAGAAAAAACAAAGGTCACTGACATCATCCACCGAGTGGCGACTCTAAAATGGCAATGGGCAAGTCACGTAGCCAGAAGCTCAGACAAAAAGCGGACAAGAAGACTGTTGACTTGGAGACCGTGGACGGCAAAAATAAGTGCAGGGCGACCGCAACTACGGTGGAAAGATGATCTGAACAGACACGTCAGAATAACCTGGATGCAGTATGCACAGGACAGAGTGACATGGAAGCGAATGAAGGAGGCCTTTGTCTAGGAGTGGACGGGAATAGATTGAGGAAGAAGAATAAGAAGATTTGGCATGGGCTGCTTTCGGTAAACTGTCCTATATCCTTAATTCTAAAAGATTCCCGAACCACCTGAAGAAAAATATATTTGACATGTGCATCCACCCAGTACTGACGGGCTGGAAACAGTTAAGTTCACAAGAAGAACAATACAGAAACTCCAAGTGACCCAGCGGGCAATGGAGAGGAGGATGTTAAACATCGGTCTACGAGAGAGGAAGCAAAATGAAAGGATCAGAGAAAGGACCAAAATTGCGGACGTAGCGTGCAAAATAGCCTCGTTGAAGTGGAATTGGGCATATAGTGAGGACAACGGATGATCGGTGGATAAAACGCACCCTGGAGCGACGACCAAGAACTGGCTGTAGAAAACCTGACAGACCACAGGCCAGATGGTCTGATGACATCAAGAGAGTGGCAGGAGGTCAATGGCACAGAGCGGCGAGAGATAGAGAGTTGTGGAAGTCGGGAAGGGAGGCCTATATTCGACGGATGATGATGATGAGGATGGTTTTATATTTACACATCTTTATTTATTTTCACTAACATGTTTTGACTTTCACCTAATTACGCTAATAATATGCTATAAATTAAATTTGATAATGCAACTTTTCTTTAAACTTGTAGTAATTTGTTATTTGTTTGATTGTTTAGTCTAGTTAGTTTAAAGTAATTTAATGTAAACATTTTCGCTTATTTTAATTAAGGATATTTACTGGCTCTAATAATATTCAAAAGTAATTATTTATTATTTTAAGAATTGATTAATACACCGCCGCGTTAAATTTTAGGTTATGTTAACAAGTGTTGTCAGTATTTAAAAAATCAATAAAAGTACACATTAATAGACTGCAAATATATATTAAAAGTACTTGAGTGCATAATTACGCACAAAGACAATGATGGGGTAAATTTATTTATAGAAATTCCATTCGTATACTGACTAACGAAATGAAGTCTCGTTAAGCCGACGGTATGGGTTACATTGGGTAAATATTTGATCAATAAATACGGAATTTCTTTTCGCATTATACACAAATTTTCATATCAGCATAAACAAGACGTTTCCTCAACATACGCTTGTAATTTCGTTTATCCTGCTCATTTGGACGTATTCTGCTATCCGGATACAATCCGAGCATATTCATATGTGAAAGTAAATAAAATTAAATCACGCATTTGAGAAGTTATTACTTGGGGCTATATAAGCTTTACAAAAATACACACAAGTTCCAATTCGTTGTTATACCTATAGGTACTATTTGTAAAAGTCATAACATGATATATATGTATGTGGGTATTATTTGCAAACCCGGCAAACTCCACCAACAATCAAAAGTTAGATGTGAATTGGGTCTTATTCATAATACATTTACACACAATTTTTATTGATTTTCAGTTTCAAATTCGGCTTCATTCTGAAGAATTTTGCTATTAAAGTATAGGGTTTGTTGAAAACATGGCAACCTCCACTTGAGTGTTGCAAAGCTGATAAAACTCCAAAATGAAATTCATTATCTTACATTAATTATCAACATAATGATGATTATTTCATTTTTAAAATAGTAACTGGTTGAGATGAAAAAAATAAATATCGTAAAAAAGCGCATTTTATTAGCGTATCAGTTTTTTGCGATTTACTCAAAACATCTAATGATGGAGTTTGCCAGGTTTGCAACTAATACCCTCATATATAAACAAATGTGAACGTTGTATTTGTAAAGAACATACCTTAAACTACTTATTTACATAGTCACCTAGCAAATTTAAGCATTTGTCGTAACGTGTGACGAGTGATGAAGAATGTCGCCCAAGTGTCATCCATTTGGTCTTCTTAACGTTGATTTTCAAGCCCAGATCCTCTCCTGCTATATCATGTTTATTTAGGAGTTCTTGAAGATCGGATATACTATCAGCTAAAATAACTGTGTCATCAGCATACCTGATGTTATTAACAATAACCCCATTAACTTCACTCCCAGGCTGGAGTTTTCAATACATTGTATTCAGCAGGTTATTTAAACCCAATTACTGTATACATTTTTAAGCTATTGATTCATGTCATGTGAAAGGTAGCTAATTTATCGCCATTTTATTGTCACGTGAATTCTACATCAGACCAGTGACAGTATATTCATTATAGCGAAAACAAAATGGCGAAGTATAAAACATATTTATAGAAGAGTGTGCGGACTAGATTGATAATAATTTATTGATGGCCCGAGAGTGTACCAATATATATTTATGAGGACCCAAATCTCACAGACGCTAAAGACTAAAGATTTGTTCCGAGTTGTCATATATCACCGAATAAATGTGTTTATTTTTAGGTAGCTACGTACACGTGTCCTAATCATCGATTAGAAAATATAACAAATCTTTTAACGCTTTACATTATAATATTGTGATAAACAAATGTGTGGGAGGAGAAACCTGAAAGTTACTATATTTAGAAAACTCTGAAGGATAAGAGACAAATCCTCGAAATACATGTCAATTTCTGATTTCTAGGAAACCAGATATATTAATTGTTATTTTTAGATATTTTTGATTGTGTGATTATTTAAGAGTAAATAGTTATAAATAGGTATTTTGGCTTTTCCAAGTCTGTGTTCTGCCAGTTGGTACTAATGGTTTTGAAACTATAACATTGTCAAAACAAAGTGCCGAGAAACTCGAGTGACCCAAAGAGCCATGGAAAGAGCCATGTTAGGAAAAAGCTTAAGAGACAGAGTCAAAAATGATACGGTGAGAAAAAAACAAAGGTTACTGAAATCATCCACCGGGTAGCAACTTTAAAGGGCAGGTGACGTAGCCAGAAGCTCAGACGAAAAAAGGACAAGAAGACTGCTGACTTGAAGACCGTGGACGGCAAAGAGTTGCGTAGTTGAGTAGTTGCGGTCGCCCTGCACTTCGCAGGGCGACCGCAACTACAGTGGAAGGATGGTTTGATTATTTTAATATTATTTTTGTACAGAATCTTGTTTACCACCCCTGATCTGTTTGTATGTATAATATACTAGCTGACCCGGCGAACTTCGTACCGCCTCAGAATCAATAAATGTTGTGTTAACTTATTAGCTGAATTTAATTCAGTTATTTATTAAGTTAAAATGACTACTAAAAATTAATAAAGTTCAATAAATGTGCAAAAATCATAATGAAAATTACATTGAAATGAATGTATTTCACGTGGCGGCAGCAAGGGATTTGGTTTGCGGACACGTGATACTACCTACAATGGACCGTGAGAGAAACATTCATTTTCTAGATTCAGGCCACAAACACCCAAGAATTGGCTTTGTGATTTGTTGATCGTCATGGCGAATAACATATTGCGCCACAGAGTTGATGATCTGAGGTTAGCGTTTATTTCATATCATCAAAAAAGGCGTTCCATACAAAATGTATGAGAAAATTAATTTAATTCCTAATTTTTTTCGATGTTTTAATAGTTATTCTGTTATGCGAGACCGAGACCAATTCAACAAATCAAAGATCATAAAAATCGGTTCAGCCGTTCTTGAGTTATAAATGGTGTAACTAACACGACTTTGTTTTATCTATATAGATAGATAACAGTGTCACCAATCTATCGATGCCAGGAAGTCTGGCAAAACAGGTCGCTGTCGAAATAAATACAAAAATGGAAGTAAAAAGAACACAAGTGTTAAATTATTTTTAATAATATTTTTGTGTGAATTGTATTGAATGATGCGTAAAAAAAATCCCCTTTGGCGTAACCGTTGAATTTTCTCTCCAGAAGTTTTCGTAGTAAATCATTATGTGGAATTTCAACAGACTACCTTATTCCGGTTGTCCTGAGGGAATTATCCTTCTCTGAAAGGATACATTAAGTCGCGGAAACGTAGGAATACAATATTCTCGTGCAATGCAATGCTCACCGTGATCTTGTTTGCACTTCAAAGCGAAAAATAAGCTTACCGAGCTAACGGAAATCCGTACTAGTACACCGCACGTATAATAAGAAAATACGAGGCAAAATATTTATCTAGTGTAGATCTCAATTGTTAACGGGTAGATTTATTTAACGTTAACGTTCTGTTCGGTTTTAGAGAAAGAAGAATGTATGAAGATTTGTGAATTAAGTGCGATGGGCGAGAAGTTGGAGCAAGTTACCGAATTCACGTATCTGGGAAGCATGTTTGGAAACAAGAATTTATCAATGAAAGCGAAAATGGCCGTTCATAATGGAGTTCTGGTTCCAACCCTTATGTATGGAAGCGAAGCATGGAACTGGCAGAAGAAAGATGAGAGCAGAATAAATGCGGTAGAGATGAGGTCCCTAAGACGTATGTGTGGTAGAACGATGTACGACAGAATCTCAAATGCTGATATTAGGAAGGAATGTAGAGCGAAAGAAGGTATTATGAACAAAATTATGAAACGTTCGCTGCGTTGGTTCGGACATATGGAGCGCATGGGTGAAGAAAGAATGGTTAAAAAAGTATACGTTAACGATGTAAATGGAGTAAGGAGTCGAGGTAGATCGAGGAAAACATGGCATGACCAAATTAATCAAATATTAAAGGTTGGTCATGTCAGAAGCCGGAAGAATCGACGTGCGTGTATGACTTTATGTATGAATGTGGAGGAATCTAGAGAGGTGTGCCAGGATAGAGTAGTGTGGCGGTCCATTCTCTCTGCCTACCCCTGCGGGGAAATGGCGTGATGGTTAGTTAGTTAGTAACGTTCTGTTAACGGGTAGGAAGATTAGTTGTGCCGAAGCGTTGCCCTAGTACAAATTTCGGGGATCGAGCCTTTGTAGTAGCCGGCCCATCAGCTTGGAACAATCCCTCTTCATATCTTCTTGCCGTAGACCTATGTGGTCTGTTCTCCAGAGGGTTGCTCCTACTGTCAATTAAAAAAAAAATCCAATTTTCTATATTTTCAATTTATTTTCTCAAAAGATATTACAAACAACAATTTTAGTTGGTCTATTGAGAATAGGTAAAACATAAAACATATATAATACCAGGAACGCATGAGAGATGGTTCGAGATTAGGAATACAAGATATTCTCCAAAGTCAAGAGTATTTGTCTTCTGAACGTACTTTCACGAATATGAAAGACGTCGATCTCCGAAGCGATCATGTTCAGCAGTTTGATTGCTCTCCCCACCGGCATCACCAGAGGCAGGTTGGTTCTGCATGTTGGGAGATAAAACAGTCTGTACTGACGCTGTCGAAGATAACCATCTGGAACATAAAAATGGATAGCCTCCAAGATAACGGAGTTCTCAAAGAATCCCCTGATAAGTCTGAAGAAATGGGTAAGTGTGCACCCATCTATTCTTATCTGCAAACGATTGGTCCCCAGCATGCCCAAGAGGAATGCAGTGGGATAAAGCCACGGATAGCTACCAAACTCTCTCATGTAGAGATTTCTCAGAAATCTTTTCTGAACCTTCTCTAACATGAGCCAAGTGGATTCCCAGCTGTCATTTCAATTTTTAGGAGGTCTTCCACGAGACAAGTCCCATTTCTTTTTATGTTGTACTGTATTGGGAACCATATTTACCATATTTACAAAGCTCCCAGTCTCTCCACACAGGTCAGACTGAATAGACTGAGATGGGCGGGTCACGTGCAGAGGATGCCGTCATTGGAAACCCCAAAAAGATTGCTGGAGTGGCACCCAGGTGGTAGAATACCAATTGGACAACCAAGGCTGCGATGGGAGGATGAAGTTGGGAGCAATATTGTTAAGAGTGTCAGATTGGAGGGTCGAAGCGGAGGACAGGAGGAGTTGGAGGCGAAGAATACTGGAGGCTAAGGCTCGATATGGCCTATAGGGCCATCGAAGAAGAAGAAGAAGGAGTATTGGGAAGTCTGGTGGTGTCCATTCTTTGGATATGAGGTAATAAATGTGGCTTTATATATCGTTAACAATAAGAAAGTGACTAGAGAATTTTTTTTAAATATTTCTTGACAGAGATAGAGACAGAGTGAGAATTTTTTTTCACACTGAAACGATGGGAATTTAACCTGTGACTCTTGCCACTCTGCCATAAAGACTGTCAATATTGCATAATTGGTTAAATAGAATAAGTTTTTTAGGTTGGGTTTAATTACTTCAAATCCTTCATACAAATTGCAGACTTTCTCTTAAACGCTGAATCCTATTAGCATATTTAACTTTGTTAAGTCTTGTAGACTCAATTTCTCGCCGGATTTTTGTAGCAAACCACTTTTTATGAAAATGAAATTTCTATCTTAAATCACATAATTTTTTCTAATTTATCCAGTTCTCATCTGTTATTCTATATAATTGCTATTAAATTAAATTGAAAATTAATTGACTAAAACTAACTAACTAACTAACTAACCATCACGCCGTCTTCCCGAAGGGGTAGGCAGAAAGAATGGACTGCCACACTTCTTTCCTGACATATTTCTCTCGCTTGCTCAACATTCATACATCGTGTCATGCACGCGCGTCGATTTCTCTGACTCTTCACATGGCCGACATTCAATATTTGATTTATTTGATCGTGCCACGTTTTCAAATCAAATCAAATCAGTTTATTAACTCAATAGACATTACAAGCAGGAAAATGTTTAAGGCATCTATTAAGTACAGGTAAAATATCAAAAAATACAACAAAGTACCAGGAACGCATTAGAGATGGTTCGACATTAGGAAGACAAGATACATTCTAAAGTCAATAGTATTTGCCCCCTGAACGTACTTTCACTAACATGAAAGACGTCGATCTCCGAGGAGACCGCGTTCAGCAGACTAATTGCTCTTCCCACCGGTGCCACCAGAGGCAGATTGGTTCTGGCGACCGGTAGGTAAAACAATCTGTGCTGTCGCTGTCGGAGATATCTATCGGGGACAAAAAGACCAACATCCTCCAGTACGGCCGAGTTCTCGAAACATCCCCTGATTAATTTAAAGAAATGGGTTATGAGAGGCCCATCTCTTCGAAGCTGTAAAGAATTGGTTCCGAGCTTTTTTAAAAGAAATGCCGTGGGATAGAGCCACGGATAACTACCATACTCTCTCATGTAGAGATACCTCAGAATTTTTTTCTGACCTCTCTCCAGCATAACGGAATATCTCGCCTCGTGAGGACTCCATATCACAGAACCACTTTCGAGTCTGCTCCGAACCAACGCGTTGTATAGGACTCTGAACACATTGGGATTTCTGAAAACTCTTCCGGTCCGAATGATGAAGCCCAACATCCTCAGTGCAATGTCACAAATCCTCTCGATATGTGCACGAAAAGTCAGTCAACTCTCATAAATGATCCCGAGATCCTTCATCGTAGATACGTGTGTTAGTTGCTGGTTGTTCATTGTGGCAATATTGCTACCAGCATCATAAAATATAAAAAATAGTTTTTAAACACAATGAATTTCAATCATGCCAGCAATTAAAAAAATAATCGGTATAAAATTGATTTAAAATAACTGTTTCCAACCCGCTCAATTATCTTGGCTCTTACAGATAGAATTTTGAATAATCTTGAAAATATCACGAAATGTTAACTTACTGAAATGGAGTACACTTAAAGTTTAAATCAAACATTTTATCTCACCCCATTAATAATTATTGAGTCTATTTCAACTTCACGAAATTATTCCCGGACATAAAATTAATATTGCTTGTAAATATATGATTTTGGACATGTTTCAGTATGCCCGTATATGAAGACCTTATACGTCAAAAGGTATACTATAATATAATATAATACAATATTATATTTAGATTGATTGTTGAAGTATTTGTTTTGTAAAACGCCATTATTCATTTATAATAGTAAACACGATTGTTTAGTGGTTTAACTCGGATTTAATTTATATAAATAGTATAAACTTGTTAAATAATTGTATTTTTATTTTACGCGACAGCTGTTTCGTCAACATATATGTGTTAATCTATGAAATAGCAATCGCGAAAAATAAAAATTATAATTGTGATACATAAAACATAGATTTATAATTTAACACTTAAGAAATAATGAAGAAAAAAAACATATGTTAACGATGTAAATAGAATTGGAAGTAGAGAAAGGGTGAAGAAAACGTGGCATGATCAAATAAATCAAATATTGAACGTCGGCCTCGTGTGGAATCGAAGAATACACGTGCGTTCATGACGCGATGTTTGAATGTTGAGGAATGTAGAGAAGTATGTCAGGAAATAAAATGTGGCAGACCATTAATCTCTTAAGATTAGCAGAAATGAGAACATTGCGACCTATTGTGGGGAGAACCCTTAGAGATAGGATACCCAATGAAGAAATCCGCAAATCCTGCAAAATTGAAGACATAGCGAGATGGAATAGGCAGAGAATACGATTCTGGAGAGACCACATCGAGAGAATGGATCCAGCAAAAACTCCTAATATCGTAATCCACGAGACTCCAGAGGGCCGTCGATAACCAGGACGACCACCAAAGAGATGGAAAGAAGGCTGGTCGTCTTCATCACAAGAAGATAGTTGATATCCTGCATAAACAGATCGCAAGATCTACAATCAGAAGCAGTCCATTCTTTCTGCCTACTCCTTCGGAGAGACGGCGTGATGGTTAGTAATTTTTTTGTTGTTTAAAAGGAACATAAAAGTTCCCGCCACATACCCGAGGCGTAGCGGCGCCCTTTTGTCAGCCTCGCTCGTACACTCCCTGGGCCTGTCCCCGGTCCATCCGGGACTTACATTTAAAGACGGCCACAACAAGGGGATGCCAGACCACATTTAATCTACCCCATCTTACTTCTATGCTCCGCTGTACTTTATTGAATAAATAAGCATAATATATAATACATGAACATTTTAGGAACATTATATAAAAGTTATCTTCGGTTAGTAAGTGAGTAATATTATTGATAACTAGCTGACCCGGCAACGCTTCGCTATTGCTATATTAGAGTATATAAATACTCGTACACCCAATATATATTAAAGAAATACAATGAAAGTTCAATATCAATTATTTTATTGGATAAAATGACATGTGTATAGGTGCAAGAATGTGTGTATCCTAATTCAGTTCATATCTTTAAAACATTTGTTTAATCCAAGCAAACTTGCTGTGAACTTGAATAATACTAATGTGAATTGAACAATTGAAGGCTGGGCATTACCAAGGTGGCAAGTTTGCAAAAAGTCTGAAATGAGTTTTTGATGCCAATTGGTCTTAAACATAGCTGTGCAAAAGCGCGTTATGATTTAATAATATAGTGTAGTTCAAACGTTACCCTAAAGATGCCACCCAAAAAAAAGTTTATATATATCTTTTTCAGCTTTATGTTTAAACCATTAAACGTCCAGTCTTAATTTTTTTCCTCAATATTTTAAGTGAAATTAAAAAAACAAATAAATATACTATATCACATTTGCATAAAACATTCATACAAATACAATTCATATCCGTTCACTCCTGGGCGTAGGCCTCCTCCATCTGCTTCAATGTCTGTCGATCCTGGGCAACACGCATCCAATGTCGTCCCTCCATCGAAGTTGAGGACGTCCTGGGTTTCGGGTTGCACTTCATCTATGCATATATCGAGGTGTGGGATCCATCCTCTGCACACGCGCATTCCATTATCTTCTGGGTTGTCTGCCTCATCTCATGACATCTTTCAGCTTGCAGATTTCACCGTTTCATGTTACCTAGAAATAAAAGGAAAAATATTAAATTAATATAGTGTAGTTCAAATGTTACCCTAAAGATGCCACCCAAAAAAAAGTTAATATATATCTTTTTCAGCTTAATGTTTAAACCATTAAACGTCCAGTCTTAATTTTTTCCTTAATATTTTAAGTGAAATTAAAAAAACAAATAAATATACTATATCACATTTGCATGAAACATTCATACATATACCATTCAAGGTCATAATAATGCTCTTAGAAATACAATGTTTAGAGAAAAAAAACTCTTGATTTTGATGTCCATTAGATGAAGCTAATAATGCACATTCACTTAACCAATGACGAAATTTGTAAATTTGTGTGATGTCTGGAAATATACATTGAATCAATTCTCCTTTGGAGTGTGATTCTACAGAAATCAGTTGATAATTTAAAGCATTCATTCCATACAATGAACTTTCATTGTTGCAGAATTTTACCCATTCCAGAAATATTTGAAATGTTGCATGTAGGTGTTTCAATGTTTTGTATCATCATCATCATGAGCCTATATCCGTTCACTCCTGGGCGTAGGCCTCCTCCATCTGATTCAATGTCTGTCGATCCTGGGCAAAACGCATCCAATGTCGTCCCTCCATCGAAGTTGAGGACGTCCTGGGTTTCGGGTTGCAGTTCATCTATCATCAGGGCTGCGAGCGGTATGCCATTTTAGCGCTGCCACTCTTCCGATGATGTCCGACACTCCTGTTCTGCCTCTAATAGTGGAATTAAACCAATTAATCCAACCTGTACATACCATTTCAAAATTAGTTCATAAATATAACAATCTTCCTGGGCGTAGGCCTCCTCCATCTGATTCAATGTCTGTCGATCCTGGGCAAAACGCATCCAATGTCGTCCCTCCATCGAAGTTGAGGACGTCCTGGGTTTCGGGTTGCAGTTCATCTATCATCAGGGTTGCGAGCGGCATGCCATTTTAGCGCTGCCACTCTTCCGATGATGTCCGACACTCCTGTTCTGCCTCTAATAGTGGAATTAAACCAATTAATCCAACCTGTACATACCATTTCAAAATTAGTTCATAAATATAACAATCGGGTGTGGGATCCATACATGCCAGTATCTTGCGTTGTGTGCCCCATCTCACGACATCTTCCACCTTGGAGATATCGTGGATAGCCGTGTTCCTCACCCTATCTCAAAGAGTCTTTCCTGGTATCATCCTTAGCGTCGGCATCTCTGCAAAAATCAAATAATTATATTAAAATGAGCAGTATATTTAAAAAAAAACACTCGATCATTGTAAGATTGGCGTGGGAACATCAGACCATTTGGAAATGTTATATTAGTGGATTTTTCCAACTGAGGCAGCTAATGCTGTATGTAAGGATATGTTTACCTATCACAGCATAACAGAGAAAAACTAAAACAGCTGAAGTAAATCGTCTAATCCAAAAGATATTATAGGTTATCGCCCTGCCAGAACAATTTTACATTAAAATAACTAACTTACTAACTAACCATCACGCCGTTTCCCCGAAAGGGTAGACAGAAAGAATGGACTGCAACATTTTAATCGATGCTGCACTCCATTCTTCTCTTTTCGCCAACGCGAGAGACGCGGTGTGATGGGTTGCGAACCTCATCGCCACCAATAGGCATCTCCTGCGCACACTTCAATCATTCAACGTCTACATAATAAATCTAAAACAAATTATACAAAATACAATGATATAAAATTAAATAACACATAAAAATAATTTAACAAATAATGTTCTTTTAGATGGTGCACTTGTCGTCAGCTGGACGATCCGGACATTTGTGTTTATTTAATTTTTTATTCCACTGTTTTCATTTTAATTAGGCACTTAAAAAAATCCAACACCAGCAAAAAACTTGAAAATTTGATTGAAGAATTTATTCAAATTGTCATTGGAACAAATGAAAAAATTATTTTTACACCTGTCAAAATTCTTTTTATAAACGAAAAAACTTGTATTATTTTAACATCAGAAGAGTGAAAACGTATTTCGTGTCACAAATAACTATCACAAAGTGCGGCAACAATCAAATTGACCAAAACAATTCACTTATACAGGAAATATCTCCAAATTGACAGGAGCACCACATGAATCAAATATTTTTTTTAAATCAGAACCAGAACCAGATTCCTTGCAGGATTTGCGAATTTATTCGTTGGGTATCCTATCTCTAACGGTTCTCCCCACAATAAAATAACATTATTAAAATAGATTATACCAATTCATAGAATTGTTACTTAGAATTTAACGTTTTTCCATGTATTCATAACATAACCTAAAATAATACGTAAGTAAACGATAGGTATGTAATTTCATTTCTATCTATATAAATTCGATATAATTTAGAACTAAAACTTTGAAATATGTAATGCGGAAATATAATCTGTATTCATTTCAACGGCAAAATAGAATAAACTGAAGATATATATGAATTAGAAATATAAATATTTTACTTACGAAACTAACACGCAATTCAAATTTGACATTTCAGAGATAGGGATGGGCAATCCGCTCACGAGTCGACTCAAAGATTCGAATCTTTTTGGTGAGCGGGTGAGCGATGATCCATAAAAAAGAGCGGCAGCTCAATGATCCGCTAGGTCAGGGGGGTCGGCAAAATTATTAGCCAAAGAGCCAAATGCGTACTTTACAACGATTTAAAAAAAAATTGAGAGCCAAATATGTTTATTGATTTAGATAACCTTTATTATAATTTTTGCACTTCATTCAATTACGGGTACACTGAATAAAACATTATTTCATACTTCTTCCTGTGATGAAGGCGACCAGCCTTCTCTCCATCTCTTTGGTGGTCATCCTGGTGGTCGACGGCCCTCTGGAGTCTCTTGCATCACGATATTAGGAATTCTTGCTGGATCCATTCTCTCGATGTCTCTGCCTACTCCATCTCACTATGTCTTCAATGTTGCAGGATTTGCGAATTTATTCGTTGGGTATCCTATCTCTAACGGTTCTCCCCACAATAGGTCGCAGTCTGGTTCTGACAGTGTCTGTTCTTGCTTTGATTCCGTATGTTATTATGGACCTGATGCATGTTTGTTTGTTGTTATTCTTAATTTTAGGCACAATTCCATGTTCTCATCAATAAGACGACTTCGTAGTTTACTCTTGTTAAAATTCATGCTTGAATAAAATTGTCCGCATGAATATGTAGAAGCGAAAAGCGAAAGATCAGCAAGAGTCAGTAATACTATTTCAGGCGTTGAAGATGATGACTAAAAATCTTTGAATTGGCGATGATGATTAAGAGTTTTAGCTAAACCGGAATTGATAATCGTAATCACCAATTCCATAACTTTACAATTTTCTTCTGGAAATGTCTGCGGACAGAGCGTTCTTGATGAATGATGCGATGGTAAGCAAGTATCTCGCGATTTTTCTTTCTTTCAACAAACCCCTTCGGCTCCGGAGCCGCATTTTGCCGACCTCTGCGCTAGGTGAATCATATATTATTGCAAAAGAGTCGACGAACGGTTCCGCTCAGTAAAGTGAGCCGATTCTTCTTGATAATTATCGAGCGGCTCCGGAGCCGCATTTTGCCGACCTCTGCGCTCGGTGAATCGTATATTATTGCAAAAGAGTCGACTATTTTTAGTGATCTCTTTAAGGGATCTGAGCTGAATGGTTCCGCTCAGTAAAGTGAGCCGATTCTTCTTGATAATTATCGAGTCGTTTGTCAAAAAAGTTGTTTGTCGTTGTGAATTTTTTTAGCTCATCGACAAAAAATTTATCCTGGTGAATTTTTTTTTTTTACCGGAATCAACTTTTTTGGTCGAGGAGCAAAAAAAAAAGGTCACTAAAATAATTTCAAACTTTGAACGACTCAAAATGGTGAACCGTGGATCGTTAAAAAGAGTCGGCTCACTTTGCTGAGCGGAACCGTTCAGATCAGATCCCTGAGATGAGTCGTTTTGCCCATCCCTATACGTGCGTATATTTTTCAGTTCAAAGGAGCGACTAATTTCATATCTGACCACGCAAAGAGTCAAAAAAGCCACTAATTTGCATCTTATCACGCCAAGCGAATATAGACTCTAAAGATCGATACTCAGGTGATACGAACATGAAGGTCTATACTCGCTCGCACTACGAAAATTTATAAATTTACAAAGTTAATTAGAGCTCGATTAATAACAAAAATATGCCTATGCCCACCTATGTCTATCTATTAAGGAAGTGTATCAATATGAAAACGATCTGCTTAGGAATAACCCCGGAATTAGTCCACACACACCGGAAGATCGCCTTTTATTTATATAGAGATAGAGATAGAGATAATAGTTGATTCAATAGCTAAAAGCCCTGTGCAGACAGACATATTGGAAACAAATGAAGATGGAAACGCCGGCTTTATTTTGTTATTCATTTTATGTTGATTTTATCTCTGGTCCGTATTACGCGATGTCTCACGTTATGGGGTGTCTCCATTTCCCTAGCAGGGTATATACGTAAGCCAGCTAGCAATCAACAAGTTGAGCGCCAGCGATCGGGCTATAAACTAAAACAAATATATATTTTAGTGCGAGCTGCGTATTTTAAAGGCTCATATACTCAGAACTCCGTACACACGCCCAGCATATAAGGGTGCGCAGAGAAAATTGAGTTCCGTATCAGAAAACGGTATTGAAATTTTGCATATGAATAATAAAAAAACCTTACTTTAAACAATTTACTTTCTATCCATCAAAAATAAGAAAATATAATAAATAACCAATTAAATTTAAATTCAATTCACATGCTCGATATGTTCCCGTTACATATCGCCTCTCCTCAATCCTAATTATACCCCGTCCACTCGATATGTTCCCGTTACATCTCCCCTCTCCTCATTCCCAATTAAACCCCTTCAACTTTTATACATAACTCGATCTCCATTTAGTATATAAGTGAACGCTCTGTTTTATTTGATTGTTAAAATTGTATACGAGGTGTGGCATTTAAATTTCGAGAATTTGTAAATAATACACAGGCAAATAAAGTTAGCAAACCAATTTTTTTTAACAGCCTTCACAGTAGTCTCCTTCTAACTCAGAACAACGTTTCCAACGATTTTCCTATGATTGGAAGTAGCCTTGATAGTCCTCTAAAGTTAGGCCTTTCAAGACGACGGTCGCAGCCTCCTGGACGGCCTCCACACTGATGGGTTCCTTTGAGGTGACTCTTCATTTAAGTGAAGAAGAAGAAGTCACAGGAGGCCAAGTCGGGGCTGTACTGTGGATGCGGTAACGTTGGGATACTTTTTTTCGCCAAATATTCCCTCAAAATCAAGTAGGAATTAGCCGGTGCGTTATCATGGTGCAATTTCGGGTCGTTTACGGAAAACACGCTGTTGCAGCCGCACCAAGACTTCAACATATAACTTTCTAGTCACTGTCTGGCCGTCAGGAACGTATTCACGGTGAATAATGCCATGAATATCGAAGAAAATGATCAGCATTGCCTTCAGCCGTGATTTTGACATCCTTACTTTCGTTGGGCGCTCCCCACCCTCTTCCACCCACTGTAGGGTTTTTCTATGGGTCTACAGACACTCATCTCCATACACTTGCCGTAATTTTTGTAGGATTTCTGCAGATTTTACACTAGTTACGACTAAAAATCTGATCACAGCATGATGCTTAAAAACTGAGAAAATATTTCTGTGACCGAGTTAAAAAACTTGTATCCGAAAAACACCCGTAAAAAACGAACCAGACGCCCGATTACCGTGAAATCTTCACTGCAACTGAGTAAAAAGACTTATCTAACCAAGCGCATGCGCGACAGTCATGCAGTGTTGCCAGTTCGCACTCCACAACTAAATTCTCGGAATTTAATTGCCACACCTCGTACATTGATAAAGGTTACTATATAGTAACCAAAACATGTCTGAGTTCAGTGAAAAAAAAAAAAAAAAAAAAGTGTTGTAATACAAAGAATAATTATGAGTACATGAAGAAAGACGTGTACCGTCCGAAACGTATTTGTAAAAAGTGCAAAAAGGTGTTGTATACACAAGGTTTTTTAATAGTTATTCAAATGAAAACCCACAACAAAAAATGATGGCGGATATGTTATCAAAACAACATATTTTCTTCTTTCATGCTTCACTTTCATACATAAGGGTTGGCACAAGAACACCATTGTGCACTCATATATCAACTGCAAATAATGTAGTTCCTGTTGTTCTAAACTATTTTTTTACTGCAAATATAGTGAGCAGCGCTTTAGGGGTTAATGTGTTGTATGGTGGTATTGATTCTGGTAACATTTAGCGAACTTCGCTTTTACCCATCCCCGGTTTGAGTAGAGTTCGGATGTGTTAGGTTGGTACTTAATAATTATTATCGATGATAGCCGAGGCCCGAGACTCGATCAAGGACATATTTTACTTAGGGGCCGAATAATTCCGAGAAACGATGGCACACATCCCAAGTATAGAAATATCCCGATCTACTCTTAAAAACGCAATTTCGGTTTTTGAAAATTTGGTTTGGTTCATGAAGTGCTCCCGTAAATTTGGAGATATTTCGTGTATAAAATAATTGTATTGGTCAATTTGATTGTTGCCGCACTTTATAATAGTTAGTTGTGACACATAATACGTTTGTACCGTTTCGTTGGTAAAATTATAAAGTTTTTCGTTTATATTATATAAAGAATTTTAATAGGTGTAAAAATATTTTTTTAATTTGTTCCAATGACAATTTTAATAGTTTCTTCAATAATATTTTAATGTTCTTGCTGGTGTTGGATTGTTTTAAGTGCCTTATTACAGTTAATTAAAAAAAAAAACGGTGGATACGTGGAATATAAATTAAATAAACACAAAAGTCCGGATCGTCCAGCTGACAACATGTGCACCATCTAAAAGAACATTATGTGTTAAATTATTTTTATTTTGTTATTTTATTTTATATCATTGTATTTTATATTATTTGTTTTAGATTTATTTTGTGGACGTTGGGCGATCGAAGTGGGCGCGGGAGATGCCTATTGGTGGCGATGAGGTTCGCAACCCATCACACCGTGTCTCTCACGGCGGCGAAAAATGAAGGATAGAGTGCCGCATCGGTTAAAGTGTGGCGTCCATTGTTTTTAACATCAAAACAGTAAAAACATATTTTGTGTCACAACTAACAATTATAAAGTGCGGAAACAATCAAATTGACCAAAACAATATACTTGTACACGAAATATCGCCAAATTTACGGGAGAACCACATGAACCAAACCAAATTTTCAATATCTGAACCAGTTACTTAGACATACCGAAGATCCCGGGTTCGATTCCCAGCGATGGCAACGTGATTGTTCGATCCCGTCAATGACACCATATTTGGTCTGTTGTAGAATTCGCGTAATAAAATGGCGATGGATAAACTACCAATCACATTTCATGAGAATCTATCAAATTAAATGGCCCAAGTGGCATCCCAAGAACCTGTTAAATATTACACTTTGCCGCAAAACAATCCCTTGGATTGACACTAGAAAATAAGAATTATAATAATATTTTGTTATTTTATTTTATATCTTTGTATTTTAAATTATTTGTTTTAGATTTATTTTGTGGGTATTGGACGATCGAAGTGTGCGCGGGAGATGCCTATTGGTGGCGATGAGGTTCGCAACCCATCACACCGCGTCTCCCGCGGGGCGAAAAGAGAAGGATGGAGTGCCGCATCAGTAAAAGTGTGACAGTCCATTCTTTCTGCCTACCCTTTCGGGGAGACGGCGTGATGGTTAGTTAGTTAGTTAGTTAGTAATAATATTTATTGTAAAAATTCTTTAAAATTACTTAGTTCATGGGTTGAGATTCCTAAAATATAGGATGACGCGTATTCGCACGCTCGAAATATTTCGCATTCATCACGGTACATTTCCTTGAATCAACACCGATATGAACTGGCAGAATCCGCGCCACACGATAAGGGGGCACGTTGAGAATAAAATAATACAAAACGAGGAAAAAATAAGCCAGGAACAAGTGATGGAAACAACAGATTCGCGCGGGCGCCGAGTGTGGCGCGAAGATAGCGCTCAACAAAATGGCGGAATAACAAATCTAGTGACGAGTACAGTCTGATGCTTATACGTTGTCACGTTTTAATAACATGTAAATAATACAGACACTTTTTTGTTTTAACCCCTATAGTGTGGCTCACTGACATGAAGTCGAGAAAGGCCAAGTAAGACATGGCACGACCAAAATAATCAATTACTGAAAGGCGAGCATGTTCGAAGTATTATATGTTCGAGCATGTTCGAGTATGTTCGAGCATGTTCGAATCGACGAGCGCGCGTGTCACGGTGTGTGAATGTGGAGGAGGCGCGAGAGTGTGGTGGTCCATCGTCTCCGCCTACGTGTTGATAGTTTGTTAGTTGGAGTTAGTTAGTTAGAAAGTTTCAATCCTGGGATTGGTTTGCAGCAATTTCTTCTATTCTTCTCTTCCATTCTTCCCTGTCTTGTGCGGCTCTTTTGAAATCTGCATATGATGAGCAGCGCACGTCCACCAACAGGTCCTCCAGGTACTCTCAGCGTGGAGGTCCCCTAGAGTTTGTCCCCTCGGTCATACCCTCCATTATGGCATGCAAGGGACCTTCTTGACGTATTACATGGCCGATCCATCTTGCACGCCTTTCGGACAAGGTCCTGAGCAGGTGCCTTCCTTCTTCGATTCCTTGAAGAACTTCCTCATTCGTGATGTGGTCTCTCCAGGAAATTCTTAATAATCTTCTATAGGACCACATCTCAAAAGCCTCTAGTCTCCGCTTATCTCTTTCGGATAGGCACCATGTCTCGCAGCCATACATCAAAATACTCTATACATAGGTCTTGATGAGAAGTATTCTCAGTTTTAGGTCTATATTATTTGATTATATTATTTTCGACCTTTTATTAAATGCAAGCCTAGCCTGATGTATACGGCTGTCGACCTCGCTCTTAGACCGACCGTCCCATGTTATTTGGATCTCGAGGTAGACAAACTCCTTGGTGTTCTTTAGTGGAACTCCTGACATCACTACTCTCATCTGATGTTGCGTTCCTGCAGTTCCTCCTCACTTTAAGCGACCATAGCAATATCGTCAGCAAACCTGTTGGAGTATGTCAAGTGATAAAGGAATAGTTTTGAAAATGGAATTGTCTATTTAATAGTGGAGAAATTATATGATAGTAATCAGAAATTATTAATTTTCTGGTAATTATAACATATGTTTATTTATTTAATTTTAATTTTCTTCTCCAATTGGACCAGGTGATCTGTTGTTTCGAAATTTTCCTCGCAATGCAGATGCAGAAGACCAGCTATCTCTCCATCTTTTGGGTGGCCTGCCAGGTGGACGATGGCTTAAGGGTATTGTATTCGATCAGATAGTTTGTAAAGAAATTAAAAACTCTAACTTTAATAAGTTTTTTAACTTTAAGAATGTATACAAATACTTGTAGACAAATACTGGATTTTACCCATTGCGGGTTAATAAAGTTTTTCTGCTCAATGCTTACAAATAATCTTAATAGATGGCGCTAGTGTAGATTGACCTAAAAATGTGACGTTATTTAAAACAGTAGCATATATACAAGTTCCAAAAATTTGTCAGACGTGGTGGTCGTAAGAAGGGCGGAATGGAGAATGTTGCTAACATAAAGTGATCGCTTAACCCAACCAATGACAGGTCATAAGTCCTGTAAACGCCTCGACTACCATATTCTGTTTCCAAAAAAATGACATCTTCGTCTCTATTGAGATACAATTAAGTTTTTTTTTATTAATATAAATAAAATTAACTATAGTACTCGTACTATAATTTTTGGAGGTAACTGTACAACGAAGTTCATTTATTTTTTAGACTCTCACAATCCAAACACACGTATAGAAATTTACTTGATTAAAAAAACAGGCGTTTCTAGTAAATCTAAAGATTAAAAAAAAAACTATTACAAACCATCTGATTGTTGATTACTAGTACCTATTGAAAAATAAAGTATTTTAACTAAAAATAAGTTAGAACACATAACAGTTTTATTACGAATAAAATCGTCTGTTTTCTAGAAGTTTTTTTTAGTTTGGAAATAAAATATTTCGCCTTTCTAAGGCAATGTCAAATGTTTGTCATTTAATAATGCATTGACACTCGTAAATATTTTTAAAAATATATTTAAAAAAGGAAAATACTAACACTTAATATTTTAATCAATGATATTAGAATTAATTTCGCAATCTTCAATATGAGCAGAAAATAGCTCATTATAATGAAGAAGGAATCTGGTCGTGTCCAGGCTCGAAACCAAGTTCCCTAGATCAGGAACCAAGCGTGCTTTCCCCTAGACCCTAGACCACCACCCGTTATTAATTATTTAATATAGAGTTTTACATCATTGTTCAAGGGGACAAAAAACAAACGAATAAAAACGTTTGTTTTCTAGAAGTTTAATTTTATGAGAATGACATATTTCGCCATGCTCGTATAATATTAAAAATAAATTTAAAACACTTTCACTGGTTTTTAGACCACTTTTTTTTGTCAAACCAATCGTTTTCACTCCCGCCAGAGTTTCGTCAGGGTTATAAAACAATATAAATAAAAATCAAAGAAATACACAATATATAAACAGATCAAATGGTAAGAGGGGAGGGGAAAACAGCAGGGAGAACAACAGCGTGTGTACGTGATCAATTGGTATGGTAGAACGGTGTGTCATGAGCATTATCGAAATAACAATGTAAACTTTTTAATAAACAATCTTGTGGCAAGTGATTATTTAGAAATTGGGGAACACGTCTTCTTCCTTCTTCTTCCTCTCTCCACTCATCCTCTCCCCAATTTTATATACATATATATATATATATATATATATATATATATATATATATATATATATATATATATATATATATATATATATATATATATATATATATATATATATATATATATATATATATATATATATATATATATATATATATATATATATATATATATATATATATATATATATATATATATATATTTTATATACACGCCGTCTCCCCGAAAGGGTAGGCAGAAAGAATGGACTGTCACACATTTACTGATGCGGCACTCCATCCTTCTCTTTTCGCCCCGCGGGAGACGCGGTGTGATGGGTTGCGAACCTCATCGCCACCAATAGCAGGAGCACCGCACCACATGTACCAAACCAAATTTTCAAAATCAGAAACCATCTAATGTATGATTTTTTTAAATTATTTTTAATAATGCTCAACCCCCAAATTGAGTGCTTCATATGAAAGTAATAAAAAATAAGTTATACTAATCATTTTCTCGTTTATTTCAAGATATTTCCAATAGAAAAATGCGAGTTCTATTATAATTTTTCTCTCTTCGCATTACCATTTTCGCTTATTCCCACCCCTAGCAGCTTCCTTTCTCACCCCATACAACCCCACCACCCACCTGTAATGACTGTTTGCATTCTCGACTTTTACTACCACCGCCCCGTGGCTATCGAAAGCTCGGCCGGGACATTCCGGGGGAGGAACGACGAGCGATAGATTAGAGCTTTTAACAAAGCTTTCGGATTATGTAAACCCCCTTTTCCAGATATTAATATTCGCATAATTTATATTTCTCGAGACGGATCGCTTTTGAATTTGAACAATCGATTTTGAGGCGTGAACGTGGAAAGCGTGTGTTCGAATCAAATAAATTTATTTTTAAATGTTAAAGACTACAAAGAAACATATCATTAAAAGTAATATCCGTTTAAAAAATAAAATACAATCATATTCATTTCATATTCACTTATAATATTATATAATTTTTTATGCTTTACTCTGTGCCGGAAAAACTATGTTAGGCAGATATAATGGGTTATTCTCAATATCCAATATTCATACGCAGTGTTTTGCACGCACGTCGATTTCTCCGACACACTTGGTCGAAATAAATAATAATATTTTATTGATTTGATCGTACCACGTTTTCCTCGGTCTTCTTGTATTTTTTGTTCCATTCATGTACAATATTTACATAAACTGTCTTTGCCATTCTTTCTGCGTTCGTTCATTCCATGTGTACAAACCATCTTTATGACCCATTCAAAAGGGTAGTAGGGCTACGATGGGGTATGTTTTGCTGGAAAGCATGCCTCTACAAAATGTCGTAAGGCGCCATGTTGCATTTACAACAGCAACACTAATATAAAAACCCCGCGAACCCCGGGCAATGTGCCACATATTCACCTATTCATTATTTTGTTCATAACACTCATTCGCACTGCTTTGACAATTGACATTCTATCACATACAGAGTTACCACACATTCTTCCATGATATTTAAACCAACCCTTACTAAACTAATCTTTCTAAATATATGTTTTAATTTATTTTGATCCCTTCCCTTCCCTTTCCCTTCTTTACTTTCCCTTTCCTTCCACTTTCCCCAAAAATGGAAAAAAACGGAGTTCATAAAAAAAGCGCCATTACGGAATTCCACAGTGTTAACGCCTTAAGTTTATCAAAAAATATATATTAAAAAATATACATAAATTAATAATTTCTTAATAACCAAAATCAACCCGTTTTATTCTTAAACATGATATTGTCCACAGTGTTTCACCCCGAGATGAGTCAATTTGTTCATTGAAATAAATTGTCCTTTAATTTCAAATGTTTGTAGGGTGATTTCCTTCTTCTTTGATATGAAAACACGTGTTTTCTTAGTGCAGAAAGTGTTTCACCGTACAAAATGGCGGTGCTAGTTGTTTTAAGAGGGAAATTCATTGAAAATTCAATTCTGACTCGATTACGACTCTGTTCTGTTACGTTCCGTTTCGTGCGCTCCCGGGGGAAGAGGATGTCAGTGCAGGTACTAAAAATTGTAAAGGATCCTTGAATACAGAAGGGTTGGGTATCAGAATACCTCCCCGACGCGGCGTAATCTCTACAGCCTTCCTGTGAACGGACGCTCTTCCGTCTGAAGCAGTTGTTCCAGTGAAGGCGGGTAATATAAAAAATGTTTATCAGTCTTTAGGATAATGATTAGGATATTGAGTAAGATAACAATAATAATAATAATAATAATAATAATAGAATCAAATAAAATAGACGTAAAACTGAGAATACATCTCATCAAGACCTATGCATGGAGTATTTTGATGTACGGCTGCGAGACATGGTGCCTATCCGAATGAGATAAGCGGAGACTAGAGGCTTTTGAGATGTGGTCCTATAGAAGACATTTAGGAATTTCCTGGAGAGACCACATCACGAATGAGGAAGTTCTTCAAGAGGAATGCACCTGCTCAGGACCTTGTCCGAAATGCGTGCAAGCCATCTTATCGGCCGATGGCCGATCCATATCGGCCATGTAATACGTCAAGAAGGTCTCTTGCATGCCATAATGGAGGGTATAACCGAGGGGACAAACTCTAGGGGACGCCCACGCCGAGAGTACCTGGAGGACCTGTTGGTGGACGTGTGCTGCTCAACATATGCAGATTTCAAAAGAGCCGTACAAGACAGGGAAGAATGGAAGAGAAGAATAGAAAAAAATGTTGCACACTAATCCAGGATTGAAACTTTCTAACTAACTAACGATGTACAATTTATTTGGTAACTCTATGTTAATAATATCTTCTTCTTCTTCATAATATAGGCCCTGTGGCTTGTTTCTTATGAGGAATTGGCCTACTGCGTGGTCGACTCCCACCTGTCGATCCATCTCTTTGGTGGCCTGCCTGGAGATCGTCTACCTTGGGTTTGGCCGCGCAAAACAGTAGGGAGAGTCTGGATGGATACATTCTCCTCACGTGTGCATACCATTTGCCTTCCCCATCTAACGACATCCTCGACCTCGCATATTTTAGGCTGATTCGGGGCTTTATTGAGAACACCTGTGTTCTGAAGCAAGTAGGTCTTTTTGTTCCTGATAATTACCTGCGACAGCGCTGACATCGATTGTTCTTCGTTCCGTCACGCAGAACCAACCTGGATTTGGTGATGCCAGTAGGAAGAGCGATTCGGACGTTGAATCTAATCGTCTCGGATTCGGACATTTTCAGTGTCAGTGAGGCAGTGTTCATAAAAAATATATTATTATACAAATTCTGGAAAGAGTACTGCCTCACTGACGTCGATATATTAGGGTTCCTTCTGATGTGTATGATTTTTTGGTTAAAACAGAACAGATTATGCACAAAAGAAAAAAACACAAGTTTGAATAAAAAAAGGTTCGAGTCAGGAGAAAGAAAGAAAATTGGGACTACGGAAGGAAAACACTTGTATAAAGGCCAAAAAGGCAAAGCAAAAGGATAAGATTATAACAGTATAAACGAAGCACTAAGTAATAAAATATACTTTAAACCAAATATAGAATCCCACTTCCTTTTCTCCATTCATAAATAAAAATGGACCTATTAGGTACAAGAGCGAAACTGTCGAAAGGGTGCCGCTGCGTCCTATAACAGTTTCTGACATGTGGGGGGCTTCTTTTATATTGTTACTTTTTACTTTATTTTTAAAAATTTTACAAACTAACTAATCATATAATAAACCTATATAAAAACACTTTTCGTAAGTTTTTATTAAAATAAAAATAATTTTTAAAACATGTGTCGAAGACATAATTCCTCTTCATGTCTTTTTGTTTCGCTTAGCCATTTTCCGTTATTTGGGGTCGGCTCTCCTAATTTACCTCTGCCAAGATACATATTATCGAGTATATAATCTTTATCAAGGCATACGATATTTTAAACTAAGATTTTGAGTATTACTTCATTATCAAACATTGTTAAAAATGTTGATTGTGTACAAAACATATTCAGAGAAATTTTATTGACCGCTACTGAATTCCTGTATGTATTGTAAGAGCATTATGTACATATTTGCGTACATAATCCCACGTAACACAAGTTACGGACATATACTCGTATGTATGTACTCGTATATATACAATTTGTATCATATTGCGGATGATATTATAAGAGTTTTTTTCGCCATTCAATGCCACATTTTACAAAATTTAAAGCTAATATTTGGTTTATTCGTATGAATGAATATTCTAGAAGTAGGATGAGTTTATTTTAGGCTTACTTTAACTATGATGTGTAGCGAGTACACATTGCATATAATAACTTTAATATTTCTATAAATATCATATAACAAATACTGCCTTAAGGGTTTAGGGGCAGTCAGAGGTATGAAAAAACAAGTATTTTAATTTGTATTTTAACAGTTATTTAATTTATTTTATAAAATTAATAATAGAGACCTCCTAAAATATGGAAGGACTGCTGGAAATCTACCTCATAGGAGGAACAATACTCTGGAGAACAGACCACTTAGGTCTACAACAAGGAAGAAGAAGAAGAAGAATAAGATTATTCAAATATTATATTATGTTTTAACTTGATTTGTCCTAAATTTGAAAAAAAAAATACAAATTATGTATGAAGTTATCGTCATATTTTTTGGACCTTATTCCATAAGTATTCCTTTGCGGTAACCATTATAACTTTGGTCTTTGGTCTGGCGTAGAATTCACGTGAAAATAAAATGGCGATAGATTAGCTACCTATCACATGTCACGAGAATTACTATGATTGCTATAATACGCTTTACATCGATTTGGCTCATGCTGTCATGATGTAAAGAGCGATTCTACAAAATAATAATAATAAATTCTTACAGGTTCATCTAAAATCATTCAAATAAAAAAGTATTATTTTAATAGTTAATCTAGTGCCTAATCGAAGCTCAAATAAACAAAATACCGGCCTCTGATAATTTACTTACGGATTTTCAAGGAAAAATGCAACAGTTAACTATAAAAACCATAGATTTTTCTCAAAAATAGTGGATAAATCACTCACAAATTCAAACGTATCGCACGGGATAAAAACTCTCTCGTTTAAAAAGTATGTACAGCACCACATAACTATTTACGACGCACTATTGCTACTATAATGTTCGGAGCACGAAACAGATGGACGACTCCAAATTTTTGCCGTTTTTTTCGTTCTTGTGAGTAAATATAGATTTAGCGAGAGTGAGACGTGTGAGCTTGACAGGCACGTGCGACATATATGAAAGTGTGAATAATATCTTACAAAATAAACAATTTTCCAATTTAAAAGTACTCTTTTTGACGTGTGTAGTAAAATATAATGGTATAGTAATAAGCAAAGGAAATATAAACGAGCGATAGAGGCAGAATATGAAATTAGCGAAGACCCACAAAAAAATAATTTGATTGTATTTGCACCGCACGATAAAATAATAAAGCGTCGTAAATACATACATATATGCGCGTGAAGGATTTTATTATATATATATATATATATATATATATATATATATATATATATATATATATATATATATATATATATATATATATATATATATATATATATATATATATATATATATATATATATATATATATATATATATATATATATATATATATATATATATATATATATATATATATATATATATATATATATATATATATATATATATATATATATATATATATATATATATATATATATATATATATATATATATATATATTAACAGTATAGAGATAACTTAGGTAAAAATATTTGGACATATGGAAAGAATGAATGAATAAAGAATGGTAAAAAAAATTATATGTTAACTATGTAAATGGAACCAGAAATAGAGGAAAACCGAGGAAAACGTGGCACGATAAAATAAATCAAATATTAAATGTCGGCCATGTGAGGAGTCAGAGAAATGGATGCGCGTGCATGACGCGATGTATGAATGTTGAGGAAGCGAGAGAAATATGTCAGGAAAGAGAAGTGTGGCAGTCCATTCTTTCTGCCTACCCCTTCGGAGAGACGACGTGACGGTTAGTTAGTTAGTTAGTTATATTTCTTTTACATTTAAAATTATTGTTTTTAACCCTTAACGTACCGTGTTCAAAACAAAACGCTCGCTCCCATGTGGTAAATTCAGTTTACCGCTAACTTTATCTAAATATCAAGCATATGACTCGATGAATCGAAATTTAATTTATGTCATCTTGTATGGAATTTCATTAAGAATAGATCGATATCTATAACATACATGGATTATTTGAAAAACATATCATTATTAATTTTTTTCTGGAACCATGCGATTTCTGATATGGAATGCGTCACAGCATACGAGCAACTGGACACCAAGTATAAACTTGTCCCCGCGCCGCAGCCGGCGGGCGAGACTTTACGAGATTTTACGTATGATAAAGGCACCTAGGCAAAATGTAGTACGTTCAAGACAACGAGTACGTATTAATATTTGTCCCTTTTGGTAAAGTGTTAATATTTTCACAGTTCTGATATTATTAAGTTGCGTGCTGCGTTTCTGTCCACAGTCGGTATTATTACGTACCTATGAAAAGGTCAAACATATAATTTATAATACGTTCAAAACAGCGAGTAAGTATTTGTCACTTTTGATAAAGTTGTAAATATTAGCAAAACAAAATTCTACCTTAACACGAATGAAGGTGAGGGCAGTCTTAGAAAATATTTTTTTTTGGGATGAAGGAAGTAATTTTTTGCTTTTTTTTTATTACGAAATATTGAGAACACTTCAATGGAGGATTACATTTTTTTTTATAATATTAGGGTCCATAGGTTTTAAGAAAATCAACTTTAAATTGGCAGTGGAAACTCAATTAACCACATGGCAACGCGACGGTTAATAAATTTATGATCATATTGTTGTGAAGTATATTAAAAATTCACAGGGAGAGAGAAACATAAATTAAATGATTAAATCGACGTAATAAGTATTTTTGTTCTTATTTCGATTGGATTGACGACTTTTGACTAAGTTCACTCTGCCATATCTTCGGACCGTATTCAAACACCAAATCTACCTTTTACTTAAGATGAAAATTATTTTTTCAATTTCAAAGGATTTGGTCCAAAAGATTATTTTCAAAAGTATTAAGCAGGGTATATGTATGTTCTTTTATGTTTTACTATATACTCGTAGCAGAGACAATATTAGTACTAAAAAATGAAATGATTATATGCCTTTGTTATTGATATTATTTTGAAGATTCGCTTTTTGCATCATTACATCATTACAAATTTATCAATGTTGTATACTGTTCGCAATGCAGCACCAATCTGCCAATGGTTATGCCGGTATGTAGAGCAATCTCTTTGCCAAACCATATCACCTCGGAGGTCGACGTATTTTATGACAGCGTAGCACACCTGAGGAAAGCACTATATTTGTTAAGAAATTACCTAATAACCTCGATATATCGGACCTCTATTTAACGAACTTCGGATATAACGGACAAAAAATCCGGTCAAATGTAAAAAAAATTAAAAACGTCCTGTTAATATTACACATGCTTAAATTCAAGTGTCGCCGTACGTACATAATTTTTAGCGGCCATGATAATCACGTCAGACGACTTGCACTAGAATTTGAGACATAATGCCGAGGATGGAAGTGAAGAGAGCGAAGAAGAAGAAACAACACTGCCAAAAATGAAGTTCTTCTTCTTCTCTGGTTTCAATCCTGGGATTGGTTTGCAGCAATTTCCTCCATTATTCTCTTCCATTTTTCCCTGTCTTGTGCGGCTCTTTTGAAATCTGCATATGATGAGCAGCGTACGTCCACCAACAGGTCCTCCAGGTACTCTCAGCGTGGGCGTCCCCTAGAGTTTGTCCCCTCGATCATACCCTCCATTATGGCATGCAAGAGACCTTCTTGACGTATTACATGGCCGATCCATCTTGCACGCCTTTCGGACAAGGTCCTGAGCAGGTGCCTTCCTCCTTCGATTCCTTGAAGAACTTCCTCATTCGTGATGTGGTCTCTCCAGGAAATTCCAATGAGTCTTCTATAGGACCACATCTCAAAAGCCTCTAGTCTCCGCTTATCCCTTTCGGATAGGCACCATGTCTCGCAGCCGTACATCAAGACACTCCATACATAGGTCTTGATGAGGAGTATTCTCAGTGATGAGGAGTATTCTCATAAAATGAAGTTATCAGTGGTAAAATTACATCTCGACTATCTAATAACATTTATTGACTATTCGTCAAATAGCGAAGGTCAACTATATTATACACATTTTCGTAATTTTAGAGAGTTGATTATAAAAAAACAGCAAACTTCGAAAGTGCAAACAAAACTTGATTCCTTTTTCAAAGCAGGATTACCGAAAGCAAGCTCGTCGATATCAAATAGCAACGTTACTTCACGACGAGTGTCCGAAGACAATAAATAGAATTTATTTTGCATTTTGTATTGTTTTTTTTAAATATAAATATAGTGTACATATTTTCAAACAAAGGTTTTATGATTTATTTCGGCTTTAACGGACACCCCTTCCCCCGAATTAGTCCGTTATATAGAGGTTTTATTGTATTTTTATTTTTATTATATCAATTTGTTAAAAATATCAGTTTTTCCCTAATAGTTCATTTTATTTTGAATATGTGTATATATTATTAATATTTAAACTCTCTTATCTGTATTTTAGTGTATTAGAACATAATTCTGTAATGCTTTTGACATTAATAAACAAATAAATGAAAAATCATCTAGAATTGCTTATAAAAATCGTCTTTTCGTAATAGATGACTCACACGTGTAATATATACTTTCTTAACCATTATTACCTCATCCAAGCGTTCCACGTGTCCAAACTAGCGCAGTGATCCTTTCATAATTGTGTTTGTATTACTTTCTTCCCATCTAATTTCCTTCATGATATCAGCATTTGAAATTCTATCATACATCGTTTTAAGTACCACAAAATTCTTAAATAATGATAGAATTGATAAAAGTAAGTAAATATGTATTTATTGTTTCTTAAACAATGATGTAAAACTCCATATTTTTATGTTTTTAAATAGTCTCGCCACTTTGCCACCAATTTTATGTTTTATCCACCAACTATTTAATTAGGTGAGGATTTTTGGGATGGAATAACTTCCAACACGATAAAAAATTTAAGTATAGAACTTTATTTAAGACGATTTTACAAGCAAGAAATTACATAGGTATAAAGAAGTGTTACAAGTAAGGAGTTGCAATTGTATCTAGACTTGTTACTATTAAGGAGTTGCAATTGTGTCTAATCCATGATGCGGTTCAGCTTAAATAGTGTGCATTTCTTTGTTCGATGACACATGTACCTGTGGGAACAGATCAATAAAAACATCCTCGCGTTCGAGCCCTTATGTTTATAAAAATATTAATAATATAAACAAACCTTAAATGAGTCAGACAGAGACGTGGGAACAGATCAATTAATGCATCTCTGAATCCCCAAATGTTTACTTAATATAATATAAACAAATCTTGATTCAAAATAAAGAGACGTAGGAAAGTGATTTGGGAACGGGTGGTTAGGTACATAAAAATATTAAATAGTAATACGAATGAAAACGTTAGTTTTCTAGAAGTTTTATTATATTTTATGGGAATGACATGTTTAACCCTTCGTAGGGAATTTAAAATGACATTTGATAATGTCTTAGAAGTGCGAAACATACAATTCCTATAAAATATAATAAAAGTTCGAGAACATTGACGTTTTCATTCGTTTTAATTGAGTAAATATGGTTTAAAGGTGGGATAATTTTCCTAAAAGCAATGTTGAAATAAAATTAATGAATTTCAAAATCTTCATAATCATAAATTCTTAATCAAAAATTTGCAAACCAACACACGAAGCTTGAAATTAGCACTCTGACAGACTTGGAATATTACCATTCCATCAGGATTTTTCTCAATAATTTAATAAACACCCAAATAGGTTATTACGAGTAAAATATTTTATTCATGTCCCTTTTGGGGTGAAATTTCCTTACGACAACTTATTAAAATTCTATAAACTCGCGAAAATGTTGGGAAAAAATTAATTTTCCATTTTCCGCGTGACCTGAATGGACTTATCAAGTATCATTGAGACGAGTTTTCTCTTTCTGCTTCAGCCACGCCCGAGGGCGAGCATTGTTTCCTCATGGAAAGCATGGGCTCAATATTAAAAGCTTTTAAGACAACTTTCCACTTTTTATTTTTCTCGACTTATTTTGAAGGTTAAACTATCTGTTTATATTGTTCTCATGATGATAAAGGTATAAAACCTTTGAAATATGTCTAGAAATATAAATTTAAAAGTGGAAACACCTTGTTTTAATTCATAATATATATGATTATTTTGACACCTTTATTTATTTATTTATTTATTCAGTAAGGGCAGCATACAGCGAAATCAATATACTAATTGAGAAACATTCAGAAAAATTATAAATAAAGCCAATTACATGTTACCACAAATACAATAAACAGTTAATTGAATTTAAGCTAAGGCAAAATACGGTCAAACAAAATGATTGAGAGTTAAACATAATAATAGTAGTAGAAATAAGAAAAAAATTAAAAGTATAAATAAAAGTAAAAATAAAAGTAACATATTATAATATTATGTAATGGTATTATAATATGTATGGTCTCATCCACGCCGAAAGGTTGCTCCTATCGCTTTTTTGAAGTTTCGTTCGTTCAAGTGGAAAACATCGATGTCTCCAAAATACTTGTTGTGGTTGTCACAAATCCTGTACATTGCCTCGCTTTGAGCGTAGTTAGTGCGATAAACAGGGAGATGGAAAACTTGGCTTGCGGTGTGTCTTGTGCGAGATGTAGGGGTATTGAGTGTCAATTTGCAAAGAAGTTCACACCTTATGGTGAATATAAAAAACGTAAGAGCTTTTATAAAAAAACGTGAACAACTTCTTTATATTTTTAAAAATAATTAATAAAATTAAAATTAGATTTATTGTTTCTGAACAATGACGTAAAACTGCATATAAAATAATTATTACATATTGAAAGTCTGTTTTCTTGAAGTTTTATTATATTTTATGGGATTGACGTTATTTTCCTTTGCTAAGGCTTGATCAAATGCTTGATGTGATGCCTTAACAAGGCGAAATATGCCATTCCTATAATATACAGGGTGTCTTAAAAGATTATGTTTAAGAAAGAATGAAATATCGTGGGATAAACTGATAAGTATGCAGAAAATATCTAAGAATTGTGAAGTAGCTGAGAAGTGACTAGCCATGTCAGGATCTATCTTTAAAGGTAATATCTCTACATGAGGGAGTATGGTAGTTATCCGTGGCTCTATCCCACAGCATTTCTTCTGAGAATGCTCGGAACCAATTCTCTACAGCTTCGAAGAGATGGACATCTCATAACCCATTTCTTCAGATTAATTAGGGGATACTTCGAGAACTCGGCCTTCTGGAGGATGTTGGTCCTTTTGTCCCCGATAGATATCTCCGACAGCGACAGCACAGATTGTTTTACCTACCGGCCGCCAGAACCATTCTGCCTCTGGTGACACCGGTGGGAAGAGCAATTAGTCTGCTGAACGCAGTCTCCTCGGAGATCGACGTCTTTCATGTTAGTGAAAGTACGTTCAGGGGACAAATACTCTTGACTTAAGAAAGTATCTTGTCTTCCTAATGTCGAACCATCTCTAATGCGTTCCTGGTACTTTGTTGTATTTTTATAATATTTTACCTGTACTTAATAGATGCCTTAAACATTTTCCTGTTTGTAAAGTCTATTGAGTTAATAAACTGATTTGATTTGATTTGATATATCCGTATGAATCTTTCCAGTTAGTTTTCTTTGCGGAAAGAACGCCGGTGTACGGGCGGTCATTTCCTTTCACATGCTCCGCGATTCAACAGATAAGACCCGGAAGAGTGGTCTTATCTCTGGTCCATTGTTACAGCGTCCCACCCGCTTAGATCCACCAGATGTTTTTGAGTGGACATTTAAAATGGCGGAATAATATTAATTCCGCGCATCTAAGAAGTCCGCGGCCCGGAAGGCCGGCATTATTAAAAACAACCGCAAAAACTTCAAACAAGTCAGAACTAAAACACGAAATTCAAAGCGTTTTTTATGTGTTTATCCGGAAACCGAGGAATGGAGTTCTTCGTCATTGAGATGCTTGATATAGGTATATGATTTTTTCTAAATAATTAATGTTTGATCATCAACTGTGTGTAAAATCATAACACAAAATTTCAAAATGACTCAATTCAGCTTGCGATGGTAAGAATTTTTTCAGATGTGACATTTAAAAAAAATTACAATAGCAACAACAAAAAATAATAACAACAACAGCAAACTAATATTTTGTTATATGGATAACAATTGTGTTTTATGGATACATTTTTAGATCTTACTATTAAATATGTATTGTTTCAGATATATTTTATATTGAGTTGTAGTGAGAGCCCTTGTGTCTTTTGGTAGTTCATTGTATCACGAGGCGAGATATTCCGTTATGCTGGAGAGAGTTCAGAAAAAAATTCTGAGGTATCTCTACATGAGGGAGTATGGTAGCTATCCGTGGCTCTATTCCACGGCATTTCTTCTGGGAATGCTCGGAACCAATTCATTACAGCTTCGAAGAGATGGACATCTAATAACCCATTTCTTCAGATTAATTAGGGGATACTTCGAGAACTCGGCCGTACTGGAGGATGTTGGTCTTTTTGTCCCCGATAGATATCTCCGACAGCGACAGCACAGATTGTTTTACCTACCGGCCGCCAGAACCAATCTGCCTCTGGTGACACCGGTGGGAAGAGCAATTAGTCTGCTGAACGCGGTCTCCTCGGAGATCGACGTCTTTCATGTTAGTGAAAGTACGTTCAGGGGGCAAATACTATTGACTTTAGAATGTATCTTGTCTTCCTAATGTCGAACCATCTCTAATGCGTTCCTGGTACTTTGTTGTAATATTTTTATGATATTTTACCTGTACTTAAAAGATGCCTTAAACATTTTCCTGTTTGTAATGTCTATTAATTTAATAAACTGATTTGATTTAAAGTTTCAGTCAATTGTTTAATTTCCTTGATTGTCCTGTCTTAGTTCGTGCATTCGGTAAGTGATATCTGCCACAGTTCCTAGTCCAGTGTCTGTGTATGTATGAATTTTTAGTTAATTTGTAGCTGCTGTCTGTTGTCTCTTCCATGGTCCCTCTGTGTACAATTTTCAAGGTCTCAAATTTGGTCAGGTCTGATATGTCCATTTGTTTTGTTTGTCTGTAAACTTGTATGGTTGGGGTAAGGTAGTTAATGTTATATGCTAATTTTATTATTTTATTTTGTTGTCTTTGGAGTCTGGAGATGTCCTTTTGGTTTCCTGTCCCCCAGAAGGGAATCATATGTCAGTCGGCTTTCCGCACATCACAAATTAAGTGTTTCATACGAAAGATTAGTTTGTTGTTGTTATTATTATTTGTTGTTGTTGTAACTAACTAACTAACTACCCATCACGCCGTCTCCCCGAAAGGGTAGGCAGAAAGAATGGACTGTCACACTTCTACCGATGCGGCACTCCATCCTTCTCTTTTCGCCCCGCGGGAGACGCGGTGTGATGGGTTGCGAACCTCATCGCCACCAATAGGCATCTCCCGCGCACACTTTGATCGTCCAACAACCACAAAATAAATAATATAAAATACAATGATATAAAATAAAATAATAATAATTTAACACAAAAAGTTCTTTTTAGATGGTGCACATATTGTCTATTTAGTTTATGTTCCACGAATCCACAATTTTAATTTAGCACATAATGTAATAACACATAATGTTTTTCTCGATGTTGCACATGTTGACATGGACGATCCGGACTTTTATGTTTATTTAATTTATGTTACACGTATCCACCGTTTTTTAAATTAGCTGTAATTAGGCACTTAACCAGCAAGAACTTTAAAATAATATTGAAAAATTATTCAAATTGTCATTGGAACAAATGAAAAATTTATTTTTACACCTGTCAAAATTCTTAAATTGTTGTTGTTGTAATATATTTAAAATGTCACATCTGAAAATATTCTTACCATTGATAGCTAAATTTAGTAATATCGAAATTTTGTTACGATTTTATACACAGTTGATGATCAAACAATAATTAACTAGTGTATTATCGTTATAACAACAAACTATCTAACTTACCATCACGCCGTCTCCCCAAAGTGGTGGACAGAAATAATGGACTGCCACACTTTGCTTTCCTAACTCAACATTCATATATCGTGTCACGCACGCACATCGATTTCTCCGACTCATTTTATTTGATCGCACATCGATATATTTGATCGTGCCAGGTTTCCCTCTTTTTTCTTCTTTTTCTAGTTCCATTTGCATCGTTAACGTATACTTTTTTTACTATTCTTTCTTCATTCATTCTTTCCATGTGTCCAAACCATCTGAATGCTTTCTTTTTTAGATATATCGAATATTCAATTTGTTAAAACGGCTAACATTGTTTTAATATAAAACGTAAGAAATAGGATATGCAAATTTCATCAAAATACTCACAATTTTGTGCAGTTTCAGGGCTGGTGGATGCTTCAAATAGCGTGTTCCTGAAAACAGCGTTCTCTGCAGAACAGAAATACCACAATGTTCAGTAGCGCCAGGTAATATTAATTATTTAAAAAAACTTACTGGCTTACACTTATCACACCGTTTCCCCGGAGAGTTAGGCATAGAGGATGAATCGCAACACTGCTCCATCCAGATATACCTCTAGAGCTTCCTCTATATGACGACCTTCGTGGCCGAGTAGTAAGTGCTTTGACTGTCACACCGAAGGTCTCGGGTTCTATTCTCGTTGATGGTATTATGCTTGTCACACTGTTTTTAGTCTGGTGAAGAATTCACGTGACAATAAAATGGCGATAGATTTGCTACCTATCACATGTCATGAGAATCAATATATAATAGCTAAAATAATCACATATCTGGATAATTAATATGATAGATTAAGGTGGCCCTTATTTATCAATTTGTTTTTTTATGTTTCATATCAAAATGACATTTTTAAATTTTATTTAGGTTGCCTGATTACGTTTCTTCAATATTAATTGTTTAATATTCTACCATGCATCGTTTTCTTGTACAGTATTCTAAGTGATCTCATTTCTACGACACTGGTCCTTTTTTTGCAGACTCCAAGCTTCACTTCCATACACAAGGGTTGGCAGTAGAAATCCATCATATACTGCCAATAAAATTGATCCAAAAATCAACACGATCTTCGAAATGTGTCCAGGTGCAACCTTTTGGCTCAACTAATCTGCCGAGGAGTTTGCTGATCGAAGCGTAGTTTGCCTCAAATTAGGGCTATCAGCGATATACTCGTATAAAATATATAGGCTAGTGCCTTTATATGAAGTTCATTTGAAACCATCCAGCATAGTTTATACCGGGTTCTTTCAGGACATTTGAGCCAGTGAAGATCTTTTCATTATTATCATCATCAGCCTTAAGTCGTCCAGTGCTGAACCTATCGGCCTATCTCCCTTCCCGACTTCCACAACTCTCTATCTCTCGCCGCTCTGTGCCATTGACCTCCTGCCACTCTCTTGATGTCATCAACCATCTGGCTTGTGGTCTGCCAGGATTTCTATGGCCGGTTCTCGGTCGCCAGTCCAGGGTGCGTCTTGTCCACCGATCATCCGTAGTCTTCGCTATATGGCCAGCTCAATTCCACTTCAACGAGGCTCTTTTGCACGCTACGTCCGCAACTTTGGTCCTTTCTCTGAAGATCTTTTCGATGACTATTATTCACTTTGGAATTGAAAAATACCGTTGTTTACTTTCCACTTAAATATTAAATATCACGACATAATAATACGACGAATAAATAGGACTGTACTTCACAGGATCATTTCTGTAGTACTTCCTCCCTCGTAAAATATCTTGCCTGTACTCAATAGATGCCTTAAACATTTATGCCGTTTGTATTGTCTTTTGAGTAAATAAACTGATTTGATTTGATTGATTTGATTTGACATGTTTCAGAGGAGACCTCCTTCTTCAGGTGTAAATTTTCAACAGTGTTAATGCCTTAACTTTCAATCGACTATTATTAATTTAATTTAAAAACTAAAATATACTTTGTTCGCTGGTTGTAAAAAATATATATGTTTAAGACAGACACGAGACGTTAATGGAATATTCACGTAGTCTCGGGTACTTCGATAGCCCGAGGCGACCCGCTAACTGCCCGTTAGGGTTGTCGTTAGCTTTGTGCGGGCGGAGCTTTCTGCCCGTACTTGTAGCGGGGACGTGCAAGCTCCCGGCCTGTGGGCGATCAAGCTGCGAGCTTTCAGCTTAACAAGGAAGTGCTAACTAGTCCTAACAATCTGTAAGGTCCGTAGCTTCGATGTTGACCACACCAATGCAATATTTTTTGTAAAATTTTCCCACGATGGGCTGTTTTTAGCTAAGAAAAAACGATTTTATTGAAAAAAATTACCATCTGTTAATAATTTGTTAGCGGGTGTAACGCAATAAATGATACATTTTGATTTAAATATACCATAAACTCATCGCACACAAAAACCTATCCAAAAAAGCCAGAATGGCAGTGCACAATGGTGTTCTTCTACCAACCCTTATGTATGTAAGCGAAGCATGGAACTGGCAAAAGAAGGAAGAAATTAGAATGAATGCAGTAGAAATGAGATCTCTTAGACGAAGGTGTATAATATAGTGTCGAATGAAATTATAAGAAGTGAATGCCGTGCGAATGTGTTATGAACAAAATTGGACACATGGAAATAATGAATGAAGAAAGAATGGTAAAAAAAGTATATGTTAACGATGTAAATGGAACTAGAAAAAGAGGAAGGACAAGATAACGTGGCAAGATCAAATAAATCAAATATTGAATGTCGGCCACGTGAGGAGTCAGAGAAATCGACGCGCGTGCATTACACGATGCATGAAAGTTGAGGAAGCGAGAGAAATTAGTCAGGAAAGAAAAATGTGGCAGTCCATTCGTTCTGCCTACTACTAATAAATACAAATATTAAAAATAATGGGGTTCGAAAGGGTAGTAGGGTGGGGTGTGCTTTGCTGGAAAGTATGCCTCTACAAAATGTCGTATGACGCCATGTTGCATTTACAACAGCAACACTACTATCGAGTCCAAATCTCTAGCGTCCACGAGAGGTCTTCGAAAAAACCCGCGAACCCCGGGCAATGTGGCACATATTACTTAGTGCCATAGCAGATAGAGAGAGGACGAATGGCGAGCTTCCAGCGCCATAAAACTGGATACACCCAGCAAGGGAAGGTAACCCCGACAGAAAATCCTCCTGAGAAGGCCAGGGGATACCACTCTGGATATTTTTCCCCAGGTCATCACCATGACGCCTACTCAAGGGTGATAGTCAACGTTAGGGAGACCTGACAGGACACAGAAAGAAGAAAAATAATGGAAGAAGTTATTTTAAAAAAATACATTGTTTTATTCAATTATGTATTATAAGAAATATAACAACATGTTGAATGTGTGAATTGTAGAAGTAAAATAGGTACTATACACAAAAAATGTTTGTACGCAGTTTTGTTCTATATTATGTCATATAGAACAATACTGCATGCTTAATTTTGTTTTGTGCTTAGTGTCTATTTTACTTCAAACATTCAAGTGAGTTTTACCCAAACGCATTGAGACGTTGTATTCTGGATAGAATTATTTAAATCCAGTTAGTGTAAGCCATCTAGATTAATGTCGAAGTATTGTTAAGCATTTTGCCTACCCTGCAGACGTGATATAATTATGTAGCTACCCAGTGAATACATGGGGAACCTTTCTTGCCTATCTCTCGAGTTGAAAAATGGCAACACAGGAATATCACACATACTTGAATACGAATAGAAATGCGGGAGAAGTATTTTTATTCGGAAACGTGGTATTTCACAGTACCTACCGACAGCGGATCCTAAAATATTTTGAATATCATTTATATTTGTTACTTTTGTGCGATAACATAAAACTCCATATCAAATACAGTCGAACGCGGATATTATGATGTAAGGAGGAAACATTCGTTGAAATTATATTGGTTTATGTTTTTCTCCATACTTAACTATCATTATAATCAGCCGTCTGTCATCCACTGCTGAATGTAGGCCTCTCCCAAAGCACGCCACCGCCCCCTATCCATTGCCGCTCCCATTCATCCATGTCCAGCAATCCTCTTCAGATCGTCGGTCCAGCGGGCAGGGGGACGTCCAACTCTGCAAATCCTGTACGCTGTCTCCACTCCAGAACCCGTCTCCCCATCGGCCGTCGGTTCTCCGACAGATATGGACAGCCCATCGCCACTTCAGCCCGCCTATCCTCAGAGCCACCTTAGTCACCTTGGTTTGTTGACGAATAAATTCGTTTCTAAATCTGTCCCTCAAGGTTATTCCAAGCATGGCTCTTTCCATGGCATACTTAACTAACTAACTAACTAACTATCACGCCGTTTCGCTGGAGAGGTAGGCAGAGAGGATGGACCGCCATACCGTTCTTTCGTGACATACTCTCTATCTTTCTCCACATTAATACATTGTAATGTGCATGCTCGTCGATTTTCCGACTTCGAATATGGCCGCTTTTCAGTATTTAATTAATTTGGACCATGCGGTTAAGCCTTTTTGGCATATTGCGAACATCAGAGAGGTCCAAAATTGATGATTTCAAGATGTGGCGCTGGCGAAAAATGCTGCGTATACCCTGGACGGCAAGAAGAACAAACCAGTCAATCATACACCAGCTGGGTATCAAGGCAAGACTCTAGCGAATAATCTCTCAAAGAGTGTGACAATATTTTGGACACATAGCCCGGAGAGATCATGACAACCTTAAAAAGCTCATCATCATGGGCAAATTGGATTTCTCTGACTCCTTTCTCTCCTCATTTACTCTTACTTACTTTGACTCCTCATTTATTTCATAGGTTCTCAAACTTTTTTGTCCTGTAGACCGTAGACTTTCTTAAATTAGTTTTTTTTCAGGCAAAAAAAAATCCGAAACAAAAAAGCCGGAATTCATTGTCGACCTTTTTTTAGCTCATTGGGGAAAATTTGGCGGCCAAAATCGTTGGCGACCTTTTTTTTGTTGGGAAAATTGAATGTCCGATATCATCCGATTTCCACAAATGAGCTAAAAACAACAAAAAATCGTCGTCAACGATTTCGATATTCGTTTTGCATTTCAAAATTCGGCTTTAATTTAGTTGAACCATCTCGTGCATCCCTATTTACATCTCATGGACCCCCATTTCAAACAATTGTCGAAGACCCCTGGGGGTCTATATAGACTACTTTGGGAATCACTGATTTATTTGATCTTGTCACTTTTTTTTGGTCTTCTTCTATTTCTAGTTAACGATGTAAATAGAACTAGTAATTTAATTATGTATAATTAAATGTAATACACAACCATGATTTAATATACTAAGACAGTTTCAATGAATCGGTAAGTTAAGTTATAAGTTAAGAGGTTGAAAACAGGAGCGGATTAATGCTCCAAAACAGTTCACGGGAAGTCACAATTGATTGAATAAGTCCTGCGGGATGGCTCTAGTAAGAAGCTTAGTGGTCGGGGCCTTCTTACTCTTGGTTCAGGGATTAACGGGATGTTTGCTCGGGACTTAACTATTCCTATGAGAAGAAATAATGCGGTCCTCTAATTAGAAGCCATCTTTGCGATCTCTAAAAATAAACATTTTCGTATTGAATAAATATAGTTACACTTTGTACTACAACACTTTTTATTTTTATTGAATTGAAATTGCAATTTTGCACAATAATAATAAAAACCTAACTTTAATTAATTTAGAAATTAAAAAAGCCATCAAAAATAATGAAAATATAATAAATAACCAATTAAATTTAAATTCAATTCCCATGCTCGATATGTTCCCGTTACATCTCCCCTCTCCTCAATCCTAATTATACCCCTTCCGCTCGATATGTTCCCGTTACATTTCCCCTCTACTCAATCCTAATTATACCCCTTCCGCTCGATATGTTCCCGTTACATCTCCCCTCTCTTCAATCCTAATAATACCCCTTCCACTTTTATATATAACTCGATCTCCATTTTGTATATAAGTGACCGTATTAGAAAGGTGAAACATGTCAATACCATGAATTGTAATAACACCTGATGTAGTCAACATTGGTTGACGAAACGGATGACGCTAAAAATAAAATAAAATACAATCCATAATTTGATAATGCCTTCGAAAGGTGAATCATGTCAATACCATAAATTGTAATAACACCTGATGATGTCAACATAGGGGTTGACGAAACAGCTGTTGATGTCAACATAGGTTGACGAAACAGCTGTCGCGTAAAATAAAATACAATTGTGATATATCATTAATGAGGATCTTGGGATCATTTATGAGAGTAGGCTGACTTTTCGTGCACATATCGAGAGGAGTCTTCTCGGAGATCGACGTCTTTTATATTAGTGAAGGTACGTTCAGGGGACAAATACTCTTGACTTTAGAAATTATGTTGTCTTCCTAATGTCAAACCATCTCTAATGCGTTCCTGGTACTTTGTTGTATTTTTATAATATTTTACCTGTACTCAATAGATGCCTCAAACATTTTCCTGTTTGTAATGTCTTCTGAGTTAATAAACTGATTTGATTTGATTTGATAAAACAAAGTTTTTTAATTTAACTGTTTATGATTCTAAATAGTACATCCCTTAAAATGTCCTTATACTAAATCTTTATAGATTCATGTACGTAAATCGTATGTCGAGTTAACCTTTCTTATAATAGAACTGAAAAGTTCACAAATCCCAGAACGTCTTTTTCCAACATTCGTAACCAAATGATACGACTAGATTCGTACAATAGAACACGGAATAAAGAAAATAGTCCAAAGATATTTTTGTGGTATTAAACATAAAAAAAGAATATTGTCACGTGTTGTATTTATCTGCTGTTGGATAACAAAAGCTCATAAAATATATTTCCTATGTTCTATTTTTAAATATTCATCACAGCATTGGTAATGATGAAAGTTATTAATTGATACGAATGAAAACGTCTGTTTTCAAGAAGTTAAAAAACTAACTAACCATCACGCCATTTCCCCGGAGGGGTAGGCAGAGAGGATGAATCGCCACAATGCTCTGTCCTGGCATACCTCTCGGGTGTCCTCTACATTCATTCGGGTGTCCTCTACACTCACGTCGATTATTCCGACTTCGAATGTGGCCGCCTTTTAGTAATTGATTAATTCGGTCATGCCATGTTTTCCTCGATCGGCTTCTTTTTCCACTTATGCTGCTTGTGTACAACTTTTTAACCATTCTACTCTCATCCATTCGTTCCATATGTCCAAACCATCTCAGGGATGCTTTTTTAATTGTATCCATGATGCAGTCATCTGCCTTACATTTCTCTCTTATTTCATCGTTCGGTTTTCTATCATACAACGTTTTCCCGCACATTATTTTTAGTGATCTCATTTCTACGGCGTTTATCCTTATTTTGCCAGCTACAAGCTTCACTTCCATACATGAGGGTTGGCAGTTTTATTATATTTTAGGTGAATGACACGTTTCGCCTTTCTAAGACATTATGAAATGTTAAGAATGTTAATAAAACATTGGATAATGCCTTAGAAAGGCGACGCATGTCATTGCCATAAAATATAATAAAGCTTTTAGAAAACAAACGTTTTCATCCGTATTGATTATTAAATCCATTGCACAATTATTACTGCACCATCTAAAATAACATTATGTGTAATATTATTTTTATTTTGTGATTTTATTTTATATCATTGTATTTAATATTATTTGTTTTGGATTTATTTTGTGGATGTTGGACGATCAATTGCTTCGAGATGCCTATTGGTGGCGATGAGGTTCTAAACCCCATCACAGCGAGTCTCCCGCGGGGGCGAAAAGAGAAGGATGGGGTACCGCATCGGTTAAAGTGTGGCAGTCCATTATTTCTGCCTACCCCTTCGGGGAGACGGCGTGATGGTTAGTTATTTAGTTAGTTTTGATTATGTAATGTGGAGTTTAACATCATTATTCAATAAACATAAAACAAAGAATGATACGTATAAAATAATGAAACGCTTTCTATTTAACCACAGTATGGATATTAAAAATTAATGCCAATTGGTTTCGCTTGTACCCAAGCATCATCAGGGCGATATAATAACGGTTAAGATGGTTTAGAAAATGGAAAGAATGAAGGAAAAATAAATGGTAAAGAAAGTTATTCTAAACTATGCAGACGGAACTAGAAATAGAGAAAAACCGAGGAAAACGGGACACGATCAAACGAATCAAATATTATGTCGTGGGGAGTCGGAGAAATCGACGTGTGTGAATGACGCGATGTATGCATGTTGAGGAAGCGAGAAAAGTACAATATATAGTGAATGAATAGTGTGGTGTTCCATTCATTCTGCCTACCCCTTTCGTGGAGACAGCGTTAGTTAGTTAATTTATTAATTATTTGAAACAGTACATTTTCTGACTAATACATATTTTGAAAATATATATTTTTTGTATTAAAGGCGGGCCACACTGTGATAAACATCGGTCTCCACCAACGGTTTAAAACAGTTGAAAACAGTTGTAAACCAAAATTCGTTTGACGTAGCTTGTGGATAAACACGAATCCACAGCCGCGCGTGTTTATCCACAAGCTACGTCAAACGAATTTTGGTTTACAACTGTTTTAAACCGTTGGTGGAGACCGATGTTTATCACAGTGTGGCCCGCCTTTTAGAAAAAAAAAATACTAACTTCGAGATTTAGAATCAATAGCATTTGAATTGTTTTTACAATCTTCAATATGAGCAGAAAATAGCTTATTTTACACAGATTGTTTTACCTACCGATGCCAGAACCAATCTGCCTCTTGTGACACTGGTGGGAAGAGCAATTAGTCTGCTGAACGCGGTCTCCTCGGAGATTGACATCTTTCATATTAGTGAAGGTACGTTCAGAAAACAAATACTCTCGACTTTAGAAAGTATCTTGCCTTCCTAATATCGAACCATCTCTAATGCGTTCCTGGCATTATGTTGTATGTAAATATTATATAATAATATTTTACCTGTACTCAATTGACGCTTTAAACATTTATGCTGATTGTAATGTCTTTTGAGTTAATAAACTGATTTAATTTAATAATTACGAAGAATGAAAGAATGGTAAAAAATTATATGTTAACGATGTAAATGGTACCAGAAATAGAGGAAGACCGAGGAAAACGTGGCACGATCAAATAAATCAAATATTGAATGTCGGCCATGTGAGGAGTCATAGAAATCGACGCGATGTATGAATATTGAGAAAACGAGAGAAATATGTCAAGAATGAAAGGTGTAGCAGTCCATTCTTTCTACCCATCCCTTCGGGGAGACGGCGTGATGGTTAGTTAGTTAGGAATCTGGAAGTGTCCGTGCTTGAATCCAAGTCCTCTGAATCAGTAGCCAAGCGTTCTGTCCCCTAGACCACTGTGTGTTCTAAAAATTCTATATGAACTTACACGAAGGAAAACTTTACGACATGAACAAGTGTGACTAATCTGTAAACTTCTTAAATTAATATCATCCCTGGATATCAGGGCGCCCTCCGATCTCAAGTTAAAACATAAATCAGCTGTTGCTTCATACTCCGCTCACGGCCTCATTCTGTTAGGGCAGTCGTCAAAACTATTTGAGAAGCGAGAAGAGTGCACTGAAGTTCAGAATGGACGAAACTTCGATAGAATGAACTTTCGACACGCCATATTGTTTGGCTTTCGTTTTACTACGATTCATCCTATTTATACTAGAGTGACTCATTCAAAAATATGTATATTGTAATACAATATTAACAAAGTCAAAACTGTACAAGAACTGTTGAATTCACATTTCTTTAACAATTTTTTTTTAAACTAACTAACTAACCATCACGCCGTCTCTCCGAAGGGGTAGGCAGAATGAATGGACTGCCACACTTTTCTTTCCTGACAAATTTCTCTCGCTTCCTCAACATTCATACATTGTGTCATGCACGCGCGTCGATTTCTCTGACTCCTCACATGGCCGACATTCAATATTTGATTTATTTGATCGTGCCACGTTTTTCTCGGTCTTCCTCTATTTCTGGTTCCATTTACATCGTTAACATATAATTTTTTTACCGTTCTTTTTTCATTCATTCTTTCCATATCGAACCTCCAGTCGTAAAATGGCTCAATCCAAAAATCATGTTTTTTGGGAAATGAAGAAAACATGTTTCGGTCCTCGACAGTTTTTGGTAAATCACACTATAACTTTATGAAATGAAAAGCTAAGCTTTTCTAGCCTTATTGGGGCAGTTTTTGATTTACTGGGTGATAGAGCGCTCTTTTTTAGTCATTCTGTATACTTAACTCAATTCACCAAAATTTTGGAATGAGCCGGTTTACGACTGGAGGTGCGATATGTCCAAAGCATCTTAATGATCCTTTCATTATTTTGTTCATAACACCATCATTCGCACCGCATTCACTTCTTATATTTTCATTCGACACTCTATCATACACAGAGTATCAACACATTCGTCTAAGAGATCTCATTTGTACTGCATTTATTCTACTTTCATCCTTCTTTTGCCAGCTCCATGTTAAAGAAATAATTAAAAAATCGAAGTATTCACTACATATCTATAGTTCTCACACTTAAGAGGGTTGGTCTGCGTTGGACAGGCGGTTGGATAGAACGCCAATTCTCCGGAAAAAGATCAAAGGAAATTCATGATGGAATCTTGTACAATAAAGTTTCGTAAACTTGACAAGTAGCTATACATATGCTTGAGCTAGGGTTGATTTATTCAGAGATTATATATGCTCTATTTGGCACTATACTAGAAATGACCGTTTAATTGATCTGACAGAATAATATTTCTATTTGAATACTTAGGTTTGTAATATAAGTGTGAACGAAGAGAATTTGGAACAGGTAAGGGAATTTATGTATATAGGTAGCATGTTCACAGCAGATGGCCTAACGGATAGTAACGTTGAAAGAAGAATTGGTGCGGGTAACAATGTGAATGAAGCTTTAAGAATAGTTATTGGAAACAAGAATCTATCAATGAAAGCGAAAACGGCCGTTCACAATGGAGTCCTGGTCCCATCCCTAATGTATGGAAGCAAAGCATGGAACTGGCAGAAGAAGGATGAAGCAGAATAAATGCGGTAGAGATGAGGTCCCTTAGACGTATGTGTGGTAGAACGATATACGACAGAATCTCAAATGCTGATATAAGAAAGGAATGTAGAGCGGAAGAAGGTATTATGAACAAAATCATGAAAGGATCGCTGCTATGGTTCGGACATATGGAAAGCATGGATGGAGAAAGAATGGTTAAGAAAGTATACGTTAATGATGTTAATGGAGTACAAAGTCGAGGCAGACCGAGGAAAACATGGCAAGACCAAACTAATAAAATTTTAAAGGTTGGTCATGTTAGAAGTCGGAGGAATCGACGTGCGTGTATGACTCGTTGTATGAATGTGGAGGAAGCTGGAGAGGTGTGTCAGGATAGAGAAGTGTGGCGGTCCATTCTCTCTGCCTACCCCTGCGGGGAAACGGCGTGATGGTTTGTTTGTTTGTTTGTTTACTTAGTATTCATTCAACTTTTAATTTCACTAAAATGCTTCGGATGTATATTATCCTATATATTGTTTTAAGGTTACACTGAAGTATGATACTGTTCATCCACACCTCTTCTTCCATTTCTTTTCGGTACTACATCCCGTGTGGGATTTAGCCTCCTCTACAATAGTCTTCTACTGACTCCTGTCCCTGGCCACCCCTTTCCATTCTCCAGGTATTACAGTGTCTTTCAATTGTTGGTCCTTATGTTTAGGTCTACTCATTATTCATTGGGGAGACCGAGTTCTGATTGCGTTGGTGTTCGTATTCATGTGTTGTTTTACCATGCTGGGTGATTAGCTCTGCTATGAACTCTCCTCTTTTTATCTAGGTTTAGGACCGGCAGCAACTTAGAAAATAATTTCATCGTCGCAGGCGTAGTCTAGAGTATAAAACGAATGTGCAGACACAAAAACGAATGTAACACCAAATGTTAATTTCTCACTTGTCTAATAGAATTCCAATAAGAATTTGATAATTAAATCCCTGTAAATAAAATAATTTGTTAAATTATAAAACTCTGTTTTTATGTATCACAGTTTTATTTTTATTTTTCTATTTGGCATAGGAATAAAGATATATAAAGGTTCGAAAAATCACAACAATTTAACAGTTGATATATTATTGTAACATCTGATGATGTCAACATAGGTAGATGAAACAGCTGTCTGTATAAAATAGTGATACACAAAAACAGAGTTTTATAATTTTACAGTTTATAATGTTGAAGTATCATAGTGTTTCGGCCAAAACAATTTGTCGATAAATAAAATAAATTGATAATAAATAAATAAATTACCAAGTAAAAAACAATAACGTTTTATCAGTATAAACTATTATAATTAAATTCAAATTTAGAAGGAATCATAAAGATACAACGAAAACATGAGAAGTTATACTAGCTATCATGCACATAATATTAATTGTTTGAAAATGACATTACTTTGTCAAGTAAATTACTAAGATTACAACTTACAACTGAGCTTTAATATTTATTATTTATTCGCCTTGTGTTGTGACATTTGAATAAATTAAACGCTTTGTATTTTTGCAACACTTAATTTTTTGATTTGCAGACATGTTTCGGTTGTGACGCAACTTTCTTCGATGCATTTATTTTAACTTGTGAAATAAAGTGTTATTCTATATATTCGAATGAAATTAGTAATTTGATCGTATAGGACCTTCGTGATTGAAGTTCCGGGGATCAATTCCCGACGATGATAGTGTGATTGACACATTGTCTTTGGTCTGGTGTAGAATTCACGTGACAAAAAAATGACAATAGATTAGCTACCTATCACATATAATGAGAATCGGTGTGATAGCTTTACCATTTACATCGATTTGGATCGCGCTATAATGATATAAAGTGCGGTTCAATAAAAGAATAAAATAAAAGTAATATCCTCCGGTAATAATTTCAGTGGAGTAGATCCAGAAGAAGATACTGGAGGGACCATGTAGCCCGAATGGATGGTGACAGACTTGCATATACAGCCGCTAATGAAATCCTCTCCGCACACCGCCCACCTGGAAGACCGCCTAAGAGAAGGAGAGACAGCTGGATCTCATAATTCGACGAGACATGATTTCTGTGTCACAGGTCGTCAGATCTATTAAAAGAAGAAGAAGAAGAAGAATAGAAAACTAGGCTGAAAATGAAATGATAGAGGCGTCTTCTACAGTCCGTCCAAACCCACATTTGCTTGTAGGGCAATTAATGATGACGAACCTAATGGAAATATTATTTTTACTATCACTTAATCTATAAATAGAAGATGTTCGTTTATAGTATGATATAATACATACTGCACAATACGTAGTCCAATAACCTAAACTACAATAGAAACTGAACTATCACGCAAATGTAAAGTTTAAGTGTAGGGCGTCCATCTTGATTCTAACGGCTCTATATTCCAAGTCATAGATAAATGAAAAAGATTGTTTTTACGGGGTATATTCTAGAAGTAGTCACGTGACGATAAAGTATTGGGTTAAGAATTCTGAGGACGTTTTTAATATAAAACAAACGAAGATATTTCCTTTGTCTTTGCGATACAGACAGCAGGTCGCATATAAAAGTATCGCTTTAAACTGCAGCCATCTTCTCCACCTGCTCGGACCGTTACCAGGGCCATATTAAGAATACAAATATTGTATTCTTCTTGGATGACTAAATTGTTGAGAACCGAAATACTGTAACTAACTAACTAACCATCACGCCGTTTCATCGGAGGGGTAGGCAGAGAGGATGGATCGCCACGCTGTTCTTGACATAACTCTCGCGCCTCCTCCATATTCACATAGCGTGACATGAACGTTCGTCGATTGTTCCTACTTCGAACATGGCCGCCTTTCAGTAATTGATTCATTTGATCATGCCATGTCTTCCTTGGCCTTTCTCGACTTTCTTTTTAACCATTCTTCCCTTACCCATTCGTTCCATATGTCCAAACTATCTTAGTGAACCATTCATGATTTTATTTATCACGCATTCATCCGCCTTACATTCATTTCTTACTTCATCCTAATTTCATCCTTCTTCTGCCAACTCCAAGCTTCATTTCCATACATAAGGGCCGGGACTAGAACTCCATTGTGCACTTTGCTTCAGTCGATATATTTCTATTTGCCGTAATGACTTTGAGTGCGTCTATTGTTTTGTTTCCAGCTCCAACCCTTCTTTCGATATCTTTCTCCATGCTTCCATCTCTTGTAAACATGCTTCCCAGATAAACAAATTCGGTAATTTGCTCTAATTTCTCACCGTTCGCACTTAAGTCACAATTCATTATAAATTCTTCCTTTTCAAATACCATAACTTTAGACTTCACAAGGTCATACTTATTTATTTCCATGTATCCTTACCTTCTTAATGACACTTTGGTAGAATTTTGATAGAATTCATGTGCCAAAAAATGGTGATATGCAGGCTACCTATCAGATGTTATTAGAATTATAAGCTGAAAAGTTGTACACATTAATTGGGTTAAAATAATCCGTTATAAACCAACTTGTGGAGAGCAATGGGAAACTACCAGATTAAAAGCTCAAGTGGCATCACAAGAACTAGGAAAAAAATGGTAGATTTGCTGCAAAAAAAAACTAAAATTGTATTTTTTTTTATTTTAACGCTAATTTCTTAAAACGGTTCTGTGTCTGTTTCCATGGCAACTATCCAGTGTATAGCGTATAAAGTTTATAGTGCATACGAGGTACGAAATTACTGCAAAGGTTGTGGCACCCCCTTAGTTTACCGTGGAGTAGTTAAACCTGAGTGACTGATATGCGCACTAAAATACTCGATAAGAGTTTTACCACCTAATCAATGCCGATTCCTAAACGGACTCAGGCAGTTATCTCTCCAGGTCGCTGAATTCCAATATGAAGAAAATCCAATTTGAAAATGGAAGACTTTATTTATTTTTACATTTTTACAACATTTTGAATGTATACAAATACTTGTAGACGAATACTGGATTTTACCCATTGCGGGTTATCAATTCAAGGATTAATTGTATCTCAATAGAGACGAAGATCCAAATTGGAAACATAATATGGTTGATCGAGGTGTTTACAGGACTTATGACCTGTCATTGGTTGGGTTAAGCGCACGCTTTATGTAATACAACATTCCCCATTCCACATTTTTTCTTATGACCACCATGTCTGACAATTTTTTGGAAGTTGTATATATGTTAATCTGTAACACCACCCTTTACAGGGTATTTTTTTTAAATCTACACACTAGCGCCATCTATGAAGATTGTATTTTAAGCATTAAGCAGAAGATCATTTTAACGCAATGTGAAAGGCTACCGCCATTAGCGCATTGCTAGAAACCTTTATTTATTCGTACACTTAGAATTCGAAATGATTTTATTGGTCTTTTATCATATTAAAAATATTCGTGCGGAAATTTTATTATTGATTTTAATTTCAAATGAAATTGTCGCGACAGCTGTTTCGACAGTTGATTGTGAACACATGATGATGCTAACATTGTTTAGCGAAACAGCTGTTTCAGTTGAAATTAAACGACAATTTAATTTTAAATTAAAATCAGTACGTTCTTCTACCGACCTTCGGGGAGACGACGTGATGGTTAGTTAATTAGTTAGTTAGTAGACACCTTCTTCAAAACTATACAAAAACAGAGTTTTAATTCGGAAAAAAATCATTATTATAAAATTCCACAGTGTTAACGCCTTCTGTTTTAAAATTGAAATGTTTGATTTGTTTTTTGCTTCTGTATAATTTATTTTTAAGTCCACGCAGTATTATAGTGCAAAGTAACGGAAAATTACCACATTAAAAATCCCAAGTGACATCGAAAGAAACAGCAAAAATATTACACTTGGATGGCAAACCAACCCTTTGAATTGAAAATAGCGAAGCGAAATACGACGGCACGTACGTAGGTCAAACCGGAAGAGCATTGAAAACAAGAATAAATGAACACTTAAGTAGCTGGCTTAACCAAACAGATAAATCTAACTTCGCTAAACACCTAATAGAAGCTAATCACACTTTTTACAATAGCAACAACAGTAAGATCTTGCATATACAACCAAAAGGACCAAAATTAGATAAACTAGAAATCCTCGAAATTAACAGATTAAAAAATAATAAACAAAAAAATATTTTAAATGAACAACTTATGTATGTAAACTCCCCACTCCTATACCCACTGTAAATAATTACAATATTTTATTTTAATCATTTCACCATTTCAAAGAACATGTAATCCGCCGGAAAAATAATTTTGTTTCAGAATTGCAGTCCAAACGAGTTCACCAATCATCAAAATGAGAGCCAATTAGTTATCTCATTAAATTCACTTTAACTAAACAATCCATTAAAAACCTTTCATTGTATAGCATCACTTTATATCCTTAATAACCTTTTAATTATATACAAACCATAAAATATTTTCATAGAATTAGTCATTTCGAAATTCTCTGTATTGTATCTTTGCCAACATTAGTCATATTATAAATCACATTTTAATTATATACACAAATTTACAGTTAGAAATACCTGGATATAATGGATAAGGTAAAATCGTTCACAATTCAACCCCCACCATTAGCATCCCCTATATAAGGACAACAAAGTTTGATGTAGGTACCAGAAGATGGCAGCGAGCTGCCGAAACCGGTCGAAGACGAAAATCAATAAGTAGATTTTACACTAAAAATAAACATAGAAAAATTCTTAATAATTTTTTTTTATTTTCATTATTTACAATGGACTTCTAAGCGAAGCGAAGTATTCAGCTAAGGAATTTTATCATTGGGATATTAATTAATTTTAATTATTAAATTTGAAACTGAAATAATTGTAACGAATTTAAATCATGAAGGCCATTTTGTGCCTACTGTACATGACAGGGAAAATAATTATATAGCGCAAATCATCTTAAAGGATTAATTTCACCATTATTTACTTTCGTAATGAAAACAGAAAAAAGTATACAAATTTTCTTTATTTATATATTATATATAATTTTGTTTATTGGCGACCGATTTCGGCAGTTTGCTGCCATCTTCTGGTCAAGACCATAAGAAACCAGTCGACGATAAACATAAGAAGAAGCACACTAAATATATAATAATAAAGAAATTTAGTATCATATTTTTTGTTTTAATTATTTAAAATGAACTTCTACCAAGAAATTTCAATTAAAACTATTACTTACTTTCGTATTTTTAACTCAATAAATAAATTCATTTACCAAAATGCAATTCATTAATTCTGGTTCAAATCCTTGTGGGACAATCTCATGATTTTTATTTATTGTGATACGTATTATAACAGTGTTGCAAAATTAAAATATTTAATAATGTTTAAAAAAAATCATACTTATTTCATCTTTTGAAAAACTCTAAAAGTATTATAATAAACTCTAAGCAAATGTTATTTGTAATATTTGATGATCCTAACATCGGTTGGAGTGTACAATTAAAATTGTAAGCATTATGTACAATTAAAACAATTACAAGTAAAAAAGTGTACAATTAAATTGTGCTATAAATTTAACAGTTAATAATGTTGAAGTATCAAGTGTATCGACCAAAACATTGGACTTTTATAAACTAACTAACTGACCATCACGCCGTCTCCCCAGAGGGGTAGGCAGAAAAAATAGAACGCCACACTGTTCTGTCCTGACATACTTCTCTCGATTCCTCTATATTCATACATCTTGTCATGCACGCACGTCGATTTCTCCGACTCTTCACGTGACCGACATTCAATATTTGATTGATTTGATCGTGCCACGTTTTCCTCGGCCTCCCTGTATTTCTAGCTCTGTTCACGCCGTTTACATATACCTTCTTTACCATTCTGTCTTCACTCATTCTTTCCATGTGTCCAAACCATTTTAATGACCCTTTCCTTATTTTGTTCTGAACACTTTCATTCGCACCACATTCACTTCTTATACTTGCATTGTTTACTCTATCATATACAGATTTGTCACACATTCGTCTTAGAGATCTCATTTCTACTGCATTTATTCTACTTTGATCCTTCTTTTGCCAGTTCCAGGCTTCACTTCTATACATAAGGGTCGGCACAAGAACACCACTATGCACTGCCTTTTTTTTTTTTTTTTTCTTTTTGGACTTTTATCATTAGTATTATTGTATATTATAATATAGTTTTCTCATTAGAATTAAATTTACAGCGGTATTGTATGAATAAGAAGATATAGAACAATACTCTGTCCTGTGTTGTTTATGTCACGTTGATATTTATTGTTTGTGATCTCTTTGAAAAACCATAGAGCACGTATTCTCTATCGCCCGGGGCCCTGCCTACTGACACCAGCATCCAGTGTTGACAGGGTCGAGTCAATAGACTAGGAGGCTGGATGGTAGAATAAACTGTTCACAACAATTAGAAGGTTCTCTCACTAACTCAATTACAACTGATCTATTATTTGCAGACTTAATCAAAGCGTTTCCCAGTACAATAGATCACGACGGGTCGTTCCATTTGGATTAGGCGTTGTGAATGTAGACGGGTTAATTGTACGTGATTTTTCATAAATCACGTAATAGCAAAATTCACGGAAATAAAATATTTAACTGCCAAAACAATGTATAAAGTACGAGGGTTGTCCGTAAAATAATTTTCCCTGTTTGCCACGGGCGCGCGGATCGCTGTTACGTGCGACCCGGCAACACTGGATCGTAGCTAGGTCTTCCCCCTCCACATCCCCACCCAGCAAAACTCGCTGCGACGCTCAGTGTCGGTTTGGCAGCCGTAAAGAATGGAGCTTTTGATCGCATCGCCCGCGAGGTGTGAAGTACGCTCCGTGATACGTTTTTTGTGTGCCAAAAGCCATTCGGCGACGGAAATTCATTCTCAACTGACAAAAGCGTATGGAAAAACGTTCATGAGTGTTCAAAGAATTCAAAAATGGGCGTATAAAGTATAAAGAAAGGGCAGCATAAAGGGACCAACACTGATTACCAGAAGCGGTTATATGACGCAGCGGCGCCTTTTCGTCAGCTTCGATCGTGAAATCTCTAGGACTGATGACTTTTAGTGCACTATTCACATTGTTGCCTATTCCTACCCTTCTTTCAATATCCCTCTCAACTCGCCCATACTTCTTAAATATCTATACAAATTCATCCACTTGTTCCAGATATTCATCGTTTACGCAAATATCACAGACATATATGAATATTTAGTAATATCTACACATTAACTATGTAATAATAAGTAATGATATGTAGCAATATGTAGCAATATATAGTAATATGTAGCAATATGAGGTAATATGTAGAAATAAGTAGTAATATGTAGAAATATGTAGCAATATGTCGTAATATATAGCAAAATATAGTAATATGTCTCTCTCTCTCTCTCTCTCTCTCTCTCTCTCTCTCTCTGATTTGCCTCCCAACAATTCAGAACACCGTCTAGCTAACGAAGCCTGATATTAGAAAACAACATCAGAAATGAATTTGAAAAAATGGCGTGCGCTCTTGATAGTGATCGACAAAGAAATGAAATAAGCATTTATAATTAAAACCGGATAATTTTAATGACGTAAAATAAAAAATAAAAACGACTTACTAAAAAGCAGTTTAGTTTTTTTTTCTTAGCACAAAAGTTATTTTGAAACCGCAAAAACAAACTTTTGAAAGCCGAAAAGCTTAAACTGCCGTTAAAGTTTATCTTTACATTCATCAAGCTGGTAAAGTTAGCAGCTTCATCATTTTTCCCCAGGCCCCAGGGATATGATTAACTAATTCCTACACAACAGATTAACTATGACGACCGCTGCGGGATTTGCTGGTGTAATCCCGGCCAACGGAGGGGGAATTTCAGACGAGGCAATAGAAAAACTTTGCTCCCGGAATGACCCTGTTAGTTTAGTTTCATGTATTTTATATAACAAACGAATTTATAAACGCCCTTGGGAGATTAGGATTGCAATTAAATTGAGTATCAGTGGGGAATGAAAAAGTTTTAAGGGATGATTAAAGGTTGCAAAAGTAAATGTTATTTTTTATATATATTTAAAATTCAAATAAAATGCCTTGGGAGGTTTGGCAACTTAAGCCGATTTTCATGTCTTTTTTGGAGGGCGTTTTTTGTAGGAAAATAAAAATGAATCGTTTTGGAAATTTAGGATGTTTTTATTTACATATTAAAGATACACAAAAACTTTTTTTTTTGAAAAAATGTAATAGTTTATTATTATTATTATTAAGTTGGCACCTCGAAAAAAAAACGCGCGGGTGGCCCGGGTGATTTTGGCTCTTGATGTTATCTGAAATCAAAAATTCTTGAAAATTCTTAATCTAAAGACATGTCATTCTCGTCGGAGTCAAAATCACCCGGGCTTGTGTATAACATTTTAACCATTCTTCTCTCGCCCATTCGTTCCACATGTTAAAATCATCTCGGAGAACCTTTTTTTAAATTTACTTACTATGTAATCATGAGCATTACATTTCTTCCTTATTTCGTCGATTGGTATAGAAATACTGATCATATTCATAAAAAATAACAAATATTCTAGGACCCTTTTTTGGGAAAGGGTTCAAGGTGTTTTTCTATTGTGTCATATTCAGACCCTTAAAAGTCGTTTTAAACTGTCGCCGTGGAAAATGTTTTTCAATTTGTAAAACCCCATTAGAATACGGTATTTTCATATGAGTTGTATTGTAGAAGTGCGGTCGGACGAATTAATTGTATTATAAATTTAATCAAAAAACTTTTTCCACTAAAATATTCGGTAGGTACGACTTTGTTTTAGTATTTTGTCTGAAAGTTTCGGATGACTATCAATTGAGTTAGTTAGAATTTAAAACTCTTTCGTTTTGGCGCCGAAATTCTAAAAGCCTTCCATTATAAATTGTCAGATGTACACGTGTTCGGAATTCGAAGTTGTATTTTGACAGGCCCGCACTAAGAGAGAATGTATGTTTATTATTAAATAATAATTAAAACACAATGTCTCATATGAAATTTCGTATATTTTTAATAAAAAAAAACACAATTTGAATTCATATAAATTATGAACTCTCCCGGTGCAAGTGGTAATCAAAAAACAAAAAGATAATAATTAGTCTTCTATATAAATGGAACTAAAAGTAGAGGAAAACCGAGAAAAACGTGGCACAATCAAATATAATAAATACAATATTGAATGTCGGCCTCGTGAGAAGTCGGAGAAATCGACGTGCGTGCATGACACGGTATATGAATGTTGAGGAAGCGAAAGAAGTATGTCAAGAAAGAAAAGTGTGGCAGTCCATGAAATGTAAATGGGGGTCCACGAGATGGTTCAACTAAATTGAACGAATGTCGAAATCGTTGACGACCTTTTTTATTTTAGCTCATTTGGGGAAATAGGACGATCGAAATCGATGGCGATCTTTTTTTATTTATTTATTTTTTAGCTCATTCGGTAAAGATCAGACAGAGCTAAAAAAATGTCGACAACAAATTCCGGCATTTTTGTGTCGGATTTTTTTGACCCGAAAAATATTTAAAATTTAAGGAAAGCAGGTGGTCTGCACAAAAACGAAGAAATCGGAAATGGTCTACGGGACAAAAAAGTTTGGGAACCTCTAACCTAGACTCTAGGCTCTAGACGGATCCATTGCAGCATTTGAATGAAGGATCCCCAGAACATTCTATGGCCCTTTGAGAGATCGTAATGGGTGACGTCGTTGATACAACAGAGAGCTATACAATATGTAAGGAGAACCTGATGTGATCAGTTGGATACAGCCAAGGATATATTTTGTACTCTTTCAGGTAGAGGGTTCTTCGATTTCTTTCGATCCCTCTTCAAGATGAATATTTAGGTGACTTAGTCATGAAGATTTCATATCGTGGCATCTTTATTGTATTTCTAATGCGGGCCTGAGTGACGGGCGGTATTACGATTGAGAACTCAAGTCTCACCCAAGGACTGCAGCCCTCTGTGAATCCACAAGTGTCCCATACAATGGAGTGTCACGGCTAACAGGTGCCAGGGCCTAATTACACCCCTTGTTACAGACTGACTCGGTCCTCATATTCCCTTTACTAATGACCTTATTACGGCTATATTCATTGTAATAAGCCTATTATCTTATTTACGTATTTGTATGAAGTAATTATACAAGTATTTCATTAAGAGAAAATATTATACCGTATTTATTTAATTTATTGAAAGTTAAGGCATTAACACTGAGTAATTCCATTGTAATATACTTTGGAATTGAAACCGCTGTTTATTTTCCACTTAAATATTAGATATCACAACATGTTTCGGAGGAGACCTCCATCTTCTGGTGTAAATAAATATATAACAAAAACTAAACAAAGAAAAACTTATTAAAATTGCTTTTAAAAATCGGTACAAAACAAACATGTCGTGATTTTTAATATTTAAATGGAAACTTGTTTTTTGAAAAAAATTCCTAAGTGTTTATTTATATTTATTTTATACATAAATATACATTTTAGTTAACGCTGCCCAATTGGGTATAAGTTGTCATATAGAAATTTCTAAATATATTAGGAGGAACATTAAGTTGATTTTTTTTAAATATAATATATTTATTTAATCAAAGTATGTTCCATTGCTATCTATGCACTTTTGCCATCTCATAGGTAGTTCATCGATCCCTTTACTAAAAAAACCATTCGGACGGGAATCAATAAAATCTTTGAAGTCGGTTTGGACTGCCCCATCGGAGTTGAATTTTTTCCCTTGCAAGAAGTTATCCAAATTTCGAAAAAAATAGTAATCTGTTGGAGCAAGGTCCGGAGAGTACGGTGGATGTCTTAGACATTCCAATTGAAGCTCTTCTAATTTGGTAGCCGTCTGTTGTGCAGTGTGTGGTCTAGCGTTATCATGAAGCAGCAGTGGCCTAGAGCGATTAACCAACTTCGGTTGTTTAGCAGCTAGCTTTTCCATCATGGTTTGCAGTTGCTGATAATAGACATCTGCCGTAATCGTCTGGCCATATTTATGAAAGCTGTAGTGAACGACACCAGCACTAGTCCACCAAACGCTCACAAGTAACTTTTTTGGAGTCAATTTTCGCTTGGGGCATGGTTTGGTTGGTTCGGCAGGGTTCAGCCATTGCGATGAGCGCTTCCGATTATCATACAGGATCCATTTTCATCACAGGTGATGATTCGATTCAAAATCCCTTCATTATTGTGCCGGTTGAGTAATGCAACGCAGCAGTCAACGCGCGTTTGTTGATTTGCTTCACTCAATTCGTGAGGTACCCACCTTTCAAGCTTTTTCACCATCCCAATTTGCTTCAAGTGGATTAAAACAGTTTTATCACTAACACCGCAGCCTGCAGCTAACTCGGACGTGGTTTGCGATGGATCCGCTTCCACAATAGCCTTCAATTCTTCATTATCAACTTTGGTCTCCGGCCCTCCACGGGGCTTGTTCTGGAGGTCGAAATTTCCAGAACTAAAACATTGGAACCAAAAACGCACTGTGTTTTCTTTTGCGGCACCGTCGCCATACACATCATTAATCCTTCGAGCCGTTTCTGCAGCACTGGTGCCACGGTGGAACTCGTACTCTTAAATAACGCGATATTTCAAGTTTTACATTTTGTAAACTGAGTGACGCAAAGAAAAAAAACAATTGAGGAAAAAACAAATGAATTTTAATTTTCGTAACACAAATACTTGAGTAAATAGCTGTATACGAGTAAATTTGAATTTGGAATTCCTAACCAAAGAGAAGATATTTGAGATCAAAGTTGCCAGTACGGCAATACGCCAATTTCATATGTAAGGACCTAATATTTAATATCACGACATGTTCCGGAGGAGACCTCCATCTTCTAACTAAAAAAAACTAGCTAACCATCACGCCGTCTCTCCGAAGGGGTAGGCAAAAAGAATAGACTGCCACACATTTCTTTCCTGACATATTTCTCTCGCTTCCTCAACATCGATACATCTTGTCTCACGATCGTGCCAGGTTTTCCTCGGTCTTTCTCTATTTCTAGTTCCATTTACATCGTTAACATATAATTTTTTACCATTCTCTCTTCATTCATTCATTCCATGTGTCCAAACCATCTTAATGATCCTTTCATTATTTTGTTCATAACACCATCATTCGCACCGCATTCACTTCTTATATTTTAATACGACACTCTTATCATACTCAGAGCTTCACTTCCATACATAAGGGTTGGGACTAGAACTCCACTGTGCACTGCCATATTTGCTTCAGTCGATATATTTCTATTGGCGGTAACGACTTTGAGTGCACCTTTTTTTTTGTTTCCAGTTTCAACCCTTCTTCCGATAACTTTCCGATAACATTTTTCCATCTCTTGTAAACATGCTTCCCAGAAAAACAAATTCGGTAACTTGCTGTAATTTCTCACCGTTCACACTTATGTCACAACCCGTCATACATTCTTCCTTTTCAAATACCATAACCTTAGACTTTGACACGTTCATCACAAGTTCATACTTATTGCAAACTTCGTACATTCTTGACACTAGGACTTGCAGTTCGTCCATTCTGTCACGGTTAAAACAGCGTCGCCTGCATATAGCAAACAGCTGATGGACGTATCGTTTATTTTTGCACCAGTGTTTATGCCATATTATAAATAATATTGAAATAAAACGATGTTTTTTAACTACTTCCACTTTTGCCTTTATTTCGACAGCAACCGGTTTCGCCAGGGTCGCTGGCATCGACGGACTGGTGACACTATTCCTTTATATACATACAGATTAGGGGTGGTAAAGGTGGTAGAATGCTGCGCCTGTCTTCACATTTTTTTAGTTCACTCTACACTGGCGTCATCTATTAAGATTGGGAAGCATTAAGCAGAATATATTTAATTATGCACTGTGCAAGGCTCTGTAAATCATACAGTACTAGATTACGCCTGGGGATTTCTCTCCAATTTTTATGCCTTTAACTTGTTTTATTTATTTAATTATCGTTTTATTTCATTATTATTCTGCAATCTAGTTTATCGATATAAAATAAATCCAACTCTTCATTTCGTTATCATGTTGGCATTTCTGTTAGGTAGAAGAACAGTCTAAATCATTTCATCCGGTTCGGTTGGTACTTGTTAGCAATGCTATTATTGTGATCAAGTTGATCAAAAGCCCTTTGCCGGACAAAGGGAGTTTACAGTTACAATGATATGGAATTACACGCTACAGAACAGGATTAAATCATTTCCAAGTATTTAAAATTTGTTCCTTTAGATGAATTATTATGTTTTTTGTAGCTTATTAAATGGGCGATCTTATGAAGTTTAGATTTTATTTACATCATTTTCTTGAATCTTCAAAATACATACGCCATGTCATGCACGCACGTATATTTCTCGTTGGAATCGAGAGAAATATGTCAGAACAGAACAGTGTGGTGGTCCATTATTTCTGCCTACCCCTCAGGGGCGACGGCGTGATGGTTAGTTAGTTACTTGAATACCATTATTCAAAAGGGTAGTAGGGCTACGATGGGGTATGTTTTACTGGAAAATAAGCCTCTACAAAATGTCGTTAGGCGCCATGTTACACGCTAGAGAGTCCAAATCTCTAGCGTCCACGAGAAGTCTTTTAAAGACCCCGCGAACCCCGGGCAATGTGGCACATATTACTTAGTACCATAGCAGATAGAGAGAGGAAAAATGGCGAGCTTCCAGCGCCATAAAACTGGATACACCCAGCTAAGGGAAGGTAACCCCGACAGAAAATCCTCCAGAGAAGGCAATGGGATACCATTCTGGATATTTTTCCCCAGGTCATCACTATGGAGACCTAACAGGACACAGAAAGAAGAAGATACCACATTATAATGATTATTTTATACATTATATTTTCGTTTGCACTGTATTAATCTAATATATTTTGCATCACAGAGTGCTGACTGCTCATAAAACAGCAAGACGGGAATGCTCAAATGGAAGCTATATATCACGCTGCTCGAGTATATCAGGTAAACCCACATCCGTTTCAGTTTCAGAATGAGGCTAATCTCATAGAATCTGGAAGAAAACAGTCTGAGATGATAAGGCCACGTCATGCGACGCCCAACCGATCATATAACACGGAGGGTGATCAATATGGACTAAAAACCCGGAGGACTTGATAGGCCCAAGTTGACGTGGATGGAAATTGTCAACAGGAGTCTCAAAAGAGACCAGGTCCTACCTAGAGAGTCCTGGAGACGTCATATAAGAAGATCCGAGTAAATGGGACAAAAAGGAAAAGCGGGAGACTGTACCGTATCGATATTTCATATACATTCGTCATCTTGGAGGGTATCCATCTATATGTATCTTTGACAGCTTCTTCAGCACAGATTGTTTTATCCTCTGGTGATGCCGGTAGGGAGAGCAATCAAAATGTTAAACGCGATTACTTCGTGGATCGCCGTGTTTAGAATGATATAGTGGTTGCTTGTATTTGGAGAAAATGGCGTGATGTTTTTTTTAAGTTTTAATTCTGGAGATTGGTTTGCAGCATCGTCTATCAACACCTTTGCTGGTTCCTGTGAAGGGCTTTTTAATGTGGTAGTTTCTCGTAGCTTTCCATATTTTTTGTATATAAAAGGATATTTAAATCAAATTACAACTTTTCAGCTATTGATTCTCAAACCATGTGATAGGTAGCTAATCTATCACCATTTTATTATCACGTGAATTCTACACCAGACTAAAGACAGTGTGACAATCACACTGCCATCAGCGGGAATCGAACCCGGGACCTGCGGTGTGCGAGACATAGATCTTGGCACTCTTTTTAAATATATATATTTTTTTACAATTTTTCAGCTATTGATTCTCAGGACATGTGATTTGTAGTTAACCTATTGTCATTTTATTGTCACGTGAATTCTACACCAGACCAAAGATAGTTTGACGATCATACTGTCTTCGGCGTGGCAGTCATAGCTCTTGCCACTCTGGCACGAAAGCCGGCCATAGTTATCTGTAGCTAATTATCTATATAAATAAACGCGAATGTGTGTTATTGTGTATCCCACATAATATAATATGTAAATGTGTGTGAATTGGAAGGGGCAGAAGTGTGCATTAGGGCGATAACCTTCTTACATTATTGATATTGTTCTTCCCGAACAACGGGGACTATAAAATTTTAGCTGGACTGGTCAGGTCATGTTCCGTGTATCGTGTACCAAGTCTAGGTGGCAGAGGCGTAGAGGGCTTTTGTTAATAAGATAATTAAAAAAATTTAATCCAAATAATATATCAAAAGTATTATACGAAGTTATTGCAAACCAAAATAGTGATCGTTATATTATTTTATTTAAAGGTTGGTCATGTCAGAAGCCGGAAGAATCGGCGTGTGTGTATGACTTGCTGTATGAATGTGGAGGAAGCTAGAGTGGTATGTCAGAATAGAGAAGTGGGGCAGTCCATTCTCTCTGCCTACCCCTGCGGTGAAACGGTGATGGGTTGTTGTTGTTGTTCATTTCTTCCGCTCTACAACGTAGCACTAAGCAGGGCTCCTTCGCGTTTTATCATCCAGGACTTCCCGGCATTATCCTTATTATTTGTTCGAGTTGTTTTCACCGGAACAATAAGGGCTTAAATTTTCACATGAAACACTTTATGGTTAGACATTTTAAACTTATAGATATAAAATAATAAAATAGGTTATTATAATTGATGCCAACTAGTTTCGCTCGAACCCAAGCTTCGCCAGCCACCAATTATTATACTGTCCTGAGGAAATTTGGGTCCAAGTGTAACTAGTTGGCATCAATTATAAAAATCATACCGTGGTTTAATACAAAATGTTTTATTATTTTATGTCTATAATATTAAGGGTTTCTTTTTAAAATATGATTTGCGAACGTTCGCCGCAAAATGGCGACGAATATAAAAAATAGTAACTATTCCTTTTATTATAAAATAAAGCACAATTTTTTCCACTTTTAAGATTATCTTTCTCGACAAAGTTTAACATCTTCATCATCGGGAGAATGATAAAAACTGTTGGTCTCTGGAAAAACAGAGATTTAATTCATAATTATTCAACAACATTTTGAATGTATACAAATTCTTGTAGACAAATACTGGATTTCACCCATTGCGGATAAATTATTTTTATTTTATAAGGATTAATTGTATCTCAATAGAGACGAAGATGTAAATTGTTTTCTGGGAACAGAAGGTGGTGGCCGAGGCGCTTACAGGACTTATGACCTGTCATTGGTTGGGTTGATCGATCGCTTTATGTTTAACAACATTCCCCATTCCGCCTTATGACTACCACGTCTGACAAAATTTTGGAACTTGTATACTCGTATATGGTAGGTTTCCACGCCTATCTTTACATTTTTAAGTTCACTCTACACTAGCGTCATCTATTAAGATTAGAAAGCATTAAGCAGAAAACCTTTATTGATGTACTGTGAAAGTGTCTACAAATCATACAGTACTAGATTTCGCCTGGAGATGTCTCTCCGATTTTATGCCTGCATGTACCAGTTTTATTTAAACAACAACATTTTGAATGTATACAAATTCTTGTAGACAAATACTGGATTTCACCCTTTGCGGATAAATTATTTTTATTTTATAAGGATTAATTGTATCTCAATAGAGACGAAGATGTAAATTGTTTTCTGGGAACAGAAGGTTCATCTTTTCAGAACATTTTCTGGGAACATAAGGCGGAATGGGGAATGTTGTTAAACATAAAGCGTGAATGTTGTTACATAAACGTGAATGTTGTTAAACATACAGAACATTTTCTGGGAACATAAGGCGGAATGGGGAATGTTGTTAAACATAAAGCGATCGCTCAACCCAACCAATGACAGGTCATAAGTCCTGTAAGCGCCTCGGCCACCACATTCTGTTCCCAGAAAACAATTTACATCTTCGTCTCTATTGAGATAATATTGAGGATGCGAGTTAAATATGCCAGGAAAGAAAAGTGTGGCAGTTTATTCTGGGAGATGGTTTAACTATATACTCAATACGCACAAAATTATGATACATGCCATACATGGAATGAACTTCCCAGATGATTTTAACAGTCATCTACCGGGTCCAATTGTGAATCTAAACCATCCAGGGACCCATTCAAACAATTTGGTCAAGATCGTTTCAGCTGTTTAGGAGGAGTTTAACTACATACGCACTTACAGAAGAATTATATATATATATATGTAAAGGTATAAGAAAGGGCAGATTATTGCACGCCACTGCGCGTAGCATGTAGGGAGAATTGTGTTTGCTTGACAGAGGATAGGCAATTAAAAGTAAACACAACGTCCCTACAAACAGAGTGAAAAGGTGAACTGGCTGAACATTCATCGCGAGCATAAACGACAAATTGCCAACACAGAATTAAACACACCTAAATTACGAAACGCTATCCATCTCTAGAACTGTTGCATTCTCAACGGCTTCCATTATTTATCGCATACTTCACCTGCGGTGCTGGACTTCTGAATATCCTGCTAAAATAACTAACTAACTAACTTATCTCTCCAAAGAGCCGGGCAGAATGAATGACAGCCACATAATTCATTTTAAAATTTGGAATGAAGAAATAAATATATATGTATTTTCAGATATCTTAGCCATACCATATAGAGGAGACCCAATCGCTACAACTGGGATATAGGATGGGAGAGCAAATGTATTGTCATTGTGGCCTGTTATGCAGACGATGTTATAATCATAGCTCAAAACAATAATGACCTTCAAAAAATGTAAGACAGACTACATCACGCCTGTAAAAAATACAACATGACGATCTCTATCGAAAAAACAAAATGTATGACCTTTTCCAAAACATGTAACCTGGTTATAGAAAATCAACCCATAGAACAGGTCACGACCTTCAAGTATCTAGGCATAGACCAGGTGGGGGGAGCTGATCTGCGGGAAGAAATACAAGCCCAAGTAAACAAGGCAGCTGCAATCTCTGGCGCTCTAAAATCCACAATATGGAAAAATAAAGACATGGTCATTAAGAGTAAGGTGAGAATCTATAAAGTATAAGATCAGCGTAAGACCAATAATAACATATAGCAAAGAAGCCAAGGCAGACATAGTAAGGACCAAACAAGTTTTGAGGACTTCCAAAATGAAGACACTGAGGACGATAGCAGACAAGACATTGAGAAATCGCGTAAGGAACACCAGAATAGGAGGGATTTGTGGGGTTGAGGATATTATAAGATGGAGAAGACAGCGAAAAAGGGACTGGTATGGCATGACATATTGTAGAACAAACCATATATAAAATTTACTTATTCTTTGTCGGAGTTTCAGGTTAAAATTATCGTTGCAAAAGAAGGTTCTCATTATAAAAGATAAAAATTGTATGGAGAAAATCATAAACTAAAAGACGAATGTTTCGAAATCGCTAAAATATACTTCCTTAAACACTATTTCTTCACCCATGCGTTATATAATAATCTGCAATTTGTTTTAACGTTTAAAATAACCCAACCTATTACTGTTGCTATGAAAATGAGTTTTTTTTAATAATGTGATTGTTGTAATCGTAAAATCACGGTACGTTATCATATTTTTTAAATAGCATTTTGTAATTCGAGCTTATAGCTCCACGAACAAAAATAATGTGAGTAAACAAAAGAGGGGAGTTTTTTCGTGACATCAAAATTTCAGCTGTCATTTTTGGGAGGCAAATATTCGTCCGTGTTGCTATTATCATATTTACATTGTTAGCGCCCCATAAGCGGACTTTCTTCACGTATTTCAGAAGCCCGGGTACGGAGAATTCAGGAAAATTCGGGAAAATTCCTTTGAACACCTGTCAATACTTGTTATGCCTTGCAAAAATAACATTTTATATAAACCTACCAATTAATTATTCGATATTTTGAATGTATACAAATACTTGTAGAGGAATACTGGATTTTACCCATTGCGGGTTATCAATTCAAGGATTAATTATATCTCAATAGAGACGAAGATGCAAATTGGAAACAGAATATGGTTGATCGAGGTGTTTACAGGACTAATGACCTGTCATTGGTTGGGTTAAGCGCACGCTTTATGTAATACAACATTCCCCATTCCACTTTTTCTTATGACCACCATGTCTGATAATTTTTTTGGAAGTTGTACGAGTATATATGTTAATCTGTAACACTGCACTTCACATGGTAGTTTCAATCTACACACAAGCGACATCTATGAAGATTGGATTTTAAGCATTAAGCAGAAGATCTTTTTAATGCAATGTGAAAGGTTACCGCCATTATCGTATTGCTAGATAACGCCTGGAGATGTCACTCCAATTTATATGCTATAACTTGGACCAGTTTTTGTTTGGACCGTGCGCTTAACCCAACCGATGACAGGTCATAAGTCCTGTAAACACCTCGATTACCATATTCTGTTTTCAATTTGCATCTTCGTCTCTATTGAGATACAATTAATCCTTAAATTAATAATTCTTTACTAGTTTCAATTCAAGGCATTGTTTTGCAGCGATGTGTAACATTTATGCTGGTTCATGGAATGCCACTTGGACCTTTAAAGTGGTAGTTTCCCGTCGCTTTCCACATTACTATTTCATTTAATTTATTTTAATAAAAATCACAAACATTACAGACATATAATTCCAGATCGTTTGCAATTACATTATAAGAATTTATAAGAGAAGCTTAAAAAAACATTAAGATAAAGAATTAGAAAGTATCATAACATTGATATTGCATCCCTGAGGCAACTCACACTATCACGAAATATGTCGACCTCCGAGGCGATGCCAATGGTTATCCATTGGCAGGTTGGTTTTGCAGCGCGGCAAATAAAACAATCTCTGCTATCTTTGACGAAGGTTATATGAACCCAATTACTGTTATAAATTTTTTAGCTATCAATAGCTAAAAATATGATAGGTAGCTAATCTTTTCCACTTTATTGACACGAGAATTCTACACCAGACCAAAGACAGTGTAACAATCTCACTGCCATTGCCGGGAATCAAAACCCGAGACTTTCGATATGGCAGTCAAAGCTCTTGCAACTATGCCACGAAGGTTTGTTATTTATTAGCCTCTCGCAACCGATCCACCACCGTGGTTGCGAAGTCAACGAATGTGCAGAGTGTATCTTTGTTGCGGAGGATGGCTGGGAGATCTGTGATGTGGATGTCTCTTCTTTGACATTCCTTCTCCAGTTTCTATCTCTCACGCTTGTGGATTGGACAGTGTAATGATGTGTTCTATTGTTTGGTCTGTTTGTGAATCGAGTTTGTGAGTTTGTGTTTGTGAACGATATACGACTGAATCTCAAATGCTGATATAAGAAAAGAATGTAGAGCGGAAGAAGGTATTATAAACAAAAATATGAAAGGATTGCTGCGTTGGTTCGGACATACGGAGCGCATGGATGGAGTAATAATGGTTAAGAAAGTATACGTAAATGATGTAAATGGAGTACAGAGTCGTGGCAGACCGAGGAAAATATGGCATTACCAAATTAGTCAAATTTTAAAGGTTGGTCATGTTAGAAGTCGGAAGAATCAACGTGCATGTATGACTCGCTGTATGAATATGGAGGAAGCTAAAGAGGTGTGCCAGGATAGAGTAGTGTGGCGGTCCATTCTCGCCATCTCTTTGGTGGTCAAAGGACAGTGAGGTGAGTGTCTAATTTTGAATCTGTGTAGATACGAGAGTGTGGTACCATGCCCAGTGAGTACTTGCGAGAGCTGGAACAAATGTGTTATTCTCTTCCTCAGCTCTTTCGCGTCTCTTACGGAGGGGAGAAACTTCTTGGTGTTGCTTCCGGTAGCGATGTTTTCGTATCTTACTTCCCACAGCTGATCTATGTGCTCTCGGATCGTGCGTTTTGCGTAGCTGAGAGGAAACTTAGAGTAGAGATTGACAGTTTTGACTCTAAGGGCGGCCGCCTTACCCAGCTCATCTGCTCTTTCATTCCCTCTTAGCCCGTTGTGTCATCTGATCCACAAGAAGGTGTACTCTGTTCCTCGGTATCTAAGAATTTTGGAAGTCTTTTGAATTTGAAAGATCATCAGGTTGGTGGGCATGCCGTCGCTCAGAGCATTCTTCGCGCTCATGCAGTCGGTCAACACGTTGACCGAGTTTGACCGATCTTTGGCATTCTTCAAGGATTAATTTTATCTCAATAGAGACGAAGATGCAAACTGCAAACTGAATATGGTGATCGAGGTAATTACAGGACTTATGACCTGTCATTGGTTAGGTTAAGCGGACGCTTTATGTAATTACAACATTCCCCATTCCATCTTTCTTATGACCACCATGTCTGACAATTTTTTGGAAGTTGTATATATGTTAATATCCAACACCACAATTTACATGTCAGTTTCAATTTACAGACCAGCGCCATCTATGAAGATTAGATTTAAGATTTGGCATTCTTATTTTTTGTTTTAAAACCTGGATGTCCGTTTGCGTGTTTCTTTTGTTATAATATTGTATAAGTTGTCTCCAGCTTGGAGCGTGCCGATACATTTATGACAATGCTCCCGCGTCTGGAGTAATGTGTGAGTTTATTCATCCGAAATAAGTAAAAATTTATGAGCGTCTCGGATCTGACACAAGTAAAATTTTATCCGGTGTTTATTTGAAAAAGATTTTTTCACGATTGTCTGCGGAATAAAATTGAAATGCCTCAAGTGTGAACTCAGGTAAATAAAATAAATGCCTGTTCATTTGTACGACTTACTTTATAATATACTGTTAAAAGCAAGCATTGTATTGTCATTTCACGATTTTTTTGTTATTAACCAAAATACATTTGTGTGGGTTGGAGGCTTCTAAGGGGCGGTAGCGGGGCCAGAGGCAAATGGAGGGCGTTGAGGTTATCAAGGAAGGCAACCATGGTGTTAATAAATATTCCAGAAAAATTCCAACCTACACAAATGTATGTTTTAGTTTGTCATTTATTTATTTTATTTATTTATTTTTAAACATATCTAAAGCATTACAGATTTTTTTTCCAATACACTAAAGATACAAGTTTGAGATACACAATAATAAGTAATACATAATAGATTAATAAAAAGAGCGAGAAACATAAGATGCATGACAAATTAATAAAATAAATATACCATACAATTATAATAAAGATAGTGATTCCCTCAGATGAGCCAAACTATCACAAAATATGTCAAACTCCGAGGTGATACGATTAAGCAAAGATAATGCTCTACCTACCGGCATAACCATTGGCAGGTTGGTTCTGCATCTTGGGAGATAAAACAATCTATGGCCCCTTTGTCGAAGATAATTATCAGGGACGAACAGATCTACATCACTCAGGATTTCTGAGTTGTGTATACAACCGCCTATCAGTCGTTGATTGTAAGACCTGACGATGCTTACATCGGTTAGCGAAACAGCTGTTGCGACAATTTTGAAAGAAATATTATCAATTGTGATATTATATTTTATACCACAATTTTATAATATAAAAAAAAAAAATAACCATGATAATAAATCGACGAGGGTGCATGCCACGATGTATATCGGAGAAGGAAGCGAGAGAAGTATGTCAGAAAATAACAGTGTGACGGTCCGTTCTTTCTGCCGGTAGAAGACGGCGTGATGGTTAGTTAGTTAGTTAGTTTTAGTTTTATATGTTCAGTGTACTTTTATTAAGCCCGTAGTAAGGCTAAAACTGATCCATGAAATCTAAAGAAATAAATTTTAAAAAGGCTTTTAATGCGATTTTCCGTATTTTTAAATCATGCGAACTTTTAAATTATTCCTCAAACTATCTATTTTGATAATCGTTAACATATAAAGTCTCACTATATCTAGGCAATATACAATATGTAAGCTGACTGTTGATGATATACCTGTGGAGCAAGTAATGAGTTTCAGATATTTGAGAGTAGAGATCTGGAGCCAAAATGACCTTTATACAGAAGTACGACAACAAGTCAATAAAGCCTCTGCCGTGTCAGGATGTCTAAAGAATCTGGTCTGGAAGAACAAGGACATGCGTATCGACAGCAAGATCAGAATTTATAAAACATGGGTGCGACCTATCATGACGTACTCTGTAGAGACGCGGGCTGACACTGTGCGAACCAAGGGACTACTAAGAACATCGGAGATGAAGCTCCTAAGATCAATTACTGGAAAAACTCTCCGAGATCGCATCCGCAACGTAGACATAAGAAAAACTTGCGAAATAGAGGATATCGTTCAGTGGAGTAGATCCAGAAGAAGATACTGGAGGGACCATGTAGCCCGAATGGATGGTGATAGACTTGCATATATAAAACAACCGCTTATTAAATCCCCTCCGGACACCGACCAATTGGAAGACCGCCCAAGAGATGGAAGGACAACTGGACCTCATCATCCGACGAGACATGATTTCTTTGTCACAGACCGTTAGATCTATTAAAAGAAGAAGAAGAAGTTAACATATAAAACATTCTTCATAATTGTTTTAAATCCTCAGTTCGCTGTGGCCAAAGTATTCTTGCCTTGTCATTAATTATTTAAAGTGACTTTCAAACATTTTGACGGAGCTTTAAGGAATCATAGTAACTAAGAACTGCACGTATTTACATTATAAATCTTCTTTTGGCCAGCGAGCTTTCACGTTCAAATAGTACCGATGTGAACCGTGATCTTCAATTCAGGGGCGGTTTGTGAAATTTTAATTAATACCTTTCAATAAAGATCATAAAAAAATAAAACTCTATTATGTCAAATCAAAATCAAATCAATTCAAATCAGTTTATTTTCTCAAAAGACATTACAAAATTAATTTTTAGGGCATCTATTGCGAACAGGTAAAATGATATATTTTGTATAGTATACTACCAGAAGGGTGTGATTCTATAAAATGCTGCGAAACGCCCAGTTGCATTCCACCGGCAACACTACTGACTAGTCCAACTCGTTAGCGTCCCTGTCGCGAACCCCGGGCAATGGGATCACACTCATAACCGTGTGATCACAGCAGATAACGAGGGGATGAAAGGCGAATTTCTGGCGCCTCCAAACCAGATCCAACCAGCTAAGGGAAGGTAACCCCGACAGAAAAATCCAACAGAGAAGGCAACGGGAAACCACTTTGATCACCTTTTCCCAGGAATCACTATGGAGAATACCTTTGCTGTAATGATCGCCAACGTTGGGGGGACCTGGCACGGCACCAAAAGAAGATACTACCAGAAACGCATGAGAGATGGTTCGACATTAGGAGACAGGATACTCCCTCATGTAGAGATACCTCAGAATTTTTTTCTGAACCCTCTCCAGCATAACGGAATATCTCGCCTCGTGAGGACTTCATATCACAGAACCACTTTCGAGTCTGCTCCGAACCAATGCGTTGCATAGGACTCTGAGCACATGAGGATCCCTGAAAACTCTTCCGGTCCGGACGATAAAGCCCAACATCCTCAGTGCAGTGCAATAAATCCTCTCAATATGTGCACGAAAAGTCAGCCTACTCTCATAGATTATCCCGAGATCTCTCTTCGTAGATACATGTGCTAGTTGCTGGTTGTTCATTGTGTTTCTTTAATACACAGTTTTTAATGCTCTAGTAAAAGATAGATAAATGTACATAAGTAATAATAAAATAATTTAATTAATTCCAGGAAATAATCAATATAGAATGGGTTCATCTCTTAATTATGGTTTACAATGTATAAAACCACACCAATTACTTTAATTACCATATTCTGCTCCATTAACTCGGGTATATAAACAACAAGGTATTTGATTCTCGCTATATTAGAAAATGCCTTAAGATGACATGACATGTGATAGGTAGCTAATCTGCCCCTATTTTACTGTCAGGTAAATTTAACACCGACGACATCGTACTCGTGAGCAACACTCTGGAGGAACTAGCTGAAATGCTGAAAGAACTAAACGATGCAGGTTTGAATATGAACCTGGCAAAGACCAAGGTGATGGCTACGGAAAGGCTTGAAATCAACGTGAACGGAAACAGAATTGAGAGTGTCCAAGAATATACATACCTGGGACACAATATTCGATTGGGCCGAGATAATCAAACCGCAGAGCTGAAAATAAGAATCGGACTAAGCTGGGCAGCTTTCGGAAGCATGAGTTACATCCTTAAAAACCGGAAAATACCGATCAACCTGACCAACAAAGGTCGGTCACTGACATCATACACCGGGTGGCGACTCTAAAATGGCAATGGGCAGGTCACGTGGCCAGAAGCTCAGATGAAAAGTGGACAAGAAGACCGCTGACTTGGAGACCGTAGACGGCAAAGAGAAGTGCAGGGCGACCGCAACTACGGTGGAAGGATGATCTGAATAGACACGTCGGAATAATCTGGATGCAGTCTGCACAGGACAGAGTGCCTTGTCCAGTGCTTGTCCAGGAGTGGACTAGAATAGGCTGAGGAAGATGGAGAAGAAGAACAAATTTAACACCAGACCAAAGACAGTGTGACAATCACACTGAAATCGCCGGGAATCGTACCAGGGGTCTTCGGTATGGCAGTCGTAGCTTATGCCACTCTGGGGCGAAGGTCGTCATTAATAACTATTATAATGTCTTAGCAAGGCAAAACATGTTATTCCCATAAAATGTAATAAAATAAAATAATAATACACTTTTAGTAGTTTGAATTAACACCGATAGTTTTCAAGGAGTTTTATTATGATATCTAAAGTCGTCACCCGGTGGATCACGTCTGTGACTCTTGTTTTATCCCTCACCGTTTTGTTCCTGACTCTATCTCTAAGGGACAGGCCTAGCATGGCTCTCTCCATTGCTCGCTGCATGACTCTTAGTCTCTCTGCACTGTGCTTTGTCAGAGTAGCAGTTTCTAGACCTTATGTACTTACTGTCAGAACACAAGCTTCATATACTTTCCTCTTCAAGTTGATGTTTTTTTTTTTTAAATATGTATCCCAGTTTCCCAAAGGCAGCAAAACATGTGATTTCCATAAAATGTAATAAAACCTCTAGAAAACATACGTTTTCATTTGTATTAATTAGATATAAGATAAATGCACTTTTTCTTATTATTTTTCCCCGCCCTTTTGTAAGTCTTCTCGCAATTACTCTCCGCTCCATATTGTTTGGCAGAGAGTAGAGATACATTTTAATTTGGCAATCCTCGACTCTCGCCTTTCTATGAGCGGATTCCGCCCACGTGCCGCCCTCCCGCCCTCACTCATCTCGCAGTTCCGGCACGTCTCCCCACCGTGACAACTCATCAATACTTACTTCTGCTTTCATCAAAGTGTCGGCGGCTTATTACCCAAGTATGCCATGTCCCAATAAGTCTTTTAGATACGGAGTTGATATCGATATGACGACTATTATTTAAAAAAATCACAATGGAGTTCTGGTCCCATCCCTAATGTATGGAAGCGAAGCATGGAACTGCCAGAAGAAGGATGAAAGCAGAATAAATGCGGTAGAGATGAAGTCCCTAAGACGTGTGTGGTAGAACGATATACGACAGAATCTCAAATGCTGATATAAGAAAGGAATGTAGAGCGGAAGAAGGTATTATGAAAAACAATATGAACGGATCGCTGCGATGGTTCGGACATATGGAACGCATGGATGGATAAATAACGGTTAAGAAAGTATACGTTAATGATGTAATGGAGTACGGAGTCGAGGCAGATCGAGGAAAACATGGCATGACCAAATTAATCAAATTTTAAAGGTTGGTCATGTTAAAAGTCGGAGGAATCGACGTGCGTGTATGGCTCGTTGTATGAATGTGGATGAATCTAGAGAGGTTTGTCAGGATAAAGTAGTGTGGCGGTCCAGTCCCTCTGCCTACCCCTACGGGGAAACGGCGTGATGGTTTGTTTGTTTTTTTAAAAAAATGCAAAGAATTTAAACATGTTTAAATGATTATTTTTATAATGAAGCACTTAATTTGTGGTATGACATTATTAAATAAAATAATAATTCATTTTAGTTATTTGTATTAACACCACTTTATTTGGCATCACCAACCGGTTTCGCTCCCACCGGAGCTTCGTCAGGGTGAGACAGTAAACTAAATACAAAATCAGAAAACAACCTATAAAGAAATAAATATAATGTTAAGTGGAGAAATACTGGGGTAGGAGAAAGTGGGCGCGAGGACGAATAGACTGTTAAGACGATGAGTCATGCTCATAAGGGGACATCTGATGAGCATGTCGTGCGTGTGTGTATGAATGTGGAGGAAGCTAGAGAGTTGTATGTCAAGATAAAGTAGTGCAGCGGTCCATTTTCTCTGCTTACCCTTGGAGAAAAGGCATAACGGTTTATATATACTTTACAAATAATAAAAATTGTATTTTTAAGAACTCCATTTTTAAGCATATACTCGTATACAATATATTTATTATGTATTAATTTTTCTTTGTTCAAAATATCCGATAATCTAGATACATAATATGATGTTGGTTATTAACATAAAATAAATTAACCATTATTTTTACATTACGACCTTCGTGGCCGAGTGATAATTGCTTTCAATGCCATACCGAAGGTCCCGAGTTCTATTCTCGGCGATGGCAGTGTGATTTTCACACTGTCTTTGATCTGGTGTAGAATTCACGTGACAGTAAAATGGCGATAGACTAGCTACCTTTACATGTCACGAGAATCAATATGATAGCTATACCCTTTATATCGATTTGGCTCGTGCTGTAATTGAATCAATTTATTTTCAATTTATAAATAAATCATAAACATTACAGTAAATTATAAATCGCTTATGACTATAGAATACAAAAAAAAAACATTTTAAACACAAAGAAGATACAATTGTGAAATATGAATAATACAACTTATTGAAAGTTAAGGCATTAACACTGTGGAATTCCATAGTTATCTACTTTGGGAATAACTATGGAATTCCACAGTTAAAAAGAAGCAAATAAGAAAAACAACAGAAGCAAATATCAATTTTATACATTATATAAGAGATAGATGCTTTCTGAGGGTAGCCTCACTATCGTGGAAGATGTCCACATCCGATGAGATGCGGTTTAATAGGATTATTGCCCTGCACACGAGCATTACCTTAGGTAGATTGGTTCTACACAGTGACAGGTGAAATAATCTATGTTGCCTTTGTCGCAGATAATTGTCAGGGACAAACAAAGTCAAGTCATTCAAATTTAAGTTATGTATTCGATCACGAATCAGTTGAAAAATATGAACACCCAAATGGATAGTTCGTCTAATTCCCAATGATTGGTAGTCCAGCATACCCAGCAAGAAATCAGTTGGGTATAGCCAGGGGTAATAACCGTTTTCTTTGAGGTACAAAAAACGTCATCGCAAACAAAAACCTATCCAAAAAAGCTAGAATGGCAGTGCACAATGATGTTCTTCTACCGACCCTTATGTATGGAAGCAAAGCATGGAACTGGCAAAAGAAGGATGAAAATAGAATAAATGCAGTAGAAATGAGATCTCTTAGACGAATGTGTCGATACTCTGTGTATGATAGAGTGTCGAATGAAAATATAAGAAGTGAATACGATGCGAATAATTTTGTTATGAACAAAATAATGAAAGGCTCATTAAGATGGTTTGGACATGTGGAAGAAGAAAGAATGGTAAAAAAATTATATGTTAATGATGTAAATGGAACCAGAAATAGAGGAAGACCGAGGAAAACGTGGCACGATCAAATAAATCAAATATTGAATGTCGGCCATGTGAGGAGTCAGAGAAATCGACGCGTGTGCATGACGCGATGTATGAATGTTGAGGAAGCGAGAGAAATATGTCAGGAAAGAAAAGTGTGGCAGTCCATTCTTTCTGCCTACCCCTTCGGGGAGACGGCGTGGTGGTTAGTTAGTTAGTTAGTTACAAAAAACGTAAATACTTTTTCTGTAAAGAGCGATTCGACCAAATTTAATTTAAAAAAAAAGCTTTCAATAACTGTATAAATCCACTTTGATTCATTTTAATTTCACGTGATGTCTCGGGTTTCAAATAATCTCCGTACGACCTTCACGAAGGTCACTTGCACCGGCTTTATGACAGCGAGGTCCTTGCATTACTTTAAATGAAGGAATCCATCTCACTTTATATCAAGGGGAGAAGAGGCTGTAACGTATCGGGCAATTCTATTATATTAAAAGTGTCGTCTGCAGGTGAATATCCTTTGACATTACGGTAATGACATTGCTTGGAGATAAATGAGATTCTTACGAAATCTTAAAAATCCCTTCTTTCTCGCCCTTATTTGGGCTCCATCTTTAGAATAAAATCAAAGAATGTAATTTTAATCATACAAACATACTAATCAACAATCACGCTGTCTTTCCGAAGAGGTGGGCAAACATAATAGACCGCCATACTGTTACAATCGGGTGGTGGTCTAGGGGATAGGACGCTTGGCTCCTGATCCAGGGGACATGGGTTCGAGCCTGCAAACGACCAGATTCCTTCTTCACAATAATGAGCTATTTTCTGCTCACATTGAAGATTGTAAAATAAATTCTAATATCATTGATGTAAATCCTTGTCTTTAAAAAAAAATAATATAATAAATAAATAAAATAAAAAATACGTCGAGTCATGCACGCACTTCAATTTCTTCGCGTCAAGTGATCGACATAAAATATTTGATTGATTTTATGAGTCACGTTTTCCTTGGTCTTTCAATGTTTCTTCATCTTCTTCTTCTTCATCATCTTCTTCTTCTTCTTCATATTAAGGACGTGGGAGTAGTATCTTAGGATAGAGCAGTATGGGAGTAGATTCTATATCATCATCATCATCCGCCATCTGTCATCCACTGCTGAATGCAGGCCTCTCCCAAAGCACGCCACCGCCCCCTATCTATTGCCGCTCCCATCCATCCATGTCCAGCAATCCTCTTCAGACCGTCGGTCAAGCGGGCAGGGGGTCGTCCAACTCTACGGAATCCTGTATGCGGTCTCCACTCCAGAACCGTCTTCCTCATCTATCCGTAGAGCCACCTCAGTCACCTTGGTTTGTTGTCGAATTTAAATCTGTCCCTCAAGGTTATTCCAAGCATGGCTCTTTTCATGGCGCGCTGGGCGACCTTGAATCTGTAGACTAGACCTTTATTCATTGTCCACGTCTCGGCTCCGTACGTCATGACTGGCAAGACGCACTGGTTGAAGACTTTAGTCTTGAGGCATTGTGGTATTTTTTATTATTCTATATGCCTACTTCTTTAAGATAGCTATGATAGTAAGTTAGTCAGTTAGATATTTCTTTTAAAGGCCGTGCCACACTGTTTGAAACAAGCTCTCCACAGGGGTGACATTGGTGGAGAGCTGAGGAGCCCACGGTTGGTGTAGCGTCCGCATACTGTTGTAAATAAGCTCTCCACACGTGGAATGCGTCTTTGAACGGTGGATCCACGCGCATACTATGCGCGTCCGTTCACAAAAGTTGTTGTTGAAGGTCAAACAAATTTTGGTTTCAAACGAGTGTCTACACAGTTTTAAGCCGCCTGTGGAGACCGATGTGGAGAGCTTGTTTAAAACAGTGTGGCACGGCTTTAATATTTTATCGAGAAATAATATTCATTTTTTTTTTTGCATAATAGGAGCTATTTCAATACCGTTTAGAGGCAATTTTTGTTTCATTTTTCGAATGGTAAAATGAGAGGGGAAGATATTATCGCCGCGCTCTGTTCCTATTCAAGTCAAATGAGAACCTTAGCGCCCCCGCATCGGGAGATTAAAACAATTGGAGCAGTCACGTGGAAGGTTTCAGTCGCGCATATTTTGCCTGGTGGAACTTCTATTATGGCTCCATTTCCAGAAGTTACAATTTGGTGGAACAATATCTATTGATTACCTTTATACACACAAAGGTAAATTATAAATCTTTACACTGAATCTTTGTATGTATTATTTCAAATAATGTTAGGTAAGAATTTTGTTATTAATCACATTAATAACTGTTTAATTTGGAGCACTGTTATAACAGTGTTCAAGAAATAATTGTGATATTATAATATCACAATTATTGTTTTTTGGGATAAGAAGCTATTAAATCAGTACATCAGTATGTATTATATACGCCTAATGTGCATTAAATTGATGGCAACACTGAAAAAAAAACCGTATGATAGCTGACAGTTTAGGGTTAGTAAAAAAGGAGCGTTCCACGATACAACAACGTGTTTTCTTATTTCGTCGTTCGGTATTCTATCATACAACGTTTTCCCGCACATTCTTCTTAGTGATCTCATTTCTACGAAATGTAAGGCAGATGACTGCATCATGAATAAAATTAAAAAAGGATCCCTGAGATGGTTTGGACATATGGAATGAATGGATGAGAGTAGAATGGTTAAAAAGTTGTACACAAGCAGCGTGAGTGGGAAAAGAAGCCGAGGACGACCGAGGAAAACATGGCATGACCAAATTAATCAATTACTAAAAGGCGGCCACATTCGAAGTCGGAATAGTCGACGTGCGTGCATGGTACGATGTATGAATGTAGAGGAAGCCCGAGAGGTATGCTAGGACAGGCCATTGTGGCGATCCATCCTCTCTGCCTACCCCTCCGGGGAAATGGCGTGATGGTTAGTTAGTTAGTTAGTTACAACGTGTTTCCATTATTGAAGAACATCTCAAAAATAATTAATGATTGGCGGCCGCATTTTGATTATTTCATAAAAAAAATTTGGTCGGAATAGTGTTTTAACTTAAGAGATTAAATGTTCAATTCAGGGAGACTGGATCAGTTGGAGACGCTAAACATGCAACTGCTACTGGTGCTCGATATTGCGACATGATAACACAGTTCTTTCTACCGAAATTGGATGATATTAATATGGACAATATGTGGTTTCAACAAGACGGTGCCACATGCCATACAGCCCGTGAAACAATTAAACTAATCAATCAACAATTCAAATCTTGCTCGGTCATCCTCGGGTTCTTTTTACACTCACGCTGCTTGCTTTTTAACCATTCTACTCTCATCCATTCGTTCCATATGTCCAAACCATCTCAGGGATCCTTTTTAAATTTTATCCATGATGCAGTCATCTGCCTTACATTTATTTCTTATTTCATCGTTCGGTATTCTATAATACAACGTTTTTACGCACATTAATCTTAGTGATCTCATTTCTACAGCATTCATCCTGCTTTCATCCTTCTTTTGCCAGCTCCAAGCTTCACTCGCAGCACGCTCGTCGATTGTTCCTACTTCGAACATGGCCACCTTTCAGTAATTGATTAATTTGGTTATGTCATGTCTTCCTCGGCCTTCCTCGACTTCTTTTCCGATTCACACTACTTTTATATATCTGTTTAACCATTCTTCCTTCATCCATTCGTTCCATCTGTCCAAACCAAAGCTGGTTTGGACAGCAGTGTCACTAAGCAGTGACCCTTTCTTAATTTTATTTATCACGCATTTATCCGCTTTACATTCCTTTCATACTTCATCATTAGATATTCTATCATACAACGTTTTCCCGCACATTCATCTTAGTGATCTCATTTCTACGGCATTCATCCTGCTTTCATCCTTCTTTTGCCAGCTCCAAGCTTCACTTCCATACATGAGGGTTTGCACTAGAACTCCATTGTGTTCTGCCATCTTTTCTTCTGTGGATATATTTCTATTTGCAGTAATGACTTTGAGTGCGCCATTTATTTTATTCCCAGCACCAACCCTTCTTTCGATTTCGATTATAATTATTATTATTGTTGTTTTATTGAATCTCTCTTTACATCATTATATCACAATCAATTTAATTAATACTATGGAGATAAGATATAACCTTCATCCCCAATACAATAATTGTCGTGTATGGTGGAATATTATTAGTGTATATTTAAATTACCTTATGTTATTTATTTGAACACTAGAATATATATTTTCCATGGGACACCTGAAATTCGAGACACGTGAGTTTATTTTTAAGCATTTCTTCCTCCCTGTTTATCCCTTTAATATAGTATCCCGTGAATTAATAATAATCTTTCATATTTTGTGACCTTCTTAAGGGTGCTGGCGACGTTCTAGACGGCCATATATTAGGCGGCCGGTGTGCCGCTTACGGCGGGGTGAGTTTCATTGTTGTATCTTGCATTGATTCTAGAAATATTCCGCGTATTATGTTGAATCCTACTTATAAATTTATGCAAATTATTATTATTATTTTTTAATGTATAATATACCCAAAGAAAAAATGTTGTATAAAAATTGATCAAAGTTATAAGCATATAAAAATTGGAGAGTTTTCTCCAGGCAGTGTCTAGTAATGTATGATAATTGGGATGATAGCCTTTCACATTACATTAATAAAGATTTTCTGCTTAATGCTTATATCTAATCTCATGTGAAATGTTTCTCAACATGTAGCATATATACAACTTTCAAAAATAATTGTCAGACGTGGTGTTCGTAAGAAGCCCGGGCGGAACGGGGAATGTTGTATTACATAAAGCGATCGCTTAACTCAACCAATGACAGGTCATAAGTCCTGTAAACCCCTCGACCACCATATTCTGTTTTCAAGTAATTTATATCTTCGTCTCTATTGAGATACAATTACTATTTTACAAAATTATATTTTATTTTATTTATTTCGGGCATTATTTTGAATGCCGAGGCGCTCATATGACCAAAATCATATTTAAACAATAATGGCATAAAATTATCTATTAAATAAAGCCAATATCATAGAAATAAACATTATTTAAATGCGTTTTTTTTTTCATTTTGAATATGTATTGTATACCTCTAAAAAAAACACCCTCTATAATGTAGGAATACTGAAAATATTATATTAGTAACAGTGCTAATATTAGTAACAATGTGTACTAACTACTCAGCATCGCTATAGGAAGGTTAAAATAAATAAATTTATTTATTTTGTACTCACTTGCTTGGTCAGGATAATGACAACCAAGATGTATCCGTTTAGCAGCAGTCCCAGGACGGTGACGAGTGTAAGCCCGATGCTCAGAGTCAGCGGGACCATTCCGGCTCCTTATTCCTTCCCCGCTCCCTTAGGATACTTTTGTCCCCTTATCGAAGTGCCCCAATATTGTATTCACCACTAGTATTACTGCCGGAACGCACATCATTTTTTAAAACTATAATTAGTTTTGATTATTAAATAAATAAAATAAATATATTTTTTACGTTGTACATTTTTTTTATAAATATATTTATATTCCTGTATTTTTATTTATATATGGTTGATAAACTCTACTTAATTTGTATTTTTAATTATGCAGATATGTCAAATTTCAGTTGAGGAACTTAAAAATATGATAATCTTATGATTTGAAAATATATCTGTTTATAATATTTTATTTTATGATATTTAAATTTTTAAATTATTTAAAAAAATACTAAATTGTTTATTTTTCGAAATTATTTGCTCCTTTATTGATCCTGAAAAAGAAAGAAATAAGAAAAAATTAAAAATCAATTAATTAAATGAAACAATCGGAATATTCAATACAGGTGAGAATCTTTTGGACAATTTGGTAAATATTAATAAAAATATAATACAAAATACATCTAATGTCATCATAAATTTTATTTTTTATTTTTTTAAACTAAGAAGTGTTTTCGGTTGACTTAATTCACATTTTAAAGTGTGAATTATTATTCATACAATCAAAATTTAATTATTCATTCAATCAATCAAATCAAATCATATCTAATCAAATCTTCTTCTTCTCCTTATAGACCTTAAGTCTGTTCCTGAAATCAGGCTGGCCTCTCTTGGGAGGTTGGCTCCCAACTATCTCTCCATCTCTTCGGCGGTCTTCCGGGGGGACGGCTGCCGGCAGGAATCTGATGCGCCACAGCGTGTGGGATTCTGGTGGGATCCATCCTCTGCACGCGCGCATTCCAGTATTTTCTGCGTTGGCTGCCTCATCTCACGACATCCTCCACCTTGCAGATCTCGCGCCCGTGTTCCTCACACTATCTCGAATAGTCCTTCCTGCTATCATCCTCAGCGTCCTCATCTCTGCCACCCGTACTTTAGCCTTCGTTCTTGTGGTATCCGCTCTGGTCTCAATGCTATATTAGGCCTTACGCAGGTTTTATATATTCTAACCTTACTGTCAGTTCTCATATACTTGTTTTTCCATATTATATCTTTGAGAAAACCTGATACCGCCGAAGCCTTGTTGAGTTGTCCTATTATTTCACTGACAAGATCATTTTGACTGAGCAGATCCACTCCCAGATATCTAAACTTTGCAACCTGTTCCAGCATTCTATCATTTAAGGATAACGTGCATCCTAAGGGTTCTGATCAAATCTGATCAAATCAAATGAATATGAAAGACGTACTTTGATAAATATGAAAGACGTCGATTTTTGTGGTGGTCATGTTCAACAGATTGATTGCTCAAATATATGTTTATATTATTATAAGTATAATAGTAAATAAGGTCTTAAGGTAGACGGGAATAAAAGTTCGATTCCATTACACCTTTTCCCCATAAACATAAAACATTTCGATCTAAACACGTACATTTACAACGTATATATTATGTCATTAGAGAAGAGACAGCTTTGTACATGATATGTAAATAAATTGATAACCAATCTAATAACAGTGTTACTCGGAAATAATGGAATTAGGGAACCGTGAGTCTATTCGCGGGGCGGCGCACAGTGGGCTGAAAATGAAGCTCCACAGACTTAGTATCTAATTTTGAAAAAAATATGCCCACGTATTTCTTTACTGAATAGAAATATTTTATGTTGAGTAACTTTTTTTGATAAAGCTATTAATTAATAAGTTATTTGCGGTTTTCTTTTTTTTATGTATGGAGATGAACCGTTTTTATTAATTTTATTCCTTATTCTTAAGATTTCTTAAAAAATTGCTTTCTGAATCATAAAATGCATCACATAAGCTATATTATCACTAAAGACTGAATCTCGGAAACCTTCGGAACATTGACATTTTCAACTTAAAAAAAAAACAGTTTTTTAATTTTTATTCCTTATTCTTAAGAAATCTTAAAAAATTGCTTTCTGTATCATAAAATGCATCATATAATCTATATTATCACTAAAGCTTGTATCTCGGAAACCTTCGGAACATTGACATTATCCACTTTAAAAATAAAAAATATATATTTTATGCACGCACGTTATTAAAATAGTACTAACGGCAATTTTATGTCCTTTCTTCCACACCACCTAACGAGATGAAGAACTAGGTGCGTTTTTTTTTTAATATAGTGGAGTCCCCAGGAGGCCTTATCAACTTGGAAGATTACAAAAAATATAGATATTTTATGAAACTAATAAATGTTAAGTGTGCCGGTTAGTCAGACTGACTTTCTGAACCGTGGAATAGATTCATATCTACAAAAGTGAAGTTCTCTTTCTCGGTATCGGCCTCGTCATCAAAATGATCATTAATAATTAAAAGCCTTTGTGCAGCTGTTGATAAAACTTTGTCCTGCCTATAAAGTTTAGGTTTATTTGTCAATATATGAGGATCAGGTGTTAAAATCAAATTGTGTATAATATTCTCATTGGTTGCCTTTCTGTTTTGATTGGTTAATTAAAAAATGCAGATAATGAGATGTCACATTAACCTTGAACTCTATCTTAGTAATTAGGGTCTGTCAGAGAAATAATAATAATAAAAAAGTTGCGGGTACCTAGCATTTGAAAAAAAACGCGAATAGTTCTTCACCTTGCTAGGTGGTGTAGAAAAAATGACATAAAATTGTAGTTAGTACTATTTTAATAACGTGTGTGCATAAAATATATGTTTTTATTTTTAAGGTTGATAATATCAATGTTCCGAAGGTTTCCGAGATTCAGGCTTTAGTGATAATATAGCTTATATGATGCATTTTATGATACAGAAAGCAATTTTTTAAGAAACCTTAAGAATAAGGAATAACATTTAAAAAACTGTTTATCTCCATACATAAAAAAAGAAAATCGCAAATAACTTATTAAATAATAGCTTTATCAAAAAAAGTTACTTAATATAAAATATTGCTTATTAGTAAAAAAATACGCAGGCATATTTTTTTTCAAAATTAGGCACTTGATATTCGAGCCACGCTAAGTCTATGGAGTTTCATTTTCAGCCCACTGTGCGGCGTGTCCCGCCCAATATGGCGTGTTCCAAATAAAATTACCATAGAACGTACACCGGTAATTGACACCTAATGGCATCTGCCGGCTTGTGAGAAAACTACCGCTACCGAAAGCAATCCGCATGGAAAATAATCTTACCTAACCTTAAATATTTTAAATGTAAATTAAATTCGTAGTCAAACGAGGTTTGTGTTATTACGTTTTTAGAGCAAAATTTGATGTTCTGTCTAAACAAGATCTAACTCACTAACAAACTAACCATCACGCCGTCTCCCCGGAGGGGTAGGCAGAAAGAATGTACCGTTACACTGTTCTGTCCTAACATACTTCTCGCGCTTCCTCTACATTCATACATGCACGTCGATTTCTCGACATTCAATATTTGATTGATTTGATCGTGCCACGTTTTGCTCGGCCTACCTCTATTTCGAGTTCCATTCACGTCGTTTACATGTACCTTCTTCACCATTCTCTCTTCACTCATTCTTTCCATGTGTCCAAACCATCTCAACGATCCTTTCATTATTTTGTTCATAACACTTTCATTCGCACCGCATTCACTTCTCATACGTGCATTTGACACTCATATACAGATTTACCACACATTTGTCTAAGAGATCTCATTTCTACTGAATTAATTCTATTTTCATCCTACTTTTGCCAGTTGCATGCTTCACTTCCATACATAAGGGTCGGCACAAGAACACCATCTTAGCTTTTTTGGATAAGATTTTTGCTGTCATCTGCCATCTTAGCTTTTTTGGATAAGATTTTTGCTGTCATCTGCCATCTTAGCTTTTTTGGATAAGATTTTTGCTGTCATCTGCCATCTTAGCTTTTTTGGATAAGATTTTTTGGCGATGACAACTTTAAGTGCACCATTTACTCTGCTGCCTGTCCCAACCCTTCTTTCAATTTCCTTCTCCACTCTCCCATCCTTTGTAAACATATTTCCTAAATAAACAAATTCATCCACTTGTTCCTGATTTTCACCATTCACACTAATGTTACAGACTGTCATGTTTTCTTCTTTTTCGAAACCTTGGACTTACTTACATTCATCGTCAATTCGTATCGCTTGCCTACCCCATACATACTAGACACCAGGGCTTGATTCATGTTCGTTGTCTGCAAGTAGCACAGCGTCGTCCGCATACAACAAACAGCTTACTGACACACCGTTCATTTTTGCACCTGCATCCAACCCTTTCAGCTCTTTTATACAAGAATACAGCTCATTTATACGCAAGATCTATATAAATGTAAAGAAGAAGAGGAAAATACATGTTATAAATGAAACCTTACTTGGGATATTAATACACTGTAGAAAAGTAACTTATAAAGAATTTGGAATTAATATATGCGGTTAATTTTCTATCTAAGGAATACTCGAGCCAGAGATCGAACTTCACCCCAATTATCGGTTATTTCGATGAAGAATTTTCAAACAATTGAGTGATTTTCAAATTCAATATAAATTCTTTTTAGCTTTATCTCGGGGCGCCCTGGAAAAAGGGACTCGATAACATTCCGATTGATTTTATTGAAGTTTTGACAGTTCAGTGACTCCGTAAGTTTTCTACTATAAACGAAAGTGTCATTTTATCTGAAATTTTGAGCGTTAAATGAAAATGCGGTCGTTGAGAATAATGTTTCAGAAATTTTGGAGGAATTACACAAAGGAATTTGAGTAATTCCGCTCTACGTTGAAGGCTACTACGCAGTGGAGATTCGTTTTTTTCTGTTAAGAGATAAAGATCATAAATAATCGCGGAAGCCTAAATAATAATAAAACAAACGTATTGTATTTAATAAAATGAGAACCTTAATCCTAATTTGAAACTACGACAACGAATGATTAAATGTTAAATATGGTCTGTTCTACTATATGTCTGTGAAACTATAATAATAATAATAATAATAAATTGGATAATTTTTAAAGCGCCATTTTTATGAATTGCTCATCTCAAGGGCGCTGTAGAAGATGCTCCGTTTTATCAGGCTGTAACTCTTAATGTTTTGGCACATAGTAAAAGTTTACAAATTATTTCCAAGAATTTGGGCGTTCCCTCATAAATCATCCTGTTGCACTTCACACAATTCACTGGACACTCGGACACTCGGACACACATGTGGCAACCATCTTTGAGGTCTCGACTCGGAAATAGCCGTTTAGAGACGTTTACACGATGCACTTTATATTAAAAACTTTCACGTATTTCAACTTAATTTGTTCTTTTCACTGAAACTATACGTAAATAATTAATTTTGGATACACAGATTTGTTTGGATTCATTAAAAGGTGATAATAGATGTTAAATAGACGCAAATGGAGTACTCAGACCCTCAAAATTTTATTTAAATGGGGAGCTATTTGAAAAAACGTCCGGCAGCTACAGAGCGCCAGGACCTATGTGTCTGTGAATGAAAGAATTTTTAAATAACATAGAAGACCGAGGAAAACATGGCATGACCAAATTAATCAAATATTAAAAGTTGGTCATGTCAGAAGCCGGAAGAATCGACGTGCGTGTATGACTCGATGTATGAATGTGGAGGAAGCTAGAGAGGTATGCCAGGATAGAGTAGTGTGGCGGTCCATTCTCTCTGCCTACCCCTGCGGGGAAACGGCGTGATGGTTTGTTGTTGTTGTAGAAGTTTCCGTCACATACCCGAGGCTGTTATAGGGCGTAGCGGCGCCCTTTTGTCAGCCTCGCTCGTACACTCTCTGGGCCTTCCCCCGGTCCATCCGGGACTTACAATTAAAGACGCAACAATAAGGGGGTGCCAGACCACATTTAATTTACCCTATTTTACTTTTATGCTCCGCTATAATTTATTGAATAAATAAGCATAATATATAATATATGAGCATTTCAGAAACGTTATATAAATGATTAAAAGAAAAATACACCACAGGTGTATACAGCGGGAAGCACAGGAGAGGCAGAGGAGAAAAATGTGTGGTAGGAAAAATTGTGGAGTACAGTTTGTGACATGTAGAACAAAGGACGTGGTTTAGGAAGCATTTCATAATATTAAATAAAAATCACTGCATAAATTATTATAATGACCGAGAGGGAGAGGAACGAGGCCCGTAAGAACTGTTTGAAGGCGTTTGAGATGTGGATATACCGCAGAATGCTCCGTATACCGTATACCGATAGGGTCAGTGCTGCAGACGTATTACAGAGATCCAGATCCAATAGAGCGGTGTTGTCGAGTGTGAAAGTTAGAAAGGTCTCATATTTGGGTAATGTGGTAGGGGAGAGAAATACAACCTCCTTCGACTGTTATAATGAGCAAAGTAGAGGGACGACAGGGAGTTGGTAGAAGGCAGTTGTCCTGGCTGCGGAACATAAAATATTGGACAGGAATGACCGAAGTCTAGAACAGAGATGCCTTTGCTGCAGTGATCGCCAACGTTGGGAGGATCTGAAACGGCACTGGGAGAAGATTGTATGACCAACGGTTTTTAGGTTAAAGCTTACAGGTGGCGACACACAAATATTATTATTTTGTTGAATCGCTTTTTACATCATAAGAGAGCTAGCGAAATCGATGTAAAGGGTACAGCTATCATATTGATTCTCATGACATGTAATAGGTAGCTAATCTATTGCCATTTTATTGTCACGTTAATTCTGCACCAGACCAAAGACACTGACAATCACATAGCCATTGGCGGGAATCGAACACGGGGCTTTAGGGGTGTCAGTCAAATCACTTACCACTCGGCCACGTAGGTCGTCTTTACCATAAATACGAGTATATTTATAGTCGTAAGAAAACGACCGGGTTCGATTTGATTTTTTGTTCTGTCATACAGAATCAACCTGCCTTTACTGATGCCGGTAGGAAGAGCAATTCGGACGTTGAATTTAATCGTTAATAAGGATTCGGGAAATTTTAGTGTCAGTAAGGCAGTGTATATAAAAAATAGGGGTTTTCATTAGGAACGTTCGAAGTTTGTCATGTTGTAGTAGCCATGTTGTTGAAGTCGAAACCGGTTTGTTTAACAAAAATAAAATGGTGTAAAAACAAGTAAAACTGTTTTAAATTTATTTTTGAAAATAATTACATATTTTATGCTTAGAAACACCCTGCAATGAGTTAATTAATTGAGTTTGTGTTAAAATAGCGATAAAATAAGCAATATAACGGAGTATTTTATCATTACAAATTCATTTAATTACTTTAGAATCACTAGTAACATTAAGAGATTGAATTATTGGACCATCCGTTGTTGAGACAAACTTGAGACTTATATTATAATCTCATTTCTAACTGTAATACTCATATTTCAACTTTCATTCAAAGTTCTCATTTTTGTGAGGTCCACAAAGCAGAAATACGCAGTGGTTTGGAATTCAACTTCTTTGTGGACCTCACAAAAGCCTTTGAAAGGGTACAATTAAAATATATAATTAACATTCTGATTCAAAAGTCTGTTCCTCCAGAAATTATTAATACAACCAGAGATTTAAATATGAGAGGCAACACCGGAATTAGTTGCGATTATGAACTAAGTAAAACAATCCCCGTACTGACAGGTATACGAGTACGACAAGGAGACAGACTAAGCCCTTTTCTGTTCAATCTGATAATGGATAAATTTATAAAGGTACCCAATCGCTACAACTGGGATATAAAATGGGAGAGCAAATTGTCAATGAGGTATGTTATGCAGACGATGCTATAATCATAGCTGAAAACAATAATGACCTACAAAAAATGCTAGACAGACTACATCACGCCTGTAAGAAATACAACATGACGATCTCTATCGAAAAAACAAAATATATGACCTTTTCCAAAACACCCAAAACATGTAACCTGGTTATAGAAAATCAACCCATAGAACAGGTCAGGACCTTCAAGTATCTTGGCATAGACCTGGTGGGGGAGCCGATCTGCGGGAAGAAATACAAGCCCAAGTAAACAAGGCAGCTCCAATCTCTGGTACTCTAAAATCCACAATATGGAAAAACAAAGACATGGCCATTAAGAGTAAGATGAGAATCTATAAAGCAAGCGTAAGACCAATAACATATGGCGGCGAAGCAAGGGCAGACACAGTAAGGGCCAAACAAGTTTTGAGGACTTTCGAAATGAAGACACTGAGGACGACAGCAGGCAAGACACTGGGGAATCGCGTGAGGAACACTAGAATAAGAGAGATATGTGAGGTTGGGGATATTATAAGATGGAGCAGACAGCGAAAAAGTGACTGGTACGGTCATGTTCAATGAATGGACACCACCAGACTCCCCTATATTATATTCATAATCAACCTCATGGGACTCGTCCTTGTGGAAGACCTCCTAAAATATGGAAGGACAGCTGGGAATCTACCTCACAGGAGGAGCAACACTCTGGAGAACACCACATAGGTCTACAATAAGGAAGAAGAAGAAGAAGAAGAAGTTCTCATCTTTGTTTTCAATTTAGTTTTCGTTTTCGTTCTCATTCTCTTCCTCCTACTCGTTCTCATTTTTATTCTCAATCTATAATAGTTATCAAGATTGTTCTTGTTTTGTTCTCGTTCTTGTCTATTATTCTCATTCCTGTTCTCGTTCTCATTCCCCTCTTTGCTATCGTTCTCGTTGCGCCATCTCTACATGTGGGATTATGGTAGGCATCCGTGGCACTATCCCACGGCATTTCTGTTAGGAATGCTTGAAACCAATTCATTACAGCTTCGAAGAGATGGGCATCTCATTACCCATTTATTTAAATTAATCAGAGGATATTTCGAAAACTCGGCCGTGCTAGAGGATGTTGGTCTTTTTGTCCCTGATAGATTTCTCCGACAGCGACAGCACAGATTGTTTTACCTACCGGCTACCAGAACCAATCTGCCCCTGGTGACACCGGTGGGTAGAGCAATTAGTCTACTGAACGCGGTCTCCTCGGATATCGACGTTTTTCATATTCAGTTTATCAGTTTTCAGTTTATCAGTTTATCAGTTTATTTCATTTCATCAATAGACATTACAAAATTAATTTTTAAGGCATCTATTGAGAACAGGTAAAATAATATATTGGTAAAATAATAATATACTACCAGAAACGCATGAGAGATGGTTGAACATTAGGAAGACAGGATACCCTCCAGAATTATGAGTATTTGCCTTCTGAACGTACTTTCACTGATATGAAAGACGTCGATTTCCGAGGAGACCGCGTTCAGCAGATTGATTGCTCTTCCCACCGGTGTCACCAGAGCCAGGTTGGTTCTAGCGGCGGATAGGTAAAACAATCTATGCTGGCGCTGTCGGAGATATCTGTCGGGAACAAAAAGACCTACACCCTCCAGCACGGCTGAGTTTTCAAAATATCCCCTAATAAGCCTAAAGAAATGGGTTATGAGAAACCCGTCTCTTCGAAGCTGCAGAGAATTAGACCCCAACATTCCCAAAAGAAACGCTGTGGGATAGAGCCATGGATAGCTACCATACTCCTTCATGTAGAGATACCTCAGAAATTTTTTCTGAACCCTCTCCAGCATAAGGGAATATCTCGCCTCGTGCGGACTCCATATCACAGAACCACTTTCGAGTCTGCTCCGAACCAATGAATTGTATAGTACTCTGAGCACATTGGGATCTCTGAAAACCCTTCCGGTCCGAATTATGAAGCCCAACATCTTCAGCGCAATGCCACAAATTCTCTCAACATGAGCATGAAAGGTTAATCTACTCTCATAGATGACCCCGAGATCTCTCATAGTGGATACATGTGCCAACTGCTGGTTATTCATCGTGTATCTATGATATATAGTTCTCCGTGCTCTCGTAAAAGATAACATTACGCACTTAGAGACATTGAATTTCATATGATTACTGTGACTCCAGGTAACAATATTATTAATATCCGACTGAAGGCGTAGACAGTCGTCAGGATTATTTATGTCTAGGAATAATTTCAGGTCATCGGCAAATAAAAGAAATCGCGAGAAGTTTATTACCTTCGCAATATCGTTTATGAATATAGTGAAGAGGAGTGGGCCAAGGTTCGAACCCTGTGGCACCCCTGAATAAACAAAAAAAGGTTCCGATTGAAAAATTCCGTACGAGACGAATTGTTTCCTCCCCTCAAGGTAACTAGTGAAAAGCATAATAAGTTGAGAAGAGAAACCAATTTGAGATAGCTTTGCTATAAGAATGTCATGGTTCACAGTATCAAATGCCTTTGAGAAGTCATTATATGAACAGTCAACTTGGTGACCATTGTCCAAGGCCCTTGTTATGTATTCTGTGAAGACCATGAGATTTGTTTCAGTAGAGCGCCCCTTCCTGAACCCATGTTGTTCTGTTATAATATATGGGTCAACTCTGGGAAATATCAATTTATGTAGAATAGATTCGAATAGCTTGGCTGGAGCCGACAGTATTGCTACAGGTCTGTAGTTTTCGACTGACTCTTTTGTTCCGCTCTTGAAGATAGGACTGATCCTAGAAACTTTCCAGAGATCAGGAAAAGTATTTGTACTTAACGATAGGTTAAATAAAAAGTACAGCGGATATATTAAGAGCTCAGAGCAGCCTTTAAAGAAGAAGATGGGAAGAAAATCCGGACCAACCGAGTGCGAATTCTTCATTGCTTTGATGGATGATTTAATATCATTTGTGTCTATGTTAGATATGTCAAAGCTATGAGCGCACTTACTGGTATTGAACCGGTCGCTGAATTTAAATTAAGCCGCGGGGGAATATTGCTATAGACAGATTGAAAGTGCTTAGCGAATGCGTTCGCTATGTTTGCGCCCTCAACCTCTCTATCCCCATGCATCATGGTATTTAGGATGCCACCGTCTTTACGTAGGCTTTTTATGTAGTTCCAGAAAGTCCCGGGGTCATTCATAAGATCGCCCTCAATGGTGCTTACATATGCTCGAAAGGCTGACCGAACATTCCGTCTCACCACCGAGCGGTGCTTACTGAAAAGTTCATACTCATCCCGAGAGCCAGTGGCCTTCCACTTCACATGATGTGCATGTTTGATCTTAATTTCCGCGATGATTTCCCTAGAAAACCACCTCGGATATCTCCGTCCACCATTGCTCACGCGTTTTCTGGGAAAGCACATATCAAATAAACTGTAAATCACACTATAAAAATATTGTAAGGCATCATTTACGGAGGACAAGTTGTACAGGTCACTCCAGTCAAGTTGAGTCATCAGCTGGTATAGCTTCAGAAAATCACCCTGACCGAAGTTCCATCCCCTGAAGATTTCATCATGCCGCGGTACTCTGGTTATATTAGGATTATTTTTACCAGAGCACTCAAACTCCAATGCGGGATGATAATTATCCTCAGGTACTAATGGAGACACTGATCTAGAAACCTGCAATTTGATATTGCTCAAAATCAAGTCCAAGGTTCTGAAATCAGAATTCAAAATGCCATTGTGCTGCGCAAGCCCAAAGACCGCGCATAGGTACTCCAAGTCTTGCTGGACATTGTCGATCCCATGAGCGGAGTGTAGGTTAAAGTCGCCCATCACGATGACATTTTTACCTCCGACCAGATTGAAATTTGTATGCATCGCATCAAAGAAATGTTTATAGACTACCCAATTAGACCCCGGAGGAATGTATGTTACACAAATAAAAATTATATTTCTAAGTCCAGTCAGTTTTACCCATAGGTCCTCATTGATTGATTCAAGATTTGAGACACGCTCAGCCCTCAGCGCATCCCTCCTCTCAATCGCCAATAAGCAACCGCCACCGCGAGTGCGGCTGCCACTGTTTTCCCGATCTCTACGAAACACATAGTAGTTCTCTGTATCAAAAAGCTCCGAGGAGATGACGCTCGAATTCAGCCAAGTCTCGGTGAGAGCGATTACGTTAGCATCACTCACCGAAACATTGGAGAAAAATTTTGCGCATTTCGTTCTCAATCCACGAACATTCTGATACAGGAAGGATACGTGATTTGGCGAACCGAGTCAGCTGGCTCTCGGAAGTCGCGGAGCCGAAACAGCGGTCTGCCACTCCTTGATGAAGGAACGGCGAGGCCAGTGCTTAGGCTCTAGAACCTCCGAGATAACCGAACTCGGTATTCCGACTTTAAACGATGCATAGGAACTTCCTTCCTTGGGCTTAATCTTATGCACCGTATATGATGCCTCACACAAACTGTTCAGATATGCGGACATTTCATCAGCCGAGGTTTCGGGGTGGAAGGGAAGAAAATGATAGTATTTAAGCCTACAGGTAGAGGAAGAGGATGGGAAGGGGGGGGAATTGTCAACCCTCCGAGAACCTCGGACTGTGGCAGGCCGTCTCCTTGACACGACACTCCACGGGCCACCATCACCGGCCGCCTGCCCGTCGACGACCAGCGGCGCAGAGGTTGTCCCCACAGCGACATTTAATGGCTTAAGGGGTACTGACGGAGCGAGCTCTTTCCGGGAATCACGGACGTCGGTTGTCGCGTTCGCAGATTTTTTCGCAACTGACACTCCGGATATAGGGCGTTTCCCTTTAATCGCAGCATTCCCCTGAGCCACCCGTGATGCCTGTGCAGCATACGTAGTAGGTGGTGTAGCAGTTTGCGGCGACGGTGTTCCACCCTCCCCTGTATGTGCTGCCGCGCGTACAGCGGCACGTGTTGAGGTCCGCGTAGCCGGACGGGATAGAGTTCGCAGTCCATTGCTCACGCCAGCCGCAGCGTTAGGAGCCGAAGGGCCCGCTCGTGAATCGTCAGCAGTCCTCGGTAGCACCGGGCCTGCCGTAGTCAGAGGGGCCGTGGCAGAGGGGCGATGACAGTCGCACACTTTTAACGTTTCGACAAACGTTGTAAGCTTGTCGAGTTTGGTATGCAGCTCGTGAATTTGCTGCAGGAGGTTGTCTGATGTTGGCACATCCATGGCAGACAGGTCACTCGATTTACAGCCTTCACGTGTTAAAGGAAATCGCGCACAAAGAATGCACAAATTTTGTAAAAAATATAAAAACTGTATACACTTGATTTAAACGCAGAATCTTCTTTAGAAATACAGAGTTTAAGTTGGGTCGATAGATATATGGGACCCTAATAAATTTGCACTCGACGCAGTTTGCACAAAAAAAAAAATAACACGTGTTTGGGTTCGGTGCCTAGCACGTTGCACGTTTGTATGACGAAACTGATTTTAATGCAGAATAGCGATGCAGTTATTTGTTATAAAAACACTATTTTATGCACTTAATCACTAATTCATATATACAATCAGTACCGGGTTATACTAAGTGAGAGATGGGCTGAATTATAGATCAATCGGTCTAAAGAAACCCGAGATATTAGGAAAAATGTAGGAGCTACTCCAAAATACGCCCGGAGGCTGAAATGGTTAAGGACTATATTAGTGAAGGTACGTTCAGGAGACAAATACTCTTGACTTTAGAAAGTATCTTGTCTTCCTAATATCGAACCATCTCTAATGCGTTCCTGGTACTATGTTGTATTTTTATAATATTTTATCTGTACTCAGTAGATGCCTGAAACATTTTCCTGTTTGTAATGTCTTTTGAGTTAATAAACTGATTTGATTTGATAATTTCAAAATGTAATAATCTTTTAAGCTTAACGTGTGTTTTGAATATAAAATTTTGTTATAGAAAATATTGCTTTGTTTAAAAACGGCATAGCTTCAAATTACAGTTACGGTATTCTTAATCGCGATATACTCTTATAAGTTAATTTAAGCTGACTAACTCTGGTAGTTACTGAAGGCGTACACTTGCGTCGCCGCATTCTCCCATACTTCGTTTAGAGGGTATTTAGGTTTACCGAAGGGCGTGTTCATAAGCACACGTGAATATTTTATGTTTCCTGTTTTTATCCGTTAACTTCGGAAAGTTACATGCAAGCCTTTTGCGCTGTGATGTTTATATTTTATGATGCGGAGTCATGCGTACGCCGGAAGGAATTCCATACGACCGTAATAATTTCGTTTCATAATTTTTAAAATAATTTTTAATATGCCCATTCAAAATGTTATTATCATTTTTTTTAAATCTCTTCCGATTACAATTACATTGTCTTCTTCTTCTTCCTTGTTGTAGACCTATGTGGCCTGTTCTCCAGACCGTTGCTACTCCTATGAGGTAGACTCCCAGCTGTCCTTTCATCTTTTAGGAGGTCTTCCACGAGGACGAGTCCCATGAGGCTGATTATGCAATGCAATATAGGGAAGTCTGGTGGTGTCTATTTTTTTTCGCTATCTGCTCCATCTTATAATATCTTCAACCTCACATATCTCTCTTATTCTGGTGTTCCTCGAGCGATCTCTCAGTGTCTTGCCTGCTATCGTCCTCAGTGTTTTCATCTCGAAAGTCCTCAAAACTTGTTTGGTCGTTACTGTGTCTGCCCTTTCTTCGATGTCATATATTGGTCTTACGCATGCTTTATAGATTCTCATCTTACTCTTAATGGTCATGTTTTTGTTTTTCCATATTGTTGGTTTTATAGAAAAGAAAGTGGAAAAAACAGTGTTTTAATTCGTCATCGTGAGCATCACAACGTCACCTGAGAGTAAGAAGGTTCCAACTGACAAAAGTAAAAAGCTGAGAAAAATGAAGTCAAAGTTTTGTAGGTTTCGGGTGTGTGTCTTGGAATAAAGGGGTTTTATTCCAATTTCCAGAGATTCTTTTACCGAGAAACGTGTAAATTTTGTCTAACAACAGTTGGAATAATAAAGTTCTAAGTTTAAATGAATTATTCTTCAGTGAATCGTGTGTTTTGAATGATCAGATGGAACTTGATTATTTTCGTAACATCAAAATGATGATACTATTACATGTTTTTTTTAATTGTACGTATAGATAAGGTTAGTAAGAACCCTTTTCACGAAAAAAAGCCAAATGTGAAATTTTGTTAGTTGGAACCCTCTTACTCTCAGGTGACGACAAAGTAAAGGTAAACATAGACGTAACAAATTACGATTGTAAAAAATAACATTGGCATGACACAATAATGGTTGGTGGTTAAGGTGGCGGGTGATAGAAACAAAATACAAATGAAGTTCTTTTGAATTCCGTTTAATTACAACGCAAAGCAACCACGTGGTTAGATGTTTTAGGGTAAATTATAGTGAACAGGAATTTCAGTTATTTTGAACAACAGAGCTACTGGAATTGCGTACAATGTAATAACAGCTTTGCGTATTTAGATTATAAAATATTTCGTTATTGTTTGATATAACCCACATGACATACTCTACTTTCATACATTGTGACATGCAAACTCGTCGACTTTTTTTTGCTATGTTTTCCAAACTCTTTAACAATTCTCTCATTCATTCCTTCTATAATATATGTAAAAAAAACATAGTGTTGAAATTTATAGTTTCTTGACCATTATGAATAACAATGAAATTAATGAAATATGCCTGGCCTATCAAATCAATCAAATATTAAATGTCGGTTATGTGAAGAAAAATCGACGTGCGTGCATGACACGATGTATGAATGTTGAGGAAGCAAGATAAATTTGTCAGTAAAGAACAGTGTGGCTCTCCATTCTTTCTGTCTACCCCTTCGGGGAGACAGAAAAACAATAAACATTCGTCAGATCATGTAAACAATTTTATAATATTTAAGTATCTTTTTAATAATATATGTATCACTGAAGAAGGACTGGTTGTCCGAAACATGTCTATGTAATTGTATAAAAAAACTAATAAAGTGTATAAAAAATAGAAATAAAGCAATTACAACACAGAGTATGGCGAATATAGAAGAAAAAATAAATAAATATTTACTGTTTAATTTTTTCAACACTGTTATATTATTACATTTGTTTTAATTATAAACTTCTTTAGAATGACGAGACAGCTGTTTTGCCAACGCGCGTTGTTTGTAACACCTGATGATGCCAACATCGGTTGGCGAAACAGCTTTCGCAACATTCTCAAGAAGTGTATAATAAAAAAATGTGATATGATAAATGTGTTGTACTCGTAGTTTTAATTTTTAATAATATAATACATTGTTTTGGCGGAAATACTTTGATATTTCAACATTATTAACTGTTAAAATAGAAGGGCGGAATGGGGAATGTTGTCAACATAAAGCGATCGCTTAATCCAACCAATGTCAGATCATAAGTCCTGTAAGCGCCTCGACTACCATATTCTGTTCCCAGAAAACAATTTACATCTTTGTCTCTATTGAGATACAATTAATCGTTATAAAAAAATCATTTACCCGCAATGGGTAAAATCCAGTATTTGTATACTCGTACATTCAAAATGTTGTATAAAAACTGGTCCAAGTTAAAAGCATAAAAATTGCAGAGAAATCTCCAGGCGTTGTCTAGCACTGTACGATAATTGCATAGTCTTTCACATTGCATTAATAAAGATTTCTGCTTAATGCTTACACCTAATCTTAATAATTGGTGCTAGTGTTGATTGAACTAAAAAATGTGAAGTGTTCCTCAACATTGTAGCATATATGCATCTTCCGAAAAATTGTCAGACGTGGTGGTCGTAAGAAGTGAGGAATGGGGAATGTTGTTAACATAAAGCGATCGCTTAACCCAACCAATGACAGGTCATAAGTCCTGTAAGCGCCTCGACCACCATATTCTGTTCCCAAAAAACAAATTACATCTTTGTCTCTATTGAGATACAATTAATCCTTATAAAAAATCTTTGTTATAAATATCACAATTTATTATATTTTTCGCGACATCTGTTTCGCTAAAATATGTTAGCATCGTCGGGTCTTACAATCAACTCATTGATTAAAAGTTGATTATAAGACCTGACGATGCTATCAGTTAGCGAAACAGCTGTCGCGACAAAATATAATCAATTGTGATATTTATAATATTTTTTTTATTTAAACAGTTAATGTTAAAGTATCATAGTGTTTCGGTCAAAACAATGGATTATTTAATAAACATGTACGTAATATAATGAGGCTATCGTTAAAATGCCCTTATGTTACTGAAATGGGTAAATCTCGAGATGACATGAAGTTAACATTACGTGTATATAATATTAATACGATTTGCGTGCTAGAAGTATATTTCAAAAATATTTTCACTCCCTTATAATATTTGTCTTCATGGCATAAACCCACGAACTTGAATTAGAAAATAACAGCTGAAAAATTGTGGGTAGGTACGAGTATTTAAGGGGTAAGGGGCAGTCAGAGGTATGAAAAAACAAGTATTAATTTTTTTTGTGATGTCAACCTAAAGATGCCAACATCGCATGACGAAACAGCTGTCGCGACATTCTGAAGAAGTGTATAATAAATAAAAATGTTTAAAAAATCTTCTACTTAATGCTTAAAAATACAATCTTCATAGATGGCGTTAGTGTGTAGATTGAAAAAACTACCATGTAAAGGGTGGTCTTGCAGATTAACATATATACAACTTCCAAAAAATTGTCAGACGTGGTGGTCATAAGAAAAAATGTGGAATGGGGAATGTTGTATTTCATAAAGCGTGCGCTTAACCCAACCAATGACAGGTCATAAGTCCTGTAAACACCTCGATTAACCATATTCTGTTTCCAATTTGCATCTTCGTCTCTATAAGGAAAAAAATATTCCTAAAATATAAATGTGATACGAGTATTATAACTTATAACAGTGTTGCAAATTTAACACTTAAAACAAGTGACTTATAACTTCTTATAACTTCTTGCAAGTTCATCTAAAATCATTCAAATAAAATAAAAATTACGTAATAGTTAATCTTATCAAGTGCCTGATTGAAGGATTTTTTTTAAAACTTATATTTTTTATAAACAATAATAAAGAGCATATGACAAATATTGAAGAAATTGGAGATACTATATTATGTTTAAACTTGATTTGAACCAATTTTGAAAAAATATATATATGAAGTTATCGCCATATTTGTTGGACCCTGTTCCATAAGTAGTGCTTTGCGGTGACCATTATAACTTCTTACAGGTTTATCTAAAATCATAGTTAATCTAAGTTTAAAAAAACCTTCGTTCAGGCACTAGATTAAATATTACGTGATACTTTTTTATGAATGATTTTAGATGAACTTGTAAGAAGTTATAATGGTCACTGCATTATGGAACAGGGTCCAACAGATATGGCGATAACTTCATGTACAATTTTATTCTCAAATTTGGGTCAAATCCAGTTAAAACATAATATAATAATTTTATGTTGTTAGTTTTATAAAATATATTAAATTACTGTCATTTTTTTAATTAAAAAAAAATAAGTTTTTTTCATACCTCCGACTGTCTCTAATCCCTTAAGATATCGATTTAACGCTAGGTGCTCTTTCCGGTATATACAAAGATTCACTTTATATTACAGTAGAACGTCGTTTATCCTGACGTCAGCTAACCGGAACGTCAATTATCCGGACAAGGTGACATGATAAAGCGTTCTGTACCATGACCTATCTATCTATCATGGTTTGAAGAGCAAAAGAAAGCAGCTCAACTCAATTGCTTTTGCAATTGTGGAATTCCATAATGATGAATTTTTATGAATTAAAACACAATTTTTTCCCACTTTTGAATTTATTTTTCTCGACAAGTTTCGAAGGTTTGCACCTTCATCATCGGCAGAATGATATAAACTAACCAAAATTATTACAACATTGTAATAATTTTGGTTAGTCTATATCGTTCTCCCGATGATGAAGGTGTAAGCCTTCGAAACATGTCGAGTAAAATAAACTAAAAAATGGAAAATAACAACAAAAAATTCTAACCGATCGTGATTATGGCCTGACATATTTCGATTTTTAGATTTATTTCTAAAAACGACGCTTTGAAAATAAACATATTATTATTATTTTTATTATAAAGATATAAATGGGTAAGAAATATATATAATACCATGTGAAAAGTTTTATTATTTTTGATATGACAAAAAATTCAATTGCAAATGTAGCGTTTACGAGTATATTACATGTTATAGATATGTTAATTTTATTCAATTTGATATGGAATGTACAAAATTTGATCAAATAATATTGTAGCTGAAATGTTTAGTTTATGCATATTTTTTGCTCTCCTGTAAAATTGTGTCTGAGTGAGTTATAACCTACTCCATCACAATACTGATATATTTTGCTAGCTTCTAAATTACCAATGACTAAGGGGCGGTCATGTTTGAAGTCTGGATGATATATGAATATCGTAGTGTCCAAAGAGGACGTTGAAAGCTGAAAATAAGTAGATGTTTTTAAAACCTTTGCCTTAGCCTTTGCTTTGGAATTTGTCAATTAAAATTATTAAAATGTATGATTAGAATAATCCATTCCTTTGGCGGAAGCACTTTGATATTTCAACATAATTAACTGTTTAAATAAAAAGACTTTGTTATAAATATCACAATTGACTATTTGATGGTTGAGGTTTTGAATTCTTCTTCTTATTCTTCTCCTTATAGACCTTTGGTCTGTTCCTGAAATCAGGCTGGCCTCTCTTGGGAGGTTGACTCCCAACTATCTCTCCATCTCTACGGCGGTCTTCCGGGGGGACGGCAGCCGGCAAGAATCTGACGTGCCACAGCGTGTGGGATTCTGGTGGGATCCATCCTCTGCACGTGCGCGTTTTAGTATCTTCTGCGTTGTCTGCCCCATCTCACGACTTCCTCCACCTTGCAGATCTCGTATTCAATTTAACTTGTATTTAATTTATATAAATTAAATCCTAGTAAAACCACTAAACAATCGTGTTTACTATTATAAATATACAATTGACTATACTTTGTAGCGATAGCTGTTTCGCTAACCGATGTTTGCATCGTCAGGTCTTACAATCAACGACATGCCTTACAATCAGTTGATTGTAAGACCTGAAGGATCTAACGATGCTAACATCGGTTAGCGAAACAGCTGTCGCGCCAAAATATAATCAATTGTGATATTTATAACCAAGTTTTTTAAATTTAAACAGTTAAAAATGTATGATGTTTCCATCAGAGAATTTTAGTTTTAATGTTGATAATGAATGTCTTAATTAATTTCATTTTATCTTAAATATGGTTAACTTTTGCATAGTGACTTGCAATACATAATTCATAGTAATAACCCCTCCCCTACAACCTTCTGAAAGGAATATAGGTTCAATAACCAATAACCCTGTATATTGCAATGAATTCAAATTACTTTAAGACCATATGTATTATTTTACACAGTTCACTTATCACAACATTCCGTAGTGCATTTTTACACCAGAAAACATTGAAGTATGCATTAGAGAACAATACTCGCAAGTCAAACCGAGAAATTTCATTCTATTGTGTATATTCATAGTACCGTAGAAGCATAGCGTAGTCAAGATATCCTAGTACGTTCTACGCCGTAGCCATATGGCAGATTATTTCATGTCGAATTGGATACTCGTAGACCAGTAATAAGATTTGCTTCCCGACAGAAAGAAACGTAGTACTACCGACCCCATATCTGCTGCGGAAATCCAATTTTATTTTCGTTGATTGGTTTGCGTCTCGGCTTATTTATTTGTGGACCTGTAGTGAATACAGAGCTAAAAGTCAATGTCAATCGTGCTTGAAGATATAATGAAGCTTTGTTTCTTCCTGCGCATTGATAACATTTTTGTATTTGACTTTTCGCATTAAATTATCGTTTAAATATTCGTTTATTAAATTTAAAGCTATTCCTTTTTACAATGTAAGTGAAGACAGTAAAACCTTGATATAACGGACCTCTTTTTAAAGAACTTCGGATTTAACGGACAAAAAAATCTGGTCACATGTAAAATTAAATTAAAAACGTCCTGTTAATATAATACAGGCTTAAATTCAAGTGTCGCCGCATGTAAACTATTTTTAGCCATGATAATCACGTCATACATCTAGCACTAGAATTTTAACCCATAATGCTGAGGATGGAATTGAAGATGGCGAAGAAGAAGAAACAACACTGCCAAAAATCAAGTTATTATTATTATTATTATTATTTTGTTGAATCACTCTTTACATCATGACAGCATGAACCAAATCGATGTAAATGTTATTAGAGCTATCTATCGACATTTTATTGTCACATGAATTCTACGCCAGACCAAAGACAGTGTGACAATCACAATGCCCTTGCCGGGAATCGAACTCGGAACCTTCGGGGTGGCAATCGATTCACTTACCACTCGGCCACGAAGATCACATCTCGACGATCTAATAATATTTATTGACTGTTCGTCAGATAACGAAGTTCCACTATTTTATATACATTTTCATAATTTTAGATATTTGATAAAAAAAAACATCAAACTTCTAAAGTGCAAACAAAATTTGATTCCTTTTTTAAAGCAGGATTACCATGCGCGTCGATATCAAACAGCACTTTCACTTTACGACGAGTGTCCAAAGACAATAACTAGAATTTTGTTTGTGTTTTGTATTGTTTATTTAAATCTAAATACTCGTACATTGTACATATTTCTAATTTTCTTTTTTATACACTTTATATATACAACACTTATATTAAAAAAATAAAATTATATAGACATGTTTCGGACAAACAGCCCTTCTTCAGGAAAGATACTCTTCTCAGTTGATTATGTTTATCATTAGTTACCTCGAGGGGAGAAAACAATACGTCTCATACGGAATTTTTCAATCGGAACCTTTTCTTGTAAATTCAGGGGTGCCACAAGGTTCAAACATAGGGCCACTTCTCTTCACCATCTTCATAAATGATATTGCGAAGATGATAAACTTCTCGCGATATCTTTTATTTGCCGATGATCTGAAATTATTCCTGGAAATTAAAAATCCTGAAGACTGTCTTCGCCTCCAGTCGGACATCAATAATATTGTCAACTGGAGTCACAGAAATCAAATGCAATTCAATGTCTCTAAATGCGTTATGCTATATTTTACTAGAGCATTGAAAGCTGTGTATTATAGATACACAATGAATAACCAGCGACTAGCACATGTATCTACGATGAGAGATCTCGGGATCATCTATGAGAGTAGGCTGACTTTTTGTGCACATGTTGAGAAGATTTGTGGCACTGCACTGAACATGTTGGGCTTTGTCCCCGATAGATATCTCCGACAGCGACAGCACAGATTGTTTTACCTACCGGCCGCCAGAACCAATCTACCTCTGGTGACACCGGTGGGAAGAGCAATTAGTCTGCTGAACGCGGTCTCCTCGGAGATCGACGTCTTTCATGTTAGTGAAAGTACGTTCAGAAGGCAAATACTCTTAATTCTGGAGAGTATCCTGTCTTCCTAATGTTGAACCATGTCTCATGCGTTTCTGGTAGTATACTATACATAATATATTATTTTACCTGTTCTCAATAGATGCCTTAAAAATAAATGTTGTAATGTCTGTTGATGAAATAAACTGATTTGATTTGATTGATTGATATGTATACCAGTCCTCTCGGCTAGGTCCGATGGACCCGCTGACCAACTACAGGTGCGGTCCTCCATTCATATTAGGGGTTGTGCGTTGAACTTACTATCCAACCACATAAAAAATACATAGTAACGAGACCTTCTACTACGAAATAACTTTTTAAAAAATTGTGAGCTTTAGTGATATGCGAATTGCGGGTATACTTTTAAATGTGCGTACCTCAAAGTTACTTGTTACATGTCTGACGAAAATGTGAAGGTATGAACAGGTATCAAAATAATGAATTACCTGTTCCACGCCCACTTATCCCAATTCTTTTGCTACGTTTCTCTTATAATATTAATAAGCCTTTTTAATTTCAAATCGGGACAATTCAAGCTGATAATGTGTTCATCCAAGCGTGACTTTTCCGACTTTACAAAGGACAAAGGGCTAAAGGACTCAATGGATGGTTTGGCAACGATTACAATTACCTAATTTTATAAAATTCCTTTTGTTCAAAATGATAAATGAAGTGGATTCCCTATTAAAAATGTTAAAATATAATTTTTATACCTTTGTGATATTATACGAAAAGTAATGGTTCTTTGTGAATGAAATATATTGTTTTTCTAAATGTCAAATATATAACAGACGAAAGAGTATGTAGGTAGGTATATGATTTATGAAATTAAAATAAATAAAATAACTTCGTTAAACCTTTATAAAGTTGTGATATTTAGTTATTTATTTTTTAAACTAATTTTCTTCCCATAAATTCTATGTAAAATAGAAGATAAAGAAAATAAAAGAAAATTGATACAAAAATTTCTTAATTATTATAAATTAAGAGGGCTTCCACTTTTGTTTTACGTCGACCGGTTTCGGCACCTTGCTGCCATCTTCTGTTGATAGTGATACTGGTTATACCAGAAGATACCTACACCTTCATCATCGGGAGAACGATATAAACTAAATAAAAGTTTATATCTTTCTCCCGATGATGAAGGTGTAAGCCTTCGAAACATGTCGAGAAAAATAAACTCAGTAGTGGAAAAAACTTAAACTTTTGTCAATATTTCGACAGCGACTGGTTTCGCCAATCTCGCTGGCATCGACAAGTGGCATCCCAAGAACCAGCAAAAATGTTCTTTGCTACAAACCAATCCTATGGATTGAAACTAACGCGCGAATTAAAATGTATTTTTTTTATGAAATAATTGGAAATTTCGCTTTACTAATGCAGATCAAATGTCATTTTTTTTTTTGCGAGATATTTCATTTCCATTATATGTAATAAAAAAATCCATAGTAAAGAGACGTTTTCATTCGTATTAGTTATGTACACGTTGCAACCCGTAAAACCTTCACGGAATTAAAGATGTTCTACCCCTTGTAAACGTGGATCATCGTACAATGGTAATTAGTAATAATTTTTAATCTAATTAATAATACCAAATTAATAATACGCTATTGTCATACCAGTACAATAATAAGAACAAAACTCAAAATAATTCAGACACGATCAAGGAGCATGCGCATCGTGTGCATTTCGAATTATTTTCGGATAGAATCGAAGTATTCCTTTTCGCTCTCTTGTATTCAAAATATTCTCGTAGCCTGTCTTCATGACATGCGGGTTTTTGCCTATTAGTATTGCACTTTTTCTTTAACCCTTATATTACGGTCCGTTCAAATACGAATCGTACCGTCAAATGTACTTACCAGGGCTATTTTCGCATATTATATTTGTTCGGTTATCCTTTAGCTATCACATGATGAATAAAAAAAGTACTTCATATTTGAACACACCTTCATAATTCACTGCTTGTTTTCTGTACCACACAAAAATAATAGAAATCGATAAAAAAACATAATCAGAGTAGAATTTATCACAATTTATAATAAATAACGAAACGCCGAAAATCAAATGCGAGCGCCACGCAGGACAAACGAATATAGTATAATGGCGGCCGATGGGATACTTCACAGATGTGATTTACCGACAGCGCGCACGTAAACCGTAATTATGACGAAGTAAAACACATTTAATTTATTATCTTTAGAGATTTTTGTAAAGGATAAATGTAGGTAAGTATTGTAGTAATTTGTGGTTCCAAATTCTTACAATAAATGTGACTACGAGTAGGTACTGTAAAGTCGCAAAACGATATATCACGGTTACCGATGTTTACGGTTGGGATGCGTATATGTGTGATTCAGAATATTAATGGATCAAGTCCATCGATCCTGATTCTGAGATAATTAGACCTAAAGTTGAAAGACTTGTAAAATCCAGGGATGTTTTCACTACAAACACTTAATTTATTTGGATAGTACATGAATCGATTTAAATAAATAGATAAAAAATAAGATACACAAAGGCTTTATTAATATTAAAAGTGCAAATAAAAGAAAATAAAAAGGACATGATTCACTATTATTCTGAAATTTTTCCTTACGCAAATGAAGTACATTAAAAAAAAATCAAAATAGAGCAACATTAAAATACAACATTAATCGTAAATAGCTTCATCGTTTTCAAAATCTTCCTCACTTTGGTCATGGTCACTTGGTTCTGACTTCTCGGGTTTCATTTGTAACTGAATTAAGACTTGTTTTCTTCAAACACCTGTATAAACGCCCAACACTAATTTGTAAAGTCTCGTGCACTGGACGAACTTAAGTCTTCACCTGAATTCATTTTTAGCTATCAACAGTCAAAATAATATACCTCTGATGGTGAACGAGCTGTTAAAATGGACATGATTCACTAATATTTTGAAAGGTTTCAAATTTTGATCTGTAATCAATAGTAGTATTGTCATTTATGGAGAAAATTGAAAAGCTACTATTCTGTTATTAACACACAACATAGAAATCTGTTTTATCTACCTGTAGAAACATTAAACTCCAAATTTATAAAACTTTGAGTTATCCATTAATATTCTGACCCACCCATATCTTACACGTGATATGACGGCTACCGACACGAATAGGTAAAATATGCGATTATAAAACATTTCCACCGTTTGTTTTGATTAGATCAAGTATCCTTCCTCTTCTCGTATGTATAGAATCCACTAGCAGCACGTTTTATCGTAGTTAGAGAATAGCTGAAAAGTTTCCAACCATCCGTTACTTATTACATTCTACGCCATAGACGAGAAACTTTTACGAATTTTGATACACCATAGAGAACTTTCTAATTAAATTCTGAAAGGCTTTTTTCTTCGAGGGGCAAAAATACGCCATTGTTATTTTAAGAATCGAAAGAGCCTTTTACAGTTTGCAGTGTTTTTGTAATTTTCGAAGTTCGTGAATAATTTGATAAGTATCGGGGTTTCGTGAAAACAAAACTGCGAACCGTCGAATTCAATTTATTGGCATTTGTCACACTGGACTGGGTTTTGATGATATCTTATTAATAAACGGAAGTTTTTTTAAAGGATATTTAAAACAAATTACACGTAAGCTTACCCCCATCATTTAGCCCGCGATTATCAATTCAAACCTCAGATATTTTAAAACTTATTCATTGTTAAATTATAAAACTCTGTTTATGTATCACATTTTTTTTTCATCATTTCAAATAGTCCATTGTTTTGGCCGAAATACTATGATACTTCAACATTATTACTGTTATAATATCACATTTTTTTTCCACTGAGCTGTTTCGCTAACCGATGTTGGCATCGTCAGGTGTTACAATAAACTGAACATCTGTTAGCGAAACAGCTGTCACGACATTATCAGTGAATAAAAATAAATTGTGATATTATAACAGTGTTATAAATTTTAACAGTAATAAAGAAATTATTCAAATTTACATAGGAACAAATACACATAAAGGTTCGAAAAATAACAATTTTAATTTTAACAGACGATAAATTATTGTAACGCCTAATAATGTCAACATAGGTTGACGAAACAGCAGTCACGGAAAATAAAAAAATAAAAAATAAAAATTGCGATGCACAGAGTTTTATATTTTAACGGTTGAAGTATCATAGTTTTTGGCTAAAACAATAGATTATTTAAAAAATATTTTTAAAAATTCAATGGCGACGTGATCCTGGTCGAATGCAATCGTCATGGCTGCGCAACTTTGAGGGGTTCTTAAAAAACTGAGATCTTACAAAGGGGGTGATGACTCAAAAATGTTTGGGAAGGTTTGAGCGTTCGCCCAAAAAAGTTAAAGGATATGAATTTGAATCTCATTTTTTAAATTTCGTTCTAGAATTTTCTAAAATACCTGCGTTTTTTTAGTGATCTTTGGGATAGTTTTAACAAAAAAAACAATTGTGTGATTTTTTTAAATAAAAATACTTTGCTCACTGTTTCATAAGTAATATCACATAGAACTCCCAATCTTCGAACTCGAATCATAAATTCTTCAATGAATAATAAGTCCGAACAAATATCCTCAGAGACTTTTGCTCAAATACATGAATACATATAAAGATATACGTGGAATATGAATGATATTGGGAGTCAATATGCCCTATGTGTTTTTATATACAATTTATGTATAATAGATAATGCTTGCCCATAAATTACAGTGATAATTAACAAATAATATAAATTTACCACTAAAATATTATATAATAACAATATTCGAAGAACAGTTATACCAGTGCGAGGCAATACATTCTGTGGCATGTAAAAATATAATTAGATAACTGTAATTAATACGAATGAAAACGTCAGTTTTCTAGAAGTTTTTTTATATTTTATGGGATTGACATGTTTCGCCCTTCTGAGGCACTATCAAACATTTGATAATACCTTAAAAGGGCGAAACATGTCATTCCCATAAAATATAAAAAAACTTCTAGAAAACTGATGTTTTCATTCGTATTAATTATTTTATATGGAGTGTTACATCATTGTTCTAGAAACAATAAAGAGATAACTGTACTTTATTAAAATATATTTTTACTTGAACAATGTTGTCAAAATCCATTTTTTAACAATAACAAATGAAAACGCCTGTTTTCCAGAAGTTGTATTATATTTTATGGAAAGGACATGTTTTGCCTTGATGAGGTGATCAACAAGGGCCATTCCAAATATGATTCCATCAAACGTGATAATCTGCACATTAAAAAATATGTTTATAATTTCAGTACGTAAATCATGACTCTCGTAGTGAGTACGAACTTTTCAGCCTGCACCGCTCGGTGGTAAGATGCAATATTCTGTCAGCCTTTTATTGATTTAATTTGATTTGATTTGACATGAATTGACTTGTAGGTGGAGGATGTCGTGAGATGGGGCAGACAACGCAGAAGACACTGAAATGCGCACGTGCAGAGGATGGATCCCACCAGAATCCCACACGCTGTGGCGCATCAGATTCCTGCCGGCTGCCGTCCCCCCGGAAGACCGCCGAAGAGATGGAGAGATAGTTGGGAGTCAATCTCCCAAGAGAGGCCAGCCTGATTTCAGGAACAGACCTAAGGTCTATAAGAAGAAGAAGAAGAATATGCGTTTATTTTAAACCAACGAATGAATGAAAAAAAAGTATTATGATTTTCCGTTATTCAATTGATGTTCCTATTTTCAATAAAAACATATATTTTTATGATGAAAATTATTTGTATGAATAATACTTAGAACGATTTAGTTCTCGACAACGCGATGCCGATAAAGTGAATCTCATTTTCTATCTGTTATCTAAACATTACCTTTTCATACAATCCCATTTCCCGGGATGATATAATAACAGTATTTCCCTTACGTCCAGAACTTGCGTAACTTTTCAAATCATTTTTTTTATTCTCGTTGTAGGCAATCATCTTAACATAAACTATGATGAGTCTTCGACGATCACAACCTCACAATAATCGAATCGCCGGGATTTGAGCCCGAAACCTACATGTGGGAGTTGTAGCTGTTGTTGAAGACCGCCCATTGGCCGTCAGCCGACATCTAATAACCCATTTCTTCAGATTAATTAGGGGATACTTCGAGAACTCGGCCGTACTGGAGGATGTTGGTCTTTTTGTCCCCGATAGATATCTCCGACAGCGACAGCACAGATTGTTTTACCTACCGGCCGCCAGAACCAATCTGCCTCTGGTGACACCGGTGGGAAGAGCAATTAGTCTGCTGAACGCGGTCTCCTCGGAGATCGACGTCTTTCATGTTAGTGAAATACGTTCAGGGAGAAATACTATTGACTTTAGAAAGTATCTTGTCTTCCTAATGTCGAACCATCTCTAATGCGTTCCTGGTACTTTGTTGTAATATTTTTATGATATTTTACCTGTACTTAATAGATGCCTTAAACATTTTCCTGTTTGTTATGTCTATTGAGTTAATAAACTGATTTGATTTGAAGAAAAATACTCTTAACTTTAGAGAGTATCTTGTTTTCCTAAGTTGAACCATTTCTCGTGCGTTCCTAATTCTTTACCCTTTCTCAAATAGATGCCTTAAACTGTTATTATGTTTGTAATATCTTTTGAGTGAATAAATAAGCTGATAATGCATTAGAAAGGCGAAATTTGACAATATTATAAAAATTTCTATTAAACAGAAGTTTTTAATCGTATTAATTATAGCACGCAAAAAGCAAACACGCGGACCGACATTTCGCGCATATAAAAAGCGGCGAACCGTATCAAATTGCCGTTTTGAATATCCTTATGAAACATAAAAATTATTTTAAATGTCCTATTTCTAAATTATAGATAAATATAAACTCTTTATAAAACAGAATAATGAATTTGAGGTTTAACCGTCGCGTTGCCATGTGTTCAATTGAGTTTCCACTGCCAATTTAAAGTTGATTTTCTTAAAACCTATGGACCCTAATATTATAAAAAAAATTATAATCCTCCATTGAAGTGTTCTCAATATTTCGTAATAAAAAAAAAGCAAAAAATTACTTCCTTCATCCCAAAAAAAATATTTTCTAAGACTGCCCTCACCTTCATTCGTGTTAAGGTAGAATTTGTTTTGCTAATATTTACAACTTTATCAAAAGTGACAAATACTTACTCGCTGTTTTGAACGTATTATAAATTATATCTTTGACCTTTTCAATAGGTACGTAATAATACCGACTGGATGAAAACGCACCACGTAACTTAATAATATCAGAACTGTGAAAATATTAACACTTTACCAAAAGGGACAAATATTAATACGTACTCGTTGTCTTGAACGTACTATACATTTTGCCTAGGTGCCTTTAGTGGGCCGCGCCGCGCGGCGCTTGTTTATACCTGATTTTAGTCGATCGTATGCCGTGACGCATTCCATATCAGAAATCGCATGGTTCCAGAAAAAAATTAATAATGATATATTTTTCAAATAATCCATGTATGTTATAGATATCGATCTATTCCTAATGAAATTCCCTACAAGATGACATAAATTAAATTTTGATTCATCGAGTCATATGCTTGATATTTAGATAAAGTTAGCGGTAAACTGAACTTACCACATGGGAGCGAGCGTTTTGTTTTGAACACGGTACGTTAAGGGTTAAAAACAAATTTAATAACAAAGCAAAACATGGTCTATTACACAAGTTCCCTTGAAACATTAGAGATCAGAAGTTATAAGCGGAATATTAAATTGGAAAGGTTTAAGGGGACTGAATTAATTGTTCATCATGCTGAACAAACAGGCATTGTATGGCGCGAGACCATTTGCTTGTTGACTGAACCCATTCGGACGGCCACGCTCTCCCAAACTGTGGGGCGCGACATACCTATAACATTTTAATGCTTATGTGTATTGTAATTTTATTGCAATGTATTTAGGGGTTTAAACTGTTAGTAACAAATGACGCAGGACATCGCCAACGTTGGCGGATCTGACACGGCACTAAAAGAAAAGGAATATATTTAATTAAAAACCGTACAAAAAGGAACACACATAGGATGTTTTTTTAGAGGTATACTCGTACAATACATATTCAAAATGAAAAAAAAAACACATTAAAATAATTTTAATGTCAATGATATTGTTTATTGTTTGAATATGATTTCGGGCATATGAGCGCCACGGCTAGCTCGAATGAAGCGCAATCATGAAATCCAATTTTCGACAATTGTCGTCTTTGTGGATCACTAGAGTGTACGTGGTGCGAAAACGATCCATGGTGCGTATATTCCGAATAACTTCCTCGAATATGTTGACCGTAAAATGGACGTCGTGCAGGATAAGTTTGCAAGCGCTGTTCTGACTTCAGTCTATTCATGGTGAAATGGAAAAACGTACTGACTACAAATCGACTGTCAACTGTAAAATTAACAGTCTGTAGAAACAAGGTTGCACGTTTAAAAACCAAACCTCTAAAAAAACACCTTGTATAAGGAAAATCCTTATGTATGGAAGCGAAGCATGAAATTGCTAAAAGAAAGATGAAAGTAGAACAAATGCTGTAGAAATGAGATCTCTTAGACAAATGTGTGGAATCTCTGTGTTGAATGAAAATATAAGAAGTGAATGCGTCGCGAATGATGGTGTTATGAACAAAATAATGAAAGGATCATTACTATGGTTTGGTTAATGAAGGTAAAATTTAAAAAAAAAAAAATATATATATATATATATATATATATATATATATATATAGTATATATATATATATATATATATATATATATATATATATATATATATATATATATATATATATATATATATATATATATATATATATATATACATATATACATATATATATATATATATATATATATATATATATATATATATATATATATATATATATATATATATATATATATATATATATATATATATATATATATATATATATATATATATATATATATATATATATATATATATATATAAATATATATATATATATATATATATATATATATATATATATATATATATATATATATATATATATATATATATATATATATATATATATATATATATATATATATATATATATATATATATATATATATATATATATATGTTAACGATTTAAATGGAACTAGAAATAGAGGAAGTTCGTGGAAAACGTGGCACGATCAAATAATAAACAATTATGCCACGTGAGTAGTCAGAGAAATCGACTTAGGTGCTTGAAACGATGTATGAATGTTGTAGAAGCGATAGAAATGTGTCCCGAAAGAAAAGTGTGGCAGTCCATTCATTCTGCCATCCCGTGGAGACGGTGTGGTGGTTAGTTTTTTTTTTCTTCTTTCATTTCCGGTTATTTTATTATAGTTAATGTGATAGTTGGGTGAACAATTTGAACATCTCTAAGTAAGGTACACAGTTATGATACTGCTTTGTCCACCAATTTGAAAGTTTGTAGGTCAGAAATGTTTCAATGTGTCGCCATACGTAAGCCTGTTAAGTGAATTCAGGTTAATTGGATTGTGAAACAATTTTCCGCTTTAGGCGGAATTCCAGAGGTCCCGAAATCCCGCTGGACACAATAAACCTGCCTAAGTCCCTATTTCGAAGGCGGCCCACGAGATTTTCCAAGAAAAATTTTGCTGGTCTTTAACCAACAAAATTATTAATTATTTAACAAAAAATAATCTTAAACCAAAAAAATTATTAATTATTACAAAATACAAACGAAATGTACGCAAGAATCAATTGTATCTCAATAGAGACGAAGATGCAAATTGGAAACAGAATATGGTTGATCAAGGTGTTTACAGGACTTATGACCTGTCATTGGTTGGGTTAAGCGCACGCTTTATGTAATACAACGCGGTAAATGGCGGTAGCCTTTCACATTGCGTTAAAAAGATTTTCTGCTTAATGCTTAAAATACAATCTTCATAGATGGCGTTAGTGTGTATATTGAATATATTACCATGTAAAGGGTGGTGTTAGAGATTAACACATATACAACTTCCAAAAATTTGTCAGACATGGTGGTCATAAGAAAAATAACGTGGAATAGGGAATGTTGTATTACATAAAGCGTGCGCTTAACCCAACCAATGACAGGTCATAAGTCCTGTAAACACCTTGATCAACCATATTCTGTTTCCACTTTGCATCTTCGTCTCTATTGAGATACAATTGATTCTTGAATTGATAGCCCGCAATGGGTGAAATCCAGTTGTTCGTCTACAAGTATTTGTATACATTCAAAATGTTGTAAGAAATGTACGCATTTCATGGATACAGATAAGATAAATTAAATAAATAAATAAAATTATTCTTGGATAAAAGGATAAGCTTGCTAATGAAAATATAAAACGTGAATGCGGTACGAATGATGGTGTTATGAACAAAATAATGACAGGATCATTAAGATGGTTTTGACACATGGAAAGAATGAATGAAGAAAGAATGGTAAAAAAGTGTATGTTAACGATGTAAATGGAACTAGAAATAGAGGAAGACCGAGGAAAACGTGGTACGATTAAATAAATCAAATATTGAATGTCGGCCATGTGAGGAGTCAGAGAAATCGACGCCCGTGCCTGACACGATGTATCAAATCAAATCAGTTTATTAACACAAAAGACAAAATAATTTCAGATCATCGGCAAAATAAAAGAAATTGCGAGAAATTTATTACCTGAAATTCCATGAATTATTTGGAAAGACATTTAACTTTGTGTAATACCACTTTTTAAATATAATATTTATCAATCATAAAAATAGACATAAGGTCAGAATGTACAAAACATGCGTAGGGCCTATACTGACATATGGCATTGATACAAGAACGAAGGTTAAAGTGCGGGTGGGAGAGATACGGACGCTTAGGATGATAGCAGGAAAGACTCTTCGAGATAGGGTGAAGAACACGGCTATCCGCGAAATCTGAAATCGGAAGATATCGTAAGATGGGGCAGACAACGCAGATGAAACTGGAATGCGCACGTGCAGTGGATGGATATCTCCAGAATCCTACAAGTTGTGACGCATCAGAATCCTGTTGGCTACCGTTCTCCCAGAAGACGGCCAAAGAGATGGGGTGAAAGCTGAGAGCCAACTTCCCAAGAGAGGCCAGCTTGACTAAAGGAACAGACCATAGGTCTCCCCTTGGTGGGTGTGTTCTGATCTTCTTTTCTGTTTATAATGTGTCTTTTATATATACTGCTTTTTTAAATTCATTTCTGCTCTTTCTAAAACCTGTCCTCCATCCATCCCACCCTAATTTATTCATTCTTACTTAACATTTTCCCGCCTCCCTCATACACTATCTTCTTCCTGTTTTAAAATTTAGTTTGTTATATATTTGTCCTATTGTGTATTGTGAATTAATGAGTGTTTTATATAATTTTCATGTGTTTTTTTTACTATTATAATTTAAGGTGTGCTTTATATAATATTTACTTCTGATTTTATTTAATAATAAAGAGATGTGAGGCCGCGCGGGAGATATATAAGGTTAAAAGAATAGATTAAATGTGGTCTGTCATCCTTTTGATTGATGACAAGAAAAGGCTAAATTAAATTAACATAAGTCCCGGATGGACAAGGAACAGGCTTAGATAGTGCAGCGAGACTGACGAAAGGGCGTCGCTGCGTCCTATAACAGTCTCGGGTGGTGGTGGGAACCTTATATATATAGACCAAAGGTCTAAACGAATTTTATATGATAAAACGTGGTCTTACACGGTATTAAATTTTCTTAACAATTTTTTTTTCGCATTAGTACCTACAAAGAATTTTTAATTATAACTAAAACTAACGAACCATCACACCGTCTCCTCAAAGGGGTATCAGAAAAAATGGACCGTTACAATTTTATTTTCTGACATACTTCTCTCGCTTCCTCAATAATCATACAACGTGTCATGCACGCATGTCCATATCTGCAACTCCATTTAACATGTGATTGATATGATCGTGCCAAGTTTTCATATATTTCTTATTCCATTTACATCGTTAGGATATATTTTTTTATCATTATTTTTCATTCATTCTTTCCATGTGTCCAAACATCTTAATGGTAAATTTTTTATTTTGTCTATAACACTATTATTAAAAATGATCATTTATTTGTTTGGTGTTTCATTTAAGGGTTCGTGAATTTGATATACGTACATCTAAAGAAATCCATTTTGTTTGTTGAGTCCTTGGATTTTAAACAATCACATCTTTAATTACCCTGAAGAATCTCTTTTACAACCGAAATCGGTTAGTTTTTAAATGGATTGGCGGTAAAATACAAAAAAAAATTAACTAACAAAATAAAACCATTTTGTTATTGCGAATTTCGGTAAGGTATAGGTGTTTATGGTAAATGAAATCGACAATAAAAGCACAATATATTAATAATAGTCATGTTCGAAATAAAAAGAATATTTGCAGAATTGACAATTTAAAACGATTTATTTCTCCCAGGACGCATATTTGTGAAATGACACTTTTTTAATAAAAATAATATTGAACTAATATCGATTATACTCCTACTGTTATAGGATTCCAGGGAATACTTATTCTCATTAGGCTAAAATATAATCTATCGAGTTCCAGGTGATATTTTTGCAATCGTTAATATAAGGGTTTTTTCGTAGAGAATTTAATGTAAATATATTTCAGTTAAATTCTATATGAATTAACAGCATTTTTTAGTGGCATGAGGTACGCAACCCATCACGCCGCTTGTCCGGCGGGGCCAAAAGAGAAGGATAGAGTGCCGCATCGGTTCAAGTGTGACAGTCCATTCTTTCTGCCTACCCTTTTTGAAGACGGCGTGTTGGTTAGTTAGTTAGTTAGCATTTTTTAAATTCATAATAATTAACTCCTGGTAGTTGTCATCGCAAACAAAAACCTATCCAAAAAGCTAGAATGGCAGTGCACAATGGTGTTCTTCTACCGACCCTTATGAATGAAAGCGAATCATGGAACTGACAAAAGAAGGATGAAAATAGAAAAAATGCAGTAGAAATGAGATCTTTTAGACGAATGTGTAGACACTTTGTGTATGATAGATTGTCGAATGAAAATATAAGAAGTGAATGCGGTGCGAATTATGAACAAAATAATGAAGGATCATTAAGATGGTTTGGACATATGGAAAAAATGAATGAAGAAAGAATGGTAAAAAATTATATGTTAACGATGTAAATGGAACCAGAAATAGAGGAAGACAGAGGAAAACGTGACACGATCAAATAAATCAAATATTGAATGTCGGCCCCGTGAGGAGTCAGAGAAATCGACGCGCGTGCATGACACAATGTTTGAATGTTGAAGAAGCGAGAGAAATATGTCAGGAAAGATAAGCGTGGCAGTCCATTCTTTCTGCCTATCCCTTCGAGGAGACGGAGTGCTGGTTAGTTAGTAAGTTATAATAGTTTTAATTCCCGAATAACAAGATAAAGTTTTGAAAAACAAAAGAAGTAGTGGAAAAATTGATAAAGTCTTGAAAAAACAAAGTTATAACAAGGAAAACGAAATATATTTTTGTAAAAGTAAAAAAAAAAAACTAACTAACCATCACGCCGTCTCCCCGAAAGGGTAGGCAGAAAGAATGGACTGTCACACTTTAACCGATGCGGCACTCCATCCTTCTCTTTTCGCCCCGCGGGAGACGCGGTGTGATGGGTTGCGAACCTCATCGCCACCAATAGGCATCTCCCGCGCACACTTCGATCTTCCAACATCCACATAATAAATCTAAAACAAATAATATAAAATACAATGATATAAAATAAAATAAAAATAATTTAACACAAAATGTTATTTTTAGTATAACATGCAATATGTAGTTTTAATTCATTACACAATATAGAGTTTAAATAATTGATCAAGAAACAATATACGAGTATACATGAAAATATATCCGGGCCACACAAATCATGCCCCTGAATAAACTAACAACCCACCAAATCACCTTCCAACAATGTTCCCATCAGACGTAAGAGGAATAGCCACATGAGCTGAACCTCTGTAAGCCAGAAGATCCAAGTCCAAGTCCAAGTGAAAATATATTTTAGATAAACTTAAGACATTGTGGAATTCCGTAATGACGATTTTTTATGAATTAAAACAATGTTTTGAGTTTATATCGTTCTCCCGATGATGAAGGTGTAAGTCTTCGAAACATGTCGAGAAAAATAAACTCAAAAGTGGAAAAAACAGTGTTTTAATTCATAAAAATCCGAGTTACACGTTATCTTCCACGACCGACATTTTGAAGATCGTTGCAGTCTCCGTATTCAAAGTAGTTATGACTATCCTAAAGATGAATACTGCAACAATCTCCGAAACGCCAGTCAAGGATGATAGCAATATAGATAAACCCAAGATCCCAAAATATGTATTGCTATCAACCGTGAAAATCTACACAACAAATCATCACGCCGTTTCCCCGAAAGAGTAGGCAGAGAGAATGAACTGCCACACCTCTCTAGATTCCTCCACATGCATAAAGCTAGTAATACAAGCATGTCGATATCTACGCACGTAAATGAAAATAAATTGTGTCGTATAATTCAAGTAGAATTTTTACCACAAAACTTCTGTAAAAACATTTGATTTTTTAGTGTTGTTTAAGTTGTTTTGTTTACACGAAGAAACAACAAACATACTCATATTACGAACGTCAAGTTGATAAATTCAAGGGAAAAGCCGGGTCTCCGAATTGCATTACTACACTCGCGCCAACTTTTGAAAGAGCATTCTAAAGTTTTCTTGATTGAAATGCACTGAAGTTCTTTTCCACCCTTACGTTCTCTTGGAGTTAACGGCAAAGTTTGGCTACAAACTTCACAGCTTAACTCTTTCTTTGTTCAAAGTTATCCTAATGTGAATTATTAATTATGTTAGATACCTGAATTTTTAACTACAGTGGAACCTGGATAATTGGCATTCCAAGGGATCAATTAACCAAGTTTTCCAATTATCCAGTTTTTCATGTATCCAGGTCATGATTGTGCCGTTGTTTTTTTAACCACATAAACAGAAAAGCAATAAAACAATTAATGGATTGATGCATAAAACAATCAATTAAAAAATAATAAAAGTTTAATAATTAAATTGTAGTAAAGAAGAATTGGACTAAGCTGGGCTTTCGGAAACATGAGTTACATCCTTGAAAACCGGAAAATACTGATCAACCTGAAACGAAAAGTCTATGAAGCCTGAGTTTTGCCAGTTGGTAATAATGGTCTTGAAACTGTTACATTTTCAAAACAATGTGCCGAGAAACTACGAGTGACCCAAAGAGCCATGTTATGAATAAGCCTAAGAAACAGAGTCAGAAAAGATACGGTGAGAGAAAAAACAAAGGTCACTGCCATCATCCACCGGGCGACTCTAAAATGGCAATGGACAGGTCACGTGGCCAGAAGCTCAGATGAAAAGTGGACAAGAAGACTGCTGACTTGGAGACCGTGGACGGCAAAGATGAGTGCCGGGCGACCGCAACTACGCTGGAAGGATGATGACAGAGTGACATGGAAGCGAATGGAGGAGGCCTTTGTCCAGAGTGGACGGGAATAGGCTGAGGAAGAAGAAGGAAGAAATAAATTGTAATTGTACATACGTGCATACACATACAAACAATAAATTTAGTTATTGTGGTTTGGAAAAATCAGTGATATGGGTCTGTTTCACACGCTAAAAATGTTGCACAACTCTTCGCGAGATTTACAGGCGTCAAATTCTTGAATTAGTTTTAGTTCCGTGCTCTGATCAAGGCTGTTATATTTACGCTTGTGAAACATTGCGATCTGTAATGGACCCCCTTCGATGAGTACAGAACAAATACTGAGGAGTTGTCAGTTTACAGAGATCGAGAAGGCTCTCCAATTACAGAGGTTTAGGACCAGAATGCCGATTTCAATTTTTCAATTAAACTGGTTTCTTTTTTCCAATCGAAGAGGTTTTAGTGCTCCAAGGAGGTGGAACCGGAACTTTTCTTCCAATTATAGAGTTTTGCCAATTAACCAGGTTTTACTGTATATTTAATGCTTAAGAATTGATATTAACATTAAAAACCGCCATTTATATTACTTATGATGCATTTTTTTCCAAAATCAAAGGAGATGTGGCCTGAGATGGATGGACGAGAGAAGAGTAGTTAAATTGTTGTACACAAACAGTGTGAGTGGAAAGAGAAGCCGTGGAAGACCAAGCAAAGCATGGCATGACCAAATTAATGAAATATTAAAAACCGGCCACATTCGAAGTAAGAAAAATCGACGAGCATGCATGTTACGATGTATGAATGTGGAGGAATCTAAGGATGGAGGATGGAGATAGATGGAGGAAATATAAGGAAAATATTATAAATGATCAAATAAATTTAATCCATAATAATTATGTCCCATAATTGATTTGTTTCCTTTGCCGCAAAATTAATACCTGGGTCCCAAAAAGAACTTAAAATATATATATTTATATTTTTTTAAACATTTATACAAATAAATAAAACGTTCGAAAAAATTCACTTTAACCTCAGCCAAAACTGACCGCATTCATGAAAAATTTGTATCAATATTTATTTTGTATATATGATATTTAACTACAATGATGAAGGGCTTCTGAGTCCCGAAACATGTTTGTGTTTATTTTAAATTTTTTTTGTTTATTTTTGTTTTAAATAAAGTGTTGTGTTAAAAAGTAAAACAAATTGACGATTTTTTTATGAATTAAAACACTGTTTTCTCCACATTTGAGTTTGTTTTTCTCGATATGTTTAGAAGGCTTACACCTTCATGATCGGGATAACGATATAAACTATATGTGTCGAGAAAAAATAAATCAAAAGTGGAAAAAAACGTGTTTTAATTCATAAAAAAATCGCCATTATGGAATTTTACATTGTTAACGCCTTAAGTTTGCATTAAATTTAAACATATTGTTCATTTTTTAAATATTATTTAAATTTTCTTTCAACAAAATTTCAGTTATTTTTTGTACCATAATAAAATAACTTTAATATAAGCTTGAAGTAATTCCTAAAATCTGATTTCTCAATGTACTAGTACTTCAGAAGCCACAAGTCCATGGTACACTATTCATATCTTACTTTCCCATTCAGTGAATTCCAAGATTTCATTCAGAAATCTTTTTACTGGTTTGCTGAATAAATCTTTTCACGAGTACTTTTTATGGTGTGGGTTTATAAATGGCACTACACGTCTTGCGATGCCTTTTAAAAAAGGAAACAGGTATGTTAACGTAAAAAAATATATGACCTTATTAAATTATTATTACAAAAAATAATTTTAAAATAATAATTTAACAAGGTTTACGAAGATGTAAATTTATTTTTATTTAAAAAAAAAATCCTGTAATTAGCCACCCATGAATCGAATTCGTAAAATTTATCCCCGATAAGAAAAAAAATGTTTTTGGGAATGTTGAATAGACACCAAACAATGAACAAACCTTTCCGTCATCCAAAACAAAGCTTGGTCTGGAGTGTGTCTGTTTGAATTAGACTGTCGTTCTTAGTGTTCGCATCTCTGTAATGAATTCTTGAAAAATCAGTGATTGGCCATTTGGCCAGTAAATATATTATATTTATTTTGGAGTTCGCTTGGAAAAATATTACAAGTAAACGTACAAATATTCTGACAAGTTTTATTTTAGTATATTGATAATTAAATATACTTTAGTCCTAATGACCTCCCCGGAGAGCTGGGGTCGCGGGTGGATGGGGCTGCAGCGGTTGCGGGCTGCCTGAGAGATGTCATATGGAGAAACAAGGACATGAGGACTGACAGCAAGGTACGCATCTATAAGACCTGTGTGCGACCAATCCTCACATATGGCATTGAATCGAGGGCAGACACTGTCAAGACAAAGAGCATGCTCAGGACAACCGAGATGAAAACACTCCGCGCTATAGCTGGCAAGACCCTACGTGATCGAGTTAGGAACATAGCAATCCGAGAAATCTGCGAGGTCGAAGATGTGGTCAGATGGGGACGTCAAAGACGGCGATACTGGTATCAACACGTAGAAAGGATGAGCTCAAATGGGATACCACACATAGCTCTCCATGGAACGCCAAACGGACAACGCCGACCAGGAAGACCCCCGAAACGGTGGAGAGAAAGCTGGAGCTCAGCGTCTCAAGAGAACCCGCCTGAAATAACAGACTCCTGAGTCTACCAAAAGTGAAGAAGAAGAAGAAGAATAAGACTTTAGTCCGCGAAATAATGCCAGTGTTAAACTCCCTATTACATTAACAGCACAGATATGGCGCTATTGACCCGACAGGCGACCACTCGAAGTCGACAATTTTATTGTGATCCGTACCAGGTGGAGAGCTGCTCCCATTTTCTCGGCCTCGAAGTGCCTCTGTGATATACCATATAACATACAACAGTTCCGTGTTTCCCCACAAGCCAACGTGGGTTTAAAAAGTCTATAAATATGTCTCCCACAATACGTGAAATAAAGTTTTCCTTTTTATTAATATATACAGAACATATGAAGTAAATGCAGTGCAAATGTTATTTTTATGAACGAAATATAATAGTCAATTGTGACACGTAATACGTTTGTACTGTTTTGCTGTTAAAATTATATAAGTTTTTTCGTTTTTAATAAGAATTTTAACAGGTGTAAAAATAAATTTTCATTTGTTCCAATGACAATTTGAATAATTTCTTCAATATTATTTTAAATTTCTTGCTGGTTAAGTGCCTAATTACAGTTAATTTAAAAAACGGTCGATACGTGTAACATAAATTAAATAAACACAAAAGTCCGGATCGTCCATGTCAACATGTGCAACATCGAAAAAAACATAATGTGTTATTATATTATGTGCTAAATTAAAAAAACGGTGGATACGTGGAACATAAAATAAATAGACAATATGTGCACCATCTAAAAAGAACATTTTGTGTTAAATTATTTTTATTATTTATTTTATTTTATATCATTGTATTTTATATTATTTGTTTTAGATTTATTTTGTGGGTGTTGGACGATCGAAGTGTGCGCGGGAGATGCCTATTGGTGGCGATGAGGTTCGCAACCCATCACACCGCGTCTCCCGCGGGGCGAAAAGAGAAGGATGAAGTGCCGCATCAGTAAAAGTGTGACAGTTCATTCTTTCTGCCTACCCTTTCAGGGAGACGGCGTGATGGTTAGTTAGTTAGTTAGTAACAGAAAATATTAAATGCGATAAATATGAGATTACTAAGATGTATGTGTGATAAAATGATGCATGATAGAATTTCTAATGCTGATATCAAATCAAATCCTGGAACAATCTTTCAGCAGACCTTAAGTGCATAGATAATCAGTCATAGACTCAAAACGCACCTTTTCAAATTATCATTACACGATAGGAAGGGCTGATCGACTACGTCAGGTGCAGCCCTCATACTAAATACGAGTATGTTTCTTATTATTATTATTTTTTTATTTCGTTCATAAAACGGATTATTTTCAACAGCGCCCTTGAGATGAGTAGTTCATAAAAATGGTGCTCTATAAATTATCCAATTAATTATATTATTATTATAGAGTAGTGTGGCGTTCCTTTTCTCTGCTTATCCTTCTGGAGAAACAGCGTGAATGTTTGTTGTTGTTGTTACTATTTAAGCTTACTTTGAGTCAATGTACGTGTATTTAAAATCATCATTTATTTTCTTTAATCTTAGGGTAGGTATTATAATTAATTTTGTGTTTGATACGAATTTTCTGATTTACAATTATATTATGACTAACCAATAAATTCCGTGTCGAATGAAATTCTTTCTTTCTGAAACACGCATGCCATAAACATATCAGTTAATAGGTAAAGGTTAGCTTTGTATATTTAAATAACAAAAAGTAAAGGCATTGAAATAAGAAACTAAATTTATTCATCTTGAATGTTAAGTTTCTTACGACTACATAAATACATTATTTGTACTTTTATGACTAATAATTTCCGAAGCGAATTCATTAAATACGTATAACATTAAGAATAGTCAATAACTAAGAACTGATTTGAATTTGTATAAAACAATCTTAAATACTTCAACAAACTAACCATCTGAACATCTGAGATGAAGGTCCTAAGATCCATTACGGGAAACACTCTCAGAGATCATGTCTGTAACGCAGACATAAGAAAACTTTGCGAAATAGATGACCTTTTTTTTCCAAAAAGATTCACTTCTAGAAAACAGATTTTTCATATGTATTAATTATTATGAACCATAGTTAAACATAACCATTATTAATCATAGTAATAACATGTTTCGCCTAGCTAACATTTGATAATGCCTTAGCAAGATATAATTCCACATAGCAAATATATAGCTTCTAGAAAACAGACTATTTTCATTAGTATTAACTATTTAATTAATTATTTGTTTCTTGAACAATGAAATTTACGTTATTTTTCAAGAAACAATAAATGTATTATTAACAATGTTTTAAGCCATTTTAATTAACTTTAGTGGCGTTTTAGCTTGTGTATATAAACAGAAACGTGTTTGATTTTTGCTACGGTGAACCATGTCATTCCCATAAAATATAATATAATATGTTCCACAAAATAAAACAGAAGGTTTCAATAGTATGAAACATGGAATATGGAGTTATACTTCATTGTTCAAGAAACAACAAATAAGCCAAATTTTAATAAATATAATAACACTATGTATAACAACACTCTAATTCACTTAACGTTTCGATTAAAATATAATCTTTATGAATGTACACAATTTTAAGCTGTTGTCTGTGTTAAGTGAAATAAGTGTTGTAATATCAAGTGTTATTATATTTATTCATATTGCCGATAAACTACGAGTGACCCAAAGAGCCACGGAAAGAGCCATGTTAGGAATAAGCCTAAGAGACAGAGTCAGAAACGATACGGTGGGAAAAAAAACAAAGGCTACTGACATCATTCACCGGGTGGCGACTCTAAAATGGCAATGGGCAGGTCACGTAGCCAGAAGCTCAGATGTGTCAAAAGTGGACAAGAAGACTGCTGACTTGGAGACCGTGGACGGCAAATATAGTGCAGGGCGACCGCAACTACGGAAGGATGATCTGAACAGACACGTCGGAATAACTTGGATGCAGTCTGTACAGGACAGAGTGACATGGAAGCGAATGGAGGAGGCCTTCATCCAGGAGTGGACGGGAATAGGCTGAGGAGGAAGAAAAAGAAGAATTATTTTATTCAAACATGAATCCACAACACAAAGTTATGGCGAGTATAGACGAAAAATAAGCCAACATTTGTTACTCTTGTTCAATGTCATTAAACATCGTCATTTAAAAAAATATTTATTTGTATATACATATTTCAGATCGAGATTTATATCATCGTTGAAGCAAAAATAAATTAAGTCGACGATTTTTTCCCGAAACCGGAACACTGCAATTTCCTGACTCATGAGTATTTTATATTTTTTTTGTATTTAATAATTCATATGTTCAATCAATACTGCATTTCGGATACGTTCAAGGCTGCACGAGACTGTAATCTAATGCAATACTACAAATAACATGCATACAAAATTCATTGGATTTCCTATATCTGTGTCCGGAGAATGGACGCCGAAGCCTATAAGAAACCAACTAAAATTTTTATGGAAAATTCAACCGGAAAGCCTAGCGAGTACCCGAATAAAATATTTGTAAGTAGCATAAATCGATAAAGATATACCAATCATATGAAGGTTAATTTGTAGATTTATATACTACTTGCAGACAACGAGCATGAACTACAAGTCCTGGTGAATTGTATGTATGAGGTATGCATGCTAAATGATTTAATGATTAAATGATCTGATGATGAATTTCTAATGATCTGATGTCCAAGGTAATGACTTTTAAAAAGGAAGAAACCATGACAGTCTGCAACATTAGCGTGAATGGTGAAAATTTGGAGCAAGTAGTTGAGTTCGTGTATTTAGGTAGTATGTTTACAAGAGATGGGCGAGATTCTAGAAGATATATTACGATTTCTAGAAGTTATATTATATTATATTTTATGACGTGAAATGTTTCACCATGCTGGATCATTATCATGTATCTTAATGATATTTGATAATGTTATGATCTTTTTAATAAATACGAATATTAATTTCCTATAATTTTTGCGATCGTATGAAAAATCAAATACCATTGATTTAAATAGTTTATTGATAAAATGAACTTAGAGTAAATTCATGTCACTGAGTCATCATAAGTATAGATTTACCTTACAATTGATTAGGTTATTAAAACAAACAAGTTTATAATTATCGATTCACGATAAACATAAAAAAGTAAAATTATTTATTGAAAACATAAAAATCGAATGAAGTAGGATAAACATGTTTTCTTCAAATCATTCTTAACGATAGCAGGCAAGACACTGATAGATTGCGTGAGGAACACCAGAATAAGAGAGATATGTGAGGTTAAGGATATTTTAAGATGGAGCAGACAGCGAAAAAGGGACCGGTACGGTCATGTTCAAAGAATGGACACCACCAGAATCCCCTTTATTGCACTACATAGTCGGCCTCATGGGACTCTTCCTCGTAGAAGACTTCCTAAAAGATGGAAGGACAGCAACAGCAACACAGGAGGAGCAACACTCTGGAGAACAGACTACAAAGGTCTACAACAAAGAAGAAGAAGAAGAAGATTCTTAACGAATGGATGTAAAATTTCAATTTAATTATTAATAATTATTAAAATTACATATAATAATAATAAAAGTTAATACACATAGTCTTTCATAAAAAATATGTGTATTTTTTTATATTTTGTTGTTAGGTTAGGTTGTTTTACTTCATTGCTGAATTCATTTAAAAATCCAGTTGATATATTTTATTTCATTCATTTTGCGGATAGTGCGGACGAATTACAAGTCTTGGTGTCGAGAATGTATGAGGTATGCAAGTCAAATGATTTAATGATGAATGTCGGAGAGTCAAAGGTGATGGTTTTCGAAAGGGAAGAGCAGATGACAGTTTGTAATAAAAATGTGAACGAAGAGAACTTGGAACAGGTAAGGGAATTTGTGTATTTAGGTAGCATGTTCACAGCAGATGCCCGAACGGATAGTGACGTCGAAAGAAGGGTTGGTGCGGGTAACAAAGTGAATGGAGCTTTAAAAATAGTTATTGGAAACAAGAATTTATCAATGAAAGCGAAAACGGCCGTTCACAATGGAGTTCTGGTCCCAACCCTAATGTATGGAAGCGAAGCATGGAACTGGCAGAAGAAGGATGAGAGTAGAATAAATGCTGTAGAGATGAGGTCCCTAAGACGTATGTGTGGTAGAATGATATACGACAGAATCTCAAATGCTGATATAAGAAAGGAATGCAGAGCGGAAGAAGGTATTATGAACAAAATTATGAAAGGATCGCTGCGTTGGTTCGGACATATGGAACGCATGGATGGAGAAAGAATGGTTAAGAAAGTATACGTTAATGATGTAAATGGGGTACGAAGTCGAGGCAGACCGAGGAAAACATTGCATGACCAAATTAATCACATTTTAAAGGTTGGTCATGTTAGAAGTCGGAGGAATCGACGTGCGTGTATGACTCGTTGTATGAATGTGGAAGAAGCTAGAGAGGTTTGCCAGGATAGGGTAGTGTGGCGGTCCATTCTCTCTGCCTACCCCTACGGGGAAACGGCGTGATGGTTTGTTGTTGTTGTTGTTGTCATTATGATAAATAGATGCTGTTTGTATCATTCAAGCGACTTCATTTTTAAAATTAATGCTATCTCTAAATATTTAGCCTCTTTGGGGTGAATTCCAGGACGCCTACCTACATGAATTTTCGTGAGCAATAAACTTATAGTACCTACCCGATGCAAATGAACTGGATTTTTTCGCCCAGAAGTACCCCAGTGTCTACCGAATTAAGTGTTATTTTTATGGTTTTCATTCATTAACGTACACTGTTGCTCAAAAATTCCATCATTTTTACTCGTTCAAAAGATAATTCGGCCCATAAACACAATGTTTTTTTACTGCCCAAATAAATACTTCAGGTTTCTGACGTTCGCAATTTACCGCTCGGAAAAAGTCGAACTCTCCCGAAACGGAAATTTGGGCCAGATAAATTTATTCTCCGAATCAGAATAGACTGCTATTTCAAATCTCCCGCCATCATTATTTATCAGCTACGATCCCGAATACAAACGGCGATTTTTAAATTAAACGGAATTGATTTATGTACGTAGGTACTTGTACTTCTAAATTGGTAGAACTTTGATAGTAAAAATATTAAATGGGATACTTTTTTAATATATGGTGTATGATTTAACGTATGATCGTACGATCAACGTATGATCTTTGTGTATGGAAGTGAAGCATGAAACTGGCAAAAGAAGGATAAAAGTAGAATAAATGCAGTAGAAATGAGATCTCTAAGACGAATGTGTTGCAAATCTGTATATGATGCAAGTATAAGAAGTGAATGTGGTGCGAATGAAAGTGTTATGAACAAAATAAGGAAAGGGCCATTAAGATGGTTTGGACACACGGAAAGAATGAGTGAAGACAGAATGGTAAAGAAGGTATATGTAAACGGCGTCAACGGAGCTAGAAATAGAGGAAGGCCGAGGAAAACGTTGCACGATCAAATCAATCAAATATTGAATGTCGGTCACGTGAGGAGTCGGAAAAATCGACGTGCGTGCATGACAAGATATATGAATGTAGAGGAATCGAGAGAAGTATGTCAGGACAGAACAGTGTGGCGTTCCATTATTTCTGCCTACCCCTCCGGGGAGACGGCGTGATGGTAAGTTAGTTTTATTTAACAAACGATTTTAATTAATTTTCTTTATAAAGATTAATTGAATTTCAATAGAGACGAAGATGTAAATTGTTTTCTGGGAACAGAATGTGGTGGCCGAGGCGCTTACAGGACGTATGACCTGTCATTGGTTGGATTGAGCGATCGCTTTATGTTTTAACAACAATCCCCATTCCGCCCTTCCTATGACCACCACGTCTGACAATTTTTTGGAACTTGTATATATGCTACAATCCTGCGGTATATCTTTACATTTTTTAGTTCAATCTACACTAGCGTCATCTATTAATATTGGGAAGCATTAAGCAGAAAATCTTTATTTAAGTAAGCACTGTGAAAGTCTCTGCAAATCATACAGCACTAGATTACGCCTGGATATGTCTCTCCAATTTTTATGCATTTAACTTGGACCAGTTATTTTACACAACATTTTGAATGTATACAAATACTGTATTTTACCCATTGCGGATAATTTTTTTTTATAAGGAATAATTGTATCTCAATAGAGACGAAGATGTAAATTGTTTTCTGGGAACAGACGCTAGTGTAGAGTGAACTAAAAAATATAAATATAGGCGCAGGATTCTAGCATATATACAAGTTCCAAAAAATTGTCAGACGTGGTGGTCATAAGAAGGGCGGAATGGGGAATGTTGTTAAAACATAAAGCGATCGTTCAACCCAACCAATGACAGGTCATAAGTCCTGTAAGCGCCTCGGCCACCACATTCTGTTCCCAGAAATTCAAATTTCATATATAATATTACCTATTGTAACACCTGATGATTTCAACATTGGTTGATGAAACAGCTGTCGCATAAAATAAAATACAATTGTGATATAAAAACAAATTTTATTCATTAACAGTTTAAAATGTTAAGGTATCATAGTGTTTCGGCCAAAACAATGGACCATTTTATATATGTTAAAGGCATTTGCTTCGTTAATGTTATTCCATCATCAAAAGCCGATATCCGAAGTAGTACGTGTCTGGCAATATGGCGTGTGATCACGATCTTAAGGTAAATTAAATTTCTTTAGGAACACCTTGTGTATGTTGAATAAAAGAGCTAAAAGAGACATGTTCAAAAGGGATGTAAGAAATGGGACAAGGGTGCAGTAGGATAATGGACATGACTGGGTAAATATTGGCTGTTCGTATTTCAGGGGAAAAGTCATACTTGAATCAATATTGTTCTCCCCCTGTCTATTGAACTGTCAAGTTCAAGTGGAAGTTACGGCGGAAGTGAAATATTGAAACGGGGAAATCACTTCGTTCGATCTTTACCGAGTTATGTGTTTTCATAAAGTTGAAAGTTGCTCGTGTATTTTCAAGTCGACTTTTTTTGATCAATTGAAATCATGCATGACAAAAGAACAAATGTACATCTGTGTGTTACTCATCTCATTATAAATATAATTTTTAATTAACATAGTGGCAGTCTAGGGTAGTGTCCCCCCACGGATGGTCGCCCGGGCCGCAAACAGCATGCCAAATTTCAAGAAATTCGCCTTGCAAAAATATTTAATATAATTAAAAAAAAAGAATGGTAAAGAAGGTATATATAAACGGCGTGAACGGAGCTAGAAATAGAGGAAAGCCGAGGAAAACTTGGAAGGATCAAATCAATCAAATATTGAATGTCGGTCACGTGAGGAGTCGGAGAAATCAACGTGCGTGAATGACAAGATGTATGAATGTGGAGGAATCGAGAGAAGTATGTCAGGACAGAACAGTGTGGCGTTCCATTCTTTCTGCCTACCCCTCTGGGGAAACGGCGTGATTGTGTGATTACGTGATAAAAAAAACTTTACTTACCATCACGCCGTCTCCCCGAAGGGTTAGGCAGAAAGAATGGACTGCCACACTTTTCTTATCTGACATATTTCTCTCTTCGCTTCCTCAACATTCGTACATCGCGTGATGCACGCGCGTCAATAACTCTGACTCCTCACGTGGCCGTATTTGATTTATTTGATCGTGCCTAGTTTTCCTCGGTCTTCCTTTATTTCTAGTTCCATTTACATCGTTAACATTTAATTTTTTTACCGTTCTTTCTTCATTCATTATTTCCATGTGTTCAAACCATCTTAATGATGATTTCATTATTTTGTTCATAACACCATCAATTTTATTCCTTATTTTATTCCAAAATAAATCTTGATAACATCTGTCAAAACTAATCATATTTGTTAACAATTTTATAATATTTTAAATATGTATCTTTATAATATGTATCACTGAAGAAGGACTGGTTGTCCGAAACATTAGAAACGTTAGTGCTGTAAATACAAAGTATATAAAAAAGAAAAACGAACATAGAAGAAATAATAATTGTTTTTATGAACACTTTATTAGAATTCTATGTGATTTTGATCCTTCTCCCTACAAAACATAACATTTTATATCCTATGTCATTTTCTAATATAATATGAAAGTTCTCTCCCCTTGTACTCTGATCAAAAAAGTAATTAAAATATTTTAATTTTCCGTTGTGCGCTCTAGAGATTTCTATGTTGATTTTGGGTTCATATGAGTATAAAGGTATTTTTGGAAAACATACATAAACAACACTCTTAAGCTTAAACACGACAAAAAGAGAGAGTACGTCGAAAATTGTGTTTGATAATGGGATAAAAATAATCACATGATGTTACATATTCCTATACTGGAAATACTCAATTATTCCCATACCAAATGAACAATACCTATTTACAGCGTGTTGATCATAATAAAGCAGAGGTTCCCAAACTTGTTTGTCCCGTAGACCCCTTACCGATTTTTTTTCTATTTTCTGTAGACCCCCTACTTTCCTTATATTGATTTTTTTTACAAATTCATCTATAACTGTAAAATTACTTTTTGAAGCTGACACAGAGCTACTCTCTTTAATAGGGTTTTCTGCAGAAAAGAAATCTTTAACATAAAATATGTGTTAAGTTTTATAGTTATACATTTGAACTGTTAAATTTACAACACTTATAATATCACAATGTTGTATAATACTCTTTTTGAGAATGTCGCGACAGCTGTTTCGCTAACTGATTTTATCATCAGCAGATCAAACAGCTGTCGTGACATTCTCAAATAGTGTATAATAAAAAATTGTCACATTATAACAGTGTTGTAAATTTAACAGTTAATAATGTTGAAGAATCCTAATTTTTCGGCCAAAACAATAGACTATTTAGACATACAATCATTAATTAAAACAAAACAAAATGTAAATCCAACATTTTTACATAAAATAAAAACAATATAATAGGGGGATGAGACTGATGCTATGATATCAAAATTTCAATATTTGACTTCAATTTAGTTGAACCATCTCGTGGACCCCCATTTACATCTCATGCACCCCCAATTATTTTTCCAGTTGTTGTAGACCCCTTGTAAATCGAAATCGACCCCTGGGGGTCGATATACACCACTTTGGGAACCACTGATATAAAGGATCTGGGTATCACGTTTGAGTCCAACTTCACATTTAAATTACATCTATCTAATACTATCACGCGAGCCAACAAAATGCTTGGTTTCGTTCTACGGAACGCAAGATCTTTTTCCAACACAACGGCGATTCGTCGATTGTATGAAGCGCTGGTTCGTGGTAACTTGGAGTACTGCTCTATCATTTGGTACCCCAGAGAAAGAACAGTCATCTTGGAACTAGAAAGGATCCAGAAACGATTTTTGAGATATTTATACCTCAGGGAGTATAACTATTATCCTTTTTTGTATCCCTCACTATTTCTCTAAGGAATGTTGGATTTCAACACTCTTGAAAATCGTCGAATGATCTTTCTAGGTAAGCATTTTTTTAAACTGTTATCCGGAGGTATTTACAATCTAGGAATACTAAGAGAGCTAAATCTAGACGTTCCCCATAGTTATAGCAAAGCAAGGGGGCATATATTATTTTATGCCCCAAATTGCCGCACAGAGGCCCTTTGAAGTTCTCCTGTATTGAAAGCGATTAGTCTTTTAAATGAGGTTGCAAAAGAGATAGACCTCTTTGGAGGCAATTATGGCGAATTCGTGAATACCCTTACGATAAAGGCAGCAAGGTAATAGCTGACATATTCCTATGCATAAGGTTTTATGTATATTTTCCTTTGATATTCTTTTTTTTCACCCTTTACATCGATTTGGCTCGCGCTGTAATGATGTTAGGAGTTTTTTCAGCAAAATAATAATAATAATTCGGTTAATCGAAAAAGGCATTTTTATTTTATTTATTATGTTCCAATTGTTAAAAAAATCATGTATTGATTAATTAAAATTATTATTATTATGAAAATTGTTTTGTTGAATTGACTTTTATCATTACAGAGCGAGCCAAATCAATGTGAAGGGTATAGCTATCATATTGATTCTCATTACATCTGATAGCTAGCCAATCTATCGCCATTTTATTATCACGTGAATTCTAAACTAGACCAAAGACAGTGTGACAATCACACTTGCCACTCGGCCACAAAGGTCGTTGGTTCATAGGTTTAAAATCATTTCTAGACCACCGCCCCCCTTAAAAGAAACAAAAATCAAACACCCCCTCTCCTACTATAAATATTAAAAGATTTTCTTCTAATCATAATTTAGTCAAAGTAAGCTTGATAGCGTGAATCGTGTCTTTGCTTACCAACTTGCAAAAACTTGTCACAAAAGCATTTGAGATTCTGTCGTATATCGTTCTACCACACATACGTCTTAGGGACCTCATCTCTACCACATTTATTCTGCTTTCATCCTTCTTCTGCCTGTTCCACGCTTCGCTTGAATACATTAGTGATGGGACCAGAACTCCATTGTGAACTAACTTTTATTTTTAATTTCCTAAATAAGTACTCCACGACCGCCCCCCTTGAATGCCTGAAAGCCCCCCATTTGCCTCTAGGCCCGTTACCGCCCAGATGCAATGGAAGGGTCCAGCGCCCTCTAGGATGCGGTACCGCCGGGAACCGCTGGAAACCTATAGTTTAGATTTAAAAATTCATAGAAAATATGTATGAAAAGTCCCATGAATACGAATAAAAAAACTTTAAACGTATTCAAAGTATATTTATTATTCTCTAAATGCCCCTTTTAGTTGACTTAAAGCCACAAAATCCATTAAAAAATATTACCTATAACATAATTATGATTAATATGAACGTATCACAAAAAGAACACAAAACAAAAGTTTTGAATCTTCGCGGCTTCACAACAGCACACCTGGCGGCGTAGATCAACACTACAAGCTGTCAAACAGAACGATAAGAAAAATATGTGCGTACGCAAGTGAAGTCGTTCGATGTTTAGTTTATCGCACATAACCTATATTTCGCAGTTTATTGTTTCCAATATGTCAAATTAACTAACATAATTTGCATGGTGCACGTGTAACAGTGTAATTGCAGTATTTTAAACTTACATGTCTTTCGAATTCTAAACGTGGAGGTGTTTGTCAATCGTGAACAATGGTTGAATTAGCAGAGCCATTGGACATCGAAAAAGAACTCGCAGAAGTGATACTAAACGTTGAACCAGATTTAAAATACGCTATAAAGAGAGTAAGCAAACTTTTTATTAGAATAAAGCACTTAGGATCTTTAGAATTATTGATCAAATTACTTTGCTCTACTTTTTTTGTACTTTTCTCACCTGTTGATTGATGCAACAGATTTCTTCTCGTCTTTGAACGTGTCAGCTCCTATTGTTTACATTCTAGTATCTTAGTTCCCGTATGGTTATTTATTCTGTTGTAATGAAAATACTTTAGAGTTTTTTTTATTTGAGGAACGAGTAACAGAATTAGTTTTATTTACAAAAATACTTATCGAGTTTAATTTGATTTATCATCACGCATAATTTCACCATTGTCAAAGAGCTTTTATTTGTTTCTACTAAACATTCTAGTCTTAACTAAACACTAAACATTCACAATACCCACTCGAATTTAATGCGATACCAACGTGTTTCTTTCATTATTTAATTTATTTCAATTATTCGCTACTTAACTCACTTAAAATGCCATACTAAAAACGAAATTCTAAAGAAAATTGAAAAAAGAGTTTTAAGGTTAAAACAAAAGAATAACAAATCAGACTTTAAAAAAAGAATACCGCATTTTTGTATCATACATTTGTGTACTTAGGAAAGTACTGGTATTAATTGTCATAAGAATTGTCGGGTACCTGTTTACGCAAGGTGATTTCAAACATAATTTTATTATGCAATGGTACAATGTATTTAATGTAAACGATTTTTTATGCACTTTTTTATTGGAACGCACAAAATAAATACTTCTTCAATCGAGAGGTCATAGATTTTCCTGCCTGAAGTATCTTTTAATATAATATCTAGCGATCTTTGTATTATTATACGGTATTACATATTTTTTTAAAGTCAGCAAAATTATGTTAAAATTGAGATTGTAACGTTGATAACTTTGTCTGAGATTTAAATCTTCCACCATTTTATTGTGAAGATTTTTCCTATCTGCCATCTTGAATTTAGTGCTTGTAGATCCGTCGTTTCTCATAAAGTTCTGAGTTCGGGTTTTCCTTTAGATGTTATCTTGGTGCCCGCAACAGAATTCTTGTGGTATAACGATGATTTTGTAAAATTCACCGCACGTTTTTCCGAAAACATTTAAGTTGGTTATTAAAAAATAATAGTAAGAATTATTTTACATAATAGATTTAATTTTTATAAATACATTTAATTTTTATAAATTCGTTTAATTTTTATAATTTTTTATAAATTTATAAATTTTTATATATTTTTTCATTTTTATATTTTATTATAATTTTTTTATCATTACAATTTTTTTATTATTATTATTTATATATTAATAATTATAATTTTTTTTTTTTTTTTTATTTTAATAATTTTTATAAAATTTTAAAATATTTATAAATTTTTTAATTTATAAATTTATAAATACATTTTATTTAATTTTTATGAACACATTTAATTTTTTTACAAAATAATAGTAAGAATTTTTTTTACATAGTAATTTAAAAAAAACATATTTTTGTCCTGTCACCTCCGTGGTGCATAGGACCTCTCCATCCGACTCTATCGCAAGCCTGATGCCTAACATCATCCCAAGTGAGGCCTGCTGCCTTAACCTCGTCCTGCAGGGCTCTTCTCCAGGTAGCTCTAGGTCTGCCTCGCTTTCTCTTTCCCCCCATGGGACTAGTCTAGTGCGCCCTGAGCGATGCAGGCTGGGCTCCGTCTCAGAGTGTGACCGATCCACTGCCATTTGCGTCTAGCGACTTGTTCTCTAATTGGCTTTTCCCTGCCATGGTCCAGAGAACGGCATTTGACACTGTTTGGGGACAAAGATTTTGAATATTAAGCGAAGGCACCTATTTATAAACACATGGAGTTTACCACAACTTTAATATTTTTTAAAACACGTAATGTTAATTAATCACATTTTTAAAAACGCAATGTTAATTATTGGAAATATTAATGAGCGTTTAAAAAAAAGTACGTACATTTAAAAAGAGTGGTAAGATCTGCCACACAGTAGGTCTGGCACACATGACTGCCACACCGAAGGTCCCGGGTTCGTTTTCCGGCAATGGCTTTGTAACATAATTGTCACACAGTCTTTGGTCTGGTGTAGAATTCACGAGACAATAAAATGGCGATAGATTAGCTAACTATCGCATGCCATGAGAATCAACAGCTAAAAAGTTGTATACAGTAACTAACTAACTAACTAACCATTACGCCGTTTCTCCGGAGGGGTAGGCAGAGAAGATGAACCGCCATACCGTTCTGTCCTGACATACCTCTCTACCTTCCTCCACATTCATACATCGTAACATGCACGTTCGTTGATTTTTCCGACTTCTTATGTGGCCGCCTTTCAGTATTTGATTAATTTGGTCACGCCTTGCTTTCCTTGGTCTTCCACGGCTTCTCTTTTCACTCACACTGCTTGTATACAACATCTTAACCAATCTTCTCTCGTCCATTCGTTCAGCGATTTTACTTATGATACAATCATCTACCTTACATTTCTTCTTTATTTCGTCGTTCCGTATTCTATTAAATATCGTTTTCCCTCACATTCTTCTGAGTGATCTTATTTCTACCGCATTTATGCTACTTTCATCATTTTCTTGCCAGTTCCAAGTTTCACTTTCATGCATAAGGGATGGCACTAGAACTCCATTATGTATACAGTAATTAGGTTCAAATAACCTGCTTTATACAAATGTGGAAAGCAACAAGGAACAATCACATTAAAGGCCCAAGAACCAGCAAAAACTACACTTCGCTGCAAAGCAATCCCTTGTATTGAAACTAGCGAAGACAAATATATTTATGTTCAAGTATATTATCAATAATTTTATATTTATAAGAGTCCTTCGTATTTTCACTTTCTTTTTTATTTTCAGACATGATTCGGTTGTGAGCCGACCTTCTTCGATGTACAAATTACAAATTTTAAAGTTTGTACATCGTCAAAGGTTGTCTCACCACCGAAACTTGTCTGTAAATAGAAAAATAAACTGTTTTGAAAATACGAAGTGCAATTCTTTTTATTCAAATGTGAATCCACAACCATAATCAATGCGAATATAGAAGAAATTATTCATAGTTACTTAATATATTATAATAGTAAGAATTTACATAACACATGTTTAAATATAAACTTTTTAATTCATTAATATAAATTTTAGGTTCGTTAACATTTTACTCAATTTTATATTAAATCTATTAACCGCAACCCATCACACCGCGTCTCTCGCGGGGGCGAAAAGAGAAGGATGGAGTGCCGCATCGGTTAACCCTTAACGTACCGTGTTCAAAACAAAACGCTTGCTCCCATGTGGTAAGTTCAGTTTACCGCTAACTTTATCTAAATATCAAGCATATGACTAGATGAATCAAAATTTAATTTATGTCATCTTGTAGGGAATTTCATTAGGAATAGATCGATATCTATAACATACATGGATTATTTGAAAAACATATCATTATTAATTTTTTTCTGGAACCATGCGATTTCTGATATGTAATGCGTCATAGCATACGGACGACTAAAAATCGGGTCGGGTCGGGTCGAAACTTGTCTGCACGCCGGGCCGGCGGGGCGAAGATAAAGGCACCTAGGCAAAATGTATAGTACGTTCAAGACAACGAGTACGTATTAATATTTGTCCCTTTTGGTAAAGTGTTAATATTTTCACAGTTCTGATATTATTAACTTACGTGCTGCGTTTTCATCCAGTCGGTATTATTACGTACCTATTGAAAAGGTCAAAGATATCATTTATAATACGTTCAAAACAGCGAGTAAGTATTTGTCACTTTTGATAAAGTTGTAAATATTAGCAAAACAAATTCTACCTTAACACGAATGAAGGTGAGGGCAGTCTTAGAAAATATTTTTTTTTGGGATGAAGGAAGTAATTTTTTGCTTTTTTTTTTATTACGAAATATTGAGAACACTTCAATGGAGGATTACAATTTTTTTTATAATATTAGGGTCCATAGGTTTTAAGAAAATCAACTTTAAATTGGCAGTGGAAACTCAATTTACCACATGGCAACGCGACGGTTAAAGTGTGGCAGTCCATTATTTCTGGCTACCCTTTCGGGGAGACGGCGTGATGGTTAATTAGTTATATTAGTATTTTATCTATTAATATATATACAGTGGATAACGTGGAATAAAAATTAAATAAACACAAATGTCCGGATCGTCCAGCTGACGACAAGTGCACCATCTAAAAGAACATTATGTGTTAAATTATTTTTATTTGTTATGTTATTTTATTTTATATAATTGTATTTTATATAATTGCTTTTAGATTTATTATGTAGACGTTGACGAAGTGTTCGCGGGAGATGCCTATTGGTGGCGATGAGGTTCGTAACCCATCACACCGCGTCTCTCGCTGGGGCGAAAAGAGAAAGATGTAGACCACATCGATTAAAGTGTGGCATTCCATTCTTTCTGCCTACCCTTTCGGGGAGACGGCGTTTAGTTAGTTAGTTAGTTTTATATTAATATATTTTTAATTTCTAACTTCCTCCAGAACATCCTTATACATCTTCACTGCCTTAAATGTAAAGTAATTTTGGGATTGGGTTTTTCTTCTAAAAGTGAGACTCAGTTTATCTTTCTTTCTTGTTTTATAAGATCATTGTTTTAGGCACGTGTGAGGCTGGCATTCGCTGTACATACCCGTCCCGTCTAATCTAAGAAGTTTCACGTTTATTGAGATAGGGCCTGGTATTTGTTAAACAGTTCATCGTTAGATTGAATGCGCTTCTGGTTTCCTTCTCACCGTTCCAACTGATTCGTCGCAATATTTTTTTTACAGAATTTTCGTTTCTACCACTTTTATTTTTTAAATTTCCTTTTTTCCGTTATGTTTCACTTTCACACAAATAAGGAAGCTGCATCTACGTGTGGTATTACAATAATCATAACTAAGGATTAATTGTATCTCGATAGAGACGAAGATGTAAATTGGAAACAGAATATGGTGGTCGAGGCGTTTACAGGACTTATGACCTGTCATCGGTTGGGTTAAGCGAACGCTTTATGTAATACAAAATTCCCCATTCCCATGTTAATGGCGGTAGTCTTTCACATTGCGTTAATAAAGATCTTCTGCTTAATGTTTACATTCAATCTTCTCATCAATCATTCTGTCTTGCCTGCTATCGTCCTCAGTGTCTTTATTTCGGAAGTCCTCAACACTTGATTGGTCCTTAATGTGTCTGCCCTTGCTTCGACGCCATATGTTATTATTGGTCTTACGCATGCTTTATAGATTCTCATCTTACTATTAATGGCCATGTTTTTGTTTTTCCATATTTTGGATTTTAGAGCGCCAGAGATTGCAGCTGCCTTATTTACTTGGGTTTGTATTTTTTCCCGCAGATCCGCTCCTCCCATTAAGTAAATATGGTTGCGGTTATTTCAGGGTGCTTGAAAAATTCAATATGTAAAAACCCTGATATGAAGATCAGCAGCAAAGTAATGATCTATAAGACTTGTGTGCGACTGATCATGTCATATAGGATCGAATACAAGGCGGACACCACAATTATAAAAAACGTGCATAGAGTGTCAGAAATGAAGACATTCAGGAACATATCTGGCAAGACACTGCGTGATAGAATAAGGAATTCAAGGATAAGGGAAATATGCGAGGTCAAATTAGGTGGAAGAGGCAAATGAGAAGATATTGGTATACGTATGCACAACGTAAGAAGAGTGGAACCATCTCGATTCCTTTACATTGTGTTGCACGGCCAGCCCCAAGGTAGACAGACGACCCCCGGGCAGACCACCAAAATAATGGATCGACAGCTGGGAATCGACTTCGCAGGAGGCTAATCTCTCTCAAGAAACAGGCCACAAAACCTACACTAAGAAGTAAAAGATATTCGTATATCTATTGCACCAGTAGAAGTCAATTATAGATAATGTGCCTATAATCCGATAAAAATATATATTATATAATAAATTATATACGATGTATTGTAAATAGATACAGATAAGATCAAGATATACCGGACTAATACATGTTCGTATAAATTTAATTGATTCAAAACCTATTTCGATATTTACGTATATTTTATGGAACTATTGTTTTTGATGAGAACTAATATCAGAGTAATCCTTATTAATTTATTGTTGGCATTATATAGGGTCTTTCAATAGGGACGCTCTATTTTTAATCGCTCGTGCATAATGTCCATCGTGGCGTGCGCTGTGTGCTACGTAGAGCTGTCTTGATGGAACCATATGTTGTCGGTATCCATATAATCCAGTTTAAGCCAAAGAGTCTCAAATTTATGCATTAAACGACGTATTGTGGACTCTGTAGGATGGCAATGAATGCCATAAATTGGCGAACAGAGCACTGATTTTGCTAATGAATTTTAACAATTTCAACGCTTTGTTGAAGCGTGTAGCGTTCCATGGTAAAGTGTCAAGACTAAATAAGTATGCTTGTCAAATTTGACAGCTATTGCTTTACCAAAGAGCGCTCTTAATGAAAAACCTTATATTAACATTACGTTTTAGGTGATATGCAAGTCTGCAATAGGTAATGAAAATAAATAAAAATCTTTTTAAATTGTATATTAAGCTAAAATCCACTAATGTTTGTGTCTTCGGCCGGTTCGACTTCTCCAGAAGATGGCAGCGAGCTGCCGAAACCGGTCGTAGACACTAACATTTGTGGATTTTAACTAAATATACACTTTTAAAAGATTTTTTACATATTTTTTTATTGTACATTATTTACAACGACCTTCTACCATGAATTTATTCTGCAATAGGTCTTTGCAGAACCCGCTTTCATTTGATGGTGCCGGTAAGAATAAGCAATGCATGTGGTATTTTATCCCCTTTTAAAATTTGGTAGGCTAACATAGTAAAACACGTTTTTTTAAATTCGATTTTATTATTCAATATTCGACTTCGAAGGCGATTCTTTTTTAGCCATTTATTTTTCACTATAACAAAAGTAGTTTCACTCACAATGCTATATCTCACGAACCAACTGTCCGAAAGCTGTCAAATTTATACACGTATCTTTTCAAGGTTGTTACTACTTAAAAATCTATATTATATATATGGATATATGGATTTAATTCTAGTAACGCCATTTATGTGTCAGCCTACGAACTTTTCAGCCCAACTGTTATTTATAATATTGACCGTTCTCAAACAAGAAAGACTATATATTTAATATTATTACTTTACTTTTACGCTTTTATACTTAAAAAAACACCACTAATAACCAGTATTAGATATAATAATTAAAACATTATTTATTCATTCGAAATATGCCAGGAGCACGCAAGGATTCTTAAGATAAAATAAAAAGTACTCAGCGGTAAATAATACACATCGGACTTAAGAAAAAGACTGTGGGCCATAATCGGCTAACTTCGGATTTATAGAGCGTTGTCTCTGTCGCACGATGCGCTAACAGTGCAGTATCTAGGAAGAGCTGTATTTAGACAGCGACAACGCTCTACTAAGCCGAAGTTAGCCGATTATGGCCGACAGTATCATTCTTTAGCACGATGTGAGGCACATATGTAATTATGTCGCCGGGTACTGTACATGTGTAATTATGGGAATATAATTTCTGATGATGTTATTTCATTACACGATAATACCTGTTTTGTATAAACAATAATATGTGTTGTAATAAATATCGTATATATAATAATATTTCCATTGTTCAAGACCTTGTCAATCGCATTCGTTGCGCTCTTGCGATACAACCGTAGTTGTGTCATTTCGCACGAGCAAAAAAAGTCGACATAGTAACACGGTTATCGTTTTCTTAAACTAACCAGGGAGGCAGATAAATAGACCGCCACACTTTTCTTTCATGACGTATTTATCTCGGTACCTCGACATTCATATACAGTGTCATGCACGCACGTCGATTTCTCAGACTTCTCACGTGACCGACATTTAAAAAATATTTGATTGTACTTTTCCTCGGCCTTCCTCTGTTTCTTCTTCCATTTACATCGTTAGCATATACTTTCTTTAAAATTGTTTCTTCATTCATTATTTCCATGTGTCTAATCTACCCTTTCATTATTTTGTGCATAAAAATTGTATTAACTTCTTTTATTTGCATTTGACGGTCGGTACAAAAATACAGAAAAGGTTTTTGTTCTGCAGAAGATGGTTGTGAGCTGCCAAAATCGGTTGTAGAAATAAATTAAGTGGAATAAAACTAAATATTTATTGATAATTAAATAAAACGATGTTTTTTAACTACTTCCACTTTAGGAGTCAGAGAAATCGACGCGCGTGCATGACACAATGTATGAATGTTGAGGAATCGAGAGAAATATGTCAGGAAAAAAAGGTCGCCCCCGCGAGAGACGCGGTGGATGAAAATAGATGGATGGAGTGTCGAATCAGTTAAAGTGTGGCAGTCCATTCTTTCTGCCTACCCCTTCGAGGAGACGGCGTGATGGTTAGTTAATTAATTAGTTACATAAATATAAAGAAACACGAAAAAGAATGGTACGAATAAACGAACGGGAAGTTTCTGTTAAACCGAAGTGTTTTGTATAGCCGGAAATATGGTGTCGAGTTATCTTGCGGTTAAAGTTAGTGTTATTTAATTAACGGTTGTGAGCGTAGGAGCTGGAGAAAGTCCGTTGTCGCGTGTCGTATACTGACTACATAGAAAGTTTTCTCATAGATCCTTACACGTGTTTCGAAAACCAATCGTTTGCTGGTCCACATATAATATGTCATTCTTATTTAATACTTGCACTTGGATCTTCTGGCTAACAGAGGTTCAGCTCATGTGGCTATTCCTCTTACGTCTGATGGGAACATTGTTGAAAGGTGATTTGGTGGGTTGTTAGTTTATTTGTGTGGCCCGGAGTGTTCCTCTGAAGGAGGATCGATTTTGGGCGCTCGTGGCGGCTGGAGGTGTTTGGGTCGTAATTTGAGAGGTCTTTTATTGTGGGGTTAGAATGTGAAGGGATTCCTTTGTAAAACCGTTCGGCAAGTTTCAGAATGAATTCATCTACTCGTATCATCGGGATTCCCGATTCTAGGTGCAGTTGTTTGATCCTGGTCCATGAAGGCGTACCAAACGATAAACGGATAGCGTTATTTTGCAGGATTTGGAGTTTTCGTATGTGACTCGAAGCTGCATAGTCCCAGATTGGGGCTGCATAAGTGAAGATCAGGAGTTTATTGTCGGTGCTTAGTTTACTGTTTCTAGCTAACATTGGGTAGAGGGCTGAGATTGCTCTTGACGCGGCTTTGACCTTTTGTAATGTGTGGCCTCCATGTCAGCTTAGAATCCAAGGTAACCCCAAGGTATTTGATTGTTTTGGTCCAAGGAACGTCTTGGCCGAACATTTTTATGTTGGGAAATTATTTAATACAGTACATTTTAATTGTTCTTGTTTAACTCGTAGTGATAGCAGACAGGGTGAGACACAGGGTGGGTGGTTAACACCACTTTTAGTGCTAGGACAGGAGTGTTCGGACATTATCAGAAGAGTGGCAGCGCTAAAATGGCGCTCGGCATACCATGTCGCTCGCAGCTCTGACGATAGATAGACAAAATGCCTCCTTTGCTGGTATCCTAGTACTGCGACCCGAAATCCTGGACGTCTCTAACTTCGATGGAGGGACGACATTAAAGAGACCGCCGGTACGACATGGATGCGTGTTGCCCAGGATCGACAGACATGGAAACAGGTGGAGGAGGCCTACGTCAAAGAGTGGACGGATACAGACTGACTTTATATTTCGTTATAAATTTCTAACCAAACAACCATCACGTCGTTTCTTTGGAGGGATAGGCAGAGAGGATGGACCATCACACTGCTCTGTCGCGAGTTTCCTCTACATTCATACATCGTAACACACATGCTTTTCGATTTTTTCGACTCATTTCAACAAAATTAATTTGATAAAAATTCGAAGCTTTATTTAATATTTAAATTCGCCACCGGTTTCAGGAAACACCTGTTACAAGTGTTTTGTTTACTTTATTTGGAAAAGTTTTTTGATTCTAAATTCTGGCGTTCTTCATTCAAAGATTTATGTACTTTTTCCTTCACACAATCTTAATTTAAATGCCAGAAGGTTGTCCTACCAATAGCAATTGATTAATGAACATTAGTACTTCAATAATAATTAATTAACATATTTTTTTATAAAAATTCCTTCATAATATGTACGAGTATTTAGTTTTATTACACTTGATTTTTAGTTTTGAACGGTTTTGAAAGTTCGCTGCCATCTTCTGGTATGACATTTATTTTTATTTACCACTGATTTAAATCATGATATTCGAATGTACTTTACTGCCTATAGCTCATTATTATGAAGAAGGAATCGGGTCGTTTCCTGGCTTGATTTCAAATCCTTTGGATCAGAAATCAAGCATTCTGCCACCTAGACCACCAACTGGTTATTTCATGAATCGATAATGAATTTCAATATTCGCTTTTTATCCACAGGATATATAGAATTTGTACAATACATTTCGAAATATTTTTTTTTTAAATCGGCGCAGTGGTCCTTATATCCTTCAGATACTAATGATGTAAAGTAATTTTCCTGTTTTATCGATGATTTAATATTAGTTTTCTATCCATGGGGTGTATAGAATTTGTCTGTACCGATATGCATCTAGAAATCACAAATAAATTATAATATTATTTTAAATATCGGAAAAGTGGCTTGCATATCCTCCAAATACTAATGATACTATATACAAGTAATTTGGCTGTATTATCTTGATTTCAATATCTGTTTTCTGTTCTTGGGATGTGTAGAATTTAAATGTACATATGAATATCGAAATTACAAATAAATAACCATTTTTTTTATTATCGACGCTGTGGTTCGCATAATTAGTAATTATTTTTTGTGTGTTACGATATTTTAATATTCGTTTACTGTTCATGAGATGCGTAGCATTTATCTGTACAGATAAATCTTTTTTTTAATATCGGCGCAGTGGTCCGCATATCTTTCAAATAGTAATGACGCAAAGTAATTTTCTGCATAGCATATATCTGTACAGATGCTGATCTCGAAATTACAAATATATATTTTTTAATATCGGCGCAGTGGTCCGCATATCCTTCAGATACTATAATACGGCTATAACGAGTGTTTAGAAAGCTGATCCAATATAAAATTCACCAGGTGCTATGCCCCAAGGTCGTCAAATTGGGCCTTCATACAAACAAAGGTGGTTTCACAAAGAAATCCAAGTTCTTGCCGTATAAATATGTAGCAATCCTTCCTCGTACTCGAGAACGGGCCAACATCAAACGGACCAATAATTGATCGTTCCGCTTTGACGTTTAATTAGTGAATGTGTCATTTTTAATTTCGCACAGAATTAACGGCGCCGCCTGACGTTCTGTCAAATAAGGCGGGGAAATGTGGAGGGTCAGCAGGGGCGTAACAAGAAGAAATCACAAGAAAAAAATATTTATAAATACTTTCGTTTGAAGCACTTAATTTGTGGTATGGTAATGAAGAACAATATTTTGCCAGGTTAGCTGACATCCACAGACTGTTAAACCATTGTATGTATAACGCAACGATTAGTCTGTCGATGCCAGCCAGCCTGGCGAAACTGGTCGCTGTCGAAATAAATACAATAAGTGTAAGTAGTTGATAAAAAAAACATCGGTTTATTTAAACCTTATTTATTAATGCTGTTTTAAATGTATGACCTTTTCCAAAACACTCAAAACATGTAACCTGGTTATACAAATTGAACCCAGAGAACAGGTAAGGACATTCAAGTATCTAGGCATTGACCTGGTGGTAGGAGCTGATCTACGGGAAGAAATACAAGCCCAAGTAAACTAGGCAGCTGAAATCTCTGGTGCTCTAAAATCCAAAACATGGAAAAAATAAAGACATGGCCATTAAAAATAAGATGAGAATCTATAAAACATGCATAAGACCAATATGGCGTCGAAACAAGGGCAGACACAGCAAGGACCAAACAAGTTTTAAGGACTTCCGAGATGGAGACACTGAGGACGATAGCAGGCAAGACACTGAGAGATCGCGTGAGGAACACCAGAATAAGATAAATATGTGAGGTTGGGGATATTATAAGATGTAGCAGACAGCGAACAAGGGACTGGTACGGTCATGTTCAAAAAATGGACACCACCAGACTCCCCTATATTGCTCTTCATAATCAACCTAATGGGACTCGTCCTCGTGGAAGACCTCCTAAAAGATGGAAGGGTAGCTGGGAGTCTACCTCACAGGAGGAGCAACACTTTGGGAACAGACCAGATAGGTCTATAACAAGGAAGAATAAGAAGAATTTAACAGTCCATTGTTTTGGCCGAAACACTATGATACTTCAACATTATTACTGTTAAAATATAAAACATTGTTATAATATCATAATTTCTTTTTATTCACTGAGTGTGTCGCAACAGCTGTTTCGCCAACAGATGTTGGCATCATAAACGAGTTTATTTTAACACCTGATGATGCCAATATCGGTTGGCGAAACAGCTGTCGCGACACTCTCAGTGAATAAAAATAAATATTATAGCACTGTTTTAAATTTTAACAGATGATGAATTTATTTAAAATTTATTTTTCCATTATTTCTACCTACCATATAAGTGAAACGGTTGCGGCTTGATTGTTAGTTAGTTAGCTAGCCTGTAATTTATTTTTCCGTGTACTTTATTTCATTATTATTAGAGATATAACAGTTCGTTTTATTTTCATTCGAGCACTCGTTTAGTTAAGATTTTTAGTATGGGAAAAAATGTTCGAACAAAATTTTATATTCTCACTACGCCATTGGGTACAAGGGCCTTAAAGGTGATTCCCTTCTATAACGGAGAAAGCTCTATTCTAATCGCCATTTTGTCACACCAATCAATACTGATTCGGTTATTGAAATCGAAATGAAATTCCCAATACGTTATTGCCAAATGATATCTAAGGTATTTGAAATATTCTTATTGAATCTTAATTATTGCTTTTTTATAATATTCGATAATGATTTACTTTCACATAGTTACACCTTTTTATAAGTTATTGGTAAAATATTTTTTATTTCCATTTATTCCATTATTCTATCTTATATTCCATTATTCTATAATATCTTAGTAGAATATTACCTGGTTTTAGTTACTAGCTTAGTAGAATATTGCCGGGTTTTAGATACTATATTAGAGAATATTTAACCTGATTTTGGATACTATTATAATTTAATAGAATATTGCCGGGTTTTAGATACTATTTATTTGCAATAGAATATTGTTTGTACTGATCCTGGTTTTACATACTATCCAAGTAAAAAAACACTGTGGAATTCCATAATGACGAATTTTTATGAATTAAAACACTGTTTTTTCCACTTTTGAGTTTTTTTCCACTTTCTCGACATGTTTCGGAGGCTTAAACCTTCATCATCGGGAGAACGATATAAACCAACCAAAAATATTACAAACTGAGTGCAAGAACCTAGAATTATAATTATATAACATGTGTTAGTAAACTTGGCTAGTACTAGGGAGATAACAATAGACATATTAATGGGTAAAATTTTTAAGGGAAAGGATTTTTAGATGGAAGTATTGAGTTGAGGGTGTTTTATTGTTCTAAGACTATTGATTAAGTAAGGGGACAGTTTATATTTAAAGACAAAAAAATGGACATTGACACAAGTTGGGAAAATAATACTTTTGCGCAATAGATTTTTTAACAAAAGATCCGTCTCGCGGTTATCTGGTTTCAGATACTTAAATTTTTTTTTATCTGAAATCTTATATTCGATACTAAATATTTAAGTAGAATACATAACTGGTACATGATATTATCTAATCAGAATATTTGCATAAGTTCATGATTGTCATGTTTATTTGAAATGTGTTTGGTTTAAAAATATCATTGTTTTGTTGAACCAGATTTCTTATTAGTGTAAATTGACGACCTTCGTGGCAGAGTGGTTACGAGCTCTGACTTCCATGCCGAAGGTCCTGGGTTCGATTCCCGGCAATGGCGTGACAATCACACTGTCTTTGGTCTGGTGTAGAATTTACGTGACAATAAAATGGCGATAGATTGGCTGCCTATCACATGTCACGAGAATCAATATAAATAGCTAAAAAAAAATAATTGTATACAGTAATTGGGTCTAAACGACCTGTTGTGTACATAAAAAAAATTTAAAAAATCCCCGGGCAATTTCTTATTTTCTTTTACTCGCCGCACGCCACTGGCGTTTTCACATTTTATTTTATTACACATATCTCTCCCGAACATCGAGATTAATATTCCTCGAGACATCCTTGTAAGGGCGTTTATTTCTCGCTTCGCCTTCCTCGCGGTCTCTCTATCGTAATAGAAATCCTTGGGAAACATTGTCCAATATCCGATAATAGCTGGAGTGCAACAAAAAACCATATTTGAAAAGTCTGGCGGGTGTGTTCTTTTATATATCTTCTACCCTTATGAACACCTTACGTTACATCGAACAAATCATTTTTCTCCAAGCTCTTCGTACGCTACTGAGAATTTCCACGAATTTTATTTTTATTAAAAATCCACCCCTTTTTTGTATTTATATGATTTTCTATCGCGTTTATTATATATTTTTATTTCATATCGTTGCGCAAGCTGTGGCCAAAGTTATATTTTATTGGGTTTTCGTTTATCAATGTTTTTTAGTACATTTTAAATGTATGTTTTTTTTAATAACAAGAACATGAATGACCACGTTAAATATGTATAATTAACCTCCCTACCTTTGGGTTATTTTCCGAGAAACGTGCAAAAAAGCAGGTTTTTTATTATTGAAATTTAATTATATACGAGTATTAATTTTATTTTTTTAAATTACGTAACGTCAAATACTCGGCCGCACACTTCGCCTGCCCCTTGTAAAACTATCATATTTATGAAGACTTGTACTCGAGTGTTGTTGGCACACGCGCGTATCCCTAACAGTTAGTACATTACTTTTTTCAAGCGCGTACGTGATACGGGATAGCGCAGAATGGTACAGTCACAGTGAACGTATCACGTACGTTCAAATACGTAAGGTGGTTAATTAATCATTGTTTAATCTATATATGGACAATTGTATGAAAGAGCTGAAAGGGTTGGATGCAGGTGCAAAAATGAACGGTGTATCAGTAAGCTGTCTGTTGTATGCGGACGACGCTGTGCTTACGAGTATTTCAGAAAACAACCATAAACTACTAGTCATGGTGTCTAGTATGTATTAGGTATTATGCAAGCGATACGATTTGAAGATGAATATAAAAAAGTCCAAAGTAATGATTTTCGAAAAATAAGATATAATGATAGTCTGCAACATTAGCGTGAATGGTGAAAATACTGGAACAAGTAGATGAGTTTGTATGTTAAATAGGCTAGTAGTGAAGAGGGATATTAAAAGAAGGGTTGGGGCAACAAAGTGAATGGTGTACTTAAAGTTGTCATCGCAAACAAATGCTTATCCAAAAAATCTAAAATGGCAGTGCACAATGGTGTTCTTGTGCCAACGCTTATGTATGGAAGTGAAACATGGAACTGGCAAAATAAGGATGAGAGTAGAAATAAGATCTATAAGACAAATGTTTCGTAAATCTATATACGAAAGAGTGTCAAATGCAAATTTGAGAAGTGAACGCGGTGCGAATGAGAGTGTTATGAACAAAATAATGAAAGGGTCCTTAAGATGGTTTGGATACATGAATGAAGAAAGAACGATAAAACAAAGTATATGTTAACGATATAAATGGAACTAGATATAGAAGAAGTCCGGGGAAAACGTGGAACGATCACATAGATCAAATATACATTCAATATTTGATCTATGTGATCGGCCACGTGAAGAGTAAGGATAAAGTAAGGTAGGATAAATCGATATGCGTGCATGACACGATGTATGAATGTTGAGGAAGCGAGAGAAGTACCATTTGTCACAAAAGAAAAGTGTGGCAGTCCATTATTTCTGCCTACTACTTCGGCGAGAGGGCGTGTTGGTTAGTTAGTTAGTTAAAATAAACCTATAGAATACTCGTTTTCATTCATATTAAGTACTGATGTGGAAAGTAGCCAACACGAGTTTATTCGTAGCTGCACAAATATAGCAACTACTCGTATATCCTATACAACGCGTTGGTTCGGAGCAGACTCGAAAGTGGTTCTGTGATATGAAGTCCTCACGAGGCGAAATATTCCGTTATGCTGGAAAGGGTTCAGAAAAAAATTCTGAGGTATCTCTTTATGAGGGTGTATGGTACGAATAGTTATCCGTGGCTCTATCCCACGGCATTTCTTTTGGGAATGCTCGGAACCAATTCTCTACAGCTTCGAAGAGATGGACATCTTATTGAAAGTTAAGGCATTAACACTGTGGAATTCCATAGTAATCTACTTTTTCAAATGTATGTTTTTTCTAAATTATATTATCATCACGTATTATTATTATTTTATGTTATTTATTATTTTACTGTTAAAAATAATTGTAAGTACCTACTACTGCCAAATAGCCCAACTTAATTTTTAATTTTGAATCTTTGTATCGAATTTTAAATGCGTTTTTTATTAGTCTTTCTTTGTTTAGTTTTTGTTATATTTTTACACCTGAAGATGGAGGTATCCTCTGAAACATGTCGTGTATTTTAATATTTTTTTATTAAAAAAGTGGTCTAAACAATGTTTAATTAATTCCCAAAGTAGATGGACATCTAATAACCCATTTCTTTAGATTAATCTGGGGATACTTCGAGAACTCGGCCATACTGGAGGATGTTGGTCTTTTTGTCCCCAACAGCGACAGCACAGATTGTTTTACCTACCGGCCGCCAGAACCAATCTGCCTCTGGTGACACCGGTGGGAAGAGCAATTAGTCTGCTGAACGCGGTCTCCTCGGAGATCGACGTCTTTCATATTAGTGAAAGTACGTTCAGGGGACAAATACTCTTGACTTTATAAAATATCTTGTCTTCCTAATGCCGAACCATCACTAATGCGTTCCTGGTATTATATTGTATGTATATAATATTTGACCTGTACTCAATATATGCCTTAAACATTTATGCTGTTTTTAATGTTTTTTGAGTAAATAAACTGATTTGAATTGATTCGATTTGAAGTAAATTAAGTACGCGATTACTCGTATTTGGCGACCATGCAATAGCGCAAATTACGAGTTATCTCGTAGTTGGCAGACAATGCGTTAACTAGAGTACAAATGCGACTGGCGAGTTGGAATCCTCGGCTCAATATGTACGCAGGACCAATTCCATCACGATTACATAGACAAGGTATTGTTTATAGTTCAGAAAGTAATTTGAGGGATGTATCTCGCCTAATATAAATATATCTCGAGCAGTGCCGGTTCAACCCAGCAATAGGGCCTTTAGCAAATGTTTCCAAGAGGTCCTGAGTTTTGTATGATAAAAAAATGAAACAATTTTTTATCACAAATTTTTCTCGATTTAAAATCTAACTAACTAACCTAAACATCAACCTGTCTCCCATAAAGGGTATACTGTCCTTTCTTGACATACTTCTTTCGATTCCTCAACATTCATACATCGTGTCATACACACACGTCGATTTCTCCGTGTGCATTCTCAGTGCATTCACTTTTTATATTAGCATTAATCTAGATTTAACTAACTAACCATCACGCCGTCTCCCCGAAGGGGTAGGCAGAAAGAATGGATTGCCATACTTTTCTTTCCTGACATTCTCTCGCTTCCTCAACATTAAAGAGTAAATTTAGAAATAACCCTAGATTAATCAATTTCAAGATAAGAGACGCACAAATGTAAAACTGACACTTATCAACTCTTCCAACAACTATTATTTTATTACATCATTTGAGATAATGAGTCGGTGAGATTCAAGGCTACGTCGGTGACGTTACGGTGCCGTTACGGTCACTGTCCAGTATAAATGGGTTAGGCGCCTTTAGGCGCCCGTAGGATTTGCTACTCCTGCTACGTAGCTGATCCAGCACCGATCTCGACCCCTGCCGGCAAGGGGCAGCCCCCCGGCGTTAAATTATTCAGCGAAGGCAATTAACCTCCGAGCGCCACTCTCCTCGAACGCTTAAAGCATTTAAACTGATGGTTTAGGGAACCACATTATTTATAGCAGCTCTACGTTCATAATTAATCAAAAATATTTACTTTACAACTGAAGCTGTGCGAATTACTGCAACAACAACAACAAACCATCACGCCGTTTCTACGTAGGGGTAGGCAGAGAAAATGGACCTCTACACTACTCTATCCTGACATATCTCTCTAGCTTCCTCCACATTCATACAGCGAGTCATACACGCACGTCGATTCTTCCGGCTTCTGACATGACCAACCTTTAAAATTTGATTAATTCGATCATGCCATATTTTCCTCGGTATACCTCGACTCCGTACTCCATTTACATCGTTAACATATATTTTTTAACCCTTCTTTCTTCACCGATATGTCCGAACCAACGCAGCGATCCTTTCATAATTTTGTTCATAATACCTTCTTTCGCTCTACATTCCCTTCTAATATCAGCTTTTGAGATTCTGTCGTACATCGTTCTAACACACGACCTCATCTCTACCGCATTTATTTTGCTCTCATCTTTTCATTTCATTTCATTTCATTTATTTTGATAATAATCACAAACATTACAGACATACAATTCCAAATCGTTTGCAATTACATTATAAACAGAGAAGCATTAAAAAAAATAAAAATTAAGCTTAAGAGTAAGAAAAAATCATAACATTGATATTGCATCCCTGAGGCAACTCACACTATCACGAAATATGTCGACCTCCGAGGCGATCCGATTAAGCAATAAGATTGCCCTACCCACAGGCATTACCATTGGCATTATTCTGCCAGTCCCATGCTTCGCTTCCATACATAAAGGTTGGGACCAGAACTCCATTGTGAGCGGCTATTTTCGGTTTCATTGATAAATTCTTGTTTCCAATAACTATTTTTAAATATTTGTGAAATGTATACTTATATCTGTATACGAATCCTGGATTTTCACCTGTGGGTGGTTAATTTAAATTTTTAATTATATCTCAATAGAGACGAAGAAACAAACTGGAAACTGACTATGGATGATCAAGGTGCTTACAGGACTTATGACCCGTCATTGGTTGGGTTAAGCGCACGCTTTATGTAATTACAACATTCCCCATTCCACCATTGTTATGATCATGTATGATACATTTTTTTTTTGGAAGTTGTATATATACTCCAAATCCATACTTATTTTCACGTGGCAGTTCCAGTTAGCCATCTATGTAGATTTGATTGTACTAATTAATTTTTTAGATTAATCTATACAATCCATCCACTAACGCCATCTATGAAGAATGATTGTTTTTAGCATTTTAGCAAACTACTTTATTAACACAATGCGAAGAGGCTACCGCCTCCTATCGCTCTGTTAGAAGTCGCCTGGAGTATCACTCCTATTTTATACGCCAAATAATTGACCAGAATATTTACAAATATTTGTGAAATGTATACTTATATCTGTATACGAATCCTGGATTTTCACCTGTGGGTGGTTAATTTTAAATTTTTAATTGTATCTCAATAGAGACGAAGAAACAAACTGGAAACTGAATATGGATGATCAAGGTGTTTACAGGACTTATGACCTGTCATTGGTTGGGTTAAGCGCACGCTTTATGTAATTACAACATTCCCCATTCCACCATTGTTATGATCATGTATGATACATTTTTTTTGGAAGTTGTATATATACTCCAAATCCATACTTATTTTCACGTGGCAGTTCCAGTTAGCCATCTATAACCCAACCAATGACAGGTCATAAGTCCTGTAAACACCTTGATCATCCATAGTCAGTTTCCAGTTTGTTTCTTCGTCTCTATTGAGATATAATTAAAAATTTAAACTATTTTTAAAGCTCCATTACTGCAATGCAAATAATATAACATAATTTAGAAATTGTTATATTGGATCTAGTTTGATCTTCGTTTTACTATTTCATTCATACATACTAAGTTCTAAAACAACCTCAAAAATATTATCCTGCTCTAAGTGATATGAATTTTTCATGATTTCTCATTTATGCATTCTGTTTCACTTCAGTATTTATTCTATAAATTTTAACAATTTGACTTTCAACCCTGGTTTCTTGAACAATGATGTAAAACTCTCTACTTCTTAATGTACCTAGGTCTTGTGGCCTGTTTCTCAAGAGTGATTGACGTGGATTCCCAGCTGTCGATCTATCTCTTTGTTGATCTGACCGGAGGTCGTCTACCTTGGGGTTGACGGTGCAACCCATTTTTTTTAAGGATTAATTGTATCTCAATAGAGACGAAGATGCAAATTGGAAACAGAATATGGTGATCGACATGTGTACAGGAATTATGACCTGTCATTGGTTGGGTTAAGCGCACGCTCTATGTAATACAACATTCCCCATTCCACCCTTCTTACGACCACCATGTCTGACAATTTTTTGGAAGTTGTGTATATGTTAATATGTAACACCAAACTTCACATGTTAGTTTCAATCTACACACTAGCGCCATCTATGAAGATTGGATTTTAAGCATTAAGCAGAAGATCTTTTTATTAACGCAACGTGAAAGGCTACCGCCATTAACGTATTGCTAGTTAACGCCTGGAGATGTCGCTCCATGTAAAGAGTGTATTTTTTCTTTCCTTAGTTTAGGTCGTATGACTTGTTTGTAACGGTGAGTTGTCCTGGGATGATGATGTCCAGCCATCTCTCCATATTTTTGGCGACCTTCCTGGTAGTCTTTTGCTGCTTGGGTTTTCATCTTTAAAAAATTTTGCAATTCTTGTATTCTCCATGCGGTCCACGTGGTCTCTCCAAAAGCGCATCCTGCTTCTTCTTTTTCATCTTACTATGCTCTCAACACCACAGACAGACCTTATCGTATCATTTTTGATCCGATCTCTGAGGGTCTTGCCTGCGATGGAGCGTAGAGTTCAAATTTCTGCTACTATAAGAAGGTTCTTAGTTCTTTTGGTATCGGCTCTGACCTCTATTCCATACGTCATTGCCTTGTATATCTTGACTTTACTTGTATGTAAATAGTGATTCGACAAAAATAAATAGGAATAAAATATCCAGCTTCCATATATTTAAAAAAAAAAAAATTTACTTACTCATAGATATTTAAGAGTGCTTGAAGTGTTGTTTCACCTGGAACAAATAAAATGTATATGTAATTATATATCAAGAAAACGATTCTCTCGTCAAACAATAAAGGAATTAGCATCTTGTGTTGACCTAAATCCGAGAACGCGTGATACCTAATGCTGAAGCGATAATTTTTTTTTATATTCTACACGTTGCTTCTAAAAACCATCAATATCTTTATAAATATAATAAATAATTAAAGATTTTAGGTATTCCTCTATAATATATTTACGCATTGATTTAAAAAATAATATTAATAATAATCAGAATTTATCGGGTACATCAGAGGTATTTTGTGAAAATCGAAAATAAGTTCGCGTATAAACATCGATTTGAGTGCGTCACACTATATTCGCATCTCACTCTTGCATATGTTCTAGCTCAATGTTCTCACTCTCGCCGTCCTGCCGCGCCGTTAGTTGTTTTCGGGCTTGCAACCAGAGCGGATCTACGCTCGTTCCGTGAGCGTTGCCAGATGTTTTTTTAAAATGTTTTTAGCAATTAAATCTCAATTATTATAATTTTTGACTTCAATTATAATTATATAAGGGGATTAGCTATGAATGTTCCTATTTTTCCGATTTAAAATCGCTAATTTTTTTAACGCGTACTGACTACCCTACACAGGAACGCAGGTTTTTATTTTAGCGCCGTAAGGGAAAGGTTAATTTTCTTTGATATTTTTTTTAAATTTTGCTTTACGGTTGTAGGTTGAACGTGTATATATTTATTTGATATTTTTTCAGGGATTCACGAATGCCGCTGTCCAGAAATCAAAGCAGTTGGGAGATCACGAGACGCCCGTGCTCTTGAGTGATGTATTTTACGTCGATGGCGAAGGAAATCAGATGTGAGCAATTAAACAATATTATTTATTATGGTAAAAAATTTATATGTTAATGATGTAAATGGAACTAGATAGAGAGGAAAACCGAAATGTGGAACGATAAAATAAATCAAATATTGAATTGGCCATGTGAGGAGTCGGAGAAATCGATATGCGTGCATGACATGATGTATGAATGTTGAAACGAGAGTAGTGTGTCAGGAAAGAAAAGTTTTTCAGTCCATTATTTCTGTCTCCACTTTGGGGTCTTCCTCTTTTTCTAATTTACATCGTTTACGTATACTTTTTTACCATTCTTTCTTCATTCATTCTTTACATGTCGCACGCTTAGTAGTAAACTGACCGATTATGGTTTAGGTCATAATTGAGTTAACATTAGATAGAGGCTTGTGTTAACGCTATCCATCTATTTTTCACAATGTTAACGCTATCCATTCGTAGTACGATAATCGTTCACAATGTTAACGCTATCCATTCGTACGTGTTTTTCGACTGTTTTTGTTAAAACACCGACTCATGTCAGATTGAGCAAAACTTGCTTTTTTGAGTTAAGCCAGTGTTCTATTAAGCGTGCGATGTGACCTTTCAATCTTTTGTTCACACTATCATTCACAGATTTTCCACACATTCGTCTAAGAGATCTCATTAATTCTACTTTCATCCTTCTTTTGCCAATTCCACGCTTCACTTCCACACATAAAGGTCGGTAAGAACACCATTGTCGGCAAACTCAGTAGTTAAAAGAGCCAAATACGAGCGGTACAACCAATGCCATTATTCCTTTCATGATCCCTGTTGATTTGATGATCTTTAAATCTAAACTTACTAAAGAATGCTAAATTTTATAATTTGTAATAATAGTCCAAGTTGATTTATGTAAATGTTTTACTTAAATGCTAAGAGAATGGAACTTCATGTAAATACCCACAAGACAAAATATAACATCATCATTAGCCGTCTGTCATCCACTGCTGAACGTAGGCATCTCCCAAAGAACGCCACCGCCTCCTATCCATTGCCGCTCCCATCCATCCATGTCCATCATATATGATTGCATCCAAGTACAAAATATATGATCTTATCCAAAACACCAGTCCAGAACACCAGAAATGGTCCAGGAAGATTATTCAGAAAGACACATTATTCACAACATAGAAAGAGTTGAATCTTTCCAATATTTAGGCTCAGTGGTAAGTAGCACCAATAATGTTAGTATTGAGATCAAAAATAGAATAAACACGTTAAATAAATGTCATTTTGGAATCACAGACACCTAAAATTTCTCTTTTTCTTTTTTTAATACACTTTGTTTATACAACACTTACATTAAAAAAAAATACATAGACATGTTTCGGACAACCAGTCCCTCTTCAGTGATACATATTATAAAGATACATATTTAAAAAAATATAAAATTGTTTACATGATCTGACAGATGTTATAAAGATTTCTAACATCTGTCAGATCAACAACAACAAACCATCACGCCGTTTCTCCGCAGGGGTAAGCAGAGAGAATGGACAGCCACACTCATCTATCCTGACATACCTCTCTAGCTTCCTCCACATTCATACATCGAGTCATACACGCACATCGATTCTTCCGGCTTCTGTCAGAGCATGTAAACAATTTTAAATATGTAGGTATATTTATAATATGTATCACTGAAGAAGGACTGGTTGTCCGAAACGTGTCTATGTAATTAAAAAAATATATGGAAGTGTTGTATAAAAAAAGAAAAAGAGAAATAAAGCAATTACAACACAAAGTATGGCGAATATAGAAGAAAACCTAAAATTTCGTTTGCTGACGAGAAACACCAAATTATTGCTGAGACCAGTACTTGTACGAGTATACTCGTATGGTGCGGAGTGTTGGGTACTGAGCAAAGGGACAAAAATGCGTTGCTGGTCTTAGAAAGGAAGGTGTTGATAAAAATCTTTGGGCCTCTCTGTAAAGGTAGGGTGTGGAGAGTGAGGTATAACCAGGAGTTTACAATGAGCCCAACATAGTGAAGTTTATAAAAATACATCGTCTTAAATGATTGGGACACCTCCAGCGAATGAATGAGGACCGAATTCCAATGAAGATTCTCAATACAATTGGCGTTAGTTACAAACTGAAGAATGCGGACGATGGACCAGGGAGAGTGACAAAGAATTCTGGAGAAAGTCAGAGCCCATAGTGGGCTGTAGCGCCTTTGTTGATTGAATACTTGTTCTTTCTGTACTTGTTGATGTAAAGTATCTAAAGTATCCCATTTTAATAACGATTCCATGTTTTAATCATTCCAATTGTTTGTAAAATACTCGTATAATAGAAATTTCACGAACAAAGCGCGTGTGGTATTTTATTCCCAATTATCAAAAAAATGTTGCATGCTTATATTGTATGTTAACCCCCATTGTGCGGCGTGCTTCATTAGCAGTAAAAAAAATTAAATTTCGAGCTGCCGCTGACTACATTTGGAGCTCAGACAGATTGCCCCAGTTCATAACATTAGTACGCACAACTTCGTAGTAAGGAATTAATGTAAAAACATTTATTAGATACATTCACACATATTCTGCAAATGTAGTCAACAACTGCAGTTAGAAACCAATTTTTGGACTGTAAATATGGTCATTACGCTTAATTTAACAGCAAGAAACTAATGTAAAAAAACATTTATAACACATGAGCTGCAAATGTAGTCAGTTTGAAACTATTTTTAGGACTGTGAATGTAGCCAGCCGCACAATAGAGGTTAAAATCAGTAAGTTATGCCATTTATCAACCATAAGAGTATCTATTTTGCCCTTGAGGTGATTACATCTATTATGTATTATGTATCTATTATGTATTATCTATTATGTATTACTTATTATTGTGTATCTCTAACTTGTATCTTTAGTGTATTGGAAAAAAAATCTGTAATGCTTTAGATATGTTTAAAAATAAATAAATGAAATAAATGAAATGAAATGAAATACATCACGAAAACTGCACTTTAAAAGTTAAAGGCGGGCCACACTGTTTGAAACAAGCTCTCCACAAGGGTGACCTTGGTGGGAGCTGTGGAGCCCGCGGTTGGTTTACACACAAGCTCTAAACACGTGGAATGCGTGTTTAAACGCGCGTCCGTCCACAAAGTTTGTTGAAGGTCAAACGAATTTTGGTTTCAAACAAGTGTACACAGTTTAAAACCGTTGGTGGAGACCGTTGTGGAGAGCTTGTTTATAACAGTGTGGCCCGCCTTTTAGCATAGTATTATTATTATTATATTATTTATCTCTTTCTTTCGGGTGGTTAAAAGATAACGCATTTATTTTAAATACTTGTTTTTCTCTTGATTCAGGAGCTGTTATTCAATCCAGTTTATAATCAGGATTATTTATTATTATTTGAACAATGGTATAAATCTACATATTAAAAAATTACTTCGAATAATAACGTCAGTTTTCTAAAACTTTTATTTTATATATTATATAATATACTATGGGAATGACATATTTCGCCATACTAATGCATTGTCAGAAATTCATTTGATACGATTCGATAGATTAGCTACCCGATAGATCATTGATAGAATTAGCTACCTATCACATGTCATGAGAATCAATCGCTAAAAAGTTATACACAGTAATTGGGCTCAAATAATCTGCTATATATAAATGTGGAGAGCAACGAGAAACATCGCATTAAAGGCCCAAGAGGCATTACAATAACCAGAAAAAAATGTACACATTTCTGCAAATCAATCCAACTAGCGAAGATGAAGACTGCTTTGACAAGACGAAACACCATTTTTAAACCGTTTCGGTTTCGATTTATTTTCAAAATATTTTTATAGCTCGCTGTCCGAGCTGAAGGCGTTCGGGTGTTCATCATTCCACCTTTCATATCTGGAGATATCCCTGGGCGGGATGGGCCTCCGTGTGGGGGCGGGTGCAGGCCTTGCGGCCGAGGGCGGCGGCGCGCTCCTGGTGGAGGGTGTCTACCGTGCCGCCTACCCTTCCTTGCAAGCCCTTCTGCCTATCACCGCAGACGGGAGGATCAGGTAATATTTTATGAGGTTTCTAACAATAAGTTTTTGACTGCGTAATATTTTTGAGAAGTCATGTAGTCAATGATTTAAGCGCTGTACGAACATTAAATTTTTTATTAAATTTGATTCATTGGACTTGGATCTTGGATCTTCTGGCTTGCAGAGGTTCAGCTCTAGTGGCTATTCCTCTTACGTCTGTAGGAAACATTGTTGGAATGTGATTTGGTAGTTGTTTTATGATGGGCTAAATGTATGGCCCGGAGTGTCCCTCCGAAAGAGGGCGAGGGGGGATTTTGGGTTTATGATAAAGTCTTACATTATTGTCAAGGAATGGAAGACCAGTTATGGTTAGGATTGTATTTATAAAAAAAGTCTGTTCCCGAGGGGAAGATAAGAGGAGTAGTGCCTGGATGGAGTTGTGGTTGGAGATATCATCCTGCGTGAGACCATTTTGTTTGGCGGAGTACGTAGTGGGCTATCGGGGAGGATTTAAAGGACTGAATGATGATGGATAATTGGATTATAAAGGGTCATTATTGATAAGGAAGATGGTAATAATTTAGGCCGTGGTCTGGAAATGAAAGAGATGAAGTTGGAGTAGTGCAAGGAATAATAGAGCTGGAGTCGCAGTATTCTGATGTACCAAAGGAGTGTGGTAACGGTGGGTAAACTGTCATCGGGTAAGGAATTATTGATATTTTTATTTAAAAAATGCATATAGTCCACTCAGATTTAGACTTTTGTGAAAAATTATAATAATATAAGTGGAATTTTTTCAATACGATTTCAAGCTTTTTTTGTTGTTGTTATTAATTTACAATATATAATATATATTTATCGAATTTTTTTTAAATATATTAAAACGTTTATCACTGTCGAATTCCATTATGGCGGATATTTTATGAATGAAAACAATGTTTTTTCCAACTTTTTATTGTTTATTTTTCTCGACATGTTATTTTCGAAAGTTTAGGGAGAACGATATACGAGTACTACAATATAATCTATGTTAATGTTATACCCGATGATGAATGTGTAAATTCTACGAAACCTGTTGTGAAAAATTAACTAAAAAGTGGAAAAAAAACAGTGATTTAAATCAATAAAAAAATCGTAAAAATATGGTCACCTGATTTTAAATACCCAAAGACACAATTGCTTTGACAATATTCATAAATAATTGGGATTATTAGGGTAACCATATGTTCTTTGAAATAAAATATTAAATTAAGTATTTTTTTTTACAACATTTAACTTATTGCCTAGACATTACCGCATTTCTTACTCTACATTCATACATCGTAACATGCACGCTCGTCGATTTTTTCGACTGCGAATGTGGCCGCCTTTCAGTATTTGATTAATTCGGTCATGCCATGCTTTTCTTGGTATTTCATGCCTTCTCTTTCCACTCACATTGCTTGTATACAACATTTTAACCATTCTTCTCTCGTCCGTTCGTTTCATATGTCCAAACCATCTCTGGCATCCTTTTTGCCCAATGCCTTACATTTCTTCCTTATTTTGTCGTTCGGTATTCTATCATATATCGTTTTCCTACACATTCTTCTCAGTGATTTCTACGGCATTTATCATACTTTCATTCTTTTTTTGCCAGCTCCAAGTTTCACTTCCACTTAAATTGTGGATGGTCTAGGAAAATCGGTATTTTAATAAATAATTTCTTTCGGCTACTGAATTCACCTATTCCGGTTTTATAATACGTGCAATTAAGAATTGCCCTATACTAATAAATTATTTAAATATTTTAATTTCCTGACAATTATCACTGTCTATGAAATATTTACGGCTTAATTGGGATAACGGGCTATTGGGGTCACAGTACACCAGTATCAAAGTGTCCCCTTGTGTTCTGCCATGGATATCTCCCGTGTTTTAATGTTTTGCATATTTTCAGGGTTGTGTTTTCCGGCGTGAAATTGGAAGGCTCGGCCGGACTTCGGATAAGGGATGACTCACTGTGCATACTCAACACGGATATTGACATTAGCCTTGATGAAATTGTACTCAGTGTAAGATTACATACCATTATTTTGGAAATATCGCCATAAAATTTACCCATTACCTTTATTGACACAAACTTCCATATAACATAAACCATTTTTTTAAAACTAACTAACCATCACGCCGTCTCCCCGAAGCGGTAGGCAGAAAGAATGGACTGTCACACATTTCTTTCCTGACATATTTCTCTCTGTCATACTTCTTTCCATTCCTCAACATTCATACATCGTGTCACACAGGCACGTCGATTTCTCCGACTCCTCCACGCGACCTCTTCATTAATTGTTTTCATGTGTCCAAACCATTCATTCGCAGTGCATTCACTTCTTATATTAGCATTAATCTAGACTTAACTAACTAACTGATGATCACGCCGTTTCGCCGAAGGGGTAGGCAGAAAGAATGGACTGCCACACTTTTCTTTCCTGACATATTTCTCTCGATTCCTCAACTCTGACTCCTCACTTGGCCGACATTCAATATTTGATTTATTTGATCGTGACACGTTTTCTCGGTCTTCCTCTATTTCTAGTTTAATTTACATCATAACATATACCTTTTTTACCATTCTATCTTCATTCATTATTTCCATGTGTCCAAACCATCTTAATGATCCTTTCATTATTTTCTTCATAACACCAATATTCGCACCGCGTTCACTTCTTATATTTTCACTCGACACTATCATACACAGATTATCTACACATTTGTCTAAGAGATCTCATTTCTTCTACTTTCATCCTTTTTTTTCCAGTTGCATCCTTCGCTTTATCTTAAGGAGTTTACACTGGAATTCTATAATTATATATTTTTTACGGACTTCATAGCGGAGTGGCCGCATCTATGACTGCCACACTGAAGGTCCCGGGTTCGAACCCAGCGATGACAATGTGAAAATAAAAAATGTTTGGTAGAATTCACGTTACAATAAAAATTTCGATAAACTAGCTTCCTATCACATGTCATGAGAATCGGAAGCTAAAAATCATGTACAGTAATTGAGTTAAATAACCTGTTGTGTGAGTAAATGTGGAAAGCAACGAGAAGTTACCACATATAAAAAAGGGCTAAGAGGGGATCCCATGCACAAACAAAGATGTTAATAGACTTTGCTGAAAACCAATCCCTAAGATTGAAACTAAAATAAAATATGAACTGATTTTATCCATTTTTAGTTTATTTTTCTCGGTTTGTTTCAAAGGTTCCTTCATCATCCAGCGAACAATATAAACTAACTAAAAATATTTTTTTACTTTTATTTTTGTTTCTGTTAGTATCAAAGGCAAGAAGGTTAGTTCTTGGTGTAGCTTAATCAGTTTAAGCATTGCAACTGGAATGCAGGTTCGAATAATGCAAAGTGAAAATATATATTTTTGAATAATATATTATTATATATGTAAAAAAAATTGGTATGAACATTGATTTTTCATATTTCTACAAAAAGTGTCAATAATCCATTGAAAAACAAAATATTCTTATAAAATATTTTTATGATAGTTTATTATTTTATGCATGTTAACATACTTACATAAAAACATTATTGTTTTTTTTTATATAATTATTTCTGCCTACTCCTTCGGAGACGGCGTGATGGTTAGTGAATTAGTTAGTTAGTCGTAGTTAAAGAGTTAAATAGTTTATTATATATAAAATATTTTTTTAGTTTTTTAAAGTTGTTAGTTCTGTTATGACTTTTTCTTTTTCTTCTCTTCTTATTCTTAGTGTAGGTGTAGTGGCCTGTTTCTTAAGAGGAATTGGCCTCCTGCGAAGTCGACTCCCAGCTGTCAATCCATCTCTTTGGTGGTCTGCCCGGGGGTCGTCTACCGTGGGGCTGGCCGTGTAACACAATGAAGGGGAGTCTTGATGGATCCATTCTCCTAACGTGTGCATACCAGAATCTTCTTCTTTGGTTTCCCCACCTAAGGACATCCTCGACCTCGCATATATCCCTTATCCGTGTATTCCTTATCCTCTCTTGCAGTGTCTTGCCAGATATATCTCATTTCTGACACTCTGAGCGCGTTTTTTGTGATTGTGGTGTCCGCCCTGCACTCGATCCCATATGTCATGATAGGTCGCACATATGCCTTATAAATTTTCACTTTGCTGCTGATTTTCATGTCAGGGTTTTTTCAGATTGAATTCTTCAAGCATCCTGAAATGACCGAAGCCTTGTTTACTTGCCCCATCACTTCACATGGTAGATCCGTTTTACCACACAAGTCCAGATATCTAAATTTATGACTTCTTTTTCTTCTTCAAGTGCCCTGTCGGGTCCCCCCAACGTTGGCGATCACCTCGGCGAACCTGTCCATGTCCTGCGCCGCTCAGAACAGCTCTTCCACACTTCGGATGCCGGTCCACTCCCTCACGTTTCGCAGCCAGGACAATTGTCTCCTTCCGGGTCCTCAGCGTCCCTCAATTTTTCCCTGCAATATCAGTTGGAGAAGGTGGTACTTTTTTCCACGCAGTATATGACCCAGATGTGAGATCTTTCGAACCTAGTTGATAACAATTCCCTGTCAACTCTAGCTCGCTTAAAGACTTCGGTATTGGTAACCATGTCTGTCCAGGGAACTCTGGGCATTCGGCGATGGAGCCACATTTCAAATGCTTCCAGCCTGTTCATTGAGTTAACTTTCAAGGTGCATGTTTCACATCCGTACAATAAAACAGACCACACATAGCATTTGATCATTCTCTGGCGGAGTAAACTTGAAACTCCGCCAGAGAATGATCAAATTTATGACAACATTATAAATTGTTATCTTAATATGTTAAAGGTAGTTTTTTTGCTTATTTGATGATAATTTGTTTGCAGGTCTCGCATTATGTTCCTAAAAAGAACGGAGGGGAGGAGAACGTAACGAGTGAAATTTGTAAAGACTCAGTAGGTGAGTTCACACGGCCATCAATTATTCATCCCGATTGTGGGGGACCCCTTACATAATACAGGGTGACCTTTTGGCTCGACAAACAAGGAAGATACATTTATTCGAGTTGAGATTTTCAGCGGTGGATTTTTATTTTGGTTTTGGGTTGATGACCTTGCATTTTATTTTTCTTAAATCATTCATTTTTAAATAGTCCATTGTTTTGGCCGAAACACTATGATACTTCAACATCATTAACTGTTAAAATTTATACCATTACGATATCACATTTTTATTATTTTTCACTTTTTGAGTGTCGCGACAGCTGTTTTGCCAACCGATGTTAGCATCATCAGGTGTTACTGAGTCAGCTGTTTTTAACACCTGATGATGCCAGCATCGGTTGGCGAAACAGCTGTCGCGACACTCAAAAAGTGATTGATAAAAAAAATGTGATATTGATTATTTTTCGTTTATTTTAATAATATTAATTAAAATGACCAATTAAAGTTTACAAATAAATATGCAATTTCGTAGGAAACCTTTTTTTTTCATTCGTATCAGTAAACAAATATAGGAAACCTTCCATAAATACAATTAACATACTGCAATGATGTATACATGCAACAAGTATATTGGAGAAGGCAACGGGAAACCACTCCAGTCAAAATTTTCAGAAAATAACTGGCGAGAAACCATTCGCCACAGTGATTGCTGACATCGGGGGTACCTACTACGCCTCTATTAGAATATAAATATTGCAATATTATTGAAACCTTTAAGGAAGATGAATGTAGAAAAGAAATGAGATCTCTTAGAAGAATTGAAGATAGACTGATGAAGAAATTACATGTTAACGATTTAAACAGAACAAGAAATAGAGAATGTACGACGAAAATGTGGTATGATCACATTAATCAAATATAAATGTCATGACATGACGTATGAATGTTGAGGAAACGAGAGAAATATGTCAGTAAAGAAAAGTGTGTTCAATCTTTCTGTCTACCAGTGGCGGTACTCCCATATAAGCCCAGAAGCCCAGCTTGCGTAAGGAATTTTGAAACAAAACCACTTCTGGCTTACAGAGGTTCAGCTCTTATGGCTATTCCTCCTATGTCCGATGGGAATATTGTTGGAAGGTGATTTGGTGGGTTGTTGGTTTATGCGGGGGCATGATTAATTAGATTTGGGGGTTTTGATTCAAAATTTCTTACGCAAGCCGGGCTTCTGCGCTTCTATGGGAGTACCGCCACTGCTGTCTATCCCATCGGTGAGACGGGGTAATGGTTAGTTAGTTAGTTCAGAGTTGCTATTTGAAAGAATTGTAATGTGCTGTGAGATGTTTATTCCCTTTGACCACATGATCCGTTTACCACTTTCAGAAAAGTTACCGCTGGTACACAAATTTTCCAATGAACTAATGTACCTGGTGCAGCAGGAGCTAATAGGGCAGCTGAACGAAGTCCTTCAAAAAACCACATCGGTCAGCGAGATACTCGGCGGCAATAACCAACTTGTGGAAGCTTTCAGGTAACCAAAACAATCAAAACCTACCCAGAATAAATACACTTATTCCGGAATTTACCTTTTTAATTCTATATCCCTTTGAGACCGAGTGTTAACTCGTAATTTTTAATTTTATTAATAATTTATTTTGTTTAAACCACAAAATAAAATTTAAATCAAAGAGTGGATATCATGTGTAACAACAAAGTTTATGCAAAAGTATTCATTTGGTTTAAAAAAAATAGGTAAAGAGAAAATATGTTTTAAGTAAATTAACAGTAATAATTTTGAATTAAATTTTCATTGTGAATTTTTTTAAATAATTTTTCAGCATTTAAAATTTTTATATGGTTGTAAAAAATATTTATTGATTTAAAAAGTAACATTTATTTTGAAAATAAAAAAGAAGTCGAATTTGTATATTATTAATTTTATATTGGCCTGAAAGGGTTAGCATATTTAAAAAAATTGCTAATTAGGATTCAAATGTTTTTTTTTTTAATAAAATGTTTTCTTTTGTTTATAAAAGTATTCTACTCTTGTGTTGATTATACATAAAATTAGTAATAATAATAAAAAAAAGAAATTAATTAGAAGAAAGTTTCGGATTCAGTGACAGTTAAACAAGTTTGTCCATTTGAACAAAGTTAAGTGCGAAGAAACCTTCCCTCGTGACAATTATTTCTTACACGATTCTTAGTTGATTGGATACCTCATTCCATATTTAATTAAATAATGACAGTTTGATTATTTATTAACGATGTAATGATTGGATGTTTGTATACAATTCAGTTACATTTAACGAAAATTGTTAATACAGTATTCTCAAAATATTTAAAGAGTTTCTTGGTATAACTGTGTGTATCCGTTTGTAACTTGTAATTATTGATAATTACCGTTTGCCGATAATTGCGTTGTGCTTTAACGTTTTAGCACGCAGGTGGCCAGCGCCTCGTCAGCTGGGAACATGGTCGTGGATTTGATATTAATGGAAGTGAGAAAGAACTTTCTACAGAAATGTATAGAAGTCGTTCACCTGCCTGACCTTCATGCAAGCTTTAGCAGAAAGGTGAGTATTGAGGGATGTGTACATAACCTAACTAACTAACTAACTATCACTCCGTCTCCCAAAGAAGGAAGAGCAGAAAGAATTGACCGCCACACTGTTCTTTCTTGACATATTTATCTAGCTTCTAACCTAACCTAACCTAACCTAACTAACTAACTAACTATCACTCCGTCTCCCAAAGGAGAAAAGCAGAAAGAATAAACCGCCACACTGTTCTTTCTTGACATACTTCTCTCACTTTCTCAACGTGTCATGCACGCACTTTGATTTCTACGACTTCTCATACGGATGAAATTTAATATTTGATTGATTCGAACGTGCCACGTATTCCTCTATTTCTAGTTCCATTTACATGTTTTTCATATGCTTTCTTTACCATTCTTTCCATGTGTCGAAACCATCTTAATAATTCTTTCATTATTTTGTTCATTTGTACTGCATTCACTTTTTGTATTTGCATTTGACAATCTATCATGTACAAATTTATCACACATTTGTCTAATAGATCTCATTTCTACTGCATTTATTCTGCTTTCATCCATCTTTTTACATAACCCTTTAAAATTTAAACATTTAAATAACCTCTAAAAAATACTGAGTATTTGGTGCGGATGTTACAAAGAGAATTAAAAATGTTTGTCCTTTAACTGTCAAATGTCATAAAAAGACCCAAAATGAAAACAAAACAAAGGGCTCCTTTTTAAACAACTGGCTGTTATTTTAAATTTTAAATTAATAAAAGGACATTATTTAAAAAAAAATCATTATTTATACTACCCCTTCCTTTGTATTTTTTATTTACTTAATATTATCCTTATATTTATTATTTGTGACACAAAATACGTTTTCACTCTTCTGATGTTAAAATAATACAAGTTTTTTCGTTTATAAAAATAATTTTGACAGATTTATTATGTAGACGTTGAATGATCGAAGTGTGCGCGGGAGATGCCTATTGGTGGCGATGAGGTTCGCAACCCATCACACCGCGTCTCTCGCGTTGGCGAAAAGAGAAGGATGGAGTGCAGCATCGATTAAAGTGTTGCAGCCCATTCTTTCTGTCTACCCTTTCGGGGAAACGACGTGATGGTTCAAGTTCAAGTTCAAGTTATCCTTATATAATTAAATAATTCTGATTTTGAAAATTTGGTTTGGTTCATGTGGTGCTCCCGTGAATTTAGAGAAATTACGTGTATAAGTGAATTGTTTTGGTCTATTTGATTGTTGCCGCACTTTATAATAGTCAATTGTGAGACGTAATACGTTTGTACTGTTTTGATGTCAAAATTATACAAGTTTTTTCATTTATATAAAGAATTTTGACAGGTGTAAAAAAATTTTTCATTTGTTCCAATGACAATTTGAATAAGTTCTTCAATATTCTTTTAAAGTTCTTGCTGGCGTTGGTTGGTTTTAAGTGCCTAATTGCTGTCAATTAAAAAAAGTGGATATGTGGAACATTAATTAAATCATATAATAGACAATATGTGCACCATCTAAAAATAACATTTTGTGTTAAATTATTTTAATTTTGTTATTTTATTTTATATCATTGTATTTTATATTATTTGTTTTAGATTTATTTTGTGGATGTTGGAAGGTCGAAGTGTGCGCGGGAGATGCCTATTAGTGGCGATGAGGTTCGCAACCCATCACACCGCGTCTCCCGCGGGGCGAAAAGAGAAGGATGGAGTGCCGCATCGGTTAAAGTGTGACAGTCCATTCTTTCTGCCTACCCTTTCGGGGAGACGGCGTGATGGTTAGTTAGTTAGTTAGTTATCCTTATATTTATAATTTATTCATTTATAATAAATTAAAAGTTGCAATGACTACATTAATCAAATTTTAATTGTTGGATATGTTAGAAAGTGAAAGAATCGACGTGCGTGTATGAATCGATATAGGAATATGGAGGAAGTTCAGGTGTGTCAGGATGTCACCTTTACTGTGGCAGTCCATTCTCTCTGCCTACCCTTCTGGAGAAACGGTGTGATGGTTTTTTTTTTGAAATAATGTTAAAAATACCAAAGTAATAACAATCTTCAAATATTTGATTTTTTTTACAAGGTTAATGTGTGTATTTTTATATATTTATGATGTGTTTTAGTTTTTACTCTGACATAAGTACTTTCACACAACTAAGTAATCCTTAACCTACTTTTCTACTTATTTTATCCTGAAATAGCTCCTGTCCTAGAGTAAATAAAATAAAAATATCCCTTGACCCTGAGCCATGGAAGTCAGCTCGGGTTGTAAGGGTCACAAAATTGCTTTAGTCAATTTTACAATAGCCAAATGGAATCCTAAAAAAACTCCTACCATTCACATTTTCATTGCAGTGAAATTTAGATTGTAATTTTTTTTTATTTCAAGTAAATATGTTAGCAATATATTATGTTCCAATACAAGATATATAATTGGAAGGGATTCAATTTCATTTTCACTTGTTATTAAAATTATTATTATGTATTCAAAACTTCCGCATTGTGTTAGAACAGAGCATATAATATTCTAATTACATTGCGCCATATTTTTAAGTTTTCTTCTTCTTCTTCTTATTTATTGCTTTTTTTTCTTCTACACAAAAAACATCTAGGCGACTCATTTGGACACAAAACGGTAAACAACAATACAAAATGAAACTAAGAGATGTATCTCAGAAGGATCCCAAATATTTCATCAGAGAGGCAGTATTCTTTCCAGAATTTGCAGTATATTTTTTTATGAACAATGCCAGTGTCAGTGACACTAAAAATGTCCAAATCCGAGACAGTTAAATTCAACATCTGTATTGCTCATTCTGCTGGCATCACCAAAGGCAGAGTTATAGACCAGAGGTCCCCAAACTTTTGGTCCCGTAGACCATGTGCCGAATTTTTCTGTTTTGTGTACACCCCCCGCTTTCCTAATATTATTCTTTTTACAAATTCAACAACTAGAAATTTGTTATTAGGAAATTTACGTCTATTATAAGAAAATATTACGTAAGTACCTACTTACACAAGTACTATCTGTGAGATGGATTATTATATTTGTGGGAAGACAAAATGTTGGTGAAAGCCTTCCTAAATGGGTGCAATCAAATTTTTTTTTTCTTCATTGATTTTGACCCTTTCCTAGTTTATATCGACCCCTAGGGGTTAATATAGGACCACTTTGGGAATAACTGCTTTAGACCTATGTAGTCTGTTTTCCAGAGGGTTGCTCCTCATATGAGATGAATTCTCAACAACTCTCCTTCCATCTTTTAAAAGGTCTTCCACGAGGACGACTCCCGTGAAGCTCATTATGTAGTGTAATATAGGGGAGTCTGGTGGTGTCCATTATTTGTACATGACCCTACCAGTCCCTTCTCTGCTGTCTTCTCCATCTTATTGTATAATATCCTTTGCTACACATATCTCTCTTGGTGTTCCTCAAGCAATCTCTTGTTGTCTTGCCTGCTATCATCCTCAATGTCTTCATCTCAGAAGTCTTCAATACTTGTTTGGTCCTGATTGTGTCTGCCTTTCCTTCATCACCATGTGTTATCATTTTATAATTGATGTGCTTTATCTTTGTGTCATCTTTTCCTCAGATCGGCCTTGTGACAGTGCACGGAGAATTTGAAACAAACGATGGCTGGTTGTTGGATCTCTCGACGATAGATCGGACTAATGATGTCACGCTCACGATGGGTGTCAGTAAATCATATTTCGTGGTCACAATGGGACTGGCTAGAATGAGAGTAAGTCACAACATTTATAATTGATCACACCTTGATCTGTAAAGGTACATGGTGTCCCAGCAGAAAAATATTTATCATCACAATTATAGATTCTAATTTAGTCCTCGTTTGATGTTATTATAATTATACTTGTCGACCTCCGTGGTCCCGTGGTAAGTGTTTTGACTGCCACCCCGAAGGTCCCGGGTTCGATTCCCGACAATGGTGTGATTGTCTTTGGTCTGGTGCAGAATTCACGTGACAATAAAATGGCGATAGATTAGCTACCATCACCTTTTCATGAGAATCATAATAATAATAATAATAATATCTGACACCACTGAAAACATCTCAGCCACCCAAACCTTCTAACACTATAGCAAGAAAATAGGAGATATAGTGCCTTTTTAAGACTTTCCCTATGAAACTAGCTTGCGATTGGCACAAAGAATTGACGCTATGCATATGTAAAAGTCAGATAGGGGTCAATATATTATATATGAATAAATTAATTAGTAAGTAAAATATTTAACGGAAAACGTGGCACGATCAAATTAATCAAATATTGAATGTCGGCCACGTGAGGAATCAGAGAAATCGTCGCGCGTGCATGACACGATGTATGAATGTTGAGAAAGCGAGAGAAATAGGTCGGGAAAGAAAAGCGTGGCAGTCCATTCTTTCTGCCTACCTCTTCGGAGAGACGGCATGATTGTTAGTTAGTTAATTATTTAATCAATTGTGCCGAGATAATTTTTTTTTAAACTTTTATTTAATTGTTATATTCTGATAAGAATAATGTTCCATGTGGTGGAAATATCACCTTGTGAATTATCATTCACGTGGGTTGAATTGGATCTACAAATATATAATACCACCTGACCCGGCGAACTTCGTACCGCCTCAGAATCAATCAATGTTGTGTTAACTTATTAGTTGAATCAAATTCAGTTATTTATTAAGTTAAAATGAATCAAGTTCAATAAATGTGCAAAAATCAATATGAAATGTATTAGAATTACTTTGATGTGAATGTAATTCATAAGCGAATCGAAAATATTCGCATAGCATTGTTGCACTACTTTCTGTTAAACTATTATATTTGCTGGATGGGATGCACTTGGGTCGACTTTTTTCGATGTTTAATAGTTATTCTGCTATTCAGTACGGAGACAAATTCAACAAAACAAAGATCATCAAAATCGGTCCAGCCGTTTATGAGTTATAACTAACACAACTTTGTTTTATATATATATATATATATATATAATATAATAATTTTATGAACATTTTTTTCTTTTGTTTGTCAGATTGGATTTGACGAATACAGACTGAAATTCATGAACATGGGTCCTACGGGGAGGGTGGAAGCTATAATAGGCAAAAACACGATTCACATGAAGATATCCGCCGGTATCAACAAGTGGACTCCGTACGCGACTATTGATGACCTTACAATCGAGCACTTCAGCGACGTGGACATCCACATCACGGGATTGGGCCCTCTCAACTGGCTCGTCTCCACAATATCCACCTGGGTGTCCGGCCATATTAAGAACATAGCCATTCCTCTAATGGAAAAGCAAATCAAAGCGGAAATACAGAAGGCAATTGATAATATGAATATCTGGGAGCTAATAACAAAGGAAAAAACTTAGCATATGTATCACTTATTATCAAACATGTTGTGTGATGATGATTTTATATTTTAAATTGTTTGTGAAAGTTGCTTTATTAGTTTGTAAATACACTGTACACAAAGTTTTATATAAACTTTCATAATTAATACAAATGAAAATATCCTTTTTTTAGGAGGTTTATTTTATTTTAAGAGAATGATATATTTCGTCGTGTTAAGGCATTATTAAATGTAGTAAGAATCAAGCGTGTCGTTGTTTATATACACGAGTTAAACTTATCATAGCCGCAAATAAATCACGCCGCAGTGCTCATCAGGCCAAATATTTTTTGTCAAAATAAAACTTGCTTTTTTTTATGTATACAAATACTGGATTTTACCCATTACGGGTTAATCATTAAGAATTGATTGTATCTCAATAGAGACGAAGATGGGGAATGTTGTATTACATAAAGCGATCGCTTTACTCAACCAATGACAGGTCATAAGTCCTGTAAATGCCTCGACCACCATATTCTGTTTCCAAATCATTTACATCTTCGTCTCTATTGAGATACAATTAATTCTTAAAATAAAACTTGTTTAAAAATATTATTTTTGCTGTGTTAGGAAGAAATTATAATTAGCTTATGAAATATTATATCCCGCATCGATTGTTATAGTTTTTTCTTGAAGTTAAACCAGTTTAAAATTTTCACTGTCAAGCAGTTTTAGAAATTTACCGATAATTCGGTTAAAAGTATTTGGAAACTTGATCAAATATTCCGGGATAACTAAAACAGATGTCAGTGTGTGTTCTGTTTCTGGCAAATTGTCAATACAAGTCAATACGTCACCAAAAGTTCTTCCGAAATATCTCGTCTCTGGCAATACGAGCACTGCTCCGTTTGCCGAGATATCTCGTCTGTCGCAACCATCGAGTTAAAGGAGCAGAATACGAGTACATATACAAACTTGTCGTTCCGATAAAATAAAATAAAACCTCTAGAAAACAGATGTTTTCATTCAAGTTAATTATTTAATTTGGAGTTTTACATAATTGTTCAAGAAACAATAACTAAGAATCCTTCATATAATAAGTATACTTTTCAATTTATTGCATGTTAAAAACTGCACTTGACCAATTATTTAACTGCAAAAATAGTTTGTTATATTTCTTCAAATTATAATGGCTTATTTTTGACATTGATCAATTGCCAACTCCAAGACTATTCCTTCCATAGAAATTTTGTAGTCTCTATATTCTCAGCTATGCAATTTTGCTTATTTTTATAATTCAGTTAAATTGTTCATCACAATTGTTTTTTTTAACACGTTAACTGCGGAGCACTGACTGGGACGGTGGTAAGGGGAGAACCCAAACGGCAGACCCCTGTCCAGGTTAGGCTCTATATCGTTTGGTTGTTTTAAAATTTATTTTACAATCTTCAATATGAGCAGAAAATAGCTCATTATAATGAAGAAGGAATCTGATCGTGTCCAGTCTTGAACCTAAGTCCCCTGGATCAGGAGCCAAGCGTTATATCCCCTAGACCAGGGGTTTCCTAACTTTCCACCCTTAGGGCCATACATGTTCTGCAGTAATAATTATAAGCTATTCTATTTGAGATGTAACTATGCAATAATGAAAAGTTTGTGATATTTGAACATTTGTAAGCAATTTATTTATATACGTAATGTTATTATTTATTTGTTATAAACTTTGGCTGCTATATCTAAACTTTTTCATTCATCACTCATTTTTTTATTTGGTGTTCAACTATAGGAATATTTATATATTTTTATATATTCAACCATTTTTCAGTCCATTTAAAATCATTACTAGTTATTAACACCACCTTTGGTTTTGAAAGTTGTTATGTCTGATCTTGGATAATTGAAAGTAATAAAACAAATGATTTACAAAGATTTATCTTGCCTTATTTTATTTTTAACCCTAGAACCCTACAAGGGGTGCTGGGGCACCCCAGAAGGTTTTGTTTTTAAATTTACATCTCTGGTTTATAATGCACAACTTAGATTTCTCGCGTATTTTACCTTGAAGTCACGCGCTACGGATTAGCCAGTGACGCAGCGACAGCCGGACGGTATAGACGTGTGCACGTGCGTTTTTGGGTGCTGGGGTACCCTAGTGTAGTAACAACGTAAGTATTTTCTACATACAAGAGGAAGGATATAAAAGAAAGATGCACAACTTAGACTTCCCGCGTATTTTACCTTGAAGTCGCGCGCTACGGATTAGCCAGTGACGCGGCGTCAGCCGGGCGGTATAGACATATGCACGTGTGTCATTGGGTGCTGGGGTACCCCAGTGTAGTAACAACGTAAGTATTTTCTACATACAAGAGGAGGGATATAAGATAAAGTATTTCGGCGATTCTCAAAAAACCTATGCCCGTCGATCCTCCTGGGTCTGAACGTCCTCACAGGGGCGTTGTGGTTTCCACCCAAAACAGGGATCGTAAAAGCATGACCCGGTGCACTAAGTGCGAAATTCCAATTTGCTTGGAACACCTGACTGAATAGACTAAGATGGGCCGGTCACGTGCAGAGGATGCCGTCATCGCGAACCCCAAAAAGATTGCTGGAGTGGCACCCAGATGGTAGAAGACCGATTGGACGACCAAGGCTGCGATGAGAGGATGAAGTTGGGAGAGATGGGGCGAAATTGTTACGAGTGTCAGATTGGAGGGTCGAAGCGGAGGACAGGAGGAGTTGGAGGCGAAGAATACTGGAGGCTAAGGCTCGATATGGGCTGTAGGGCCATCGAAGAAGAAGAAGTCGTTTTAATTGACTCCATTTAGAATTCATTTAGACATGGTTCCCAATTTGCAGATACTTAAATGTCTCTTTCAATGCACTAGAGACTTCGTGGCAACAAGTAGCATTGAGACCATTAGACAATACGTTTTTCAGAGCTGCGATCGACCGTGAGTAATATAAATTAAGTCGTGAAACAGCTCGGCAAGTAAAGGGGCGGCTGCAGCCCGGCGGGCGGAGGGCAGGGGGCGAAGTGTAATTATCTCCAACCCCTAAGTGTGGTTGGGTCGTTAGGTGGCAATTTGCGGAAAGAGCCACCCTACTGGTGCATCCTTGGGTTCTTATTTCTCGACCTGGACTAGTTACTACATTATCAAGAGAGTCGTCGCTGTCCTTGCTCGAAAGTAAAACAGCTTTTTTCTTTCGTTTCTGGGCTGAGTTCCTTATGCGATAATGACTCATTCGTTATATTGAGTAATTAAGTATTGAGTATGTGAGAGTGAATTTCTAGGTCGTGTTAGAACAATTAACTAAGGAAGTTTTATTTAAATTGTACAGGGTGGCTTAAAAGAACTTCGTCAAAGACACCACAGATTGTTTTATTTGCCGCGCTGCAGAACCAACCTGCCAATGGTTATGCCTGTGGGTAGGGCAATCTTATTGCTTAATCGGGTCGCCTCTGAGGTCGACATATTTCGTGATAGTGTGAGTTGCCTCAGGGATGCAAAATCAATGTTATGATTCTTTCTAATTCTTAAGCTTAATTTTTTTTCATGCTTCTCTTTTAAATTCTTATAATGTAATTGCAAACGATCTGGAATTATATGTCCGTAATGTTTGTGATTTTTATTAAAATGAATTAAATTAAATTACTTCTTCGATTTAAATAAATTAAAACATAACTTTTTTCTTCGGAATGAAGCAAACAAGAGTATTTTTATGACCCTTTTGTATGGAAATGAAGCTTGGAGTTAAAGAAGAAGGATGAAAATATGATAAATTAAGAATAAGGTGCGGAAAAACAATGTATAATAGAACACTCTATAGTATTCAACAGTATTTGCTCTCATTTCTGCCAGAAAGATTTCATTATTCCTTTTTATTCTTTCAGTTTTCCTTTTGATTAATTTTGTTTGCTATAATCACATTTATATAATAAAAGAAGACAAATTCCAGTAACCTTTTACATGCAATACACGTATACATAAGTAGCTCAATACACTTTTTCTAATAAAACCAATATTATTGTAATTTATTTCAAAATATACTTTCTCTAAATAAATATTTGACCTTTTTTCACATAAGTTATCCATCAAGATTCACCACACGATAAATCAAATTTGCTTTTTTTTCGAAAAAGAGAATACCCATTCGTTTTACAAACATTATTACGTCAGACAAACGAAATTAATGTGTACACGTGTAGCAGGGTAGAGTGAGTTAAGTCCGTGATAGTGTGATTCTTGTTCATTATATCACTGTTACTAAGTGCACTTAAGATATTGTATGTACTTTTTGGTCGTGTGTGCTGTCACTTAGAACAAACAACAAAATGTATACAATATAACATAGTAATAAATGCGATAATGCTGTTTGAATTTCGAATTATTGTTCTGCGCACTTAATAGGGAATTCATAAAATGTTCAATCATGTATATTTATCATGTTTTGGTGTAGAACATTTTGATTTAACGGAAAAATGTTGATAGTTTAAATACCAAGACTTAATAGAGTGTTTTTTTTAGAGGTTTGGTTTTTAAACTAGCAACATTGTTTCTACAGACTGTCAATTTGACAGTTGACAGTTGATTTGTAGTCAGTACATTTTGCCTTTTCACCCAGTTGCTCAATACACTTTTATAGTTTAAATACCAAGACTTTATATAGAGTGTTTTTTTAGAGGTTTGGTTTTTAAACTGACAACATTGTTTCTACAGACTGTCCATTTGAAAGTTAACGGTTGATTTGTAGTCAGTACGTTTTGCCTTTTCACCCAGTTGCTCAATAAAGGTGTCGAAAATTGGACTTCACGATTGCGCTTCATTCAAGCTAGCTGTGGCGCTCATATGCCCAAAATCGTATATAAACAATAATGGCATAAAATTATCTATTAAATAAAGCTAATATCATAGACATTAACATTCTTTTTATTTTTTTATTTTTTTAGAATTTGTATACCTCTAAAAAAACACCCTTATATCAGCGCCCTTTAGATGATTAATTCATAAAAATGACGCTATAAATCATCCAATTTATTATTTTATTTATTATTATTGTTATATAATGGGTGTTTTTTTAGAGGATATTTAATATTTATTATCTTTATTTAATAGATAATTTTATGCCAATAAACATTTAAACAAATATGACATTTAAACAAATTAAAACATTTAAACAAATATGATTTCGGGCATTTGAGCGCCACGGCTAGCTCGAATGAAGCGCAATCGTGAAGTCCAATTTTTGACACCTTTATTGAGCAACTGGGCAAAATGGCAAAACGTACTGACTACAAATCAACTGTCAACTGTCAAATAGACAGTTTTTAGAAACAATGTTACCAGTTTAAAAACCAAACCTCTCAAAAACACTATACCTTCGATAAAGTGCATTCTGACTCTTTTTAAGTTCGTCAATACCTCATTTTATAATACTTTAATTATGGAATCGATAGGTTTTATTATCCACTCTGCAACTGAATGGTGCGAATGTTGAAATGGTCGATCAATTTAAATACCTTGGCAGCATTATCACTAAAGCGCTTGACCCGGACATTGAAATAAAATGCAGAATTGAAGTTGCACGAGCTGCATTTAATCACGGTAATCTAAACTTGAAACTCCGACAAAGAATGATTAAATGTAATATATATGGTATGTTCTACTATTGGATATATTACCTGGACTATAAAAGTGAGTGTAATGAACCGTTTTTTTTCAAAGGAACATAGAAGTTCCCGCCACATACCCGGGGCTGTTATAGGGCGTAGCGGCGCCCTTTTGTCAGCCTCGCTCGTACACTCCCTGGGCCTGTCCCCGGTCCATCCGGGACTTACATTTAAAGACGACAACAACAAGGGGGTGCCAGACCACATTCAATCTACTCCATCCTACTTCTATGCTCCGCTGTACTTTTAACAATCAAATAAAACACAGCGGTCACTTATATACTCAATGGAAATCGAGTTATGTATAAAGTGGAAGGGGTATAATTAGGAATGAGAAGACGGGAAGTTGTAACAGGAAGATATATTAAATTGATATTTGCTTCTCTTGTTTTTCTTATTGTACTTCATGGTTTCTTTTTACTTAATTGTTCTTAAATACATATATTTTAATTGTCTTGTGTTTTTTTCCTACTATCATTTCTTTTCTTACTATTTTCTTTTTATTTCTTTATTTACAAATTGTTGTTATTATTATTATTTTAATTGTAATTATAAACGAATTGGACATTTAATGTTTACAATTTTTTTTATTGAATTAGAAGGGAGTAACAAGTTTCGCGTAAAAAAATAATAATTTAAATCGATGGTAACACTTATAATATAAATCAATAGTATGGATAGATGACATTCTGAGATATGGTAGGCAGAGAAGACGATTCTGGAGAGACCACGTTGAGAAGATGGACCCAGCGAGGATTCCAAAGATCGTGATTCCAACAATGAGATGGAGAGAAAATTAGACATCCTCATCTCGGGACCAAAATTGACGTTCTGCCTGAACAGACTGCTAGAGTATTATTATTATGATTATTTTTTTGAATCGCTCTTTACGTCATAACAGCGCAAGCCAAATTAATTTGAAGGATATAGCTATCATATTGATTCTTATTACATGTAATAGGTAGCTAATTTTTCGCAATTTTATTGTCACATGAATTCTACACCAGAATTAAGACAGTGTGAAATCACACTGCCATCACTGATTATCGAACCTGTGATGTGATTGACATGGTCACCACGGTGTGGCAGTCATAGCACTTGCCACTCGGCAACGAAGGTCTTCAAGATTCATGGGAAGAAAAATAAAGTTATTATGAAGTATTTTTTTTCCCCGGCGCTGTAACCCTTGGTGGGTCTCAGCCTTCTCCAAGAAACAAATTTCTTGAAGGTTGAGGTTATGTTATTGGCCTAACGTCCAACCCCGTAACTAGGAGGGATATTAAGGGATATTAAGTATTCAAACGTGAATTCCCACTATTATCAATGAGAAAAAGCTAACTGAACATCTGTCGGAAATCAGAATATGAAAACTGGTAGAAGAAAAAAACATTACTTATGTTAGGTCAGGGATGGAGAACCTATGGCACGCGTGCCACTGGTGGCACGCGGGACGATTTTCATGGCACGCGAATGAAGAGAAAAAAATAAAAGTGATTGTACAAAAAATTCAAAAAAGTTTTAGAAATAGTATAAAAACATTCAAAAAATATTTAAATAGCCATGTGTTATTTCTTCGTTCATCAATAGTTTCACAAACGACGGAAAAGGAGGATATGACGTCATTCGTGCATAAAAAATATTGGCATCTAGCACACCAAAAATTTCACTAATAATGAAGTTTTCAGGGTTCTAAATTTTTTGTATTAAGTCTATGTTTTTTCTTTTATTTTTTTCGATGTATTAATGCTTTGTTTATTTTAAAAATCTGAAGTTACACAAACATTTGATCCATTTTTATTTCCATGGCATGTGGCACGCGACATATTATTTTATTGAAAACAATTTTTTTTTGCCACTCAGGCTCAAAAAGGTCCGCCATCTCTGTGTTAGGTTATGTAAGACTTAAAAAAATTATCTAGTTTCTCTAAATTGGTTCGTGTATACGTAAGAATATGATTCTATTATTTTCAGTTAAACCACCCCCAATGTTATCTTTTAACCCACCCTCCCTCCACATCCCTTAAAATTAGTAACATTATTTGTCTACACACCCTTGCGTACATAATCTATTTTTACGCTACAAGGTACCTACCTAAGTGTATCTAATTTATTCTACTTACATAATGGTTGTGGAAAAGTAATATTTTTAGTTACCGGAATAAAATGAGGTAAATGTACAAATTGTGTGTAATTTGTATTATTTGGTTATTTATACATGAATTACTCCATTTCATTCTATATTTATCACCACATTACATTGTACCAGAAACGTCAATACATAATATTTTTATTTCGTTTTAGATTTACTCAATTATATAAACTCGCTCTATTGAATTAAACATTGTGTGGACGTTAAAAAACCATTTGTTTTTTTGAATAGGCTAATTATGTCAATTATTAAATTTAGAATTACTCTGATGGCTAAATTCGGGTGGTGGTCTAGGGGATAGAACGCTTGGCTCCTGATCCAGGGGACATGGGTTCAAGCCTGAACACGACCAGATTCCTTCTTCATAATAATGAGCTATTTTCAGCTCACATTGAAGATTGTATAAAAAAATCTAATATCATTGATGTAAATCCTTGATATTAGTCTTTTTAAAAAAATATATATTTATATATATATATTTTCAACAACAATAACAACAAACTATTACGCCGTTTCCCGCAGAGTTAGACAGAAAGAATGGACCGCCACACTACTTTATCCTGACATCCCTATCCAGCTTCCTCCACACAGCGAGTCATACACCAACCTGCCAATGGTTATGCCTGTGGATAGGGCAATCTTATTGCTTAATCGGATCACCTCGGAGGTCGACATATTTCGTGATAGTGTGAGTTGCCTCAGGGATGCAATATCAATGATTTTTTATTATTCTTAAGCTTAATTTTTTTTTAATGCTTCTCTTTTTATAATGTAATTGCAAACGATTTGGAATTGTATGTCTGTAATGTTTGTGATTTTTATCAAATGAAAATAAATACAAGCTCGTCGATTCTTCCGGCTTCTAACATGACCAACCTTTAAAATTTGATTAATTTGGTCATGCTATAAACAACGATTAAGACTTCAAAGGCTTTTTTCAAGAGGTTCTGCAATCCTGCAAAATCCCATCCCGAAGTCAATTTCCTATGTCGTGCCATCCCCTTGTAAGGCTTATTCTGGCTACGTGGTCTGCCCATTGCCATTTTAGAGTCGCCACCCGGTGGATGATGTCAGTGACCTTTATTTTTTCTTTCACCATATTGTTTTTGACTCCGTCTCTCAGGCTTATTTCTAACATGGCTCTTTCCATGGCTATTTGGGTCACTCGTAGTTTTTCAGCACTGTGTTTTGACAATGTTACAGTTTCAAGACCATAAGTACCAACTGGCAGAACGCAGGCTTCATAGACTTTTCGTTTCAGGTTGATCGTTATTTTCCGGTTTTAAGGATGTAACCCATGTTTCCGAAAGCTGCCCAGCTTAGTCCAATTCTTCTCTTTAGCTCTGCGGTTTGGTTATATAATACTATAATATGTAAATGTGTGTCTATTGGGGAGGGGGGAGGGGGAGAGAAGTGTGCATAGTAGGGCGATAACTTTTTTACATTATTGATATTGTTTTTCCCGGACAACGGGGTTTATAAAATTTCAAGTGGGCTGGATGGATCATGTCATGCACACTCGTCGCTTATATACACTTATTCTTCCTTGTTGTAGACCTATGTAGTCTGTTCTTCAGAGTGTTGCTCCTCCTGTGAGGTAGACTCCCAGCTGTCCTTCCATCATTTAAGAGGTTTTCCACGAGGACGAGTCCTATGGGGTTGATTATGTAGTGCAATATAGGGGAGTCTGGTGGTGTCCATTATTTGGACATGCCCGTACCAGTCCCTTTTTCGCTGTCTGCTCCATCTTATAATATCCTCAACCTCACATATCTTTCTTATTATGGTGTTCCTCACGCGATCTCTCGGCGTCTTGCCTGCTATCGTCCTCAGTGTCTTCATCTCGGAAGTCCTCAAAACTTGTTTGGTCCTTACTGTGTCTGCCCTTGCTTCGACGCCATATGTTATTATTGGTCTTACGAATGCTTTATAGATTCTCATCTTAGAATGAAGCCTCGGACAATAAAGGACTACTCACTTAACATGCCTTTTATATTTTAAAATAATTTTATCTCTCTAATGCTTATAGAGAGATTAAAATATATAATTGCTTGTCACAGGAAGACTTAATTTATTTGCAGTTTTAATGTGCATCCTATCTCTGTTCGCATCAAATTATTTTTTTAAACCTTCGCCTACGTAATATAAATAAACAGTGAAAATTTCGTCACAACCTGTTCAGTGTTTGACAAGTCTATCGGTCGCGTAATAACGAACATTGCCAATATTTACATAGATTATATTCTTATATATGTAATTCTTCTGTACGGGCGTATGTACTCGTAGTTGAACTCCTCCTAAACGACTGGACCAATTTTGATGATTTTTTTGTGTATGTTTGAGTGGGACCGTAAAAACCTTCTGGAAGATTATTTATTGTTAAAACTAACTAACTAACTAACAATCACGCCGTCTCCCCGAAGGGGTAGGCAGAAAGAATGGACTGCCACACTTTTCTTTCCGGACATATTTCTCTCGCTTCCTCAACATTCATACATCGTGTCATGCACGCGCGTCGATTTCTCTGACTCCTCACATGGCCGACATTCAATATTTGATTTGTTTGATCGTGCCACGTTTTCCTCGGTCTTCCTCTATTTCTGGTTCCATTTACATCATTAACATATAATTTTTTTACCATTCTTTCTTCATTCATTCTTTTCATATGTCCAAACCATCTTAATGATCCTTTCATTATTTTGTTCATGACACCATCATTCGCACCGTATTCACTTCTTATATTTATTGTTTCTTGAGCAATGATGTAAAACTCCATATTAAATAATTAATACGAATGAAAACATCAGTTTTCTAGAAGTTTTATTATATTTTATGGGAATGACATGTTTCGCCCATTTAATAATGCTTTAAATAAATAAATAGAAGGGCGAAACATGTCATTCCCATAAAATATAATAAAATTTCTAGAAAAGTAACGTTTTCATTCGTATTAATTATTTTAAAAGGTTCACGAATAATTAATCTTCTGAGAATAATTCATAATTATGTTTGTTTACCATAGATAGCGCTGATGTAAAATTCTATTTTTAACTGCGCAAAGCACTTGCGTTGTAGCGTCGCGTAGATTCAAAATTATGTTCGCTGTGTTTCGATATTCCATATGTGGCATGCATCACAATTGCGTATTAAGTATATAGATAATTTAGTATGTAGTTTATCGTAAATACGAATATCGAAAAACCTTTTGCAGAACCAGCTAATAGCAGGCAAGCCAACGTTCGGGCAGGACGACGTAAGTCGTGTTCGCTAGATTACTATAAAATTCTATCAAGAAGTTTGAATAAAAAATTATACCCTTATAGTTATATATTTCAAATATTCCTTTAATTTACCGTTAGGATAGAAAATATAGTCCTTTTTACCCAAAAACTGTTTAGAATTCCTCGTTTAAAATTGTACTTGTGACCTAAAAAGCATTTTTAAATTTTATTACGTAGCGTACTACTATAGTTTTCGTTTCTCATTTTCGTCTATGTAAACGCTTTAGCTGTTATTTTATTATATACGCACATAAAAAAATCATTAACACCCACCTGCTTCAAAGACTCGCTATACAAAATATAAGTAGGTACTAGAACATTACCATAAAATTATACAAGATAAGGTTTTTTCAATTTTTATTTAATGTACGTACTAATCTAACCTAAACGTCTTTTTCCACGATCGCTACCATCTCAAAATATCCAATAACTATCACTAAGAAAGTACTCAGGTAAATATTTATATTTAAAATAAAAAAAATGCTTTGAATGAATAAATGCTGGTGCCAAAATGAGTGAGTTGTCTGTTAATTGTCTACTTTACGCGGACAATGCCGTTCTCGGGAGGAATTATAAGTCTTGGTGTCGAGAATGTATGAGGTATGCAAGTCGAACGATTTAATGATGAATGTCGGAAAGTCAAAGGTGATGGTTTTCGAAAGGGAAGAGCAAATGACAGTTTGTTATATAAGTGTGAATGAAGAGAACTTGGAGCAGGTGAGTGAATTGTTGTATTTAGATAGCATTTTCACAGCGGATGGCCGAACGGATAGTGACGTCGAAAGAAGTGTTGGTGGGGGTAACAAAGTGAATGGAGCTGGAACAGTTATTGGAAACAAGAATTTATCAATAAAATTCTGGTCTCAACCCTAATGTATGGAAGAAAAGCAGGGAACTGGCAGAAGAAAGATGAGAGCAGAATAAATGCGGTAGAGATGAGATCCCTATCCGCCGAGGGATAGACAGAGAGGATGGACCGCCATACTACTCTGTTATGACATATTTATCTAGATTCCTCTACATTCATACATCGTAACATGCAAACTCGTCGATTGTTCCTGCTTCAAACATGGCCGCCTTTCAATATTTGATTAATTTGGTCATGCCGTGCTTTCCTTGGTCTTCCACGGCTTCTCTTCCCACCACACTGCTTGTATACAACATTTTATACATTATTTTTTCGTCCATTCGTTTCATATGTCCAAACAATCTAATGCAATCATCTGACTTACATTTCTTCCTTATTTCATCGTTCGGTATTCTATAATATCATACTCGTATATCGTTTTCCCGCCCTTTTTTCTTAGTGATCTTGTATCTACGACATTTATTCATTTGTACTTAAATATTTCATTGTTATGATAGTAAACTTTATTAAACAGCATCATTTATTTTCTTTGTATTTTTATCCTTATAAAAAATAATAAATATTACGTCGATTTAGCGATATGCAATAAAGCTTTTTTAAAAGCGTATTAAATATATTATCTCTTCATCTTAATATTGCGTGAGCTCGGAACATTTCACCGAATTAACTTAGCGTTTTCATCGTAACTAGCAAAAATATACAAAGCTTTTTTAAAAAAAAAAACTTGGAAAATTAAAACCAAACATTCGCAATTCAATTCCGGGAAATATTTAGCTAGAAAGACGCAGCTTTTTAATAAAAAAATGAAAATGTAGGAAAATTCGCTTCCCACATGTGATGGGAAAAAAAAATTCAAGGGAAGTTTTAATCTCTTTTGAGTATGTTTTATAACGATGGAAATCTGACGAGACAAACGGCCGGTTCTTTCATCAGCCAAATTGGAGTCATCTCTTAGGTTGGGCGTTTTCGCGTTTTTTTCTTTATTATGTAGACTAGAAATAATTTCCCGTCTGGATAAATCCCACGTGAGGACCGCATTAGAAACTTTTTCGTTCAATTTTTTTGTTTTAATATAGCTATTACGACTATGAAATCACTTGGAATAGTTTGTGAAACTAAATAACTCTCTGGGCTTGTGTCGCTGTCTGTCATGTAACTTTTGATACTGTTAACACGTTTAGTCCGACTTTGTCATTATGATAATGAAAATAAAAATTTAAATGTATGAAAAATGCTGGACTACCAATTATTGGAAATTAGACGAACTATCCACCTGGGTATTCATTTTTTTCAACTGGTTCGTGATCGAATACATAACTCTGATATTTTAAATTACTTGACTTTGTTTGTCCCCGACAATTATCTGCGACAAAGGCAACATAGATTATTTCACCTGCCACTGTGAAGAATCAATCTACCTAAGGTAATGCCCATGGGCAGGGCAATAATCCTATTAAACCGCATCTTTTCGGATGTGGACATTTTTCGCGATAGTGAGGCTACCCTCAGAAAGCATCTACATATCTCTTATGTATTAAATTACTATTTGTTTCTCTTCTTATTGTACAACAATGTTTTGTTTTACTAAATAGTTTTCGAATTAATTATTCTGATTTTGAAAATTTGGTTTGGTTCATGTGGTGCTCCTGTGAATTTGGAGATATTTCGCGTATAAGTGAATTGTTTTGGTCAATTTAACTGTTGCCGCACTTTATAATAGTTAATTGTGACACGTTTGTACTGTTTTGCTGTTAAAATTATATTACTTTTATCGTTTTTATAAGGAATTTTGACAGGTGTAAAAATAAAATTTTCGTTTGTTCCAATGACAATTTGAATAATTTCTTCAATATTATTTTTAAGTTCTTACTGGTTAAGTGCCTAATTACAGCTTATTTAAAAAAAAACGGTGGATACGTGTAACATAAATTAAATAAACACAAAAGTCCGGATCGTCCATGTCAACATGTGCAACATCGAAAAAAACATTATGTATTATTACATTATGTGCTAAATTAAAAAAACGGTAGATTCGTGGAACATAAATTAAATAGACAATATGTGCACCATCTAAAATGAACATTTTGTGTTAAATTATTTTTATTTTGTTATTTTATTTTATATCATTGTATTTTATATTATTTGTTTTAGATTTATTTTGTGGGTGTTGGACGATCGAAGTGTGCGCAGGAGATGCCTATTGGTGGCGATGAGGTTCGCAACCCATCACACCACGTCTCCCGCGGAGCGAAAAGAGAAGGATGGAGTGCCGCATCAGTAAAAGTGTGACAGTCCATTCTTTCTGCCTACCCTTTCGGGGAGACGGCGTGATGGTTAGTTCTCGAATATTTTTTTAATAGTCTTCTGTTTGTTTTCTTATTACATTATTTGTATTTCTTTTTTAATTTTTTTTAAATTATATTTTTGTATATTGTGATAATAAACGATTTGGAATTGATATTATTTTGTAATGTTTATAATTTTTTTTTTGAATAAATTGAATTGAATTGAAAAAATTGATTTATAATATATTTTTATTTTTTGCTTCTGAACAATGATGTAAAACTTCATATTAAATTATGAATATGAATGTAAACTGTTTTGTAGAAGTTTCATTACATTTTATAGGAATGACATGTTTCGCTAAGGTACAGGGTGCGACAGCTTTACTTCCTTTTTTTAAATGCGCGCCATTCAGTCGGTTGATGTCGTAGCGGAGCGCTAGTGGTCTTGTTCGGAACTATAAAGTTTTGTCCCGACACAATTTAGTCGGCATCATGCGTTGGAACAGTGAGGAGCGCGCATTAGCCGTTGAGGCCTACATATCGATCGGATGTTCAGGGTGCGGCAGCATTATATCCTTTTTTCAAAACTTAATAAAACCCGTATGAATCCGAATTTTTTTATTTGTTTTGTATAATGTAGGCGCATACCTAAAGTTTTGTTTTATTGAGATTTTGAAGATCAAATCAGGTAGGTGACGTCCCCCATTCTCCATACACTGATTAAAATGATTTCTGGCGTTTGTCATGACTCTTGCCAGCATATCAGGCGTTATCTTGGCAATTTCATCCAGGATGTTGGTCTTCAAATCTTTAAGGGTCCCTGGACGGTTCACATAAACACGGGATTTCTATCACGAGATGGCTGTTTTGAGAGAACACTTCCCAGAGCGCCTCATCTCAATTAGGGGCAATTTGGAGTGGCCGACCCGCTCTCTCGAGGAAAACGCGGTACGATAAAATAAATCAAATATAGAATGTCGGCCACGTGAAGAGTCAGAGAAATCGACGCGCGTGCATGACACAATGTATGAATGTTGAGGAAACGAGAAAAATATGTCAGGAAAGAAAACGGTGGCAGTCCATTCTTTCTGCCTACCCCTTCGCGGAGACAGTGGTGGTTAGTTAGTTAGTTAGTTAATAAAACTATGTTTTTAAATAACTGCTTTTAGATTTGTCTTTATTGCGTCAGCAATAAAGACAAATAATAAATTTTACCAGGCTGAGTGGCATCGACAGAGTGTTTTTTTTTTCTTTTAAAATGTGATAATGCCAAATAGGTACGCGTTTATATAATATGTTAATATAAATTTGTCAGGTAGAGAGATGCCTGTCGAGTATAATCATCCAGCCAACGAGATCAGATTATAATTAAATCCCCAAGAGGTTTTGAAAATATTCTCTCTTATCTCTAAAATAAAATTTACATAAACTTTAAGCAGAATTTTTTTTTAATGTAAAACACGTTTAACCTTAAATGTGTTCTCGATTACCAGCTATATTATACAGGAAAACATTTGATATTCTAAGTTAATGTAATTTAAGAAAGTAGCAATAATCTTTTAAGAAAGAAAAATTGCGTATAGAAATATAAGTTCATTGGTTATTTTAAAGATAAAAATTATTCATATAAAAGGAATAATAATATAAAATTGGGATATTATTTTCACGATTTCTATGAATTAAAACACTGTTTTTTCCACTTATGAGTTTATTTTTCTCGACATGTTTCATCTTTATCTTCGGGAGACCAAATAAACTAATAGTTGACGATGAAGGTGTAAAGTGGAAAAAGTGGAAAAAACAGTATATCCTGTTTAAATAAATAAAAAAATTGTTTTAAAAATCTCAAAATTGGACTAAGCTGGGCAGCTTTAGGAAACATGGGTTACATCCTTAAAAACCGGAAAATACCGATCAACCTGAAACGAAAAGTCCATAAAGCCTGCGTTCTGCCAGTTGGTACTTATGGTCTTGAAACTGTAACATTGTCCAAACAAAGTGCCGAAAAACTACAAGTGACCCAAAGAGCCATAGAAAGAGCCGTGTTAGGAATAAGAGACAGAGTCAGAAACGATACGGTGAGAGAAAAAACAAAGGTCACTGACATCATCCACCGGGTGGCGACTCTAAAATGGCAATGGGAAGGTCACGTAGTCAGAAGCTCAGATGAAAAATGGACAAGAAGACTGCTGACTTGGAGACCGTGGACGGCAAAGAGAAGTACAGGGCGACCGCAACTACGGTGGAAGGATGATCTGAACAGACACGTCGGAATAACCTGGATGCAGTCTGCACAAGACAGAGTGACATGAAAGCGAATGGAGGATGCCTTTGTCCAAGAGTGGACGGGAATAGGCTGTGGAAGAAGAAGAGAAGAAGATAAATATCTCAATTGATTTTATTTTGTCGCGACAGCTGTTTCGATAACCGATGTTAGCATCGTTACAAAACAGTGTTTTAATTCATTTTAAAAATCGTCGTTATGGAATTCCGCAGGGTTAACGCCTTAAGTTTATCTAAAATAAAAATAAAAGAACATTATTTTCAATTTAGCATTCTGGGTAGCGGTCTACGTGACAGACTGCTGATCCAGTGGACTTGGGTTCAAGCCTGGAATGCCCCAGATCCTTCTTCATAAAATATAGTTTTTATTATTTCTACTTGTATATTCACCTTCAAATTGTGCTGTGGATTTACAATTGAACAATTGAAAAACAAACAATATATTTTCACAAAATTTTAAGCATATTGCATAAACATGTTTCGGGACGCAGACACCCTTCTGCTGTGTAAAAAAAATATTGCTACCAAACCGGTCGAAGCCTTATATCATACGAGTATATACCTTAGTTGAATGAAACTAAATATATATTTTTAATTTATTCATTGTCTCTCGAACAATGATGTAAAACTCCAAATTAAATGATTAATTCGAATGGAAACGCCTCATTTTTTATAGTTTCGTAATATTTTATGGCCTTTTTTAAGGCATGAAAATGCCTTAGATAGGCAAAACTTGTCATTTTCGTAAATTGTAATAAAATTTATACAAAACATAACTTTTCATTCGTATTATGAAAGTAACCAACGCAAATATATTCATTTATTTAATTTTATTATCTTAAAAGCATAACACAACACAGACAATCAAACCATCCCGCCATTGGAAGTCATTTCCCTGAAAGGGTAGGTAGAGAGAATGGACCGCCATACTACTCTATCCTGACACACCTCTCTAGCTTCCTCCACATTCATTCAGCTATTCATTTCACAGTCTTCTCACATGGCCGATTTATTTTTTTAAATTAATTTGGTCGTGTCATGTTTACCTTGAGTCTTCCTCGACTCTGTACTCCATTAACATTTTAACGTTTACTTTCTTAACGTACACATTCTTAAATCAAATACATTATAATTAATTGCACAATATCAAGTGTGCGCAGAAATTATATGTCATTATCATGAAATACAAACATTCATGATCATCAAATATTTCTTTATTCATAAAATAAAGGTTTGTGTTATTTAATGTTAAAATTTTCATGTGAAAACCGTTTTCAAAATGCTTCTCATTTTTAAGTCATATTACAATTTACAATAACGTCTCGTGTAGTGGCAGACCAGCATAAATCGCCGTAAAAAGGCTAGAAGAAAATTAACCGCAAATACAAATGTTCTTTACACATTTCAAGTGTTCTCCTACAAACACGTAAAAAACCGTCAATACGTCAACTCCATTAATGATTTCCATTAAAGTAAAATAGAAAGAATATAAATTAACGATTCAGTATTTTGGTTATTGTTTCTTAGTAGACATATGTAAAAGCTTTTCATAATATTCTATTAGATGTTCCCGGAGTTAATGTCGTTTTTTCAATACGCAATTTTGGATTAGTATTTTTGGGCTTCCTCTACATTCATACATCTTACCATGCACGCACGTCGATTATTCCGACTTCGAATGTGACCGCCTTTTAGTAATTGATTAATTTGGTCATGCTATGTTTTCCTCGGTCGTCCTCGGCTTCTCACTCACGCTGCTTGTGTACAGCTTTTTAACCATTCTATTCTCATCCATTCGTTCCATATGTCCAAACCATCTCAGGGATCCTTTTTTAATTTTATTCATGATGCAGTCATCTGCCTTATTCTTCTTAGTGATCTCATTTCTACGGCGTTTATCCTGCTTTTATCCTTATTTTGCCGGCTCCAAGCTTCACTTCCATACATGAGGGTTGGCACTAGAACTCCATTGTGTACTGTCATCTTTGCTTCTGTGGATATATTTCGTTTTGCAGTAATGACTTTGAGTGCGCCATTTATTTTATTCCCAGCACCAACCCTTCTTTCGATGTCCTTTCTTTTAAATAAAAAAATCTCTTCTACCCCATCTACAAATAATGTCAGGAACATGTCCTTCGGAAGCAAAATTAAGAAGCCGTACGCTGCGTTTATTTCATTAAAAAAAACCGCGACAGAAGCAACGGAATCCATTTGTGAGATTTACGGTGATATACTGGACAAGAGAGAGTGCCAACGTTGGTTCAAAAAATTTCGAAAAGAAGGACTTGGCTCAAAGTGGACGGCACAGTTTAGTGGATGAAGCAGCTCTAAATGTGGAAATCATCAAATATGACCATTGAAGAATGATCCACGATTGAACACACATCACTATCTTGAAAAATTGAGAACAGTTAGAAAATAAGATATCTGGGTTCCTCAAGCTCTAACCGATTGCAATGAAACTCAACGCCTCAGCATATGCAAAATATTGCAAGAAAAGCAACAGTCTACCATGTTTCTCCATGACTTTCTCACCGGAGACGACAAATGAGTCTTTTATTATGATTTTATCATGATTATCATGATTTTATCATAATTATCATGATATTAAAAAATAAGAAACAATGGTCAAACCCCAATTCTAACATCAAAACTAGGACTACATCCTCAGAAAGGATTATTGTGTGTGTAGTCGGATTTGAAAGGTATTATTTATTAAGAAGTTTTAAAACAAGGCCAAATTGTTACTACAGTCCTCTATTGTGAACAGATAGTTAAGTTAAATGCGATGTTACAAGAAATTAGACTTGCTCTTGTGAATAGAAGGAATGTCATTCTTCAATATGACAACACCTAGCCGCATGTTGCCGATATAACCCGGAAAAAAATCCAGGACTTTGGCTGGAATATTTTATTGCATCCACCTTATTCGTCGGACTTGGCTCCGAGCGACTATCACTTGTCTAGCTCTTATTTTTGTCCTGTCACACCTCCGTGGTGCATAGGGCATGTTTCACTCTTAAGGAATGCAATTAAGGAACAAAAAAAATCGACAATATCGATAGATTTATTGATGGCGATGAGGTTCGCAACCCATCGGGGGGGCGAAAAAAGAAGGAGTGCCGCATCGGTTAAGGTGTGGCAGTCCATTCTTTCTGCCTACCCCTTCGGGGAAACGGCGTGATGGTTAGTTAGTTTTTTTTTTTTTTTTTTATATTTTAAACATAATTTCTGCATACATTTTTTTTTATCTATTGTTTCTCATGATTTTGTTTTATGGGAGTGACATGTTTCGCCATATTAGGAGAAATTTCAACCTTTGTTATTAAAATTAATTCGTTCGGATATAAAAACCGTTTCCCGTGTGCTCTTCGCCGCATTTTTGTAATGTCTAGCAAAGTAAAACACCTCTTTTCTATTTTCTAGTTATAAACTTGACATTATCTCACTTAACTTGGTCGCCTTGTACTTTGTATAACAAGAATAGGTATAGGATGATAAATAGTGGACTATTTATTTTTCTCAAAGGGGGATTTTGATTGGGTTATTAATCACGTGCCTCACATTGTTACCGAATATTCGTGACTCTAATACAAATATCTTATATTATATTACATCAGGGCCAATATGGGGGCATATTTCTATAGCTTGTGTGTTTAACGTGATACGCATATAATGCACGATCAATTTGTCGTATCAATAACCACACACATTGCACACTGATCCTTATGTATGGAAGAAAAGCATAGAGCTGGCAAAAGCAAGATGAAAGTAAAATAAATTTAGTAATTAATATGAATGAAATCGTCTGTTTTATAGAATTTTTTAAACTTGTTTAAATACAAACTCTGTTAAAAAAATATCACAATTGATTGTAGTTTTTTCGAAATTGTCGCGACAGCTGTTTTGCTAACCGGTGTAGGCATCGTCAGGTCTTACAATCAACGGTTTTACAATCAGTAATAATTATTATGGCTTTTTCATAGTTGTGATTGTAAGACCTGACGATGCGATGTTTACATCAACTGATTCTTACAATTACAGGTCTTACACCTGATGATGCTAACATCAGTTAACGAAACAGTTTCGAAAGAAATATAATCAATTGTGATATTTCATACCAGAGTTTTTATTTAAACAGTCTATAATGCAGAAATATCAAAGTGTTTCCGCCAAATCAATGAATTATCTATATTAATGCAAATAAAACAATTAAATAAATTAAAATTATAGGATATATAAATGGATAATAAATATATAAATGGGAAGGGGAATTTATAGTAAATATTACAAAGAAACGGGAAGGTAAGGGAGGTGAAACATGACATTCGCATAAAATATAATAAAACTTCTAGAAAACGGACGTTTCCATTCGTATTACATATATAATATGGAGTTTCACCTCAGTGTTCAAGAAATAATAAATAAATATATAAATGCGGTAGAAATAAGATCTAGAAAGGTTCTATGATAGTTCTAGTCTCATAAATGAAAGTGAAGTTTGGAGTTGCAGAAGAAGGATGAAAATGGGAAAAAATAATAATAATTTGCGGAACAACATTATATGATAGAATACATAATGGTGAAGTAAGAAACGAATGTAAGGCGGATAAATGCGTCCTAAATAAAATTATTAAAGGGTTACTAAGATGGTTTGAAAAGTTTGAACGAGTAGATGAAAGAAAAATGGTTATGTCGAGGCCAAGGAAGACATGAAATGATTAAATTAATCAATAACTAAAAGGCGGCCTTGTTCGAAGTTTGACCAATCGACGAGCCTGCGTGTAAGGTGTGTTAATATAGAAGAAGGCGAGAGTTATGTCAGGGTAGAACAATGTGGCGGTTTATCCTATCTGCATATCCCTCCGGGAAAACGACGCGAAGGTTAGTCAGTAAGTCAGTTAGAAATTAAATTTCCTAGATGAATTTCTTTTAAATCCGCCTATGATGATGTGCCAAATGCAGATGTATATAAGAAGTGAATGCAGTGCGAATGAATGCATTATGAACAAAATAATGAACGGGTCACTTAGATAGTCACAAGAGTTTTAAAGAAAGTATATGTTAACGACGTAAATAAAACAAGAAATTGTGGAAGACCAAGAAAAACAAAAAAAAATGAATGTAGACCACGTGAGGGGGAGAAATCGAGGTGCGTGCATGACACAATATAACATTGAGGAAACGAGAGAAGTATGTCAGAAAAGAAGAGTGCGAAGGTTTTTCCACTTTGTTTGTGAGTTTATTTTTCTTGTCATGTTTCTGAAAGCTTACACCTTCATCATCGGGAGAACGGTATAAAAAAAATAATCTCCAAAGTGGAAAAAACAATGTTTCAAACAAAAAACAAAACATTGTTTTTTCCACTTTGGAGATTATTTTTTTTATACCGTTCTCCCGATGATGAAGGTGTAAGCTTTCAGAAACATGACAAGAAAAATAAACTCACAAACAAAGTGGAAAAACCTTCGCACTCTTCTTTTCTGACATACTTCTCTCGTTTCCTCAATGTTATATTGTGTCATGCACGCACCTCGATTTCTCCCCCTCACGTGTAATTATTTAGAATATTGAAATGTTTTTATCAATAGATGATAAAAATATTTCAATATTCTAAATCTGTAGTACGTCGTTTAATTGACTAATATAATGTCACTAATATAACGTAAAATATTGTTTAATTGACTAATATAATGTAAAAGAAAGTTTTGGATTCCGATAAGGTATAACTTCTTGTCACACCCTCACAATGTATTATACTTTGTGTTATAAAATCTAGAAAAATAACGTATATATATTTTTTATCTTACATTTGTGCAAGTACAGGTTAGGTATCTCGACATAATATTTTATGAAGCTTTAGGTGTCTGTCATAAATTTCTTGTTTACGCTTTATTTCCTCGTTAGGGCATAAAAATTCCCAGTCCCGTATCACGTGGAACTTCTAAATCTCTAGTTATAAAGCTCAAGCTTGCTGCCGTTGCAGGGCCGGTTCGAGATTTATTGTGCATTCATAATAGTGATATGACATTTCCAGTCATACAATGGAAAAGAAGCGTGGAACTGGGAAAAGAAGGATGGAAGTAGAATAACAAGAGTAAAAATGAAATCTCAAAGACGAATGTTAACGATGTAAATGGAACCAGAAAGAGAGGAAGATCGAGGAAACGTGACACGATCAAATAAATCAAATGTCGGGCATGTGAGAAATCGAGTCAGAGAAATCGACGCACGTGCATGACACGATGTATGAATGTTGAGGAAGCGAGAGAAATATGTCAGGAAAGAAAAGTGTGGCAGTCTATTCTTTCTGCCTACCCCTTCGGGGAGACGGCGTGATGGTTAGTTAGTTAGTTAGTTGAACAATGATGTTATACTCCATATTAAATAATTAGTATTATATAAATGGAAACGTCTGTCTTCTAGGAGATTAATTAATAATGCCTAGAAAAGCGAAACATGTCATTACATTTAAAACTTAACAAATCTCCTAGAAGACGGAAGTTTTCATTTAAATTAAATAATCTGTACATGCTATGAATGCAGCGCGAATGAAAGTGTTATGAATACAATAATGAAAGGTTCATTAAGATGGTTTGAATACATGTATATTATTAATGGGGACAAAGTGGTAAAGAAAGTATATGTAAACGACGGAAAACGTGTCACGATCGCGAAAAGCGAAAAGTCGGAAAAATCGACATGCTTTCAGGAGACGATGTATGAATGTAGAGGAATTAAGAGAAGTGTATAGAGACAGAATAATGTTTGCCTTCCACTACGGGGAGACGGTGTGATGGTTAGTAAGTTAGTTAAAAATATTACTTTTTGTGAAATATTAATAGATATTATTAAAAATATGGAAGATGCGAGACTCTTAAAAAAACCCATCAGCAAGAGACTACCAGGAAGGCCGTCGAAGAGATGGAGGGATGTCTGAACGTCATCATCCCAGGACAGCTCACCGTCAAAACATGTCATACGTCCTAAACCGAAGAAGAAGACGAAGTGTATTTGATTATTAAAAACACGTTATTTTTTTATTAAAACAACGTTATTTAAACATGTTTCGAATGCTTTGTTATTTTATTGTCCTTTTAAAATGTATGCATTCGAGTTTATTCATTAAAGTTTATATAAAATAATATATATGTGTATTTTTGTTTCTTGAACAATGTTCTAAAACTCCATATAAAATAATACATATGAATGAAAATGTCTGTCTTCTAGGAGTTTCATTATATTTTAGATGGAATGTCATGTTTCGCCCTTTTAGCCATTGTCAAAAGTCACACATTTGATAATGCCATAGAAGGGCGAAACATGTCATTTCATTTGAAATATAATAAAACTGACGTTTTAATTATATAATTTATCTTGTGGATTCACAATTGAATATATTTTGGAAAACAGGGTATTTTAACTACACTTTTATGCACTTTTCACAAACATGTTTCGAAATGTACACGTCCTTGCTCAGTGATTTTTATCATTATACATTAAAGGAGCTTAATTTTTTTAAATTTAAAAGCGAATATAAAAATTCAAGTCCATGTTTTTATATGTTCCCATTACCCTACAATAAAAATTAAATAACAATTACATTAAGCATATAAATAAGAATTTTGTGTATATACTCGTAGTATATCGGTCGATCACGTCGCACCGTGAGTGTAAAACCGAAACAAGTGCAAATATACAGTTTGGAGATATGGGAGTTTAAAGAATTCATATTGCTTGGAAAAAATGTTTTTTTTTTAATAAACCAATGTTTTTCAGTTTAATGTAATATACATATAAACCGAAAATCATTGGTTTATTTATAAAAAAAAAAACAGTTTTTCCAAGCAATATGAAGTCTTTAAACTCCCATATCTCCAAACTGTATACTTGCACTTGTTTCGGTTTTACACTCACGGTGCGACGTGAATACTAGGAAAATTCGACGATCATGCATGACACGATGCATGTATTTTGAAGACGAGAAATATGTCGGAGAATAAGTGTGGTGGTCCAATCTCTTCGGAAAAACGGCGCGATGGTAAGTCAGTCATTTAGTTAAGAGAAATGTCGTTCCGACGCCTACTAGATGGATCACACAGTTTGGAAATCACTGTCCATAACGTATTTATTTTGGATTTTAACTACGCATAACTTTAGACATAACGTATAACGATAAGTGAAAATCTTACGTGTGGCACTTTAGTGTAAAATATTGCTCGTTCCGCCATGTTGGGATATTCTCTTAAAAGGAGCGAATGTCTGTTTTTATTATTGAGTTGTCGGTTGTTATTTGTGAAACTGAATTTTCAAATAAATAAAAAGTCATTCCGAGTAGTTTTGAAATTGAATTACGTCTTGTGTTATAACACAAAGTTGTTGCTACAATATGACATAAATAAATAAAGTAGCAATATTGGAAAGTACAGTGAAGATGTTACATTTGATAATGTCGTAGTGAAATACGTCATTCCTATAAAATATAATATAATAAAACTTCAAGAGAACGTTTTTCTTCCGATCAGTTTATATTTAAAATAATGTTGGTGGTGCTAAGATGAGTGATCTGTCTGTAAACTGTCTGCTTTACGCGGACGATGCCGTTCTCGTTGCGGATAGTGCGGACGAATTACAAGTCTTGGTGTCGAGAATGTATAAGGTATGCAAGTCGAACGATTTAATGATGAATGTCAGAAAGTCAAAGGTGTTAGTTTTTGAAAGGGAAGAGCAAATGACAGTTTGTAATATAAGTGTAAATGAAGAGAACTTGGAACAGGTGAGTGAATTTGTGTATTTAGGTAGCATGTTCACAGCGGATGGCCGAACGGACAGTGATATTGAAAGAAGGGTTGGTGCGGGTAACAAAGTGAATGGAGCTTTAAAAGTAGTTATTGGAAACAAGAATTTATCAATGAAAGCGAAAATGGCCGTTCACAATGGAGTTCTGGTTCCAACCCTTATGTATGGAAGCGAAGCATGGAACTGGCAGAAGAAAGATGAGAGCAGAATAAATGCGGTAGAGATGAGGTCCCTAAGACGTATGTGTGGTAGAACGATGTACGACAGAATCTCAAATGCTGATATTAGGAAGGAGTGTAGAGCGAAAGAAGGTATTATGAACAAAATTATGAAAGTTTAGCTTCGTTGGTTCGGACATATGGAGCGCATGGGTGAAGAGAGAATGGTTAAAAAAGTTGTTAACGTTAACAGTGTAAATGGAGTAAGGAGTCGAGGTAGACCGAGGAAAACATGGCATGACCAAATTAATCAAATATTAAAAGTTGGTCATGTCAGAAGCCGGAAGAATCGACGTGCGTGTATGACTCGATGTATGAATGTGGAGGAAGCTAGAGAGGTGTGCCAGGATAGAGTAGTGTGGCGGTCCATTCTCTCTGCCTACCCCTGCGGGGAAACGGCGTGATGGTTTGTTGTGGTCCTTGCGCTTCTTGATTTTAGAGAGTATATTGTCTTCCTAAAGTCGAACCATATCTAATGCGTTCCTAGTATTATAATATATATTATTTTACGTGTTCTCACTTTTTTTCTATAATAATTAAATAAAACGATGTTTTTTTAACTACTTCCGCTTTTGTCTTTAACATTAAAAATAAACATTAATTTTGTTTGTAATGTCTGTTACTAAGCAATCAATGTTTGGAGGAATGATATACCACACTCGACTGGAGAAGAGCAGTAATCATGCCTCTGTACAAAGGAAAAGGGTCTCGTATGGAATGTGGAAGCCACAGAGCTATTAGAATTTTGAGTTTGAGTGTTAATTACCACATTATGCTCCATTTAATAGTGTATATAAACAGTAAAGAGCTGAAATTTCGCCACATTTGATAATGCCATAGAAGGGCAAAACATGTAATTCCCTTAAAATATAATAAAACTTCTAGAAAACGGACGTTTTCATTCGTATTAATTACTTAATTTTATGGGCTATTTTTGTGTTTTTGTATGTTGTTTTTGAAGTCTGGCAATATCCGTTAAATTTCCTAGCCCCTAGGAGGCGGAATAGAAATTACATATTCTCCCACTAATCATCAAATACATAAATATTTCAATAATATTGTTTTAGGAATGTGCTACCATAGATCGAGTAGGTACGATTATGCTTGGAATTTAAATAGATTAAACAAATCATTAGACTAGCAATACTTCAATCAAACATAAGACCGCGTTTATTCAGTCCATCCGATGGGATACTTTCGTCAATAGATTTGCTGGGGTCGTGCCAAATCTTTGAATGTGTTGTGCTTGAAGCAGGAAAACTAAGTGTGGGATTATAAAACATTATAAAAAGAAGTGATTGCTCAAAACAGAATTCAATTGTTTTCACATGAAAGTGGAATTCATTATACTATTTACTATTTGCCTTCAGATTGAGTTGTGGATTCAAATTTCATTAGTTTTAAAATATACTAATATGTATTTTAACAACACTGTATTTCTATAATAATTAAATAAAACGATGTTTTTTTAACTACTGGCACTTTTCACTTGGTTTCGCCAGTCTCGCTGGCATCGACAGACTGGTCTGACCAGTCTGACCAGACATAGACATAGACTGTCAAATAAGAATTGATAAAACTGATTAACTAACCATCACGCTAAAGGAGTTGGCTGTTTTTTCCTGACATAACATGTCTCCTACTCCTTACGTGGCCGAAATTCAATATTTGATTAATTTTATCGTGGCTTGTTTTCTTCGGTCTTCTTCTATTTATAGCTACGTTTCATGGTTAACATATATTTTTTTAGCATTCTTTATTTATTTATTCTTTCCATGCGTCCAAACCATCTTAATCATCATTTAACTTTTTTGTTAATAATATTTTTATTCGCACTGAGTTCACTTCTCATATGTTCATTCGACACTCTATCACATACACATTTTGACACATTCGTCTAAGAGATCTCATTTCTATTGCATTTATTTTACTTTCATCCTTCTTTTGCCAGATTCATGCTTCGCTTCCGTACAAGAACACCACTGTGAACTGCCATTTTAGCTCTTTTTAATATAATTTTGTTTGCGATGACAACATAAAGTGCACCATTCACTTTTTTCCCTGCCCCAACCATTATTATAATATCCCTCTCCACTTGCCCGTATTTTGTAAACGTACAACCCAAATATACAAACTCATCTACTTGCTTCAGATTTTCTCTATTCACGCTAATGTTACAGACTGTCATGATTTCGTATTTTTCGAAAATCATTTCCTTGGGCTTATTCACATTCATGATCAGATCATTTCGCATGCATACCTCGAACTAGTCACTAAGACTTGAAGTTCATGCTCGTTGTCTGCAAGTAGGACAGCGTCATCCGCACACAATAGACAGTTTACGCGCTCATTTTGGCACCTACATCCAACCCTTTCAGCTCTTACATACACTTGCCAAACAAATAACTAACTAACTAACTAACCATCACGCCGTCTCCCCGGAGGGGTAGGCAGAAATAATAGAACGCTACACTGTTCTGTCCTGACATACTTCTCTCGATTCCTCTACATTCATACATCTTGTCATGCACGCACGTCGATTTCTCCGACTCCTCACGCGACCGACATTCAATATTTGATTGATTTGATCGTGCCACGTTTTCCTCGGTCTTCCTCTATTTCTAGCTCCGTTCACGCCGTTTACATATACCATCTTTACCATTCTGTCTTCACTCATTCTTTCCATTTGTCCAAACCATCTTAATGACGTTTGCCTTATTTTGTTCATAACACTTTCATTCGCACCACATTCACTTATTATACTTGCATTTGTCACTCTATCATATACAGATTTGCCACACATTCGTCTTAGAGATCTCATTTCTACTGCATTTATTCTACTTTCATCCTTCTTTTGCCGGTTCCATGCTTCACTTCCATACACAAGGGTCGGCACAAGGACACCATTATGCACTGCCATTTTTTTTTCTCCTTGTATACAACAGGTCGTTTGAACCAAATTACTGTATACAATTTATTTTAACTATTATATTGATTCTCATGACATGTGATAGGTAGCCAATCTATCGCCATTTTATTGTCACGTGAATTCTACACCAGACCAAAGACAGTGTAACAATCACACTGCCATCGCCGGGAATCGAACCCAGGACCTTCGGCATGGAAGTCAGAACTCGTAACCTCTCTACCACGAAGGTCGTCAAAATAGATTTGCCACACATTCGGCTTAGAGATCTCATTTCTACTGCATTTATTCTACTTTCATCCTTCTTTTGCCGGTTCCATACAAAGGGTCGGCACAAGGTCACCATTATGCACTGCCATTTTATATTATTAAAACAAGTTTTTAATCAACATTAAAGTTTTGGAAAATACAAATTTTTGTTTCGATTGACCTAAAACCCCGAGTTTTGTGCCTAAGGGCTATGAGAGAAATTTCATACTAAACAAAGTGTATATTCGCTCTTCGGATTTGTACAATGTTCACGATGAAACGGTAAACTAAACCACAGTTTTAAACACGGCATACGATATCTGTAGTTGGCGGTTAGTGAATTCATCTGTGAATTTATAACGTACGCTGGAGAACCAAAACCCAAGCGACTAATATTATTTGATATCTTTGTGTATTTCATATTCGTTTCAGTAACTTTCCATGCCGCTAACTCTATCATTGTTGAAAGCCAGGCATATAACATAAGTTAATAACTTTCTTAATACGAAAAAAGTTTTGCCTTGTTTAATATTTTAAAAGTTTAAGATAATTTTCCAAATGAATGAATTTCAGTTATTTAATTTTGATGGGAATGTAAGTTTTTTTTAAAGGAAATGTTAAAAATGATGAAATAGTTACACGCATTGTTAGGCAAAACATATAATTCTCTTAATTTATCATGAAATAAAAATAAAAACAATTAATCTAATCAGTTTATTTTCTCAAAGGCATTACAAACATATTAATAGTTAAAAAGCATCTATTATATTTGAGAACAGCTAAAATATCATACCAAGAACGCATGAGAGATGGTTCAACTTTAGGAAGAAAATACTGTTTAGAGTCAAGAGTGAAATGAAAAACACGATTGAAAACATCTGTTTTCTAGAACAAACAAACAAACCATCACGCCGTTTCCCCGCAGGGGTAGGCAGAGAGAATGGACCGCCACACTACTCTATCCTGGAAAATCTCTCTAGCTTCCTCCACATTCATGCAACGAGTTATACACGCACGTCGATTCCTCCGACTTCTAACATGACCAACCTTTAAAATTTGATTAATTTGGTCATGCCATGTTTTCCTCGGTCTGTCTCGACTTCGTACCCCATTTACATCATTAACGTATACTTTCTTAACTATTCTTTCTCCATCCATGCGTTCCATATGTCCGAACCAACGCAGCGATCCTTTCATAATTTTGTTCATAATACTGTTCTTCCGCTCTACATTCCTTTCTTATATCAGCATTTGAGATTCTGTCGTATATCGTTCTACCACACATACGTCTTAGGGACCTCATCTCGACCGCATTTATTCTACTCTCATCCTTCTTCTGCCAGTTCCATGCTTCGCTTCCATACATTAGCGTTGGGACCAGAACTCCATTGTGAACGGCCGTTTTCGCTTTCATTGATAAATTCTTGTTTCCAATAACTATTTTTAAAGCTCCATTCACTTTGTTACCCGCACCAACCCTTCTTTCGACGTCACTATCCGTTCGGGCATCTGCTGTGAACATGCTACCTAAATACACAAATTCCCTCACCTGTTCCAAGTTCTCTTCGTTCACACTTATATTACAAACTGTCATTTGCTCTGTATTATTGTCATTGCTCTGTATTTATTTATATTACAAACTCTCATCTGTTTTCTAGATATTTTATTATAATAATAGTTTAAGGGAATATATAGTATATTATCAAATGTAAATGCCTTAGAAAACGAAACTTGTTATTCCCATAAACTGTAATAAAACTTCTAGAAAACAGACGTTTTCATTCGTATTAATTATTTAATATGGAGTTTTACATCATTATTCAAGAAATAATAAGAAAATTGAGAGTATTTGTCTTCTGAACGTTCTTTCACTAATATAAAAGACGTCGATCTCAGACGTGACCATGTTCAGAAGACTAATTACTTCTTCTTCACGTTCATACATCGTGTCACTCACGATTAAATATTTGATTGATTTGATCATTTTCGATCTTCCACTAGTTTCTTGTTTCGTTAACATCGTTAACGTATACTTTCTTAATCATTATTTCTTCATTATTTTTTTCCAGTGTCCAAACCATCTCAATGAACCATTCATTTTTTTTTTCATAACGCTAACATTTACATATTTAACACACATTCATCTAAGATACCTCATTTCTACTAAAATTATTATACGTGTATCCTTCTATTACAAATTCCATGCTTCAACTTCAAACATAAGGGTTAGTACCACAGCACCATTGTGGAGAAATAGAGGAAGATCGATGTATGAATGTTGAGAAAGGGAAAGAAGTATGTCAGGAAAGAACAGTTAGTAATTAGTTAGTTAGTTTAAAAATCTTATTAATGAAAATAGATTACGGTTTAATTTATTTTTCGAAAAAAAAAACGTTTTTTAACATTTATTTAGTTTTTTTTATTTATTTTCGTTATTTATAATAAACTTTCGGTACACAACATAAAATTTCGGGCGAATAGTTTGACTAACTAACTAACCAACTAACTAATCATCACGCCGTCTCCCCGAAGTGGCAGGCAGAAAGAATGGACTGCCACACTTTTCTTTCCTGACATATTTCTCTCGATTTCTCAACATTCATACATCGTGTCATGCACGCGCGTCGATTTCTCTGACTCCTCACATGGCCGACATTCAATATTTGATTTATTTGATCGTGCCACGTTTTCCTCGATCTTGCTCTATTTCTGGTTCCATTTACATCTTTAACATATAATTTTTTCACCATTCTTTCTTTATTCATTCTTTCCATATGTCCAAACCATCTAAGTGATCCTTTCATTATTTTGTTCATAACACCATCATTCGCACCGCATTCCTTCTTATATTTTCATTCGACACTCTATCATACACAGAGTATCCACACATTCGTCTAAAAGATCTCATTTCTACTGCATTTATTCTACTTTCATCCTTCTTTTGCCAGTTCCATGCTTCGCTTCCATACATAAGGGTCGGTTGAAGAACACCATTGTGCACTGCCATTCTAGCTTATTTGGATAGGTTTTTTGTATGCGTTTACAAATTTAAGTGCACCATTCACTTCGTTGCCTGCCCCAACCCTTCTTTAGTTTGAATAAAATGTGTCGAATCCAAAAAATGCCTACCAAGCTTCTAAATTTCCAAAGAGAATGTTTACTTTAGTAACAATACAAGTAGGATACATTTTTGCATAAATTAAACTCCCAAGTAATTACTCAACTAAACGTTATTACTTATTCAAAGAGTTCACACAGTAGAGGCGACATCAGCACTACCTGTAGCTAAACTGGATAGTATAGTAATTCAGTCCCGGATTCATGTTGATGTATGGAGCACTTACTTCGTGGTAATAATTTAAAAATACTTCAAAACTTGTCAAAAGTACTTTTAGAAATTTATAAAGAACACTTTTGATAATTGCCAAAATGTCCACTAAAACACATTTAATTAATTGTAACATTGACGAAGCTCTGGCATGGTCGAAACTGGTTGGTTCGTTAAACATAATATGATATCATGATAGCGGTCAATTCTTTGGCATATAGATAGGAGTGATATCTCCATGCGGCTTCTAAACAATGCGCTAATGGCGATAGCCTTCACATTGTGTTAATAAAGTAGTTTTCTAAATGCTTAAAACTAATCTCCATAGATGGCGTTAGTGTGTGGATTATATAGATTAATCTTAAAAAGATTAACATATGTAATCAAATCTACATAGATGGCGTATTGAAACTGACATATGAAGTTAAGTATAGATTTGTAACATATATACAACCTTCAAAAATTCGTCTTACATGGTCATAAAGAAATAGGTGGAATGGGGAATGTTGTAATTCCATAAAGCGTGCGCTTAACCCAACCGGTCATAAGTCCTGTAAACACCTTGAATAACCGTATTCAGTTCCCAGTTTGCATCTTCGTCTCTATTGAGATACAATTAAATTTCATGAATTAATCACCCACCATAAAAACACAATAAATAATGTTAACCGTCGCGTTGCCATGTGGTCAATTGAGTTTCCACTGCCAATTTAAAGTTGATTTTCTTAAAATCTATGGACCCTAATATTATAAAAAAAATTGTAATCCTCCATTGAAGTGTTCTCAATATTTCGTATCAAAAAAAAAGCAAAAAATTACTTCCTTTATCCCAAAAAAAAAAAAATTTCTAAGACTGCCCTCACCTTCATTCGTGTTAAGGTAGAATTTGTTTTGCTAATATTTACAACTTTATCAAAAGTGACAAATACTTACTCGCTGTTTTGAACGTTATATAAATTATATGTTTGGCCTTTTTCATAGATACGTAATAATACCGACTGTGGACGGAAACGCAGCACGCAACTTAATAATAAATTTTGATATTTAGATAAAGTTAGCGGTAAACTGAATTGACCACATGGGAGCGAGCGTTTTGTTTTGAACACGGTACGTTAAGGGTTAATGTCTTTAATATTGGCTTTATTAAATAGATAATTTTATGGCATTATTATTTAAATATAATATCGGGCATACGAGTGCCACGGCTAGCTCAAATGAAGCGCAATCGTGAAGTCCAATTTTCGACACCTTTATTGAAATTGAGTAAAATGGCAAAACGTACTAATTACAAATCAACTGTCAACTGTTAAATTGACAGTCTGTAGAAACAATGTTGCCAGTTTAAAAACCAAACCTCTAAAAAACCCTCTATATAAACGCGAGGTCTTCAGAAACATTGGGCCCGTAGCACGTACTACTTCTGTTGTTTAGCTAATCCGGCACTGGAGTACTTCCCTTTCAAAGGAATTTGTTCTTTAATTAATTAAAGAGACATGGTTCCCTCGACTCTTCTCGGATTAATGGCTAACGCTCAAAGGTAGGCACAGGCCAGCCTCCAGCATCTCGTGTCTTGTCACCCTACACTATGATGCGGATAGATTTGAACACTGAGAGTTCACATGCATCTCAATAGTTCATCCTCTACATACTTCGATGAAAATTGAAAGCTTTCTCGCGCGGTTTCGCTCCCCTCAGAGCTATAAATCCTAAAATAAGCGGTGCTTAAACTTCTTTTATTTAAATACATAAGTAAAACTAACTAACTAACCATCACGCCGTCTCCCCGAAAGGGTAGGCAGAAAGAATGGACTGCCACACTTTCATCGATGCGGCACTCCATCCTTCTCTTTTCGCCATCGCGAGAGACGCGGTGTGATGGGTTGCGAACCTCATCGCCACCAAAAGGCATCTCCCGCGCACACTTCGATCGTTCAACGTCCTTATAATAAATCAAAAACAAATTATATAAAATACAATGTACAATGATATAAAATAAAATAACATATAAAAATAATTTAACACATAATGTTATTTTAGATGGTGCACTTGTCGTCAGCTGGACGATCCGGACATTTGTGTTTATTTAATTTTTATTCCACGTTATCCACTGTTTTTTTTTTTAATTTACTGTAATTAGGCACTTAGGCATAAGTATTATGGTACATATAAAAAAAACTAACTAACTAACATTCACGCCGTCTCCCACAAGTGGTAGGCAGAAATGGACTGCACAATTTTCTTTCCTGACATATTTATCTCGCTTCCTCAACATTCATACATCGTGTCATGCACGCGCGTCTATTTCTTTGACTCCTCACATGGCCGACATTCAATATTTGATTTGTTAGATCGTGCCACGTTTTCCTCAGTCTTCCTCTATTTCTAGTTCCATTTACATCGTTAATATATATATATTTTTTACCATTATTTCTTCATTCATTTTTTCCATGTGTCCAAACCATCTTAATGATCCTTTCATTATTTTGTTTACACCATCATTTGCACCGCATTCACTTCTTATATTTTCATTCGACACTCTACTATCATGTACAGAATATCTCCACATTCGTCTAAGAGATATCATTTCTACTGTATTTCTTCTACTTTTATCCTTCTTTTACCAGTCATATTCTTCGCTTCCATACATAAGGGTCGGTACAAGAACACCACTGTGAACTGTCATTTTACTCTTTTTAATATAATTTTGTTTGCGATGACAACATCAAGTGTACCATTCACTTGTTTCCCTGCCCCAACCCTTCTTATAATATCCATCTTCACTTGCCCTTCTTTTGTTAACGTACTACCAAAATATAAAAACTCTTCTACTTGCTCCAGATTTTCACCATTCACGCTAATGTTGCAGACTGCCATGATTTCGTATTTTTCGAAAATCATTTCCTTGGGCTTATTCCTATTCATCATCAGATCATTTCGCATGCATACCACATAAGTACTAGTCACCAAGACTTGTAGTTCATGCTCGTTGTCTGCAAGCAGGACAGCGTCATCCGCATACAATGGACAGCTTACTGACACTCCGTTCATTTTGGCACCTACATCCAACCCTTTCAGCTCTTTCATACATGTATGTACTCTCGTATCTTTATATTCAAATCTTCATATAAACTTATTAACTAACTTATTGATGGTTGTTGTAATCTTAGAACATAGGGCATACTCGTAGAGGTTTCCCACCGGTTACCCAAAGCTTATATTAATATATGCTTTCGGCGCCTTTCGTCAGCTTTGCTAATTCAATCCCTAGGCCCTTCCTTCGTCCATCCGGGACCTACGTTGAAAAAATTATATATAAAAAATCAAGAGGGACCCAGGCCACATTAAATCTACCGCTATTTTCCTATTTACAATATTCAATATATACAATATTCACATTTAATAAAAAAATATATTAAATGTCAAACATGTTTCGGACTAACCAGCCCTTTATCAGTGATATTATATAAATATTTAAAATATTATTATATAAAATTGTTTACTAATAATAACTTTTCTGAATTTGCAAACCATCTCATATAATAAAGATAATGGCGTAGAAATTTTGCATGTTAATAATAGAAACATAACAGTCTCGAAATTTTAGAAATTAAAAAACGTAATTAAAAATAATGAAAATATTATAAATAATCAAATAAATTTAACGTCACCTGCAATCTTTGGTTTATTTCCTTTGTTGTAAGTTAATACCTGAACCCCAATAAGAACTTTAAATTATTATTTTAAATTATACATTTATTCTTAATATTTGTTATAACAAAAGCATAAATGTTCCAAAATAATTACATCTGTCAAAACTGAAAATATTTGCAAACAATTTTATAATAATTTCAATATTTATATAATATCACTGATGAAGGGCTAGTTAGTCCGAAACATGTTTGATTTTTTATTTTTATTTTATTTGTTTAATAAATATGAGTGTTGCATACTAAGTATATAAACAAGAAACAATAAACATCTACAACACAAAGTTATGGCGAATATAGAAGAAATAATGTATGTATTGTTTTTTGAACAATGATTGTAAAACTCCATATTAAATGTGTTGTTTCTTGAACAATGATTGTAAAACTCCATATTAAATGTGTCATTTGATAATGCCTTAGAAGGGCGAAACATGTCATTCCCATAAAATATAATAAAACTTTTTTTTTTTTTATGTACACAACAGGTCGTTTTTGGACCCAATTACTGTATACAATTTTTATTTTTAAGCTATTATATTGATTCTCGTGACATGTGATAGGTAGCCAATCTATCGCCATTTTATTGTCACGTGAATTCTACACCAGACCAATGACAGTGTGACAATCACACTGCCATCGCCGGGAATCGAACCCAGGACCTTCGGCATGGAAGTCAGAGCTCGTAACCACTCTGCCACGAAGGTCGTCTATAAAACTGTCGTTTTCATTCGTATTAATTAAATAAATAACGATAATCATATTATAATTATAAATTAGAAAGATCTGGAGAATGAAGCGAGATAACCAGAGACAGGAGTCAGTAGAGGACTGTTGTAAGGAGGCCGAATGCCACCAGGATGTAGCGCCGAAAAGAAGAAGAAGAACAAATATATTTAAAATACAATTATACATTTTTATTAGAGGACTTTTTTGTATTACAATGAGTAATTGGATTTAAGAGTCTTGTTATACGATTGATTGATGTAGAGGATTTTTTTGTGGTTGTAAATAATATCTTTGGACTGTACGCTGGGACCAGTCATCTTGTCGATCTCCTGGACGCGTGTAGTTAATGAGAATACGGAAGTACCAAAATAGATTAGAAATGAGCGATAAACCCTTTGTAGACCCGGATAAGATGAACAATACTTTTGGTTGGTACCAGTTTCCAGAACTTACTATCTTCCACACTCAATACTTAGTATAAGTCTTGAGCCATTCAATTGTTTAACTAAAAATCAATAATTTGAAATCATTGATTGCCTAGGTCAAGTAAGTCAACTCAATGAACAGACTGGAAGCATTTGAAATGTGAGTCCATCGCCGTATGCTCAGAATTCCATGGACAGACATGGTTACCAATACCGAAGTCCTAAGGCGAGCAACAGTTGACAGGGAACTGTTATCAACAATCAAGGTTCGAAAAATTTCATATCTGGGTCATGTACTGCGTGGGGAAAAGTACCACCTTCTCCAGTTGATATTGGAGGCACGCCTAGGGCCCGGTAGGAGACAGATGTCCTGGCTGCGAAACGTGAGGGAGTGGACCGGCATCCGAAGTGTGGAGGAGCTGTTCCGAGCGGCGCAGGACAGGAACAGGTTCACCGAGGTGATCGCCAACGTTGGGGGGACCCGACAGGGCACTTGAAGAAGAAGAAGAAGTATGCGTAGGTAGTTATTGATGTAACTTTACATAAACTATAAAACTGTTACGAGTACATATGTTGGATATTGAAAAATCATTATAGAAGTTCTTCTTCTTCTTTTCCTTCCTTATTTCAGAGAGATGTGATCTGTTCTCCAGAGGGTAACTCCTCCTGTGAGGTGGACTCCCAGCTGTCCTTCCGATCTTTTAAGAGGTCTTTCACGAGAACGAGTCCCGTGAAGCTGATTATGTAATGCATATAGGCAGGTCTGATGGTGTTCATTATTTGGACATGACCGTACCAGTTTCTCCTTCGTTGTCTACTCCATCTTACAATATCCTCAGCTTCACATATCTCTCTAATTCTGGTAATCCTCAAACGATCACTCAGTGTCTTGCCTGCTATCGTCCTCAGTGTCTTCATCTCGGAAGTCCTCAAAACTTGTTTGTTCCTGACTGTATCTGTCCTTGCCTCAACGCCATATGCTATTATTGGTCTCAAGCATGCTTTAAAAATTCTCATCTTACAATTAATGGCCATGTCTTTGTTCTTAAATATTGTGGAATTTAGAGCACCAGAGATTGCAGCCTTGTTGACTTGGGCTTGTATTACTTTCCGCAGTTCAGCTCCTCCAAACAGGTCGATGCCTAGATACCTGAAGGGTCTGATCTGTTCAATGGGTTGGTTCTCTGTCTTGTGCAGACTGCATCCAGGTTATTCCGACATGTCTGTTCAGATCATCATTTCACCGTGACTCTGTATCTTAAGCTTATTCCTAACATACGAGTATGTAGCTCTTTTCATGGCTCTTTGGTAGTACTCGTAGTTTCTCGGCACTTTGATTGGACAATGTTTTAATGGTTAGTTAGTTAGCTTTTATTTTAAAATAGAGTAATGGATTTCATAAAGTTGGTTAATGACCAATATAAATGATTATAATAAAAAATTACAGAATAGCGATTTAGTTTTCCTGCCCACCTTCCTGTCTGCTAGTTAGTTATTAATGCCCAGCGAGCTTTCATTTCGAGGTGTGACAGGAAATTCCCGATTTTATCCGTGAAGCAATGGATGCGGCCTCACCTTGAATACATCGTCTCAGACTAAATAAAGAAAAATCGATATGCTCGCCGACGAACACCCCGAATGTCACTGTAATTAATAATGCCACGTGAAGTCTCGGGTGGGTTCCTACCACCACTGATTCCAATCACGCGTTACTCGTATTATTACTTGCTGATCGGGTGGCGATTTGGAAAACAAAGGATTTTCACGTTCAACTGTATTTACAGTCTGTAGAAAAAATCAGATTGCAAATACAGTGTGTATGAAAGAGCTGAAAGGTTGGATGCAGGTGCAAAAATGAACTGGGTATCAGTATGCACGATGGTGTTTTCGTATCGAATCTTATGTATGAAAGTAAAGCATGGAACTGGCAAGAGGATGAAAGTAGAATAAATGCAGTAGAAATGATATCTCAAAGACGAATGGGTGTAAATCTTTATAAGATGGTGTGTCAAATGCATTTTTTTTTGTGTATGTATACAACAGGTCGTTTGGACCCAATTACTATATAAATTTTTTATTTTTTAGCTATTATATTGATTCTCGTGACATGTGATAGGTAGCCAATCTATCGCCATTTTATTGTCACGTGAATTCTACACCAGACCAAAGACAGTGTGACAATCACACTGCCATCGCCAGGAATCGAACCCAGGACCTTCGGCATGGAAGTCAGAGCTCGTAAACACTCTGCCACGAAGGTCGTCAAAAAGTGAATACGGTGCGAATGAAAGTGATAACACACACAAAATAATGAAATGGTCGTTTAGATGGTTGACAGACAGGTAAGACAGAATGGTGAAGAAGGTATATGTAAACGACGTTAATGGAGCTAGATGTAGAGGAAGTTGAAGAAAACGTGACACGATCAAATCAATCAAATATTAAGTGTCGGTCACGTGAGGAGTCGGATAAATCGATATTTTGAACGAAGAAAAACGTGTCTCGATCAAATCATGGTGTTGGCCACGTGAGGTGCACGACCTGATGTATGAAAGCTGAGGAAGCGAGAGGAAAAAATGTCAGTAAAGATCAGTGTTACGGTACATTATTTCTGCCTACCCCTTTGAGAGACAGAGAGTTAGTTACTCATCTTAAATATTTTTTAATTATCAAATGCGGTTATTATTTCTTATTCACCCTGTATTCTGCATTTATTTGTATAAGTTTCACACTAAAGGGTCAAAACTAATAGGGCTAAAATATTAAACGAAGGTAATGCGAAGGAATAATTATTATTATTTTGTTGAATTGCTCTTTACATCATGACAGCATGAGCCAAATCGATGTAAAGGGTATTATAGCTATCATAGTGATTCTCGTGACATGTGATAGGTAGCTAATCTATCGCCATTTTATTGTCACGTGAATTCTACACCAGACCAAAGACAATGTGAAAATCACACTGCCCTCGCCGGGAATCGAACCCGGAACTTTTGGGGTGGCAGTCAATGCACTTACCACTCGGCCACGAAGGTTGTCAAATCTTCGGCCACGAATGTTTGTTCCACCCCAAGCGCTTCGACTAGATATCAGACTAGCTAGTATAGCATATAACTAATTGCAATAACTTAGTAAATTAGTATTATTCCAAAGTTTTCTTTTTCCGATATTCTCACAATATATTATGCTTTCGAAATATGAGGGAAAAATTCTAACGATTTAAAAAAAAATTATTTGCTCCCCTTAAGCGAAAGCATAAACATCTAATTCACTAATTAGGTTCTTAATATATATTTTACTTGTGAATTTATGGTGTGAAAGAGTGAGAAGGGGGTTTCAACGTGCATGAAAAATTCTACAATTAAGATCAGAAAGATATCCATGAATTCGTAAGAGTAACTTTCATTTAGGGTACGGCCACACCAAAGCGTTTCGATTAGTGACTCGCCCGTTGTCTGTCCGAAAATGACAGACTGATTTGATAGTGTTTCAAAATTATTTTATTTAAAAATGTCACGCTTCTGTTTAAGCTTTCATATTTACATTAATTTATGAATTGATCGATTAAAAAAGGGCACCAATGATTTCTGACCGCAAAATTAATGGTTAAAAATTTATAAACCCATATTTATTTTAATGATGAAAGTAGGATAAAAGCCGTAAAAATGGGATCACTAAGAGGAATGTGTAGACAAACAAAGTATTATGGAATGTCTAAAACGATGAAGTAAGAATCAAATCAAAACAAATTAGTTTATTAACTCAAAAGACATTTTAAACAGCATGAATGTTAAAGGCATCTATTGAGTATAGGTAAAATATTATACACATACAACATAATACTAGGAACGCATTAGAGATGGTTCGACATAAGAAAGAAAATCAAATTAATCAATTACTGAAAGTTGGCCATGTACGAAGTAAGAACAATCGACGAGTGTGCATGTCACGATCAGAATGTAGAAGAGACGCGAGAGTTATGTCAGCATAGAACAGCGTGGCGGTCCATCCTTTCTATCTACCCCTCGGGGAAATGCTCATATTTTCTATGTATCCTAACCATCTTAACGACCCCAAACTAGTTTCAGACAGACAGCAAGAAAGCCACCAACCGAAACACTTCGGTGTGGCTGCAGCCTAAACGATCTTACCAGGATAATAGCGTATGTTGGTTTTAATACGGCGCAAGCACAGCAAATAATCGTAAAATTATGAGTTTAATTAGTGGCGTAGTGTGAAAAAATATACACACACGTAATAATTTATTGATTCGTATTCATATACCCTTACTTAAAAGAGCATCTTTCGAGACACCGAGTAGCTTCACTTAACCTATTAACGCCTCTTTATAGAATCCATAGGCTTGATAACAATTGTGGTGTTGGATATTAACATATATACAACTTCCAAAAAGTTTGTCAGACATGGTGGTCATAAGAAAGGTGGAATGGGGAATGTTTTATTACATAAAGCGTGCGCTTAACCCAACCAATGACAGGTCATAAGTCCTGTAAACACCTCGATCACCGTATTCAGTTTCCAATTTGCATATTCGTCTCTATTGAGATAAAATTAATCCTTGAATTTTCATAAAAAGAAACGATTTTTAAACTGTCATAAAAAGAAACGATTGCCGACGCCACTGGGCTAAATAATGATCAATTTGGCAGATCTCAGCCGTGTTCATTACGGCTTTAATAATTCACGCGTTAATTGGCGTTTATAAGTCTAAAAAACAAAGCTGCCGTAATGAAAAGCTTTTCGTCATCGATTATACAAATATGAACCAACCCTTTAAAGCATTAATTTGCTGAAAACATCCGTTTTCTAGAAGTTTTATTCTTTTTTTCCCTGGCGTTACAATCCTTGGTGGGTCTAAGCCTCCTCCAAGAAACGTCTCCATCCTGTCGTGTCTCTGGCCGCCACCTCCCAGTCTAGCTGCTCTAAGACCTGACAGTGTACCATGGCACCATCCAACCATCGCAGTCTAGGCCTGCCGACGCTTCTTCGCCCTACTGGATTGTCATACAACACTATTTTGGGGAGCTTCAGATCCCCCATGCGTTGCAAGTGCCCTAGCCAGTCTGTTAATCTTTATAAACTTGACCACGCTGACGTCCTGGTATAGATCGTAGAACTCCTTCTCCACATCTGACCATCCTTAATAAGTTCAAGGATTCTGCGGAGGATTTTCCTTTCGAAGCAGTTCATCTTTATTTCTTCAAAGACTAACTAACTTACTAACTAACCATCACGTCGTCTCCCCGGATGGGTAGGCAGAAAGAATGGACCGCCACACTGTTCTGTCCTGACATATTTCTCTCGCTTTCTCTACATTTATACATCTTGTCACGCACGCACGTCGATTTCTCCGACTCCTCACGTGACCGACATTTAATATTTGATTGATTTGATCGTGCCACGTTTTCCTCGGTCTTTCTCTATTTCTAGCTCCGTTCACGTCGTTTACATATACCTTCTTCACCATTCTGTCTTCACTCATTCTTTCCATGTGTCCAAACCATCTTAACGACCCTTTCATTATTTTGTTCATAACACTTTCATTCGCATCGCATTCACTTCTTATACTTGCATTTGACACTCTATCATATACACATTTATAACACAGTCTTCTTAGAGATCTCATTTCTACCGCATTTATTCCACTTTCATCCTTCTTTTGCAAGTTCCATGCTTTACTTCCACACGTAAGGGTCGACACAAGAACACCATTATGCACTGCCATCTTAGCTTTTTTGTGTAGGCTTTTGTTTGCGATGACAACTTTAAGTGCACCATTTACTCTGTCGCCTGCCCCAACCCTTCTTTCAGTATCCTTCTCCACTCTCCCATCCTTTGTAAACATACTAAATAAACAAATTCATCCTCTTGTTCCAGATTTTCAACGTTTACATTAATGTTGCAGACTGTCATGTTTCCTTCTTTTTCGAAAATCATTACCTTGGACTTATTCACATTCATTATCAAATCGTATCGCTTGCATACCTCATACATACCAGAAACCAGGGCTTGTAGTGCATGCTCCTTGCCTGCAAGTAGCACAGCGTCGTCCGCATTCAACAAACAGTTTACTGACACACCGGTCATTTTTGCACCTGCTTCCAACCCTTTCAGCTCTTTCATACACTTGTCCATATATATAATAGATTAATAGTACAATTCTTCAAAAAAGTTTTATTATAGTGTATGGTATGATATTTTAAGGGAATTGCATTTTTCGTTTGTAAAAGCAAAGCTGTTCTAGCAAGGCAAATCATATCACTCTTAAAAAACGTTGTAACAAATCTTATTATTACGAATTATTAAAGATAAATAGATGACGAATTTCTTATGGCTAAGAGTATTTTATTTATTCTTTCTTTTTTTGGAATAGTTTATTTTTCTCAACATGTTTCGGAGGTTTGTATACCTTCATCATCGGGAGAGTTATACAAACATTTATTTTTATGCTTTTACATTATGTATCTACACATCGTCACCTGAGAGTAAGAAGGTTCCAACTGACAAAAGTAAAAAGCTGAGAAAAATGAAGTCAAAGTTTTGTTGGTTTCGGGTGTGTATCTTGGAATAAAAGGGTTTTATTCCAATTTCCAGAGATTCTTTTACCGAGTCTGGTCTTTTAAATTTTATCTGGCAACAGTTGGAATAATAAAGTTCTAAGTTTAAATGAATCCTTCTTCAATGAATCGTGTATTTTGAAAGATCAGATGGAACTTGATTCTTTTCGTAACATCAAAATGACGATAATATTATATGTTTTTTTTGATTGTACGTGTAGATAAGATTAGTAAGAACCCTTTTCACGAAAAAAAACCAAATGTGATATTTTGTTAGTTGGAACCCTCTTACTCTCAGGTGACGACATGCAGAAGAATTACATATATAAAGATATGTTCTATTCTTTCAATAAATTGATTGTCACAAAGTAAACGTCACAAAATGTCTTTTTTTTTTTAAAGATTATATATAATTGAAAAGTTTTTCTTAGTCGAATTCACGCCCTTTGACATTTTAATTTGGTATACCTACCCACTAGTTGAAAAGTCAGATTAAAGCAATCAAAGTTAAAAAGACTTCGGACATTTTAAGGGTTGTTTTATTTTATAAGTACCCCTGTATTGATTAGATAAAGTACCCACCCGAGAAGTACTTGAATTACGAAAACGATCTCAATTAGTAATAAGCCGTTTTTAATCACTCTCCGGAAATAATTAGTTTCAATTCAATTAAGAAAACGATTTTATTATGATAGTTTACACAAAAAAATGTTTTTACATGTAGAAAGTAGGAAAATTAGGCGATGTTTGGGAAGACTCAGAAAGCGAGGAAATTTAGGAGACGAGAGAGAGAGAGAGAGAGAGAGAGAGAGAGAGAGAGAGAGAGAGAGAGAAAAAAAAAAATAGAGAAAAAAATAGAGAAAGAGAGCGGAAAAAAAAAAAAATTTCATACAATTTACAGTAATCTTCTTCTTCTCCTCCCGAGATCAGAACACCCACATTGCCCAATTCGCTGACGATACGGGCATCATCTCCAGTGCTAAAAGGCCGCTTCTCGCGACCCGCAGGGTGCAAAAACAGGCCGATGTGCTAGAGGTGTGGTGCAGAAACTGGCGCATTACCATCAATCCGAGTAAAAGCGCAGCGACCCTTTTCAGTAAAAGACACATTCCTCCAAACATTCCCAACATAAAAATGTTCGGCCAAGACGTTCCTTGGACCAAAACAATCAAATACCTTGGGGTTACCTTGGATTCTAAGCTGACATGGAGGCCACACATTACAAATAAAGTCAAAGCCGCGTCAAAAGCAATCTCAGCCCTCTACCCAATGTTAGCTAGAAACAGTAAACTAAGCATCGACAATAAACTCCTGATATACAAAACGGTTATAAGGCCGATCTTCACTTATGCAGCCCCAATCTGGGGCTATGCAGCTTCGAGTCACATACAAAAACTCCAAATCCTGCAAAATAAGGCTATCCGTTTATCGCTTGGTGCGCCTTCATGGACCAGGATTACACAACTGCACCTAGAATCGGGAATCCCGATGATAGATGAATTCATTCTGAAACTTGCCGAACGTTTTTACAAAGGACTCCCTTCACATCCCAACCCCACAATAAAAGACCTCTCTAATTACGACCCAAACACTTCCAGCCGCCACAAGCGCCCAAAATCGATTCTCCTTCAGAGGAACACTCCGGGCCACACAAATCATGCCCCCGAATAAACTAACAACCCACCAAATCACCTTCCAACAATGTTCCCATCAGACGTAAGAGGAATAGCCACATGAGCTGAACCTCTGTAAGCCAGAAGATCCAAGTCTTCTTCTCCAGAGTGTTGCTTCTCCTGTGAGGTAGACTCCCAGCTGTTCTTCCATCTTTTAGGAGGTCTACCACGTGGACGATTCACATAAGGCTGATTATGCAGTGCAATATAAGAGAGTCTGATGGTGTCCATTCTTTGGAAATAACCATACAGTCCCTTCTTCGCTGTCTGCTCCATCTTATAATATCCTCAACCTCACGTATCTCTCCAATTCTGGTGTTCCTCACGCAATCTCTGGGTGTCTTGCCTCCTATTTTCCTCGGTGTCTTCATCTCGGAAGTCCTCAAAACATATTTTTATCTTACTGATAATCTAATGATTTTACGAAACCTGTTAATTTTAAATAATTATTATTGATGATTTTAAAACTGTGCTTTTAAAGAACTGGTTCCACTATTGTCTTTCTTCCACTAGTCAATGCCAGTCTATCGATGCCAGCAAGCCTGGCGAAACCGGTCGAATCGACATAAAGAAAAAAGATAAAGCAGTTATTAAAAAACATCGTTTTATGTAATAAAATGTTAAAAAGGATGAAATGAGATCTCTTAGACGAATGTGTCATACTCTGTGTGTGATAGAGTGTCGAATGAACATATAAGAAGTGAATGCGGTGCAAATGATGGCGTTATGAACAAAATAATGAAAGGATCATCAGGATGGTTTGGACATATGGAAAGAATGAATAAAGAAAATATGGTAAAAAAAGTATATGTCAAGGATGCAAATGGAACCAGAAATAGAGGAAGACCAAGGAAAACGTGATCAAATAAATCAAATATTGAATGTCGGCCATATGAGGAGTCAGAGAAATCGACGCGCGTGCATGACACGATGTATGAATGTTGAGGAAGCGAGAGAAATACGTCAGGAAAGAAAAGTGTGGGAATCCATTCTTTCTGCCAACCCCTTCGGGGAGACGGCGTGATGGTAAGTTAGTTTTTAGCGAAATGTTAATTAAAGTTATGGCGCTCCGGTATCATTTCGAGAATGCTCAAGCTCCAAGTATTCAGCAGTAACGTTAAAAGCGTACTGCTGTACGGATGTGAGACTTGGAAGCCTACCGCAGACGTTATTGATAAACTCCAGGTGTTTATAAATAGGTGCCTTCGCTCAATATTCAAAATCTATTGGCCCCAAACAGTGTCAAATGCCGTTCTCTGGACCATGGCAGGCGAAAAGCCAATTAGAGAACAAGTCGCTAGGCGCAAATGGCAGTGGATCGGTCACATTCTGAGACGGAACCCAGCCTGCATCGCTCAGGGCGCACTAGACTGGTCCCCTATGGGGGGAAAGAGAAAGCGAGGCAAACCTAGAGCCACCTGGAGAAGAACCCTGCAAGACGAGGTTAAGGCAGCAGGTCTCACTTGGGACGATGTTAAGCATCAGGCATGCGATAGAGTCGGGTGCAGAAGATTCCTTGAGGCCCTATGCACGCAATATACTCGTAACAAAATGTATTTTCCTACTTTGTATGTATGGGATAATTATTCTGACGTGTTTCGCAACACTTCAGTAAACAGACAAAGCTCCTGAAAAATCTAATTACCCGAATGGGTTTCACATTTGCGAGCGGCAAACACCTCCTTGCCAAATTTTCATAATTGAGTGATTTACTGTCTTAACTCAGATGTGGAAAATGTCGTAAATCTTCGGCACTTATATTATATTTTACAGCGAGCGCGGTATTACGACAAGATTCTGAGAACTCTCTAGAATTTTTATTATATTTTATGGGAATGACATTTTTCTCTTTGCCATGGCTCTTCTCAGTCATATTCCTCATGATTGAGGATCATGTCCATCCTCTAAACCAGTGATTCCCAAAGTGGTCTACATAGACCTCCAGGGGTCCACGACAACTTGCAAGGGGTCTACGACAGTTGCAAAAAAAAATTGGGGGTCCATGAGATGTGAATCTCGAAATCTTCGGCGACTTTTTTTTTAGTTCATTTGGTGAAATCGGACGATCGAAATCATTGGCGACCTTTTTTTTAGCTCATTTTGGAATAATTGGACAATCAAAATCATTGGCGATTTTGTTTTACATTAAGCTTAACAGCAACTTCCGATCCGTAAGCAGAGGATTCGGCAGCGACCAATTTGTTTTTTAGCATTCGATTCGAAAAATCATTAAAAAAGCAGGGGGTCTACACGAGATAGAAAAAAATCGGCAAGGGCTCTACGGGACAAAAAAGTTTGGGAACCTCTGCTCTAAACCATTGACCATGTCAGGTCATGCGCTCCTGTCATCCGTCAGTCTCCAGGCTGCAGCTAATGAGATACCAGTCAGCTCCCTGGTTTGATCAGACTAGTGGCTTGGTGGTCGTCCTTGTGGTCGCTTTCCATACACTTTGCCCATGATGATACCCTTTTCAAGGTTGTCTAATATCTCCGCAAGACATTTGATAATGTCTTAGCAATGGTAATACATGTCACTCCCATAAAATATAATAAAACATCTAGAAAACAGAAGTTTTTATTCTTGTTAATGATTTAATATGGAGTTTTACATTATTCAAGGAACTTTGGATTCTGAAAGTGCATGTAATGAGTGTGATAGGGTCAGTAATGCAGACGTACTGCCGAGAGCCAGAGCCAATAGAGAGCTGTCGGGGAGTTGATAAAAGGCAGCTGTCTTGGCTGCCGAACATCAAATAGTGGACAGGAATAACAAGAGTTCAGAACCTGATTAATTGCTCTTCCAACCGGTGTCACAAGAGGCAGGTCTGGAGGCCGATAGGTAAAACAATCTAATGCTGTCGGAGATATCTATCAGGGACAAAAAACCGAACACCCTCCAGCACCGCCGAGTTTTTGGTTATATGGTGCTGGAAACTCGCCATTTACCCTTTTATTATCTGCTACGATAGTAGTCCCGTTGCTCGGGGTTCGCGGGGGCTAGAGACCATTCGAGGACGCTAAAAAGTTGGACTTGGTAATGTTGCTGGTGTTGATGCAACATGGCGCATTACGATATCTTAAGGGGCATACTTTCCAGCAAAGCATACTCCATCGTAGCCCTACAGCCCACCCGAATCCCCAAAATCCAAAAACGAGAACAAGAACATGCTTTCTCAGATGATAGTCGGCGTTGGAGGGACCTGACATGACACATGAAGAAGATCTTTTCTCATGATTAATCTCAATAGCTTGATAACTTAATAATCATCATCATTCATTATTTCTCGGCGCTACATCCCGGTGTGGGACCCTCTTCCACAACGGTCCTCCACTGACTTCTGTCTCCAGCTCCTGCCATTTTCTCCCAATCTTCTTCCACGCAATCCGCCCATCTTTTCCTCGGTCTACATTTTGGTCTTTTTTCGCGGGGAACCTATCTGGATATAATTTGTGGTGTTCTACCCTCTGGCATTCTCTTCACATAACCAGCCCACCGTAGGCGTTGAGACTTACAGAATCTCACTACTGTTTCAACTAACTAACTAACCATTACGCCGTCTCCCCGAAGGTGTAGGCTGAAAGAATGGACTGCCAAATTTTTCTTTCCTGACATATTTCTCTCGTTTCCTCAACATTCATACATCGTGTCATGCACGCGCGTCGATTTCTCTGACTCCTCACATGGCCGACATTCAATATTTGATTTATTTGATCGTGCCACGTTTTCCTCGGTCTTCCTCTATTTCTGGTTCCATTTACATCATTAACATATAATTTTTTTACCATTCTTTCTTCATTCATTCTTTCCATATGTCCAAACCATCTTAATGATCCTTTCATTATTTTGTTCATGACACCATCATTCGCACCGCATTCACTTCTTATATTTTCATTCGACACTCTATCATACACAGAGTATTCACACATTCGTCTAAGAGATCTCATTTCTACTGCATTTATTCTACTTTCATCCTTCTTTTGCCAGTTCCATGATTCGCTTCCATACATAAGGGTCGGTAGAAGAACACCATTGTGCACTGCCATTCTAGCTTTTTTGGATAGGTTTTTGTTTGCGATGGACTACTGTTTCATGGTATGAAACAGTAGTCCATCGAAGTTTCATGATAACTTAACAAGTAAAGCCATAATGCGTTTCTATCATTATTGGGAATATATATGCCCAGTAGATGTATGTATTGTACATAATACTATTTCATTGCTCAAGTCATACTCAAGTTTCAAAATACATAGCGTAATACTGTCCGGAGTAACATCGCTGTATAATGCACACGCATACTCGAGTAGCGCGCTATTTACGTATGCATTATTTTTAGTAAGATTTGTATTGCGGAACAAAGGGAGATCAAAGCATAATAATAATTCTGGTAACTGCGAGAAATATTGCAAGCCCTATTATTACAGAGAACTCAACATCTCAAAGAACTTCACTGGCTTAAAAGTCCAGAAAGAATCAGGTATAAACCCTGCTGGACAGTTTTCAAAGCGCTACATGGAATGGCACCAAGTTATATATCTAAACTCTGTATAACGGACAGTCTAAATACAAGGAAATCCACACTTCGCTCGGCGAACTCCTCGGCAATAGGAAGATTAGTTGAGCCCAAGCGTTGCCCCAGTACAAATTTCGGGGATCGAGCGTTTGCGGTAGCCGGTCCATCAGCTTGGAACAATCTCCCTTCACACCTCAGATGCATAAATGATCCGACAGATTTCAGATCTAAACTGAAAACCCATCTTTTTCATATTTCATACCCAATTTAAACATTTATACTTTGTTCTCCTATACTTTTGAACCGTTTGCGAAAATTTTGATTTTTAGATTTAAAACACGTCTTAATGCGCCCTTGAGGTGATTACATCACAAAAATGGCGCTTTAAATGTTAGCATATTATTATTATTATTATTATTATTACAGATATCGAAGTCATTAAAGACACAATTGAATATTTCGCCTTTAAAATCTTCAACAACCATAATCTATATTACCAAAACTGAAAATGATATAAATGCTCGAATTAAATTACTTTCGTAGTCGCGTTATTAAACAATATCATAAAATCATACTTTAAATAGTCGCATTATTAAACAATATCATAAAATCATACTGTAAACACCAAAACCCGAGAAGATAAATTGAATCGAAGACTGGTTATTACAAATGTGCTAAGTAGTTTAATCATAATAATGAAAATAAAACATCTTCTTCTTTTAATAGATCTGACGATCTGTGACAGAAATCATGTCTCGTCGGATGATGAGGTCCAGCTGTCCTTCCATCACTTAGGCGGCCATCCAGGTGGGTGGTGTATAGGACTAACTAACTAACCATCATGCCGTTTCCCCAGAGGGGTAGGCATATATGAAGACAGTCATAGTTTTTTTTCCTAACGACTCGGTCATACACTTTCTGCAGATCCAAAAAAGCGATTCATTTCTTTAACTTATAACAAAAGTTGTGTATTTTAAAATAATGCCGTTTAATTTGTTCCGACCTTCGTGGGCGAGTGGTAAGCGCAATGACTGCCACCTCGGAGGTTCCGGGTTCGATTCCCGGTGAGGGCAGTGTGATTGTCACACTATCTTTGGTCTGGTGTAGAATTCACGTGACAATAAAATGCTGATAGATTAGCTACCTTTCACATGTCACGAGAATCACTATGATAGCTATAATACCCTTCACATCGATTTGGCTCATGCTGTCATGATGTAAAGAGCGATTCAACAAAATGTTAATAATAATAATTTATACAGTTTTCATATAATGTGTTAAAATAATATTTGTATGTAATGTTATATACTCCTGTATTATACCTATTTCCCTTAATTTTGTTTTACGAAAGTGGGTAGCTCGCATCTAGCAAAGAAATTACGAACGAATCGAGCCGAAGCGACGACTGGCTTCAACCCTAAATACTCGACCTAACCTAACCTAACCCTAAATATTTACTACGGACACACGCGTAATGGAATTATAGTGCCAACCCTTGCTAATGGCACTGAACCACGAATCTAGAAGATGGATGCCCGTAGGATTAATACAGCATAAATAAGATCACTATAAATAAACTGGCAAGATTACGGATCGGACTAAATTTTTAAATAAAAATACGTACATACAATTTTTTCTGTCTTATTATTGTTTTGTTAGAACTCCATATTACATAATGAACACAAATGAAAATTTCTTCTATGTTCGCCATACTTTGTGTTGTAGATGTTTTATTTGTCTTTTTCTTTTTTATATACTTTGTATATACAACACTAACTTTAAAAAATTCCAATTACATATCAGACAAGTTTCGGACAACCGGTCCTTCCTCAGTGATATTATAAAGATACATATTTAATGACATCTGTCAAAACTGATCATATTAGTAAACAATTTTATAAAATTTCAAATATGTATCTTTATAATATCACTGAGGAAGAAATGGTTGTCCGAAACATGTCTGATATGTTACTAAAAAAATGTCTGATGTGTTGTATACCTACATATACAAAGTATATAACAAAAGAAAAATACAAACAAATGAAAACGTCTGTTTTCTGTATTTTGTGGGAATTACATATTTTGCTTTGCTAAACAGGTAAACAGCTAAATATAAAAACATCAATGAAAGCAAAAATGGCCGTACACAATGGAATTTTAGTACCAACCCTGATGTATGGAAGTGAAGCATGGCATTGGCAGAAGAAGGATAGAGATGAGATCTCTAAGACGTATGTGTAGTAAAACAATATACGACAGAATTTCAAATGCTGATGTAAGGAAGGAATGTGGAGCAGAAGAAAATATTATGCACAAAATTATGAAAGGATCACTGTTTTGATTTGGACAAATAGAACGCATGGATGAAGGAAGAATTGTTAAGAAAGTATACGATAGCGGTGTGAATGGAGTACAGAGTCGCGGGAGACCGAGTAAAACTTGGAATGACCAGATTAATCAAGTTTTAAAGATCAGCCATGTTAGAAGTCGGAAGAATCGACGTGCGTGGATGATTCCCTGTATGAATTTGGAGGAAACTGGAGACATGTGTCAGGATCGAGTAGTGTGGTGATCCATTCTCTCTGCCAACCTTGATAATGCTAAGTAAGGTGAAATATGTCATTCTCATAAAATGTTATTAATATGTATGAAAAAACTATAGTTATCGAAGAGTTTCATTATAATGTTTATGTATGACATGTTTCGCTCTTCTAAGGCATTATCAAATTTCATTTGATAATGCCATAGAAGGGCGAAACATGTCAAACAAATATAATAATAAAACTCCTTCCTTTCCAATCTTAATAGATGACGCTAGTGTAGAGTGAACTAAAAAATGTGAAGATAAGCGCAGCATTCTAGCCTCGTATACAACTTCCAAAAATTTGTCAGACGTGGTGGTCGTAAGAAGGTCGGAATGGGGAATTTTGTTAAACATAAAGCGATCGCTCAACCCAACCAATGACAGGTCATAAGTCCTGTAAACGCCTCGGCCACCATATTCTGTTCCCAGAAAACAATTTACATATTCGTCTCTATTGAGATACAATTAATCCTTATAATAAAACTCTTTGAAAACTATCGTTTTTTCATACATATTAATAATTAAACATGGAGTTTTAAATTTTAATTGTATCTCAATTGAGACGAAGACGCAAACTGGAAACTGAACATGGATGATCAAGGTGTTTACAGGACTTATGACCTGTCATTGGTTGGGTTAAGCGCACGCTTTATGTAATTACAACATTCCCCATTCCACCTTTGTTATTTGTAATCATGCATGACAAATTTTTGGAAGATGTATATATACTTCAAAATCCATAAACAATAAAATACTCATAAAATATTATATAATAAAACTTTTAGAAAACAGTCATTTAATTATTGATATAATGTTATACTTCGTCGTTCAAGAAGCAATACATAAATGGTTTTAACAACACTTGTAAAAAATATTTTGCAAAAAAAAAAAAAACTGCTTCTACCAATTATTTGTTATAAATATGTTTACTTATTTTGTAAATAATGCGTTTTTCTTTCATAATATTTGCTGTATATATTTATTATGATTAAATTTTGTTGACTCAGTAAAAGGATTAGTGATTTGCATGTTATTGTATTCCTGGCCAAAGTTCACGGAATAATAAGACACACGTGTTACCCTAACTTTGGATGTTACAAAATATTCCCCATTTCATACCGACTTGTCTTAAGAAGAGGGAAGTTTACATTATAAAGCGTAACCCTCGTGTATGTAATTATTCTGCATTTAACCAAGGAACATCTGTTTTTGATATCTTGTATAAAACTTTTTCTTACAAGCGACATGCTGAGAAATGTTAGGAGAAATCTTCTTCCTAGCCTTCCCTCTACTGCTAGATGTAGGCCTCTTCCATCTATAATAATAATAATAATAATAATTAGGCTCATTTGTATAGCGCCGTTTTCGTGAATAGCTCACCTCAAGGGCGGCATCTGTCTCCATTTTTCTCTATCCTGTGCCGCTTCAATCCATTTTTCCCGGCGACCACAACAATATCGTCGGCCCATCTCTTCTGTGGCCGACCGACACCCCTTTTGTTTTCCCATGGCCTCCACTTTAAGACTTTGGGAGTCCATCTTGAACTTGGCTGTCTGGCTACGTGTCCTGCCCATTGCCATTTCAATTTTGCGATTCGATCCATGATATCGGCGACTTTTGTTCGGCGTCTTATTTCCGTATTTGTCTATCACTCAGACTTATGCCCAACATTTGCCGCTCCATGGATCGTTGCGCGCATTTCAATTTGCGGACAGTATTTATAGTCAGGGACATTGTTTCCAAACCATATGTCATCACAGGCAAGAAGAGGGAAGTTTACATTATAAAGCGCAACCCTCGTGTATATAATTATTTTGCATTTAACCATGAAAAACATATGTTTTTGATATCTTGTATTATACTTTTTCTTACAAGCGACATGCTAAGAAATGTTAGGAGAAATAGTATTTAAAAACTAGTCTGAAAAAACAAACACATGCGTATCAACAGCAGTGTCACAATTTAAAAGACATGCTTGCGATGTATGATAGAAAGACGCGACCCGATTCTGTACGAACCAAAGGGCTTCTAAGAACATCTGATACAATATTGTAAAAACTCTCCGAGATCGTGTCCGCAACGTTGAAAGAAGAAAAACTCGTAGAAAAAGAATATACTGGAGAGACCATGTTGTCAGAATGAATAGAAAATGGCTCGCTTGTATAGTTCAACGGGTCTCAAATGAAAGTTTGTTTTAATTGAAAGCGTTGTGTTAACGGATATTAAAGCGTGATCAGGCAGCAAGAGCTACGTTTAATAAAATGAAATCATTCTTCTGCAATGATAACGTAAATTTGAAACTCCGCCAGAAAATGATCAAATGCTATGTGTGGTCTGTTTTATTGTATGGATGTGAAACGTGGACCTTGAAAGTCAACTCAATGAACAGACTGGAAGCATTTGAAATGTGGCTCCATCGCCGAATGCTCAAAGTTCCCTGGATAGACATGGTTACCAATACCAAAGTCCTGAGGCGAGCTAGAGTTGACAGGGAACTGTTATCAACTATCAAGGTTCGAAAGATCTCACATCTGGGTCATATACTGCGTGGAGAAAATACCACCTTCTCCAACTGATATTGGAGGGGAAAATTGAGGGACGCCGAGGGCCCGGTAGGAGACAAATGTCCTGGCTGCGAAACGTGAGGGAGTGGACCGGCATCCGAAGTGTGGAGGAGCTGTTCCGAGCAGCGCAGGACAGGGACAGGTTCGCCGAGGTGATCGCCAAGGTTGGGGGGACCCGACAGGGCACTTGAAGAAGAAGAAGAATGTGGAGATGCCAGAATTGCACAACCCTCCTGGCTGTAACCAAAAAATATGGTTTCAGCAGGACGCAGCAACGTCACACACGTCTTATACTTCTTTGCCACGAGCTCGTAAAATTTTCCCTGTCAAATTGATCACCAGTGACATAAATTGGCCTTCATGCAGTCCGGATTTAACCCCTCTGGACTCTTTCCTGTGGGGTTATCTCAAATCTTAGGTTTACGCCAATTCACCGAGTTCTTTGGCGCATTTGAAAGAAAATATTTATCACGAAATCAGAGTCTACCTGCCGAGCCGTCATAAGATATTTTACTGTTCGAGTAAATGAGTGCCGCGAACGCGAGGGTTTACATTTTGGACGAAATTATATTAAGAAATAAATTCCCAAATTGTGTACTTTAATAAGAAATAAACATTTTTCGATAAATGGCTTGTTTTTTTTTTAATTGATCCACTCTATATAAACTTTCTTTTGAGATTTCTTGTAGTTCACTAAACCCCATCTGAATACATAAATGTTGTTATTTGAATTTTCATAGGAGAAGTTCATTGTAAGTAATGAAAATAAAAAAATATTGTGTAAAAAAAAATATGGTACATATTTATGATATTTAAATTCCACATTGGTTTATGGCTTCGACTGGTTTCGGTTTTCGGTGCCGAAATCTGACGAAGCCATAAACCTAAGTGGATGAAATTAAATATGTATTTTAAAGAATTTTTTAATTATTTCTTTCATTGTTCCCTCTTGATACCGTCCACCTGGAAGACCATTTAAGTCATATTAGGAGACAGGATTTCTAATAATTTCGTAAATTCTTCTGTAACAACTGGCCGTCAGATCTTTTACAAGAAAAATAATATGATGAGGATTTTCAGGACTAGAAATGTGGGGGTGTAAAGGATTGGAAGTTAATCTCCGATTTCCGATAAGTATTTTATCGAAAATCGGTGATTATTTCTTAATACAATTAAAAAATATAGTTTGGGACACGCTGAGGGCAAAATTTAGCTCATTATATAATATAATATTAGTATAATATAATAAATATATGACTATCTCACACAATTTACACGCGTTTTACTTTCTCTAATTCTATATTCGCGACCGCGAGAGGGACAAATTAGTAGTTTTGTTCGGTCAAATGGAAAATTGCGTTTGTCAATTTAGACTCATGAGTGGAACTCTCGATTAATAGTTTTTCAAAAATTGAGAGCACTTATAAATAGTGAAGGTAAATGGGGTTATTGTTAAATACATCAGGTATGCTGATGACACAGTTATTTTAGCTTTAGTTATTTTTATAAAATTGATATAGCAGGAGAGGATCAACGTTCAGAAGACCAAATGGATGACATTTGGGTGACTTAACTATTCTTCATCCACTCTGCAACTGAATGGTGTGAATGTTGAAATGGTCGACCAGTTTCAATACCTTGGCAGCATTATCACTAAAGCGCTTGACTCGGACATTGAAATAAAATGCAGAATTGATGTTGCACGAGCTGCATTTAAAAAATAATAACATTATTTTGCAACGATAATCTTAACTTGAAACTCCGACAAAGAATGTATAAATGTTATATATGGTCTGTTCTACTATATGGCTGCGAAACCTGGACTCTGAAAGTGAATGTAATGAACCGGTTGGAAGTGTTCGAGATGTGGATATACGGCAGAATGCTTCGTATACCGTGGACCGATAGGGTCAGTAATGCAGACGTACTGCAGAGAGCCAGAGCCAATAGAGAGCTGTTGTCAAGTGTGAAAATTTGAAAGGTCTGATATTTGGGTCATATGCTATGGGGAGAAAAATACCACCTCCTTCGACTGATATTAATGGGTAAAGTGGAAGGACGTCGGGAAGTTAGTAGAAGGCAGCTGCCCTGGCTGCAGAACATCAAAGAGTGGATAGGAATAACAAGAGTACAGAACCTCTTCCAAGTGGCGCAGGATAGAAATGCCTTTGCTGTAGTGATCGCTAACGTTGGGAGGACCTGAAACGGCACCGATAGAAGAAAAAGATAGATTTTGATGATTTTAAAAATATTACCACTAAACTTAAACTGTAGTTAATTGAAACAACTCCCTATGAATATTATTTCTTGCGATTTTAATCTTTCATATTGGAATGTGTAGTAACTACACGGCACCGTATTGCGCGAACTGTTTTTTAGCACAGTAAGGGAATGTTTAATTAAAGGTGTGTTCGATAGTATTAATAACTCCCGAAAGCATGCATTAGATTTATACTAGGATTAGCGTGTATGGAGAAGGCCTCTTCTGACGTGTAATTACGATACAAAAAACTTCAGAACGACTGTTTTTAACAGCTTCTTAATCCGAGTTATTTCAACGAGTTCTTTCTCGGGATTCGAGTCCAAGTATTACTACAAGAGATACAAAAAAATTGGTCCTTTAATAATAAGTCGATCCCCATTTCATGTAAAGTTCGGGTCTGTTCTGCAGAGGGTTACTCTTTTTTGAGAGGTAGACATTCCCAGCCATCCTTTCAACATTAAGGAAGTCTTCCATGAGAACGAGTCTGTTGGTCTCCATTATTTGGACATGACCATACTAGTCTACTCCATCATCGGAGCAGACTCGAAAGTGGTTCTGTGATATGGAGTCCTCACGAAGCGAGATATTCCGTTATGCTGGAGAGGGTTCAGAAAAGAATTCTGAGGTATCTCTACATGAGGGAGTATGGTAGTTATCCGTGGCTCTATCCCACGGCATTTCTTCTGGGAATGCTCGGAACCAATTCTCTACAGCTTCGAAGAGATGGACATCTAATAACCCATTTCTTCAGATAATTTAGGGGATACTTCGAGAACTCGGCCGTACTGGAGGATGTTGGTCTTTTTGTCCCCGATAGATATCTCCGACAGCGACAGCACAGATTGTTTTGCCTACCGGCTGCCAGAACCAATCTGCCTGTGACGCCGGTGGGAAGAGCAATTAGTCTGCTGAACGCGGTCTCCTCGGAGATCGACGTCTTTCATGTTAGTGAAAGTACGTTCAGGGGACAAATACTCTTGACTTTGGAAAGTATCTTGTCTTCCTAATGCTAACCATCACTAATGCGTTCCTGGTATTATGTTGTATGTTTATAATATTTTACCTGTACTCAATTGATGCCTTAAACATTTATGCTGTTTGTAATGTCATTTGAGTAAATAAACTGATTTGATTTGATTTGATTTGATCTTACCTTAAAATATCCATGTCATATTTAATGTTTCTTGAACAATGATGTAAAACTCCATATAAAATAATGAATACGAATGATTATGTCAGTTTTCTAGAAGATTTATTATATTTGATGTGAATTACATGTTTCGCCTATCTAAGGCATTATCAAATCATCCATACTTCACGTGCCCTGTCGGGTACCCCCAACGTTGGCGATCACCTCGGCTAACCTGTCCCTGTCCTGCGCCGCTCAGAACAGCTCCTCCACACTTCGGATGCCGGTCCACTCCCTCGCTTTTCGCAGCCGGGACATTTGTTTCCTACCGGGCCCTCGAGGTCCCTCAATTTCTTCTCCGATATCTCATTCCAATATTTCAGTGGTACTTTTCCCTACGCAGTATATGACCCAGATGTGAAATCTTCCGAACCTTGAAAGTTGATAACAGCTCGCTGTCATCGGGCATCGGTATTGATAACCATGTCTGTCCAGGGAATTCTTTGCATTCGGCGAAAGAGTCACATTTCAAATGCTTCCAGTCTGTTCATGTGAGGTCCACGTTTCACATCCATACAATAAAACAGACCACACATAGCATTTGATCATTCTCTGGCGGAGTTTCAAATTTATGTTATCATTGCAGAAGAGTGATTTCATTTTATAAAATGTAGCTCTTGCTGCCTCAACTCTGCATTTTGTCTCTACATCTGTGTCAAGAGATTGTGTTAGTATGCTGTAGAGGTATTTAAATTTCTCCACCCTTTCAAAGTTCAAATGCAATATAGACCCACTGTTATCCAGCCCCCCGAATGTCATCCATTTGATAAATGCCTCAGACAGACGAATGTCATTCGCATAAAATATAATATATGTTTAGAAAACAGATGTTTTCATAGTTTTAATTATCCATCCAGCTTCTACATCTTATAATATCCTCGGCCTCATATATTTATCTTATTCTGGTGTTCCTAACGCGATATTTTGGTGTCTTGCTCAGTTTCTTCATCTCGAAAGTCCTCGGAACTTGTTTGGTCCTGAACGAGTCAACCCTTGCTTAGACGCCATAAAACTATGCAATTTACCAACAAAAAATATAGCCGTATATTCTACCCCTTGTCTAGCTTCGTGTTCAAGAGAGAAAGATACTTTAAAGTGCCTGGTAAAACATTCATTTCATGATTATTTCGGTGCCCCAGAATTTCCATTTGACTGGGGCAAGTAGGTAAATTTGTGACATGTTAAAGTGTCAACCCAAATCCACATGGCCAATAGATAAATCGATTTAAATTTTTCGACTGGCAACTTTTTGCAGCACGTGCAGACGTGATACTTAAGTTTATATTTCACAGAATACTTATGACAATAAAAGAGATGCTGTTTTTTAACGAAAGGAAATTTGTCTTATAATATATAAGACAAATGATCTAGAACAGGTTACCCCAGTTGGGAGGTTTTAAAACAATTGACTTAGTAAATGTTAAATTAATAAATATTTTATTTTTATTGAGCTGCCGCGAGAATTGACGCGAGAAACTCATAAATAAATTGTCATACGTAATAAACATTTAATAATTTTCTTGTTTATTGGGTAATAATGTAGTACTATATTCGAAATTTATAAAATTAATGAAAATATCAGTTTTATAGAAGTGACATGTTTTACTTTGCTAGGCAGTACCAAATGCGGCAAGAATCAAAAGGGTAGCCGTTTTTATATCCGAACTAATGAATGTTTAATATCAAACGTTGAATTATCTCCTAACAAGGCGAAACGTGTCACTCCCATAAAACACATTCATGAGAAACAGTAGATAAAAAAAATTATGTACAGAAATTGGGTTTAAAATATAAATAATAATAAAAAATAAAACAAATTAACTATCACGCCGTCTCCCCGAAAAGGTAGGTAGAAAGAATGGACTGCCACACTGTTCTGTCCTGACATACTTCTCTCGATTCCTCTACATACATACATCGTGTCATGCACGCACGTCGATTTCTAACCTTAACCGATGCGGCACTCCACATCCTTCTCTTTTCACCCCGCGGGATACGCGGTGTGATGGGTTGCGAACCTCATCGCCACCTCCCGCGCACACTTAATAATATTAATTCAATAACAATAAAATTGCTACAAACGAGACGTTCTCTTTTAACACTTAATTTTTATAAGGATTAATTGTCTCTGAATAGAGATGAAGATGTAAATTGTTTTCTGGGAACAGAATATGGTAGTCGAGGCGCTTACAGGACTTATGACCCATTGGTTGGGTTAAGCGATCGCTTTATGTTAACAATATTCCCCATTCCGCCCTTCTTACGACCACCACGACTGACAAATTTTTGGAAGATGTATATATGTACACATTTTGAGGAATCCTTCACATTTTTTTAGTTCAATCTACACTAGCGCCATCCATTAAGGTAAAATCTTTATTAATGCAATGTGAAAGCCTTTGCAATTATCATACAGTGCTAGACTACGCCTGGAGATGTCTCTCCAATTTTAATGCTTTTAACTTGGACCAGTTTTTATACAACATTTTGAATGTATACAAATACTTGTAGACAAATACTGGATTTTACCCATTGCAAGTAAATTTTTTTTATAAGGATTAATTGTATCTCAATAGAGACGAAGATGTAAATTGTTTTCTGGGAACAGAATATGGTAGTAAGAAGGGCGGAATGGGGAATGTTTTTAACATAAAGCGATCGCTTAACCCAACCAATATTTTGTTCCTAGAAAACAATTTACATCTTCGTCTCTATACATTCAAAATGTTACTTAATTTTTAAAATAACGCATTTTTTTCCAATTGTGAAAAGTAAATAAAACAGACGTTAACTTCATTATAATTGAATTATTAACTGTAGTTACATGTGCAATTATTTTACATGTAAAATATAGCGAGCTGACTCGTAAAACTAGACATATTCGGTACCCACTAAATTATGAACAGCACATAATCTAATCAAATTACTTCGTGAAACTTCTCCAGACCGTTAAACCCCTAGATTAAGATATATAACAATGTAACTGGCGCCCCCTTTGGGCCAATCAAACTTTAGGATCCGAATTGCGAACATTGTGGATGCATGAAAGTGATAACCAGCCATGCATATGTTACGCAAGACACACACTTAACTAGGTATCTACCCTTGCTTTATTAGTGGGGTATTTTCATAAAATATTTCAAAAGTTTTAATTGACCGATAAAACGCATTAATTTAATGGAATCAATGTTCAATTGTTTTAAAAATTGGAAAAATTCCAATGAAATGTTTTTTTTTAAGTAGAATTTAAATAATTTCTTGGAAAACTTTTTTTCAAATAAGAAAATTAAAAGTTTGTAAGGTAAATTTTTTTTACTAATAAATAATGTAATTAACTCAATATGTTTTCGAAATGATCTCCTTCATCATCAGGTGTCAATTTAACTTAACTTAAATTATTGTAAAACTTTTAAAGTAAACAACATTAGAACTAATCCGTAATTAAATTATAAAATAACATGCATAGGGTGTTTTTTTAGAGGTTTGGTTTTTTAACTAGCAACATTGTTTCTACGGACTGTCAATTTGACAGTAGACAGTTTACATTTTACCCAGTTGCTCACTAAGGGTGTCGAAAATTGGACTTCACGATTGCGTGGCGCTGATATGCCGAAATCATATAATATTTCAACAATAATGGCATAAAATTATCTATTAAATAAAGTCAATATCATAGACATTTACATTATTTTAATGTGTTTTTTTTTTTAATTTGTATACCTCTAAAAATACGGTATTTATGTAACAATGTGCATAAGGGTCAAAATCAACTGTCAACAGTCAAATTGACAGTCTTTAGATACAATGTTGCCAGTTTAAAAACGAAACCTAAAAAAAAATCCTATATATAGAAAACGTCATTGCATTTTTGATTTTACATTGATTTTTTATTTATATATTGTATAAAAATATATAAACAGTAGTTACAAATTTGTTTATATATTTTTATACGAGTATATAGATAAATCAATGGAAAACCGAAAAAGCAATCACGGTTTAATAATAAATTAAATTAATTACTAAAAAATGTTTTTTTACCAGGTACGTAGGTACTAGATTGGTGTATCTCATTTGGTTGGTTAGAAGATAGCAGCGGACTTCTGAAACCGGTAGGATATAAAATAAATAGTGCAATACCACTGATTTATTTATTTTGTTTTTTAAAAGACACATGTTTTTCGACATTAATATTTTCATAATAAAATTATTTATATATTTTTCCAATATGGCTATCAGTCAGCAGAACAAAAAAAATCTTGCAGAATCTAGACAACCTACGAGGTGTATCCTGACTGTTGATGGTGATGATGGTATACCTGTGGAACAAGAAACAGCTTCGAGTATTTGGTAGTAGAAATCTGCAGCCATGTTGACCTATATACCGAAGTACGAGAATAAGTCAATAAAGCATCTCCCTTATCAGGGTGTCTTAATGTGGTCTGGAAGTACATACAATAAATGAGTATTGACAGCAAGGTCAGAATTTTATAAGTCACACGTGCAACTTATCAAGACGTATGCTGTAGAGACTCAAGCCGAGAGTGTACGAACCAAAGGGCTTCTAAGAACATCTGAGAAGAAAGTAATCCATTACTGGAAAAACTCTCCGAGATTGTGTCCGTAACCTTGAGATGAAAACTTGCAAATAATATACAGAAGAAGATACTGGAGAGACCATGTAGCCAGAATTGATAGTGATAAACTCACATATTCAGCACTAACTAAATCCCTTCTGAACGTCGCCACCTGAAAGAACACCTAAGAGAAGGAAAGACAGTTGGACCTTATAGTCATCTTCTTATTCGTGTGTGATGTCGGGTCCCACCGACATCGAGTATCACTTGAGAGTGCATGTTCTTGCCTTGTGCAGTTTTGAATAGTGCCTCGACTGTTCCAATCCCCGTCCAGTCACGAATGTTTCGAAGCCAAGAGATCAGTCTTCTGCTCATACCTCGTCGATGTATATTTTGCTCTTAATAATCAAGTGTAGCAGCTTGTGCTTTTCTCCTCTAAGCACATGATCAAAGTAGGACACCTTCAGGACCTCGATATCAGTCAGCAACAACGACAACAACAACAAACCATCACGCCATTTCCCCGTAGGGATACGCAGAGAGAATGGACCGCCATTTTACTCTATCCATTCATACAGTCAGTCATACACGCACGTCGATTCTTCCGACTTCTAACATGACCAACCTTTCAAATTTGATTAATTTGGTCATGCCATGTTTTCTTCGGTCTTCCTCGACCCGGTCAGTCAGTCAGTCAGTAAGCAATTGTCTATTTATTCTTTCTCTTTGTAGCACTACAATATTGCTAACCACATACATATAACAAAACACACTTCTAGGTGGCAGTCAATGCACATGAGTGGTAAGTGCATTGACTGCCACCTAGAAGGTTTCGGGTTCGATTCCCGGCGAGGGCAGTATGATTGTCACACTGTCTTTGATCTGGTGTAAGATTCACGTGACAATTAAATGGCGAGAGATTAGCTACCTGTCACATGTCAAGAGAATCACTATGATAGCTAGCTATAATATATTTTAAATCGATTTGGCTCTTGCTGTCATGATGTGAAGAGCGATTCAACAAAATAATATTAATTTTAATAATAATACATTCATGGAATGTCCACATCTCAAAAGCCTTTAGCTTGTTCATGGTGCTGATTCGCGGAGTCCATGACTCCACTGCGTACAAAAGCACTGAGCAAAGATAGCACTTAACCATTATTTTCTGGAGCTTCATATTAAGAACTCATCTCAGGAGACGTAATTGCTGTATTACAGATCGTCGATCTATTAACAGAGAATCAAGAAGAATTTTCAAAATATGACACAACTGCCACACCTGTAAAAATAACCGTTGAGTTATTGTACGACTGTATAAAAATATTCCCGTAAATTCTTCTACAGGCCATAAGAGTTAACGTATATTATAAACAGGGGCCTCTTTCATTGTTATTGGCAATTTATTAATAACTCCTAACACACTGATCGCCTTCACGGTCACCATTGCTGGCAAAGGCTTATTTTTAAACATCATATTGGCACCATGACCTACACTGGTGAACAGCACGTCAATATGTATTAAAAGTTAAAATAATACATGTTTAATGCCGATTAACGATATCAAAGAGCCGCTCAGATGTTAACTGATCATCGATAACACACCTATTGAGCAAGTCATGCGATTCACTTACCTAGGCATAGAGATCGGTAGCTACAGTGACCTATATGACGAGGTGCGAGAACAAACCAACAAAGCGACAGGAGGAACAGATACATGCAAACCAAAAGTAATGTCAAGATATAAAAAGGCATGCGTTCACCCCATCATGACGTATGGAATATATAAGACTATAGGTCAGAGCCGATACCAATAGAACTAAGAACCTTCTTAGAGTAGCAGAAATACGAACCCTACACTCCATCGCAGACAAAACCTTCAGAGATCGGATCAGAAATGAAACGATAAGGTCTGTCTGTGGTGTCGAGGACATAGTAAGATGGGGAAGAAGCAGAAGGCGCTTTTGGAGAGACTATGTGGACCCCATGGAAAATACAAGAATTGCAAAAATTGGTAAAGATGAAAACCCAAGCAGCAAGAGATTATTAGATCACAAATAAGTCGTACGATCTAAATTAAGAGGATGAAGAAGAAGATGTTTAATGCACAAAATACTTTGTTTATAGGTATGGATATATTCCAAAACAGCAAACTAATAAACTCCAGTCTCCATTTAATAGCAAGACTAATAAATGGTGCGCCTAAGAGTTGTCATATAACGCAACACCTTAAGGAGCTCCAATTGCTGAAATGTCCAGAAATAATACGCTACCTTGAGCCTGGAACAATCTTCCAGCAAACCTCAAGTGCATTGAGAATCCGTCAAAGTTTAGATCGAGACTCAACCTTTTCAAATTATCGTTTTCTGATTAAATGTTGATATACTGCGTCAAGTGCAGCCCTCATACTTAATATATTTAAATGATTGAACTAAAATCTCTTGATGGAAGTTAATTTTAAATAATAATTAAATAAAACGATGTTTTTTATAACAACTTCCACATTTGTCTTTATTTCGACAGCGACCGGTTTCACCAGGCTCGCTGGCATCGACAGACTGGTTACACAGCAATTCCCTCTCTTCCTTATACACATTATTAATCAAAGTATTAAAGTGTTTTTTTAAGAAATGTGTAATAGATACACAGCATCGGTAAAGGAAGGCTAAAATAAGTGCACTAGCAAGAAAGTCTCCGCAAGTGTAAACAACTTTTGCGAGGGGATTTTAGCAAGTTTTGTAGCTCGTTGACTTGTATGATGTGTTTACATCGTGTAAGTTATTTGCGATTTTTTTCTTGGTAGTGGACGCTAGGCTTTATATTGGATTTAATATTTGAATTCAGAAGGTAAACTTTTTTACGAGAACCATCATTTTCGTTTTTCACTCTAAAAGCAATAAAATTAACCTTAGTATTGCGATGAAAACTTTATTGCAAACGTTTATTAAAACACATTTTAACCTCCATAAGAAGTAAGGAACGTTCGTATTGGTATAAACTAAAAAAAGAATAAACTTAAGGCGTTAACACTGTGGAATAAAAAAAAATAGAATTTTTAATTAATTAAAACACATTTTTTTCCACTTTTGTATTTTTATCGAAGGCCTTTAAACCTTAATCATAGGGAGAATGATAAAAACTTATAGTTTATATCGTTCTCCCGATGATGGAGGTGTAAATCCTTCGAAAAGTGTCGAGAAAAATAATCTCAAAAGTGGAAAACAGTGTTTTGATTCATAAAAAAACCGGGAATAAATAATAAACACATTATATTATAAGGAAGGAGTGTAGAGCGAAAGAAGGTATTATGAACAAAATTATGAAAGGTTCGCTTCGTTGGTTCGGACATATGGAGCGCATGGGTGAAGAAAGAATGGTTAAAAAAGTATACGTTAACAATGTAAATGGAGTAAGGAGTCGAGGTAGACCGAGGAAAACATGGCATGACCAAATTAATCAAATATTAAAAGTTGGTCATGTTAGAAGCCGGAAGAATCGACGTGTAAATGTGGAGGAAGCTAGAGAGGTGTGCCAGGATAGAGTAGTGTGGCGGTCCATTCTCTCTGCCTACCCCTGCGGGGAAACGGCATGATGGTTTTGTTTGTTTGTTGTTTGTTATATTATAATATAATCAGCCAATTTTAAGAACTTTTTTTATCGAAATAACTGAAACAGCATATGAAAATGTGTAACATTATATAAAATATTGTCCAGATTTTTATTTATTAACCCTTTGGATGCCAAAAGCCGATATGTCGGCTATTGCTACACCAGCGAGAAATGCCAAATCTGATAGATCGAAGTCATGATTTAAAAAAGAATCATATCAATTTTAGATTTAGAGTGTGAGGGAGTGAGTCAGTGGTACATATTATTAACGATTTGGATATATATTTAATAAAATAATCATATTTAGAATTAAAATACAATTCAGGAATTAACCGTATCCCAATATTGCCGGCAACCAAAGGGTTAATTCTTCGTTTTTAATATTTTGTTGTTGTTTGGTTTTTGATGTAATTTCGTACATAACATTTGTTAGGTTTTTTAATTTATTTTTCTTTCGGTTTCCTCCACGTTATTGTATTCTAGAGGTTATTTGAACCAAATTACTTTATAAGTTTTTTTAGCTATTGAGACACTATAAATATAATATTATACCATACAAGAATTAAATAAATGAAGAGCCATCCTTGATAAAGAACAACAACAAACCATCACGCCGTTTCCCCGAAAGGGAAGACAGAGAGAATGGATTGCCACGCTACTCTACACACCTCTCTAGATTCCCCCACGTCATACAGCGAGTCATACACGCACGTCGATTCTATCGACTACTAACAGGGTCGAACTTTAAAATTTGATAACTTGGTCGTGTCATGTTTTCCTCGGTCTTCCTCGACACAGCACTCCATTCACATCGTCAACGTATACTTTCTTTACCATTCTTTCTTCATCCATAAGTTCCACGTGATCAAACCAACTGAATGGTTTTGTTCATAATACTTTCTTTCACTCTAGATTCTTTCTTTTTTTCTGCATTTGAATCTCTGTCGTACATTGTTTTACCATACATACTTCTAAGGGATCTCATCTCTACTGCATTTATTCTGCTTTCATCCTTCTTTTGCCAGTTCCATTCTTCGCTTCCATAAATAAGGGTTGGAACTAGAACTCTATTGGGAACGGGCATTTTTACTTTCATTAATATTCTGTTGTTTCACATATGAAGGATTTAAGCATTATTATAAATTAATGAATGTTCAAAAGAATATTTATTTAAACATAAACCAGATAATACAGACAGCCATTAACTATTTAAAAATGGAACAAGACAAATAATATTACCCCAATTTTCATTCAATATGGATTATTGATTTTCACTTGTCTTGAATTCTCATGCACTGTCTGTCTATTCCTGGTATCAAGCGACTGGTTAAACAAACAACTAAGTAGTTCAGAAAGATAAAACCTGTAATTAAATGCAAGAATATTATAATAATAGAATTAATCAAATGTTAAATGTCGGCCACGTGAGGAGTCGGAAAAATCGATATGCGTTGATACACAATATAATATGAATGTTTAGGAAACGAGAGAAGCATGTTATTAAAGAACAGTGTGAGAATTCATTATCTCTGCTTAATCCTTGGCAAGTTAGTTAATCATATAATATGTAAGTTCATAACAATATCAAGAAGGATATTGTTGACTCCAATAAATAATGATTATATGTTATATACGGTCTGTTCTACTATATGGCTGTGAAACCTGGACTCTAAAATTGAATGTAATGAACCGGTTGAAGGCGTTTGAGATGTGGATATATCGCATAATGCTCCGTATACCGTGGACCGATAGTCAGAAATGCAGACGTATTACAGAGATCCAGAGCCAATAGAAAGCTGTTGTCGAGTGTGAAAATATTAATGGGTAAAGTGTAGGGACGCGGGCAATCGGTAGAAGGCAGCTGTCCTGGCTGCGGAACATAAAAGAGTGGACAGGAATTACAATAGTTTAGATCCTGTTCCAAGTGGCGCAGGACAGAGATGCCTTTGTTGCAGTGATCGCCAAAGTTGGGGGGACCTGACACGGCACCGAATGAAGAAAAATATATTATTGAAACTATTCAATGGATATGTTATAATTAATACGAATGAATGGTGTTTTATTTTATGATTATGACATGCTACCGAACTATCAAATGTAAATCAAATATTAAATATCGGCCACGTGAAGAGTCAGAAGAGACACAATGTTCGAATGTTGAGGAAGCGACAGAAGTATGTCAGGAAAGAACAGGGTGGCTCTTCATTCTATATGTCCCCGCCGTCTCCCTGAAGGGTTAGTTAGTTTTCTTTTTTTTAAAAAGACTAACATCAAAGATTTAAATCAATGATATTAGAATTTATTTTACAATCTTCAATATGAGCAGAAAATAGCTCATTATTATGAAGAAGGAATCTGGTCGTGTCCAGGCTCGAACCCAAGTCCCCTAGATTAGGAGTCAAGCGTTCTATCCCCTAGACCACCACCCGATTTTAGTTGGTTGGTTATTAATTTTCAAGGTATTAAAAGCAAGACATTGGATAATGCCCTAGCAAGGCGAGACAATTACTCAAAAATACTAAATTAATAGTGTTTTCGGCGATATATTCGGGAATATGAAGGGATAATAAGTACCATAGGAATGGAACCATATGAATAGGATAATGTTTTAGAGAGGCGAAACATATCATTTTCATAAACAAACAGATGTTTTCATTCGTATAAACCATTGAATATTTCTTCAACATAGGTAAAACAACGCGAAATTTTAATTTAAGAATTAAAGAACTCTTAAGATTTTTTAATGTATCTCAATAGAGACGAAGAAGTAAACTGGAAACTGACCATGGATGATCAAGGTGTTTACAGGACTTATGACCTGTCATTGGTTGGGTTAAGCGCACGCTTTATGTAATTACAACATTCCCCATTCCACCTTTGTTATTTGTGATCATGCATGACAAATTTTTGGAAGATGTATATATACTTCAAAATCCATATTTATCTTCACGTGGCAGTTTCAGTCAGCCATCTATGTAGATTTGGTTGCACTAGTGAATTTTTTCAAGAATTAACCTATACAACCGACCCACTAACGCCATCTATGGAGAATGATTTTCGGCATTTAGCAAACTACCTTATTAACACAATGTGAAGGCTGTTGACCAACATATTGTTAGAAGCCGCTAGGAGTATTATTCCATTCTATATGCCAAAGAATTTTGACCAGAATATTTGAAGACCAAATATTTGTGAATGTATACTTATACCTGTATACAAATCCTGGATTTACACCAAAGGGAGGTTAATTCAAATTTTTAATTGTATCTCAATAGAGACGAAGACGTAAACTGGAAACTGATGACTGGAAACTGGAAACTCTTAAGATGCCTGTCTAATAATAACTTTTTGGAATTCGCAAATCATCTCATTGAAAGAGATCATTCGTTTAACAAGGATAACAGCGTTGAAATTTTACACATAAATAATAGTAATATAACTTAACACAATCTAGAAATTTTGGAAATTAAAAAGGTAAATAAACAAAGAAGATATTATAAAAAACCAACTGAACTTAACTTCTAGTCCCTTCATAATTCCAAGTAAACAACAATTTACCTGCCAATAAATTAGACTTTTCCCCCTCTACTTTTCACTTGTCATTTAGTACATAAGTAATAACTCAATATCATTTTTATAAGGATTAATTGTATCTGAATAGAGACGAAGATGTAAATTGTTTTTCTGGGAACAGACTGTGGTGGCCAAGGCGCTTACAGGACTTATGACCTGTCATTGGTTGGGTTTAGCGATCGCTTTATGTTTAACAACATTCCCCATTCCGCCCTTCTTATGACCACCAAATCTGACAAATTTTTGGCATCTGACAATATCATTTAACTGTTAAAATTCATACACTGAAGAAGAGAAGTTTGTGTCCCGAAACATGTTTGTAAAAAGCGCGAAGAAGTGTTGTGATAATACAATGTTCCTAAAAAAAATTCATTGAATATGTTTTTGTAATTGTATATGGATGATAATTATGAAATATTTTCAGAGTTACTGTTTTATTCGTTGAAACAGTCAAAATGTCTTCGGCTTATAGAACGATAAATTTTCCATTTGACATTTTGATAATATGCCAGTCTAAAGGTGGATTTAGAAGGTCGTATTTTCGGAATCCGAATATGATCAGGACTTGTACGGCGAAGCTGATTCGCCGTATTGGACACGTAACATCATTATTCCACATTCGATTCTCTCGTTTTACGCATTTGTTTAATTAACGTACAGAGGGGATTAAATGAAGCCGTGGAAATATTATATTACATCAGTTTTCAAACATCTCTGCCGCGTTCCAAAAGGGTGGGTACGGGCTATAATCAAAATACCAAATACTCTGAATAAGTATGTATGAAAAACATCAGTAGTACTTATGAATTATGAAACAAACAAAACCATCACGCAGTTTCTCCGCAGGGGTAGACAGAGAGAATGGACCGCCACACTACTCTTTCCTGGCAAACCTCTCTAGCTTCCTCCACATTCATACAACGAGTCATACACGCACGTCGATTCCTCCGACTTCTAACATGACCAACCTTTAAAATTTGATTAATTTGGTCGTGCCATGTTTTCCTCGGTTTGCCTCGACTTCGTACCCCATTTACATGATTAACGTATACTTTCTTAACCATTCTTTCTCCATCCATGCGTTCCATATGTCCGAACCAACGCAGCGATCCTTTCATAATTTTGATCATAATACCTTCTTCCGCTCTACATTCTGTTCTTATATCAGCATTTGAGATTCTGTCGTATAAAGTTATTTACACACATACGTCTTAGCTACCTCATCTCTACCGCATTTATTCTGCTCTCATCCTTCTTCTGCCAGTTCCATGCTTTGCTTCTAAACATTAGGGTTGGGACCAGAACTCCATTGTAAACAGCCGTTTTCGCTTTCATTGATAAATTCTTGTTTCCAATAACTATTTTTAAAGCTCCATTCACTTTGTTACCCGCACCAACCCTTCTTTCGACGTCACTATCCGTTCGGCTATCTGCTGTGAACATGCTACCTAAATACACAAATGAACTATGAAAATATACTCGTATATATTTTTTTTGTACTTTGTAAAGAACACTCCCTTTTTAAACAAATTAAAATTAAATATCAAACATGTTTCGGACTACCCAGCCCTTCTTCAGTGATATTATATAGATATTTAAATTATAACAAAAACTGGTCCAAGTTATAGCATATAAATTGGAGTACCATCTCCAGGCGTTATCTAGCAATACGTTAATGACGGTAGCCTTTCACATTGCGTTAATAAAAAGATCTTCTGCTTAATGCTTAAATCCAATCCTCATAGATGGCGCTAGTGTGTAGATTGAAACTAACATGTGAAATGGAATGGTGAATGTTGTATTACATAAAGCGTGCGCTTAACCCAACCAATGACAGGTCATAAGTCCTGTAAACACCTCGATCACCATATTCTGTTTCCAATTTGCATCTTCGTCTCTATTAAGATATAATTAATCCTTGAATTGATAGCCCGCAATGGGTAAAATCCAGTATTCGTCTACAAATTTTTGTATAGGTACATTCAAAATGTTATGACAAAAATGTTAACAAATATGGCCAGTTTTGAGTTATGAATTATTCCTTCTTATCCAAAACACCATCTATTGCCATCTTTCTCCATCCATGCGCTCTATAGGTCCGAACCAAAGCAGCGGTCCTTTCCGCTCTACATTCCTTTCTTATATCAGCATTTGAGATTCTGTCGTATATCTTTCAACTACACATACGTCTTAGGGACCTCATCTCTACAGTATTTATTCTGCTTTCAACCTTCTTCTGCCAGTTCCATGCTTTGCTTCCATACATTAGGGTTGGAACCAGAACTCCATTGTGAACGGCTGTTTTTTTTTCAAATAACAATAGAACTTAAAAAGAGTTTTAAAAACATTGGTTTGGATTTTAGCATTCTTCTTCTTTCTTTCACCTATATATGATATTAAATAAAGGCCAGACGAGTCCATTTCATGCTGATATATGGAATTCGGATTCTAAAAATAACACATCTATGCACTTATGAAATAAGCTACATAATGTTAGTCACAGGTTCCTAAACTTTTTAGGGTCACCCCCCACTAAACAAGAAATATTTTTTGTCACAGATTTACAGGTTTATATTTTGAATGAAATGTAGCAAATATTTTTTTTGTAAAAAAAATTTCTCTGAAAAAGAACGCGGGACGTTCAAAACATATTTATGAAAAGTGCAAAAAAGTGTTGTGAAAATTCATTGTTATTCAAACGTCATTCTAATATATTTGCCATTGTTAACATACCATAGACCTATTTTTGTAAATTTATATGAATGACATATTTCGCCTGTGTAATACATTAGCAAATGTTTTAACAATGCCTTAGTCAGACAAAAAAACATTGCCTGTCTAAGGCAATAAAACATTTGTGCCTGTCTAAGGTATTTTTAAAACATTTGATAATGCTTTAGGCAGGCGAAAAATGTCATTCATTTCTTCTTCTTCCGGTGCCGTGTCAGGTCCTCCCCAGCGTTGGCGATCACTGCAGCGAAGGTATCTCTGACCTGTGCCACTTGAAACTTGTTCTGAACTCTGTTCATTCCTGTATTTTATATTTCGCAGCCAGGACAACTGCCTTCTACCGACTCCCCGACGTCCCTCTATTTTACCCATTAATATCATTCACATAAACTATAACAATACTACTAAAAAACAGACGTTTTCATTCGTATTAATTATTGAATATGGAGTCTTAGATCAATAATAACATATGGCGTCGAAGCAAGGGCAGATACAGTAAGGACCAAACAAGTTTTGAGGACTTCCGAAATGAAGACACTGAGGACGATAGCAGGCAAGACACTGAGGGATCGCGTGAGGAACACCAGAATAAGAGAGATATGTGAGGTTGAGGATATTATAAGATGGAGCAGGCAGCAAAAAAGGACTGATACGGTGGTCATGTTTAAAGAATGGACACCACCAGACTCCCCTAGATTGCATCGCATAATCAACCTCATGGGACTCGTCCTCGTGGAAGACCTCCTAAAAGATGGAAGGAAGGCTGGGAATCTACCTCACAGGAGGAGCAACACTCTGGAGAACAGACCACACAGGTCTACAACAAGGAAGAAGATGAAGAAGAAGTAGAAGTTACCGCCCAGTTTCAGAACCTGTGACGTAAGTGAATATAGGAATATGAAACAGTCACTTGGAATCCTTAATCCAGTATTTATGCCAGTCTTTTCACCACGAGTTTAATAGCACGAACCAGTAAGAAAAGCATAATAATTCACGGTGAATTTAAGCGGGGTCGTGGTGACCAACAGATTTAAGATATTCGCGGACAATATTACATAAGAAAATATCCCTCTATTCAAAGATTTTTTTTAATTTTGGGTGCAGCATCAGAAACAAGATATTTCAGAATTTAATAACAAAAACAAACCATCCCTCAGTTTCTCCGAAAGGTTAGGCAGATTGAATGGACCGCCACAATACTCTATCCTAACACATCTCTCTAGCTTCCTCCACATCCATATAGAGAGTCCAATCCTAATGATTCACTCCTAGACCCACACACTCTGGAGCAATTAGAGCTTAGACGTTGGCAGTGCAACCGCCACCGACTTCCGATGGTCTTACCTTTCTTCTCACCCTCCTCACAGCTATGACTACCACATCGAAGGTCCCGGGTTCGATTCCCGGCTATGAAAGTGTAAAAATTCTCACACTGTCTTTGGTCTAGTAGAAATCACGTGCCGATAAAAATGGCGATAGACTAGCTGACTATCACATGTCAATCGGATTTAATATAACCTGTTGTAAACAAAAAAAAAATACTGAGATAAACGTGTCACGATCAAATCAATCAAATATGATATGTCGGCTAAGCTCACTCCCAACAAAATAATGAACGAATCGTTAAGATGGGTTGGACACATGAAAATAAATAATGAAGAAATATTGGAAAAAAGTAAATGTTAACGATGTAAATGGAAATAGAGAAAGACCGAGAAAAACCGTGAGGGGTGAGAGTAATCGAGGTGCGAACATGATACTATCTATGAATGTAGAGAAAAAGAAAACAATGTCAGGAAAGAAAAATGTGGCAGTCCATTCTTTCTGCCTACCCCTTCGGGGAGACAGCGTGATGATTATAATTTATTGTAAGGTAACATACAGTGATTGTTAACACACATACAAATGAACAAACATACAATTAAATACTGATACAACATACTTTGATTTTATAATGTTGGCTTTCAATAAATATTTTATTTATAAAAATGTAATAATTATATTTATTTGTGCTTGTGACAACCCTGAAAGAAAAATCAAATATACGAAATTCCTATAATGCAACTTGAAAATTTTAAACTTGATATTTTATTTTATAGGTAAGCTTTAAACATAATGCATAAAATCCATAAACCCTATTTTTTTAAATAATTTAAAACATGCGGCATGTGAGTGTTCCTAAGTTTAAAACATCTCAAGTACTCAAACGGTTAAATAAATACAGAAGGTTACCCGCCGCTTACCCGAAGCTGTTATAGGACGCAGCGGCGCCCCTTTGTCAGCTTCGCTCATACAATCTCTTTTTTTCTGAAATGGTGCATACTCCAACTAATGTAAGTCCCCTATCCACGCGGGATTTACATAAGTTGGAGTATGCACCATTCCAGAAAAAAAAATGGTTAGTTAGCTAAAAATAAGTTTATAAAAATCAACGCGTAGGTCATTTGAAAAGCCTGATTGGGTCGGTGTCCCGCGGGTCATAGGTTCGCCATCACTGTCCTAGGGATACGAGGATTGTTAGATAGTCGGATAGATAAATAAATAATATTTTCTTGGTTTTATTAAAGTCTGCTCTTATCAAAATTCTATTTATTTTGTTATTACTCAATTTCAAATCGTTTATACGTTTTATATTATTATAAATTTCTTATAAAAAAATACAATAACATAACCCTTAGCTATCAAGTAAATACATTACTAGTTTTCGTTTCATTTAACGTTATTTTGAAAGGTTTATTTCAATCAATATTTTTTTATTTTCATATAAAAAGCCAAAGCCTTCGGCGTATTTTGATCGATGTAGATAAAATTGCAAAAATATGTCTTGGAAACTGCCAACAGTAGAACCCCTCTTAAGGTCCATTTACACTGGACAGTCATCAGCCGATACCAACATGTCACTTCTTCTTCTTCTTTGCTAGCCTTCTTCCCTCCACTGCTGGATATAGGCCTCTTCCAATTTCCTCAACTAGTCTCTATCCTGCCCCCTTTGTATCCAAGATTTTCCAACCCTTTTGACAATATCATCGGTCCATCTCATCGGTGGCCTTCCGACTGAGTATCCTGGGTGCCCATTTGTTGCCACCCTGTCTAGACAAGTGTCCAGCCCATTGCCATTTCAATTTTGCCACTCGGTCCATGGCGTCAGCAACCCTGGTGCGATGTCTGATTTCTTCATTCCTTATGCGGTCACGCAAGCTCACACCAAGTATCTGTCTTTCCATGGACCTCTGTGTACACTTGAGCCTGTGGACACGTTTTGCTGTAAGAGTCGTCACACCGACACGTCACGCGTTTGCGTTATTTTCGTTTTATATTGTATTTAAATACCCGAGTTAATTGCCTTCTCCACGACGAATTTTAAATGGTTGTAAAAACGGTATTCTGTAAAAAGAATTATATACTGTAGGAAAACCATCCTGAAAAATATTGATCATTTTGTCAACATTGACAATTGTGAATTTTATGTAGGTAGTTGCTTTCTTCGGCAACCCCCGACGGCGATTTTGTTATAGCATTTGAGATAACGAGTCAGTGAGATTCAAGGCTATTTTTATCGTGACGTGTCGGTATCGGCTGATAACTGTCCAGTGTAAATGGACCTTTTACCGGCCTCGGATCAACCGGTCATTGGATTAACCGGCCTATTATATAATAGAAAGCAGACTCATAAACGATTTTTTCCGGACGAGGAAGTGAAGATGACTGCGTATTCGAAGACAGTTACAAAAATGCAGATGTGGAGGACTAACAAGAAATAGGTCATGATTCAACGTTAGATTGGTTGGACATGATGAATATTCGAAAATGGAAGAGACCTGGCTTTCAAATATCTTTTACTTACAACAAAAATAGCCAAAAAATAACAAACTAAAAAAAATAATAACTAACCATCACGCCGTCTCCCCGAAGGGGTAGGCAGAAAGAATGGACTGCCACACTTTTCTTTCCTGACATATTTCTCTCGCTTCCTCAACATTCATACATCGTGTCATGCACGCGCGTCGATTTCTCTGACTCCTCACATGGCCGACATTCAATATTTGATTTATTTGATCGTGCCACGTTTTCCTCGGTCTTCCTCTATTTCTGGTTCCATTTACGTCATTAACATATAATTTTTTTACCATTCTTTCTTCATTCATTCTTTCCATATGTCCAAACCATTTTAATGATCCTTTCATTATTTTGGTCATAACACCATCATTCGCACCGCATTCACTTCTTATATTTTCATTCGACACTCTATCATACACAGAGTATCCACACATTCGTCTAAGAGATCTCATTTCTACTGCATTTATTCTACTTTCATCCTTATTTTGCCAGTTCTATGCTTCGCTTCCATACATAAGGGTCGGTATAAGAACACCATTGTGCACTGCCATTCTAGCTTTTTTGGATAGATTTTAATAACAAACTAAATCAACCAAATCTATTGAAATAAGAAGAAGAAGAATATTTACACCTGAAGATGGAGGATGTCACCTCCGAAACATGTCCTGCAAAATATTTTTATTTTGTAAAATTATTTAATAAATAAAGTAGATCATAACAGGGTTCACAAATATCTTTCTATAAAAAATAGTATTTGTTATTAATGTCTGAAATGCATTAAACAATATTCAATCATTCTGATGAATTTCACAGATTATTGTTTTTAAATTTTCAAAACTTTCCGTTGTTATGAACTAGACGTAAGCAGATTGAGATCAAACGCTATTTTACACACTTCTCTATACCGCGCTATAATTTCAATAGTATTCATCGTAAATCACGTGTTTATTTGTTATTGAATGAAGGTCAATCTGAAAATAGAACAAAACATTCTTTTATTTGAAAATAGCAACCGAACAACGACAAACCATCACAACGTTTCCCCGGAAGAGTTGGCATAGAGACTATGGTAGACCGCCACACTACTCTATCCTGACACATATCTCTAGCTTCCTTCATATTTATACAACGAGTAACACACACACGTCGATTCTTGCGACTTCTAAAATGGCTGACCATTTCAATTTGATTAATTTGGTCATACAATTTTTATTTATTTATACACAATACACAAATGAGACATAAGAAACGAAAAACATTTAGGCGACTCATTTGGACACAAAACGGTGTTACAAAGACAAGAGAAAACAACATTAAACCAAAAAATCATACATATCAGAAGGAACCCAAATATGTCGACGTCAGCGAGGTAGTATTCTTTTCAGAATTTGTAATATTTTTTTACAACATTTTTACAACATTTCCTACAACATTACCGTGAATGGTGAAAATTTGGAGCAAGTAGATGAGTTCGTGTATTTAAGTAGTATGTTTACAAGAGATGGGCGAGTGAAGAGGGATATTGAAAGAAGGGTTGGGGCAGGCAACAAAGTGAATGGTGCACTTAAAGTTGTCATCGCAGACAAAAACCTATCCAAAAAATCTAGAATGGCAGTGCACAATGGTGTTCTTCTACCGACCCTTATGTATGGAAGCGAAGCATGGAACTGGCAAAAGAAGGATGAAAGTAGAATAAATGCAGTAGAAATGAGATCTTTTAGACGAATGTGTTTAATTGATTGTCGAATAAAAATATAATAAGTGAATGCGGTGCGAATGGTGGTGTTATGAACAAAATAATGAAAGGATCATTAAGATGTTTTGGACTTATGGAAAGAATGAATGAAGAAAGAATGGTAAAAAAATTATATTTTAACGATGTAAATGAAACCAGAAATAGAGGAAGACCGAGGAAAACGTGGCACGATCAAATAAATCAAATATTGAATGTCGGTCATGTGAGAAGTCAGAGAAATCGACACGCGTGCATGACACGATGTATGAATGTTGAGGAAGCGAGAGAAATATGTCAGGAAAGAAAAGTGTGGCAGTCCATTATTTCTGCTTACCCCTTCGGGGAGACGGCGTGATGGTTAGTTAGTTATTTTGAATAACTGTTTAGCCATCCTCTTTGCCTACCCCTTCGATGACGTGGTGGTTTGTCTTTAAGTGTAATTAAATAATTTATTTGAATGCGTACCCATCTAATCTATCAGTATATGATCTTATCGACTTACCGATTCATTAATTAAATTATCAGACAATACTCTGCATATTTTCATTGATGATTCAATCATTTTTATAGATATAATAAGCAAACAATATAACTATAATAATTCATTCGCGTTGAAAGGTTGTTTATTATTATTAGCTGAATTGACGTGATGCACCACGCTATGAAATTGAGAGTTGCGGGTTCATATTTCTTCTCGAAAGATACATATTATTTTTAAATTTATTGATTACTCTGATTAATTGAAGGAAAATGTCTGTCAATGAAAAAAAATGAGGGTGATTCGTGGACTCTCGCGAGAAATTTTTTGATAGCTTTCTCGCAAAAACAGATGTACAACTGATGAATTCGAAAAATATATTAGGAAAGCAGGAGGTTTACAACTCCGCACGAAGTCTACGGAACAAATTTTTTTGGGGACCTCTGACATAACAACAAAGCTCTGTTATTCCTTGCACTACTCCAACTTCATTTCTTTCCTTTCCAGACCACGACCTAAATTAATACCATCTTCCTTATCAATAATGACCCTTTGCCACCAAGTTATCCTCCATCGTTCAGTCCTTTACCCCTCCCGTAATCAATTCGGATAAAAAAAAATCCTATAGCCCACTACGTACTCCGCCAAATAAAATGGTATCACGCAGGATGCTATCTTCTACCACAACTCCATCCAGGCACTGCTTCTCTTATCTTCACCTCGGAAACAGACTTTTTTTATTAATACAAGCCCAACCCTAACTGGTCTTCCATTCCTTGACAATAATGTTAAATCCTCCCTAGCCTTCTTTCGATAGGACACTCCGGACCATACATTTAGCCCCATCATAAAACAACTACCAAATCATATTCCAACAATGTTTCCTACAGACGTAAGAGGAATAGCCATTAGAACTGAACCACTGTAAAGCCAGAAGATCCAAGTCCAAGTCGAATATACTCGTAATAAAATAGCGAAAATCTTAATGTTGACATAGTTGGGGGTGAGAGAGAGTAAAAGTTGGATGTGAGGAAAGAAACGACAGAGGTAGTAGACAGAAGAAGAAGCACAAGAAGTATTTGAGTATACATGCCAAGAAAATAAAAATATACATCTGTAGAAGACATACTAGTTTAAAATTATTAATTTTTACCCTTCATTGCATGATTTATTTAATTTTATCAAAAAAAAATATTTTTTGTTATCTATTGCAAAAATAAAATAGAAAAAATCAGTTTTGTTTATTAACTAACTAACCATCACGCCGTCTCACTGGAGGGGTAGGCAGAGAGGATGGGCCGCAATACTCTGTCCTGACATACCTCTCTAGCTTGCGCGCTCGTCGATTTTTCCGTCTTCGAATGTGGCCGCCTTTCAATAGATATTTGATTAATTTGGTCATGCCATGTTTTCTTTGTTCTTCCACAGCTTCTCTTTCAACTTAAACGTTCCATATGTGCAAACCATCTCAGGGATCCTATTTTAATTTTACTGATGATGCAATAATCTTACATTTCTTCCTTATTTCATCGTTCGGTATTCTATCATATATTGTTTTCCCTACATTCTTCTCAATGATCTCATTTCTACGGCATTTATCCTAGTTTCATTGTTCTTTTGCCAGCTCCAAACTTCACTTCCATACATAAGGGTTGGCACTAGAACTCCATTATGTACTGTCATCTTCGCTTTCGTGGATATAATTATATTTGCAGTGATGACTTTAACTTTGACAATGACCCTTATTTCAATGACTTTCTCCAATTTTTCTATCTCTTTCCAAACATGCTTCCCATAAAAATAAATTAAGTAATTTTGTGTCATGTGTGGTCTGTTCTGTTATATGGGTGTGAGACATGGACATTAAAAGGAAATACAATGAACCGGTTAGAGGCATTTGAAATGTGGCTTCACTAGGATCCCGTGGACAGACAGAGTGACGAACACAGAAGTCCTGAATCGTGCAGGAGTAAATAGAGAGCTGCTTACGTTGATCAAAGTCCGCAAGATTTCATATCTGGGTCACGTTCTACGAGGAGAAAAATGTCGCCCGCTGCATCTAATTTTGAAGGGGGTTTAATTTTGACCTCTTGGCTGCGCAATGTGAGGGAATGGACGGGAATCGGAACTGTGGAGGAGCTATTCCGGACAGCGCAGGATAGGGAAGAGTTTACCAGAGTGATCTCCAACGTCGGGGGGACCTGACAGGGCACTTTAAGAAGAAGAAGAATTTTGTTTATTTATATAGGTAATTATATCGATAAAAATGTGTTTGCACCCAATTTACTAGCAAGCTCAATTTAATCATATTTCATACAAAATAATACAAGAATAAAAAAAGCGAAAAAGAATGAATACTACAATAGACAGAATAAAGAATAAAATGAAGTTAAAATCAAATAATGTTTTTTGTTTAAGTTCTTAATAAAACTTCAATTTCATGTTAATTTAAAATGAAGCCGTCTGAAATACATATGCATGAAAAATAAAAATTGAAAGGTTAAACCTTCTTATCTTAGAAATCTTCTTAACATCTCTCAGACAAACAGATTTATTAAGCGTTTCAATTTGGATGAGGATTCATCTCGCAATATAAGCAATTACCATAACCCGAAATGATTATTGCGCCAAGTATGAAATAAGCGCCAGCAGACGATATTGATTCGATTTACCTCGTTTCTTATCTCCTTGGTCACAACAAGTTGCGCATAATCAACTCAAACCGCATGTGCTTCCATTTTCCCAAGTCTGCTGCCAAATTGTCTTTATTTTTAGTGCTCTGCCAATAATAAGTCGTCCTATTCACGCATTGTACAATAATACTGGGTTATGAGCGACGAAAAAAATCTGTATTGTCATTATTCAGAGGCGAATCTGACAAAAAAATGATATTTATTTCATTAACCTTTCTCGTTCCCAGCAGCCCCTTATAACGAGCACGTAAAGGTGTGTTCACACAGTGCGAGTAGCTTGCCTGGCGGTAGGCAGCAACTGTCATGCCAACTGCCATGGCAATTGCTGCCTGTACCTCGACTGTTTACACAGTGCGAGTAGCTTGCCTGGCGGTAGGCAGCAACTTTCATGCCAACTGCAATGACAATTGCTGCTTGTACCTCGACTGTTTATACGGAGAGCTGAAAATGACAATTACTGGCCAGCCACCGAGAGAAGGACAAAAATATGGAATTTCTTGGTTGTATGTTGAACGTAAATTTTTAATTTTTTTTTGACAAAGTCAAATTTTCTAATTCCATTTCTTTGGCAATACGTTTTAATGCCGCCTTTCTCAAATACCTGTTTTTTTATAGCTAGGGTTAAATGTGTTCCAAAAGGCTTCCTCTTCTTTGTACAATTTCATAATTTGCAGATTTCTTTCGGTGGACAATTTTTTTTTGTTTTTTGTATACGACAGGTCTTTAGAACTCTATTACTGTATACATTTTACATACACACAAAAATACATTGTGGTATGTACAAAATATTAGCAATTTAGCAATTGTGGTATGTACCTATATGTTCCTTAAAGGACGTATAGGTCATTTGGAGAATGTCCACATCGACTGACACCTTATTCAAGAGCACCATACCCCGGGTCATTGTATGCTGCGCCAAGACATTTGTCCTGCTATGCGATATGCACAACAGATTGTGTCTTCTAGCGCGAGCATACCTGTCCGGTTCATTGAGGCCATAACACTCTTAGAGGTATGGGCTATCAATGGGGTTACGGAGTATTTTATATCCTAAGATCATCAACCAGGTTGCTAAAATAATATTAATAAACGAAAAACACGTTATCAAAAACACTTTAAAAAAACAGACAATACACTCACGTGGGAACTGAACACGTCTGGACTGGTAAGGTAGTAACTTGGCTGTAGTTCACACAATGACGCTAGCTACCGTGAATGCAGAGACTGCAACGATTACAAAAATAGTAGAAGAAATAATGTTGTTTGTATCACTTACATACAGAATCTGGCACTGTTGACATTTTGCCATTTGGTCATCTCCAGACGTTGTCGCAGCAGCCGTGACGTGTGAGTTAGCACAATCAATAGTTCAGAAGTTGTGTCCCACGGGAGTGATTTGTCTCACACACACGTGGACCTGCCCGTCCCGCGGTAAGTACCGTGTGTTATATACATACATTAATAACGAGGGGCCCATGCTCCGATAGTTCAAGGTAAAGTCAACCTTAACTGAGGGAAAGTCGGCCCATTTCTCTTCGACGAGAAGGGTTACACAATAACTTATGTACATACATTATAACTTAATCTAATTCGCGGATAATCTAAACGCTTAACTTTAAATTCTTCTTCTTCTTACTATAGATCTTGCGATCTGTTCAAACAGGATATCCTTTCTCTTGGACCCAGCGAAGATTCCTAAGATCGTGATGCACGAGACTCCAGAGGGTCGTCGACCATCAAAGATATGGAACCTGGACGTCTTAATCACAGTCCAACATTGATCAAATCAAATTAAATCAGATTATTTCTCTCAAAGGATATTACAAACATGTAAATGGCATCTATTTGAGAGCAGGTATAATACCAGGAACGCATGAGAGATGGTTTGACTTTAAGAACACACTTTATAAAGTTAATAGTAATTGTTTTCTGAGCTCCCTTTCACTAATATGAAAGACTTCGGTCTCGGAAGCATGTCCAGCCGGCTTACAGAGGTTCAGCTCTTGTGGCTATTCCTCTTACGTCTGATGGTCTGTTGGTAGGTGATTTGGTGGGTTTTTGGTTGGGGGCACGATTTATTATATTTTGGGGTTTTGATAAAAAAAATCTTACTCAGGCCGGGCTTCTGGACTTCTATGGGAGTACCGCCACTGTCTACAGATAAGGAGAGATGGGTTCACATTTATCCATTTCTTCAGATTTATTATAGAATACTTTGACTACTCAGTCATCTTGGAGGGTATCCAACTTTATGTTCCGGATTGTTGACAGTGTCAGCACAGACTGTTTTATCTCCCAGCACGCAGAACCAACCTGCTTCTGATGATGCCGGTAGGGAGAGCAATCAAACTGCTGAACATGCTTCGGCGACCAAAGTCTTTCATATTAGTGAAAGTACGTTCATAAGACAACCACTATTAACTTTAGAAAGTCGAACCCTCTCTCATGTGTTCCTGGTATTATACGTGCTCTTAAATAGATGCCATTTACATGTTTGTAATATCTTTTAAGGGAAATCCAAAGTCCAAATCCATCTCTTTGATAGCCGACGACCTTCTGGAGTCTCGTGCATCACGATCTCGGGAATCTTCGCTGGGTCCAACCTTTCAACGTGCTAGAATCGCAAAATAGTAGAATCGTCTTCTCTGGCTACTCAAACTCACAATGTCATCTTTATTGCAGTCTATCTCTAAGAGTACCCACGATGGGTCGTATTTTTTTATATTTCTGATGCTCTAATGACATGATTTTTTTTCTTTCTGAAAATGTCTGCTCTTTGTTTTCTGTATAATGAATTATATGATATGGTAGTGTTTAGATAATTAAAATAAAATTTACAGAATTACATATAATATTTCTAAAAAAATAATTTTATTTTGAATAAAAAACTGTTTCCCACTGTTTTTCTGAGAAAATTTGAGGAAAGAATAATGTTTTGATTCAAGCTTATTCAGAATATAACAACAACGACAAACTAAATAGGTCTACACCAAGGAAGAAGAATAAAAATAACAACAAACCATTACCCCCAAGGGGTAGGCAGAGAGAGTGGACCCCCACACAACTCGATCCTGACACACGTGTCTAGAATCCTCCACATTCATACAGCGAGTCATACACGCTCGTCGATTCTTCCGACTTCAAACATAACCGACCTTTAAAATTTTATTGATCTGTCCATGTCAAGTTATCGGTCTCCCGTGACTCCGTACTCCATTCACACCGTTAACGTATACTTTCTAAACCATTTTTACTTCATACATGCGTCCCATAAGTCCAAACCAACGAAATGATCCATTCAAAATTTTGTTCATTATACTTTGTTCCGCTCTACAGTCCTTTCTTATAAATATTAGCATTAGAAATTCTGGCGTACATCGTTTTAACACACACACGTCTTAGGGATCTCATCTATATCCGAATTATTCTGCTCTCATCCTTCTTCTGTCAATTCTATGCTTCACTTCCATACATCAGGATTGGATTTAAACCTCCATTGTGAACGATCATTTTTGTTTTCTTGATAATTTTTTGTTTCCAATCAAAGAATACACGTACTATATACAACTTTTAAATATGTAACGACAATAATCAATTTCAGAAAGCTTGTGAATATTTTTTATGCACACACGACAGGTCAAATCCTTGGCACATATATTATAGATACGATGATAAATTTGTTTATTGTTTTAGTAGGCTGCTATAAAATCTGACTGTCCTGAATATATTTTTTATATATATTATAATAAGCCCTATATCAAATCATAAACAAAATGAATTCATAAATTTTGTTATAGGCACATGTATCCTTGCTTTTTTGGGTTGTAAACCTTGCCTAGATAATAATAGTTTAATATATTATATTTAAAAAAAAATGCTGTCCAAGTGAATCCACTGATAAATAACTACAAATTTGAGACAGTGGAATGGTTTACGCTCCCTAGTTAACAGAATAAATTATAGCAGCGAAGAGATTAGGAAACGGATATTCGCAGCGAACGGATCAAATAAAATCCCACTCGATATGTTCCCGTTACATCTCCCCTCTCCTCAATCCTAATTGTACCCCTTCCATTTTTATATTACACATAACTCGATCTCCATTTAGTATATAAGTGACCGCTCTGTTTTATTTGATTATTAAAATTGTAAACATTGATAAAGATTACTTGTAACCGAAACATGTCTGAGTTTAGTGAAAATAAAAAGTGCTGTAATACAAAGTATAATTATATTTATTAAAATATGAATCCAAAAGTGAAGGCGAATATAGAAGATGAATGGAGAAATAATGTTTAATAAAGTATACGTTAACGATGTGAATGAAGTCGAGGTAGACCGAGGAAAACATGGCATGACCACAATAATCCAATTTTAAATGTTGGTCATGTTAGAAGCCGGAAGATTCGACGTGCGTGTTTGACTCATTGTATGAATGTGTAAGAAGCTAGAGAGGTGTGTCAGGATAGAGTAGTGCGGCGGTCCATTCTCTCTGCCTACTCCTGGCGTAAACGGCGCTATGATTAGTTTTGGTTGTTATTGTAATACCAGAGACGCACGAGAGATGGCTCTTCTTTGGCAATCACCGCACTAAGGGTTGTAATGCCGAAGAATAAGGAGAAGAAAACGATATGATAAAAATTAAAGCCATGACTTTGGTTATTTCTTAGAGCTGCGGACGTAATGGTCACAAAAAATATGCAAATAATATCAAAAATTGTTTTGCTCCATTTTCCTCGGGTCGCATTCCCGTCATTTCCATCATGGAATTCTCAGTCGTTCTAATTTCGGTAGAATGGCATCGCATAACGCTCATTGATTTATTTTGCTCCCGGTATAATAGCGCCGATATTGGGTATCGGTTATTTCACCTGCCTAGCATATTTGGGTTATGGCCAAACAGTTCGTTATCTCGGAGAATATTTTACTATAAATGGTTATGCCGCATGTTACAGCCGAATAGTGACGATTCGGTACCTCAGACTGTATAAATTATTTATTCTCTCTTAAACAATGATCTAAAACTCATAATGAATATAAAAAATTAATAAAATGGTATTTAATTTATAATAGTAAACACGATTGTTTAGTGATTTTACTTGGATTTAATTTATATAAATCGTGACAAATTAGTTTCGCCTTGCGAGGGCATTCTCAAACCAGAAAAAAACACAAAAAGCCCTCGCAAGGCGAAACAAATTTGTCACAATTCATATAAATAAAATCCTAGTAACAATCCAATAATCCAAGTAAACGCATCTCCTGGACTGACATGGTCAGCAACACAAACTCAGCAGCAACTCTCTGTCAACTCTGGCCCCATAGAGCCAGAGTTGACCAACATCAAAGTCCGTAAGGTGTCCTACTTGGGCCATGTTCTGAGAGGCGAAAATGGACAATGTTCTGGCTGGGTTGGGCGAATCGGCCCGCTGGGAGAAAAGGCGCAGGATCGAGGAGCTTGGCGAAAAATCATCAAGGAGGCTAAAACTCATCAAGAGTTGTACGGCCATAGGAACTAACTAACTATAATTTCACAATTTATTTTTATTCACTGATGTTGGCATCATCAGGTGTTACAATAAACTGTTAAACTTTATTGTAACACCTGATGATGCCAACATCGTTTGGCGAAACAGCTGTCGCGACATTCTCAGTGAATAAAAATAAATTGTGATATTATAACAGTGTTATAAATATTAACAATACAATAAAGTGTCACATTTTCAAAAAAAATTATGCGTAGGCAAAAAAAATGTCTCTAGACAGGTTTCTTGTAAAAAAGGATTTATTATTTGTCATAAATAGTAAACAAGTTAATATTTTTTTGCATATCTTAATCATATTCCAGATTGTTACGCTACTTAACTATTTATAATTATGTAATTTTATTTAAGTAAACGTTAAAATGTTTCGCTTAACGAGTGTTTCACATATACGAGTACGATTCTAGAACGAATCAATCTCGTTATGGGACTATATTGATGTATTGATTTCGGCCAAAACAATGGATTATACAGGTATAATGAAATTTGTAGAATATAAGATTTAATTTTTAAGAAGCAACCGACCATAGACCGCTTCACAACTTCGAATCCACCGACAATCGCCACTCTATATGGCTTCAGCTAATACTTCTAGCTTCGATATCGCCCATTTTAGAAACAAATTATTTAAATCAATATTACTTGATTTTTCTTTAAGCCCAAATGTGAGAAAAAACTATAGATCTTCACTGTGAAGATGGAATCGAGGCGGGCTCACGATTGAACCTTACTTCCCTTGATCAGGAGTCCGTCCCCTAGACAACCAATAGTTCTTTATTTATTAATTGTTGGTACACAAACAAAGTATCTAATGTACAATAGAAATAAGTTATAAAAACATATATTAAATCAGATTATACACCTCATTTAGATGTGTACACCTAGTTCATAATACTGAGAGTACAACTGTCATGCACCACCTCTCAGGGTAACCAACCGCCAGGCAAAACAAAACATTAATGTAAGATAAATAAACATACAAATTAAATAAAACAAGGCAATAGCATAAAACAATAAATAAATATACGAATCTGATAAAATAAGGCAATAGCATGACAGTAGTGTAGAAAACAAATCCAGAACGATATGGTGTTGTTAATTGTGAAATTTTCACGTGGGTGAAAAAAAAATACATTAAACGTTAAAACTTATTACTGATTATGACGAACCAAGTTTTTAAAGGGTAGAAATTCTGTACTTTTATGGATATTTCACGGGTTGCAAAGAGTCAGTTATGAACAGTTCACACTTGTAATTATATGTTTTTTTAGACCATTGTTTTGGCCGAAACACTATGACACTATGTACATTATTACTGTTGAAATTTAAAACACTGTTATAATATCACAATTTCTATTTATTCACTTTGAGTGTCGCGACAGCTGTTTCGCCAACCGATGTTGGCATCATCAGGTGTTACAATAAACAAGGTAATTGTAACACCTAATTTTATTGTAACACCTGATGATGCCAACATCGGTAGGCGAAACAGCTGTCGCGATATATTATAACAGTGTTTTAAATTTTAACAGTAATATGTTTTTTAATTCGATGAACTTATTATAAGATCGATAATTGTGCAAAGTTGCAAAGTGATTGAATAATATAGTGTAGTTCAAATTACACCATAAAGACCACAAACACCTGTGCTACATGACACATGTCACATTTAACAGTTTTTTTCACTATTTTTCTTTGTTCTATGTTTAAACCACATAGCACCTTTGTAATAACCAGCCTTCAGCTTTTTAAAATAATTTTTGTACATCATGAAATTTGAGTACCTACTAATTTCGTCTGTTATCATAAAATATGCTAATGTTGGTTACTCTTCTCGGATGCGGGTTCCAATCTTGTCAGTAAGAAGTTATTTGCCCATTTAAAACCAACACGTAGCGGGAAATCGTTTATCGAATAAAGTATTCCAAGTTTAAATATTCAAAAATAGTGTACACGGAGTTATGTTGTATTTAATATGAACATGACGTGTTATATCCATCGAAATTCTATATCTTTTAAACGTGTCTTACAGCCGTTACATTCGGCATTGCGTTTTTCGTTTATGTGAAATATTCGTATGAAAATGTGAAAATTCCTAGTACGAACATTCCAGTATAATATTTTAATACGAATATGTGACATAATAAAAAAAAGTTAAAGTAACCTTATTTAGTCTGAATTATTTTTAGAAACTAATTATTTTTATGAACTATTATTTTTAGAAACTAATTTTAAGAAACTAATTATTTTTATGAACTATTATTTTTAGAAACTAATTATTTATAACTGAATTATTTTTAGTTACCTTATTTAGTCTGAATTATTTTTAGAAACTATTTGACCTAAATTTCAAAATATTTTGTAAGCTGGCACATAAAAATATTGTAAGCTATTGTGGAAAAATATAAAAACACATAAAAAACATGATCAATCGCAGAGGCGTATACAAATAAAACAGATTATTATAGAATGAAAACTAACTAACCATCACAACTAACTAACAAATCTGGTGGTGGTCTAGGGGATAGAACGCTTGGCTCCTGATCCAGGGGACATGGGTTCAAGCCTGGACACGACCAGATTCCTTCTTCATAATAATGAGCTATTTTCTGCCCACATTGAAGATTGTAAAATAAATTCTAATAAGATTGATTAAAATCCTTAGGTTAGGCAGAAAGAATGGACTGCTACATTTTTCTTTCCTGACATATTTCTCTCTATTCCTCAACATTCATACATCGTGTCATGCACGCGGGTCGATTTCTCTGACTCCTCACATGGCCGACATTCAATATTTGATTTATTTGATCGTGCCACGTTTTCCTCGGTCTTCCTCTATTTCTGGTTCCATTTACATCGTTAACATAATTTTTTTACCATTCTTTCTTCATTCATTCTTTCCATATGTCCAAACCATCTTCATAATCTTTTCATTATTTTATTCATAACACTATCATTCGCACTGCATTCACTTCTTATGAAAGAATGAAAACTATTTACATAAATACATATCGCCTCTTTGCGAGAATAACGTGACATTTCGAAAAAAGTGTTTTTTTTATTCGATTATCAAATCTGCCGTGTACAATTTTATTTTCTACAAAAACATGGTATTTTTAAAGTGAAAAACAGAGAATTTATGAGGGAAAGAGACAACACAACAGTGGTATATTGTGTTGTCATGTTGTCCCTTTCAGACGGGTATCTTGTTTCATTTTTCAATTTTTACATTTTTTGAGATAACACGTTAATGTCGCAAAGAGGCGATAGGAGTTTTTTTTATATTTCTTAAAAAACCTAACATTGATTGACGACCTTCGTGGCCGAGTAGCAAGTCGTACGACTAACACACCGAAGGTAACGGGTTCGATTTCCGGCGATGGCAGTGTGATTGTCACACTGTCACACACGATAGATTAGCTACCTATTATATGTCATGAGAATCAATATGATAGCTCTATTCTTTATATCGATGTGACTTGCGCTGTAATGTTGTATAGAGCGATTCAACAAAATAATGATAATAGTGTAATAAGCTCTAGAGATGAGGTCAGAATTTATACCGATCGAACTTACATCCTAGAATAAGAGGTGATGAATAACTTACAAGGGCAGATGCAGTAAGGACCAAACAAGTTTTGAGGACTTCCGAAATGAAGACACTGAGGACGATAACAGGCAAGACACTGAGAGATCGCGTGAGGAACACCAGAATAAGAAAGATATATGAGGTTGAGGATATTATAAGATGGAGCAGACAGCGAAAAAGGAACTGGTACGGTCATGTTCAAAGAATATACACCACCAGACTCCCCTATATTGCATTGCATAATCAACTTCATGGGACTCGTCCTCGTGGAAAATCTCCTAAAAGATGGAAGGACAGCTGGGAGTCTACCTCACAGGAGGAGCAACACTCTGGAGAACAGACCACATAGGTCTACAATAAGGAAGAAGAAGAAGAAGAAAATATATGTTTTTTAGAAGTTTGATACTATTTTATGGGAATAACATGTTTAGTATTGCTAAGGCTTAGCAAGATTTGATAAAGAAGCGGGTAAAACATGTCATTCCCATAAAATATAATAAGCTTCTAGAAAACAGTCGTATAATATAATATTACATCATTTTTCAATAATCAATAACCTTTGTTTTTTTCTATATTTTATTCATTCATAGATGAGTCAGCATGATTTACAAACTTTTATGGCGATGAGGTTCGCAACCCATCACACCGCGTCTCCCGCGGGGCGAAAAGAGAAGGATGGAGTGCCGCATCGGTTAAAGTGTGACAGTCCATTCTTTCTGCCTACCCTTTCGGGGAGACGGCGTGATGGTTAGTTAGTTAGTTAGTTAGTAAAACACGTATAATGATATATTTATTGAATCTTAATAATGATTTAAAATTGAATATTTAACATTAATGAAAACGTTTGGTTTCTAGAAGTTTATTTATATGTTATGGAAATGAAACGTTTTTCCTTGTTAAGGCATTCACAAATGTAATATAGTAATTGTTTAGAAAGGCGATTATTGTAATTCTCTTAAATATAATAAAACTTCTATAAAACGAACATTTTCATCAATATTTCTTCGACAGCTTGTTTCCATCCATTGCTGGACGTAAGCCTCTTCATCTCTCTCGGTCTCTCGCCAGTGTTCTCCAGGTCCATCAATATTGAATTGTGTACAATGAAGTTTGATAAAAATTGTATAATAGAAATAGTCGATAATTGCTTATGGGGCTAATGTGTTTATAAAATAATACCGTTAACTTTTATGCAATCATTGTAATCCTGCAGACTATTATTGACACAACTGTAAAATCCTATTGTCCCAAAAGTTCATTTGATACTGAGAGACGTAGAAATTCTAAGGTTCGATTATATGATACTTCATAATTTCTCAATTAATTCCTATAACATCTGTCAGATCATGTAACAATTTTATAATATTTTTTAAAAATGTATCTTTAAAACTTTGAATAACTATATACACTATCTTTGAAACATGTCTATATATTTTATTTTTAATATAAGTGTTGTATACTCGTATACAAAGTGTATAAAAAAGTAAAAGAGAGATAAACCATCATAACAACACAAAGTATGGCGTATTTAGAAGAAATACTTAATTGATTATTTAATTTTTTCTCAATATCCACTAAATTTTTTTATTTTCTCCATTTTAATTTTTTTATTCATAAATATCAATTTTTTGCCTTATTTTAAAGATCGTTGTTGTCTCATGTAGATTTTTTTTTAGGTTTATACAAAGTTTCTTATACTTAAACTAATTTGTGGTGTGGCATTATTAAAATGTTTTAAAACACTCTTATACTTTGTTTTTACACCACTTTATTTTATTTTAACAAACCAACCTAGTTTACTCCGCTGAGCTTCATCAGGGTTTTAAAAACAATCTAAAAACTTCCTAATTATTCTATATTCGCCTCATTTTGTGTTATGGATTCTCATTTGAATAAAAATAATTGCACTTCGTACTTTTACAACACTTTATTTATCTTTTTACAAACATGTTTCGATTGTGATCCAACCTTCCTGTCATAACCGTAATGAAGTGTTGTGAAAACACGAAGTAAATTTTTATTTATTCGAAAGTTTCTAGGATAAGAAACAGCTCTGATTAGCTGGGCATAAAATTTGTATTAGTTACTTGATTTTATAGTTTTTGTTTATGTACATAGCTGGAATAAACGTTTTAATAGTTATCAATAATAATATCACGTGAAAGACATTCTGGTGCCCATACGAACGAAATAAAAATATATTTACCTTTAATGACTAGCCATATAAAAAGCCATAACCGTGATCGGTTCGGTCGATGTCCCAAAGGCGAACCAACATAAACGAAAGCGAAGCGCGTGTTTACTTCTCCATGGAGACAAACTTAGCAAACTTTCCGAGTAAAAATAATTTTCGTACGCCGAAATTCGAGGGCGAAAGCGTCCGTCGGCAGCCCTACCGTACGGTTACCCGCCGAGTACTGAAGGAAATTGTTTGAGCTTTCGCATAACTAGGAAAACATTTCGCGCTTCGGAAAAATCCGGCGGCTTTCGGGTGTTTTCGGATTTTCGGAAGGCGGGAATGAGATTACCGAAGGAAATGCTTCGCTTAATCTTACTCGGGCGCACCTGTAGGATTTCGATAATTGACTTTCCCGTGGCCCTCGGGTCGGGAAGATTTATTCTGAACTTTGAAACACTTTTGAGTATTCTTCCTTACACCCGGCAAATTGTTCTAAACGGAAAATGATTTCGTGAAAAGCAATTTCGCTTTAATCAGATTATAAAGGCATATAAATCAAATATTGGAAATCCGGGATCAAAACAATAAGTACCTTCATTATGGCGTAATCTCGAATGATTTCATATCTAAATTAAATAAAAAGTATAAAGTATTAGCGATAAATAAAAATAAAGTGAGTTAGTTAAGAGTCAGTTGCAGGTGGTAGTCCAGGGCAGCGGTTCTCAGAGTGTGCTCCGCGGAGAACAGTCTCCTTCTCCTTCTCCTTCTCCTTCTCCTTCTCCTTCTCCTTCTCCTTCTCCTTCTCCTTCTCCTTCTCCTTCTCCTTCTCCTTCTCCTTGTCCTTCTCCTTCTCCTTCTCCTTCTCCTTCTCCTTCTCCTTCTCCTTCTCCTTCTCCTTCTCCTTCTCCTTCTCCTTCTCCTTCTCCTTCTCCTTCTCCTTCTCCTTCTCCTTCTCCTTCTCCTTCTCCTTCTCCTTCTCCTTCTCCTTCTCCTTCTCCTTCTACTTCTCCTTCTCCTTCTCCTTCTCCTTCTCCTTCTCCTTCTCCTTCTCCTTCTCCTTCTCCTTCTCCTTCTCCTTCTCCTTCTCCTTCTCCTTCTCCTTCTCCTTCTCCTTCTCCTTCTCCTTCTCCTTCTCCTTCTCCTTCTCCTTCTCCTTCTCCGTCTCCTTCTCCTTCTCCTTCTCCTTCTCCTTCTCCTTCTCCTTCTCCTTCTCCTTCTCCTTCTCCTTCTCCTTCTCCTTCTCCTTCTCCTTCTCCTTCTCCTTCTCCTTCTCCTTCTCCTTCTCCTTCTCCTTCTCCTTCTCCTTTATCTTCACCTTAATGTAGGCCTTGTGGTATATTTCTCAGGAGGGATTTGCCCGACGGCAACGGTTATCTAAACTAACTACTAACTAACTAATCATCACGCCGTCTCTCTGAAGGGGTAAGCAGAAAGAATGGACTGCCCTACTTTAACCGATGCGGCACTCCATCCTTCTCTTTTCGCCCCCGCGGGAGACGCGGTGTGATGAGTTGCGAACCTCATCGCCACAGAGTTATCTATCTTGGGTTTATGCGTAAAAACTATGCTTCCCCCATCTACCGACATATTCAACCTCGCATATTCCATCCAAAGAAGCTTATATTGAATTATCTCTGGTTATTTATACCAAAGTTGTTACTTTAGGCATTACGTTATTCCAGGAAAATTACGTAATATTTATATTGTAGTTGATACTCGTACAACACAAAAATATGTACAACATATTCAATATAAAGGACAGCAAACAATGCATTGATTATATATACAAATGTTTTTGCAAATTCGCAGTTTTAAGTCGCTTTAAATTCTTTGATAACCCGTTATTTCCAATTATGTTACTTGAAAATGAACTCGCTGCTGTTTGCATTCCACGGTATCTCGCTATCGCTTGAAATGTGAAACTAATAAACACACGTAGGATATTATGATTATACTCTTTATAATATTATGTATATCTACAGCTTCTTGCACTACTCCTTTTCGTTATCTCTGCTATCCACGTTATTAAATGAAAACTAACAATATGAACTAATTTGTCTCGAAATTGAAACGTTGCGTAGGATCGCGAACATGTGTAAAAACAGAATAGCGGTGAATCAATAGCTGTAAATGAAAGCGAATATGTGCGTAGGCTTGACGATTTATACTTCTTATGTAGTTTGAATAATGCTAGGGGTCTTGTGTTTTGTAATCAGCGTCTCCATGAGGTGCAAAAAATTGTGATTTTCTTTAATGAATTTAAATCAATAGAATAAGAATATCTGGCAACACAATATTAGATAGAATAAGTTGAGATATGCGAGGTCGAGGATGTCGTAAGATGGGTAGGTTAATTTTAATTTTAATTTTTTGTTAAAATTTTGTACATATATTAAAAAAGTTGTGTCATAACCGAAACATGTCTGTGAAAAGTGTAAAAAAGTGTTGTAAAAATACTATACGAAAGATTTGACTGCCACACTGTTCTATCCTGACATACATCTCTCGCGTCCTCTACATTATTACATCGTGTCATGCGCGCATGTCGATTTCTCAGACTCTTCACTTGACCGTCATTTAATATTTGATTGATTTGATCGTGCCAAGTTTGCCTCTTCTTCTTCTCTTCTTCTTCCTCAGCCTATTTCCGTCCACTCCTGTACAAAGGCTTCCTCCATTCGCTTCCATGTCGCTCTGTCCTGTGCAGACTGCATCCAGGTTATTCCGACGTGTCTGTTCAGATTATCCTTCCACCGTAGTTGCGGTCGCCCTGTTCTTCTCTTTGCCGTCCACGGCCTCCAAGTCAGCTGTCTTCTTGTCCACTTTTCGTCTGAGCTTCTGGCTACGTGACCCGCCCATTACCGTTTTAGAGTCGCCACCGGGTGGATGATATCAGTGACCCTTGTTATTTCTCACACCGTATCGTTTCTGACTCTGTCTCTTAGGCTTATTCCTAACATGGCTCTTTGGGTCACTCACAGTTTCTCGGCACTTTGCTTGGACAATAAGTACCAACTGGCAGAACGCAGGCTTCATAGACTTTTAGTTTCAGGTTGATCGGTATTTTCCGGTTTTTAAGGATGTAACTCATGTTATCAAAAACTGCCCAGCTTAGTCCAATTCTTATTTTTAGCTCTGCGGTCTGGTTATCTCGGCCCAATCGAAAATTGTGTCCTAGGTATGTATATTCTTGGACATTCTCAATTCTGTTGCCGTCCACGTTGATTTCAAGCCTTTCCGTGCCCATCACCTTGGTCTTTGCCAGGTTCATTTTCAAATTTACAGATTTGGATATATCGTTTAGGTTTTTCAGCATTTCAGCTAGTTCCTCCGGAGTGTTGCTCACGAGTACGATGTCGTCGGCAAAACGTAGATGGTTTAAATATTTTCCACCTACACGGATTTGGCATTTGGATAACAGCGGCACTATAAGGGTTAATACTATATTTTTATATGTGGACGAAACTATCGCTTGGTTTGCAATCCCTGATTCGGCAACTTTGTATACGGCCGTTCATATTTCACATCATTCAAAACGAAGTGACGAACGTCGCCTTACAATATCGGATTTTTTTTTGTTCATACCTGCACGGGACGCAGCCGCGTTCGCGTCTGATTGGTCACTCCAGCATAATTAAAAATATTTCATTTTTTTTTATTCGAAACAAATGCAATTCGAACTGTGTGCTTTCGACAAAACAGTGTTGTGATAGTATAAATTAGTTTCAATTGTTTCTTAAAGTTTTTAGCGTCTAATTTGTCACTATAGGATAATTAAAAATCCTTCAAATAATTTCATTCGAAACAAATGCAATTCGAACTTTGTGCATTCGACAAAACAGTGTTGTGATAATATACATTTGGTTTCAATTGTTACTTAACGTTTTTAGCGTCTAATTGGTCACTATAGGACAATTAAAAATATTTCAAATATTTTAATTCGAAACAAATGCAATTCGAACTGTGTGCTTTCGACAAAACAGTGTTGTGATAAAATAAATTAGGTTTAAATTGTTACTTAATGTTTTTAGCGTCAACAACATTAAAATATCATTGTGTTTACTGATTTGTATTGTGAAAAACATTTAAATAATGACCCTCAGCGAATTGTGAAATATAGTGAATATTTTTACTATATATTACGTCTTATTTTGAATTGATTTCGGTAAGAACTGCTAAATTATCAAAGCTTTCTTTTGTTTTTTTTAGAAATATTCTTTTAGTATAATAATTAATACGAATTAAAATTAGTTTTTTTATTGTTTATCATTTTCGGTACAAGAACACTTTAACTTATTTCGGTATAATAACTTTAAGTGTTTTCAAATAAAACATTTACTGATATATACTAAATAATAATGAAATAAAACGATTTTTTTAAACTTCTTCCACTTTTGTTTTTATTTTGATAACGACCGGTTTCGCAAGGTAATCTAACCTGTCGAGCCAGCTAGTCTGGCGAAACGAAGTAGTTAATAAAAAAACGTCGTTTTATTTAATTATAATTGAAATTGATCTTCCATCAAGAGATTTCAGTAAAATCATTCGTTTTTTTTTTTTGTGAATAAAATGTTTCGCCATGCTGATGCGTTATCCTATGTTCATAATACTAAGGAATTATCGAATATTTGATAATGCCTTAGCTTGGCGAAATGTGTCATTCCCATCAAATTTCTAAAATAACTGACATTTTTATTCGTATTAATTATGTATTTATTTAATGGTGTTTTATACCATTGTTCAAGAAACAAACAAAGGAGATGGCGTAATGGTTATTTAGTTACTTAGTTAAGTTAAAATTAAAAAGATTTTGATAATTTCATGAGATAGATGATAGACCGTGGAAAACATGGCATGACCAAATTAATAAAAATTTAAAGGTTGATCATGTTAGAAGTCGTAGGAATCGACGTGCGTGTGTGACTCGTTATATGAATGTGAAGGAATCTAGAGAGGTTTGCCAGGATAGAGTAGTGTGGCGGTCCATTCTCTCTGCCTACCCCTGCGGGGAAATGGCGTGATGGTTTGTTTGTTTGTTTAAAATAGTATTTGCCAAGTATTTCATTGTGACTTATTTAAATACATTTGACTCGTCACGGCCGCATCCCTGACTACATCAATGCCCCCAAAATTCTTCGGAATCTTCCACCGCCCCCTTGGAAAGTCCCATCGCTGACTGGGGACAGTATTGCCCCATTTGGTTGCCTATGATTCAGATCGCTACACAAGACTGATAATTACCTTCGTCAAAGACAGCACAGATTGTTTTATTTGCCGCGCTCCAGAACCAACCAGCCAATGGTTATGCCTGTGGGTAAGGCAATCTTATTGCTTAATCCGGTCGCCTCGGAGGTCGACATATTTCGTGATAGTGTGAGTTGCCTCAGGGATGCAATATCAATGTTATGATTCTTTCTAATTGTTAAGTTTAATTTTTTATACTTTTTTTAATGTTTCTCTTATAAATTATTATAATGTATTTGCAAACGATATGGAATTATATGTCTGTAATGTTTGTGATTTTTATTAAAATAAATGAAAATGAAACACCCAACTTTTTTTAAATGACCCTGTCCTAATGTACATGCGTATGCAAAATTTTTACTGTTTTTTTTTTATTTTCACAGGACCCGCATACCATTTTGACATGGAAAATCGAAAAGGAGAGAAAAAATAAAATGCATTATCCCAAAATAATTCTGGAACAATTGAAAAAAGAGTTATTTACAAAATTGTTCGTCCAATATCATGTCGGATTCTAATAACTCTGAAAATATAGACAATATCAGTAACGCTTCACCTGCTACTGAGGAAGCCGAAACCGAATGCAATTCTTCTCATTCAACAAATGGTTCATCAACAAGCTCTAATTCTAAATCCATCCTATTGGCAAGAAGGTTCTGCTTCAGGTGTAATTCCAAACAGTTCCTAGAGGACGCAAGAAAATTTCAAAGACCGTCAGAAGAACCGGAAACAAGTGACAACAATCCGTGCGAGAGATCTGATTCGGTGGACGAGCAAATAAACATAGTAGCGCCGCCACCGCATTTAATACGCATGTTGCACAAATTTAATGAGGAAACTAAAAAAATTAAAAGCACAGGCCAAAGTTTCATAGACCCGTCGAGGGTGATCTCCTTGGACAGTGACGAAGGCAGTCAGTTTGAGATAGATAGCTCCAGCGACTCTGAAATCTTAGATATGAGCAATACAGGAGACCCTAGTGAAAACACACCTAACCCGATCAACGCAAACAGTATTCCGATTCCTAATCCAAATGAGACAGCAAATGGCACAACCCAAACACAAAATGGAGAACCCTTTCAAAACAGCATAAGGGAAGAACCCATTGAGAATATTTCCGGAGAAACAAACAATACGGCAGATATCAGCAATATGGGAGACCCTAGTGAAAACACACCTAACCCGATCAATGCAAACAGTATTCTGATTCCTATTTCAAATGAGACAGCAAATGCCACAACCCAAACACAAAATGGAGAACCTTTTCAAAACAACGTAAGAGAAGAAACTAGTGGGAATATTTCCGGAGAAACAAACAATACGGCTTCAAACAATATCGAAGCGATATCGAATCCAAATATAATCGAAAACACAACGGTTGATCTAAACAATGAACGTTTGAATATTAACATTGTTCAAATTACTGATCTAAACAACCGTATGAGAAATGAATTAATTGCGGATCACAACGAACCAACAAATTCTCTAATTTTAGATTTTCATAGAAGAAGAATGTCAAATATAAACACAATTGAAGATCCAACTACAACACCGAACAATGAACACCTTGAGATGGATTTGGATAGACACGAATCGTATCAAGGCTCCATGAGAGTAAGAGACGAAAGCGTTTTGAACCAAAACGTCTCACCAACAGAGACAGTTTTAGATTATGCAAGAGAAGGATCCTCTACATTAAATCGTTACGGAAACGAAGACATGGGTTCTAACCTGAACAACATAGCTGTCGACCCAATGTTCAGCTCAAACGATAATGTTTCATCAGAATTCTTAGCAGCATACCCCCCTAACAGGTGGGAGGACAGGGAACCAAGGGAGCAATTTATGAACGGCATGAGCACAACCCAATCCCAGCAAGGAGTCCAGACTTTTCCACCCCACTTGACGATGCTCCTGGCTTACTTAATACTTCTTAATTACAATAAACCAGCCCGCAACCGGTTTTCTTACTCAATCAATGTCTTGGAAAATGAACAGCTTAGTAATTTCTTCGTAAACGTGGGACTTGACTTTTTCAACTTGTCCAGACAAATTAATCCGATTTTGAATTATTTAAATATTTTGAATATGAATGAGATTCCGATTGACAAAGCCTTCATTACTAAGTATTTGTTGCAAATGCAAGAAGCTTACATTAAACGTCAGAGAAGATGATATGTAAAGTTTAAGGCGTCTATTCAACATCATCAGCCGTCTGTTGTCCACTGCTGAACGTAGGCCTTTTTTTAAAGTACTTTTCTGTCCTTCTGTTGACTGTTTTCTTTGTTCATTCTTTGCGTTCTTCCGCATCTTCTCACTCGGCCGACTATCTCACCGGAAGTTGCCGTGTTGTGCCGTCGTTGACTCCTCTGAGGGGGTGCTGACTGTCGCGCTGAGGGTGGGGGTTTCCTGCTGAGCTGGGCCTCGTTTTTCTCCCTCACAACGATATTATAATTATATATAAACTTTTATTATGTTTCTGTTTCCTTAAACCCATCCCGTGTTCTAAATGTAAAAATTGCCTTCCTAACCTTCCCTGCCCGCATTTGCCTTCTCTGATCCTCACCTGACCTCCCGCTGCTATGTACATGTAAATAGTTTTCAGTAGCTCTGTTTTTTAGTTTTATTTTTTTGTATTGTATTTATTAAATAAATGTACATTTCGACGGGACATAGAGGAAATGGGTAGTTTAAATGTGGCCTGGGTCCCTCTTGTTATATATATTTTTATCACAAAACCCCAGTAACGTAAGTCCCGCATGGGCGAGGGTCGGGCCTAAGGATTGATAGAGCGAATCTGACGAAAGGCGCAACGCCTATAATAGCTTCGGGAAAGCGGTGGGACTCCTCTAAGTCCCTATGACTTAAAAAAAACGTAGGCCTCTCCCAAAGCACGCCACCGCCCCCTATTGCCGCTCCCATCCATCCATGTCCAGCAATCCTCTTCAGATCGTTGGTTCAGCGGGTCAACTCTGTGGAATCCTGAACGCGGTCTCCACTCCAGAACCCGTCTCCCCCATCGGCCGTCGGTTCTTCGACAGATATGGCCAGCCCATCGCCACTTCAGCCCGCTTATCCTCAGAGCCACCTCAGTCATCTTGGTTTGTTGTCGAATATATTGTTTTTTTTTTGGCATGTATTGAGAACAGGTAAAATTAACATTGTTTATAACACAATATTTATTTAACAATTTTGATGGCATTTGTGGTAAAGTTGCAATAGCTTTTACTGTTACATCGAAGGTCCCGTGTTCGAATCTCGGTGATGAAGATGTGAAAAAAAAATCATGCTGTCTTTGGTCTGGTAGATTCACGTGACAATAATAAATGCCGATAAACTAATTAGCACAATCACACATTATTAGCCAAAAGCATTGTGGTAAATGGGTTCAAATAACATGTTGTAAACAAAAATGTTGAAAGCAACGGGAAACTACCACATTAAAGAATCCATCCCAAGAATCAGCAAAAAAAATTATGCTTTGCTGCGAAACCCATTCCTTAGTATTGAATCTAAAAAATACTTTATAATTGCATCTATTTTTAGCGCTGCTGACCGGTTTCGCTGCAAGTGAAGCTTCTACATGGTAACAAAACAAACCTTTTTTATTATTATTTTACCTTGAAGCAATTACTTCATCGAAAGCAGTCTGAAGTGCTAAAAATAAATGTTATTAAAAAAAATTAAGTTCTTCAAATGTTTAAATTTAGAATTAGATAATCAAATGATTTTACTGAAATCATTTGATGAAAGATCATTTTTAATAATAATTAAATAAAACGATGTTTTTTTATCACTATTTCCAATTTACATTTCCAGACTGATCAGTCGATGCCAACTACCCTGGCGAAACCGATCGCTGTCGAAAAAAGAAAAGTTAAAGTTAGTTTAAAAAACAATGTTATCTTTCATTGTTATTTCTGAATACGATAATTATTAAAAATAAAAATAAATTTTAAAGGTTGGTCATGTTAGAAGTCGGAGGGTTCGACGTGCGTGTATGACTCGTTGTATGAATGTGGAGAAATCTAGAGAGGTTTGCCAGGATAGAGTATTGTGGCGGTCTATTCTCTCTGCCTACCCCTGCGGGAAAACGGCGTGATGGTTTGTGTGTGTGTTAAAAATACGCATTTAATACTTATATTTTTGAAATATTGTTGTGATTATTCTATTTTAATTTAAGGTTACATTATTTTCAATTTCTTCTTGATTTGGTTCGATGCCAAAATGAATTTCGCCGTCTTTTATGTATGTCCAAGACATACGTTTGGTAGTAAAATGGTGGCCAACATCCCCTGTATTAGAAACGGAGATCGCACCCCCTGTATTTTGCACCCTTTCCGTCATCCCTTGGACGGCCTTTTTGGTCGCTTCTTCACTTGTCATCCCTGTTGCCATCAGCGTGATAATAGTGTGGGAAAGGCAGTACTTCAGGATACTTTCGCCATGTCCTGAAATCAAAGGTTCAAAGGTTCTGAAACCAATTCAATAAAATTAACAGGAAGAAAAATAAAGTAAAAAAAGAGAATTTTGTCATAATTTAATTAATTTGAATGAAAACGTCCGTATCTAGGAGTCTTATTCTATTTTAGATAGAATGACATATTTTGCCATTCTAATCCATTATCAAATGTTTTTTAAGGGCGAAACATGTCATTCCATCTAAAATATATGGTGTTTTTTTAGAGGTTTGTTTTTTTAAACTAGCAACATTGTTTCTACAGACTGTCAATTTGACAGTTAATAGTTGATTTGTCGTCAGAACAGCGCTTGCAAATTGTGCACATTTATTTTGAATATCATGGTTCGGTTCGCAAAACTTATCGTGCACTACGTCCATTTTACGGTCGACATAATCATCCATCCGAGCAAGTTATTCGGAAGACCATGGATCGTTTTCGCACCACGTACACTCTAGTGGATAATACGCATCCACAAAGACGACAATTGTCGAAAATTGGACTTCACGATTGCGCTTCATTTGAGCTAGCCGTGGCGCTCATATGCCCGAAATCATATTTAAACAATAATGGCATAAAATTATATTTTAAATAAAGTTAATATCATAGACATAACATTATTTAAATGTGTTTTTTCATTTTGAATATGTATTGTATGTCTCTAAAAAAACAACCCTATATAATAAAACTCCTAGAAGACAGGCGGTTTCATTCATATTAATTATTTATTATGGATTTTTATATCATATCATCAAATAATTCATCAAAACATCATTACATCAAATAATCTAGAAATTTTAAAATAGAAGAAGATATTATAAGCAACCAATCAAACTTAATTTCTAGTCCCATAGGTAATTGATTTGTTTCCCATGTCTCATAATTCTAACTAAACAACAATTTACCCTGCCGCTTAATTTAGTTTCACCCCCTCCACTTTCCACTCGTCATTTAGTATATAAATGATGACTCTCTTTTATTTTATTTAAAATTAAAATTCATAATTCATACACCGAAGAAGGGAAATCAGTGTCTCAAAAGAGGTTTGTGGTGCAAAAAAGTATTGTGAAAAAACAATGTTTTCAAAAGGTTATTCAAGTAGTTATTTTATGTTTAAACATACGTTTTATTACTTTATTATAATAATGTATTTTTTAAATAATTACTCCAAAATTAAAAATATTTTGTATTATAAATGTAATCAACATTAGCGTGAATGGTGAAAATTTGGAGCAAGTAGTTGAGTTTGTGTATTAAGGTAGTATGTTTACAAGAGATGGGAGAGTGGAGAGGAATATTGAAAGAAGGGTTGGGGCAGGCAACAAAGTGAATGGTGCACTTAAAGTTGTCATCGCAAACAAAAACCTATCCAAAAAAGCTAGAATGGCAGTGCACAATGGTGTTCTTCTACCGACCCTTATTTATGGAAGCGAAGCATGGAACTGGCAAAAGAAGGATGAAAGTAGAATAAATGCAGTAGAAATGAGATCTCTTAGACGGATGTGTGGATATTCTGTGTATGATAGAGTGTCGAATGAAAATATAAGAAGTGAATGCGGTGCGAATGATGGTGTCATGAGCAAAATAATGAAAGGATCATTAAGATGGTTTGGACATATGGAAAGAATGAATGAAGAAAGAATGGTAAAAAAAATATATGTTAATGATGTAAATGTTACCAGAAATAGAGGAAGACCGAGGAAAACGTGGCACGATCAAATAAATCAAATATTGAATGTCGGCCATGTGAGGAGTCAGAGAAATCGACGCGCGTGCATGACACGATGTATGAATGTTGAGGAAGCGAGAGAAATATGTCAGAAAAGAAAGGTGTGGCAGCCCATTCTTTCTGCCTACCCCTTCGGGGAGACGGCGTGATGGTTAGTTAGTTAGTTAGTTTATAAATGTAACTTTCGCTCATAATTTGGTGAACTATTTTTATATTAATAGATAACTAATAAATAAAAAATTTGCTTTCGGTGTTCATTAGTATTATTTTTAAAAAATGTATGTCAATTTAAAACATTATTATTTTTTAATCAGACTGATTTATTGTTGATTTACTTATGTAAATGTATTCGTAATAAAAAAAGTTCCTATTTAAAAGTGAGATTTTTTTTTAAAGTTGTTACAAATTGGTAATCTAAGATTTTATATACTCGTATGATATAGTTAGAATATTTTTATAATACAAGTTTTGTTAATGTATGTTTTTTTAATAAATATATTCTATGATGTATACTGTATAATTTCATATTTATTAAAAACCCTTTGAAAAGAAGAAATAACTGTGATTATGTAGACCATATTTCCAAACATATTTTATTAATTCTATACTGGATCGAAATGGTCTGCAGTCAACATTGTAAAAATCATGCAATGGGTTATACACAAGCCTGGATTCACACGGCCTTGTACTGCACGTTTTTTGTCGTATTCGATTTTAAACGCACAATCAGCCGGGTATTCACACGGCATTGTATTGCACGTTTTTGTGTCGTTTACGGTACGTGTAAAAACGAATAGTTGCAGTTTTCATACGTCAATCACCCGGAGTTGACGTATTTGATGGATCCATGCTTAGTTGTACTTTTATATTTGTATCTATCAGATCATGATTTCCTTCCAAGCCGTTTGAGTTGCGAACCGATTTTTATAAAGATCCATTGTTTTATCCCACAATATAGAATTTTGTTCCACTAAAAAAATCGGTATCTATAGAAGATTCGTCATTTCGAAATAACAAACTAAAAATACGTGTGATCCTTCCAAAATATTAATGTACTGAAGGCCTGTTCGGTTGCTATTCGATAAAAAACGTATGACATCGTGCCGCGTGAAAGAGACAGTGTAATACATTGCGCTACCGCATACGTTAAAGTTCATTCGTTTTCATTGACAAGTCCGGTGAGCATTCGTTAACCGTATTTAGCGGTGTACGATTTTTAGCAGTATAAAAGACGATTGATTCTTCGAGCGGTGCATGGCCATCACCGTGGCGACCAACCCAACCACCCACCCGTATGACATGTCATATATGGAGGGAGGCCTATGTCCAGCAGTGGACGACAACAGCTGTCAAAGAAGAAGAAGAAGAAAGGACGTATGAATAGTTCTATGTATGTGCACTTATTCGTTAAAACGTATACTGCAAAAAAACGTACAATACAATGCCGCGTGAACCAAGGCTTACCCGCGCACCAATCCTTACATCCATAAACGTACAGTGAGTGTTAAGGAATATTTATAAAGGGAAAAGAAAACCATGAATATAAATTGGATGAACTTTACCAGTGCAGGAAACAGCCCCAATGCGATCATCGGCATATGTGCCCCCGCCTATAATGGGTGCATCCCCTATACGCCCCACCATTTTTCCAGCCGTCCCTCCGGTGGAAGTTGCGGCCGCCACGTGGCCCCACTTGTCCAGAGCTACAGCCCCTACGGTGTCCTGCCACGTGTGAAATCAATTTTTTTTTTTATTCGTAACAATCGCAATAAATTTAGGTAAGTATATTACCAAAATGTACGGATAACTATGGTATTATCGGGTGGTGGTCTAGGGGATAGAACGCTTGGCTCCTGATCCAGGGGACATGGGTTCAAACCTGGACAAGACCAAATTCCTTCTTCATAATAATGAGCTATTTTCTGCTCACATTGAAGATTGTAAAAATAAATTCTAATATCATTGATTAAAATCCTTGGTATTAGTCTTTTATATAAAAAAAAATTTAAAAAACATACATGCAGTTTTTTTTAATTTTCAAAAAGGGTTTTAAAATATTTTCTAAACCTTTATAATTGTATTAAACCATTTTGACACATACACTGTCAGAACCAAACATCTCTTAAGAGTAGCACAAATGAGAACATTGCGACCTATTGTGGGGAGAACCCTTAGAGATTGGATACCTAATGAAGAAATTCGCAAATCCTGCAAAATTGAAGACATAGTGAGATGAAGTATGCAGAAAAGACGAAACTTTCGCTTCCGCCAGAGTTTCGCCAAGGTTATAAAACAATTTAAATAAAAATCAAAGAAATACACAATACATAAACAGATAAAATGGTAAGGGGAGGGGGGTAAGAAACAGCAGGAAGAACAACAGAGTGTGTACGTGATCAATTGGTATGGTAGAACGGTGTGTCATGAGCATTATCGAAATAACAATGTAAACTTTTTAATAAATAATCTAGTGGTATACAGGGAAGTTCAAATTTAAGTGATTCTTAAAAAATGGAGAACATGTCTTCTTCCTTCTTCTCCCTCCCTCCACTCATCCTCTCCCCAATTTTATATACATATATTGTGTTTTTTTCTCTGATTTTTTTTTAAGTCAGTTTTATATCCCTAACTAAGTTTTAACAAAATAAGGTAGTGTTAAAACATGGAGTAACCACATCAAAAGAATGGATCCACGAGACTCCAGAGGGCCCTCGACCACCAGGATGACCACCAAACAGATGGAGAGAAGGTTGGTCGTCTTTATCACAGGAAGAAAGTTAATATCCTGCATTAAACAGATCCCAAAATCTACAATCAGAAGAAGAAGAAAAGACACGCGGGATAATGTCGTGTTTGGAATTAATTTTGTTTTGTTACCCTAAAGAGGTATAACTTCTAACGTGTGTTCATGAGTAAACGCATGTTTTTTTGTTCTATATAATAATATTCTTCTTCTTTGATGGCTCTACAGCTTATATCGAGCCTTAGTCTCCATTAGTCCTCGCCTCCAAGCACTTCTGTCACCTACTGCGGCCTTCCAGTCTTTCTTTTGCAGTAGTTGTGCAGCAACCTTCCTCACCTCATCCTCCCATTGGAGTCTAGGTCTACCGACCTTTCTCCTTCCAGCCTGATGTCTCTCAAGGGTATTCTTTGGTACTCGAAACGACGGCATACTCGCCACTTGTCCAGCCCATCTTAGCCTACCCAGTCTAGCATGTATCGAGAACTCGGATGCTTTGTAAACGTTGTACTTCTTCTTCTTTTGGTGACGTGTCAGGTCCGATCACTACAAATAATATCTATCCTGTGCCACTTGGAACAGGTTCTCGATTCTGCCCATTTCTGTCCATTATCTTATATTTCGCAGCCAATACAATTGCTTTCTACCGACTCCGTGACGTCCCTCCACTTTACCCAATAATATTAGTCGAAGGATGTGGTATTTTTCTCCCACATGACCTAAATATGAGACCTTTCTAATTTTCACACTCGACAACAGCTCTGTATTGGCACTGGCTCTCTGTAGTATGTCTGCATTAGTGACCCTATCGATCCATGGTATACGGAGCATTCTGCGGTATATCCACATCTCGAACTCTTCCAACCGGTTCATTACATTCACTTTCAGAGTCCAGGTTTCGCAGCCATATAGTATAACATACTATATATAACATTTAATCATTCTTTATCGGAGTTTCAAGTTAAGATTATCGTTGTAAAAGAATGATCTTATTTTATTAAATGCTCGTGCAACTTAAATTCTGCATTTTATTTCAATGTCTGGGTCAAGCGCTTTTTTGATAAGGCTGCCAAGGCATTTATATTGGTTGAACATTTCAACATTCGAACCATTTAGTTGCAGAATAGTTAAGTCGCCCAAATATCATTCATTTGGTATTCTTAACGTTGATTTTCAAGCCCAGATCATCTCCTGCTATTTCAATTTTATTTAGGAGTTCTTGAAGATCAGGTGTACTGTCAGCAAAAATAACTGTGTCATCAGCAACAGGAGTTTTCAATATCGTATCACTCTTCTCTCAAATGTGTCCAGCATCTCTGCAGTTTTTGCCATCATCGTCTACGCTTCGCAGCTGTATGCCGCTATTGTTCTGACTTTGGTCTTGCAGAGGGTGAAATTTTAACTATTATAATACATGTGAGTTTTTTTCCAGAGATTGCCTTCCTGAAAAATTTATGTTATTTATGACATTCTGACCCATTTGTTTACGCACCGTATCCTTCGAAAGCTCTAATACCGAATATATTAATATATTATTTTATTATTCATTGAGGGCTTTCAAGGCTTAGGGGTAATTTCCTAACGGCATTTTTATCCTTGTCATGCTTCGATGGATTATTCCATTTGAAAACCTTTACCCTTGTTTATTTGATATTAGAAGGGTGTCATATTATAGATGATATTCGATAACCGTGCTATCTTATGATGAACAGGTGTGAGTTCCTACTTACAGAAGCGCTGTTACAGATTGTTTTATTTATTGTTTCTTGAACAATGACGTAAAACTTTTCTTCTTCTTCTTTTCATAGATCTGACGATCTGTGACTGACTAACTAACTAGCTAACCATTACACCGTCTCCCCGGAGGGGAAGGCAGAAAGAAAGCCACACTGTTCTGTCATGACATACTTTTCTCACTTCCTCTGCATTCATACATCTTGTCATGCACGCACGTCGATTTCTCCGACTCCTCACGTGACCGACATTTAATATTTGATTGATTTGATCGTGTCACGTTTTCCTCGGCCTTCCTCTATTTCTAGCTCTGTTCACGTCGTTTACATATACCTTCTTCACCATTATCTCTTCACTCATCCTTTACATGTGTCCAAACCATCATAACAACCCATTCATTATTTTGTTCATAACACTTTCATTCACACCGCATTTACTTCTTATACTTGCATTTGACACTCTATCATATACAGATTTGTCACACATTCGTATTAGAAATCTCATTTCTACTGCATTTATTCTACTTTTATCCTTCTTTTGCCAGTTCCATACTTCACTTCCATACATAAGGGTCGGCACAAGAACACCATTACATGTTAGCTTTTTACCATCTTAGCTTTTTTGGATTGGCTTTAGTTTGCGATGACAACTTCAAGTGCACCATTTACTCTGTTGCCTGCCCCAACCCTTCTTTCAATATCCTTCTCCACTCTCCCATCCTTTGTAAACATACTTCCTAAATAAACAACTTCATCCACTTGTTCCAGATTTTCACCGTTTACACTAATGTTGTAGATTGTCACGATCTGTGACACAGTAGTTAATTGATTAATTTTGTCATGCCATGCCTTCCTTGGCCTTCCTCTACTCCTTTTCCATTCACACTACTTGTATTTATCTTTTTAACCATTCTTCCCTCATCCATTCGTTCCATATTAATCCATCTTAGTGACCCATTCTTAATTTTATTTAGGACGCATTCATCTATTTTAAAGTACTTTCTTACTTCTTCATTTGGTTTTCTTTAATACTTTGTTTTTTCCTCACTGATCTTATTTCTACGGCATTAATCTTACTTTCGTCCTTCTTCTGCCTACTCCAAGGTTCATATTCATATTCCATATATATTCCACATATTCCATATCCATTCCATATATATATATATATATATATATATATATATATATATATATATATATATATATATATATATATATATATATATTGTATATATATGTAATAACAATAATATATAATAGTAATATGCTGCTATATATATTATGATATATATTAAATTATAATAATATATATATAATATGTATATATATATATATGTATATATATATAATATGTATATATGATATATGTATATATATATATAATATATATATTATACATATATATATATGTAATATATATATATGTATATTAATTATATATATATATATATATATATATATATATATATATACTATATATATATATATATATATATATATATATATATATATATATATATATATATATATATATATATTACCATTCTGCTACAGGATGTTTTCTGTCCTTTATTCTGATTGTTTTTAAAATCTTGTAGCTCTTTCTTCGCGTCTTCAGTGACGAAGAAGTCTGGGGATATGATCTCGAGATTCTGCGAACAATAATTAAGATTAATTTACTTTGGGAATTAAAAAAACATCGTTTAAACCACTTTTTAATAAAAATATATATTAAAATACACGACATGTTTCAGAGGATACCTTCATCTTCAGGTCGTCACCTGAGAGTAAGGGGGTTCCAACTAACAAAATTTCACATTTGGCTTTTTTTCGTGAAAAGGGTTCTTACTAACCTTATCTATACGTACAATTAAAAAAACATGTAATAGTATCGTCATTCTGATGTTATGAAAAGAATCAAGTTCCACCTGATCATTCAAAACACACAATTCACTGAAGAAGGATTCATTTACACTTGGAACTTTATTATTCCAACTGTCGCCAGAGAAAATTTACACGTTTCTCGGTAAAAGAGTTTCATCTGCTTCGGATGGAACCCTTTTATTTCAATATACTCGTCCACACCCGAAACCAACAAAACTTTGACTTCATTTTTCTCAATTTTTTACTTTTGACAGTTGGAACCTTCTTACTCTCAGGTGACGAGGTGTTAAAATATAACAAAAACTAATTGCTTTGTTTTGTTAGATTGGGACATAGAAGTGAATTGAAATTAAACTGGATTAAATGTGGGCTTGACACCATTTTTGCCTTTTGCTTTTTTTCTGGAATGGTACGTTGCTGCCTGAATGGGGGAGGGGGGGGGCAGGGATTTTTTGAGCGAAGCTGACGAAGGGGCGCCGCCGCGTCCTTTTAAAAATATGAAGTAAAAACATCTCTACATAATCGTGGTTCATTGTCATCGAGCTTGTAACAACCCAAGAGCAGTTTCCAACTATGCAGATGCACGCCATTGATGGCTTTTGATTATTAAACCAAGTCGTGTTTGGGTTGATACCTGTTCCACAGCCACACTCCTGGCTCCATCTCCCGCCAAGAAGACGTGGGGCGTGGTCTCCATGACAGCTCTAGCCAGGCTCACAGGATGCCGCACATCCCTCAGCAAGGTGACGCATCCAGCCTTCAAATCGCTACCCCGCTGTACGCTGCTTTCCATCACTGCTTCTCCAGATAAGTTCAACGATGATCCGCGGCCTGAAATGCGATACGATGTATTTGAGGAACGAAATCTGATGCAATGAGAAAACTCACATTACTAAATTACCTATATTGTATTAGATCTTAGCTTTTCAGGAGTACCAGTCCGGAAAGTTTTGTTCCCAAACATGTATTTATTTATATTTGTTGGTATATTAAACAATTAAATTAGATGTGTACACTAGGTTCAAAACACTGGCAATGCAACTGTCATGCACCACCCTCGGTTTAATTAACCGTCAGGCAAAATAAAACATGAGTGTAAAATCGAGAACCAATACACAAATATTAAGTAAAATTAGCCAGTAGCAAGAGACAAAGAAATAAACAAGTCAAGTAAAACAAGACAATATCATGAGGCAAAGTAAAAAAAATCTAAATCACATGATAAAGAAGAGATACAAAAAACGTGTAAAATAAGGCAATAACGTAATGTAATAACGTAATAACGTAATTGAACAAGACGAAGAAAAAATAAACAAATCAGGTAAAATAAGACAATATACAAAAAATTCACAAGTTCAAATTTTCGTTGTTGAATGAAAAAATGTACAACATAGAAGAGTTGATAATTCTTCCCGAATTCCCAAATAATTATTTGTTAAAAGTTTATAAAGTCACATCAATTTTCGTTAATTACCATATTCCATTTACTAGTGTATATAAACTGCAACGAGTTGAAGTTTCGTCACATTTGATAATGCCTTAGAAGAGTGAAACATATTATGATTACCATAAAATATAATAAAACTTCAAGAAAACTGACGTTTTCATTCGTATTAATTAACATAGAAGAGGTTTCCACCACATACCTAAGGCAGTTACAGGTTGCAGCCGCTCCCTTTCGTCACCCGAGCTTATGCATTTCCTAGGCCTGTTCCCCATCATCCGGGACTTAGATTTAATATTGTACATCAATCGCAAGGGGATGCCAAGCCGCATTTAATCTAATATTTTCCCCTTCTATGTCCCGCATTTATATTTACATATAAACCTACAGTATATTTTTATAGCTGTATATTCATTTAGTGAACTGGTTTATATACAACAGGTTGTTTGAGAACCCAATTACTGTATATAAAGCTATTATATTGATTTGCATGAACCGTGATAGGAAGCTTATTTATCGCCATTTTATTATCACGTGAATTCTACACCAGACCAAAGATAGTGTGACAATCACACTGCCATCGTCGGGAATCGAACCCGAAACCTTCCGTATGGTAGTCAGAGCTCTTACCACTCTGCCTTTTGGGGTTGTGATCGGTTGGGTCTGACTTCTCGAGAATCATATAATTATTTATTTATTAAAACATAGATTTTTCAACGTATTAAACAAAATTCCGCCACGCATAACATAGGTAACAAAATGGTATCATTTTTCCATGATTTATAGGGTTAAATAAATATTTACATAATTTCAAATTGCACTCCTTAAAACACAAACATAAATTAATCAAAACTTTTAATTATAAAAAGGGTTGTTCTTACCCTTTGAACATCTGCACACACAATTAGTTTTGGATATTATTTTTATTTATGTATTTGAGCCTATACGAAAATATAAATTTTTAGTATTAACAAAATTAATCGGTTTTTACGTGGATTATTAAATAATTCAAAACTTCTATTACCGGGGAAAACTTCAAACGCCTTTATGTCTCATTTACTTACTTTTACTTTATAAAATTAAGTAAATTTGTATTCTTAATGAAGAACAATAAATAAATTTCGTACTAAGCGCTTAATTAATGTAGAAACGATTTTAAAATTAATTTAAAAAATCCATATTACCATTTTGTTTTTTTTTAATCAGATGGAAGGTTCGGTTAGAGCCAAACCGGTTTGTAGTTTATAAAACAAAATAAAAAACAAAATAACTTATCATCACGCCGTTTTCCCGGAGCGATATGCAGAGAGGAAGGACTGCCACTGCTGTCCTGACATATCTCTCTAGCTTTCTCTACATTCATATATCGTAACATGCACGCTCATCGATTTTTCCAACTTCGAATGTGGCCGCCTTTCAGTATTTGATTAATTTGGTCATGCCATGCTGTCTTTGGTCTTCTGCAGCTGCTTTTTCCACTCACACTGCTTGTATACAACATTTTAACGATTATTTTCTCGTACATTGGTTTCATGTGTCCTAACCATCTCAGGGATATTTTTTTAATTATACTTATGATGCAATCATAACGAATACGTAAGGGATAGCTTCAAGGTTGCCCCAATAACGGAAACAATTAAGAGAATGTCAACTACGGTGGTACGGTCATTTGATGCGAAGAGACAGCGAACACATTGTCCAAGAAGCCCTCAGCATTCCACAAAACCTTGAGAAAGAGGCCGCCCAATGCCAACATGGTGGGCCAACATGGAAAAATGAGCTCCAACACGAGAACCTGACGGTGGAGATGAGTCAGGATAGAAAAGTTTGACATTTTCGTACAAGGAGGGCCGACCCCAGATGATGGGAAATGGCAAAGGGGAAGAAGAAGAAAAACTTATGATACAATCTTACATTTCTTCCTTATTTCGTCGTTCGTTATTCTATCGCATATCGTTTTCCCGCACATCCTTCTCGGTGGTCTCATTGAAATAAAGTGTTATGAAAACAAAATATATGTGTTTTAGTTTATTATGTTTCGTAGGTTTATATTGTTCTCCCGATGATGAAGCGTCTTCAAAACATGTCGAGAAAAAAAACTCACTCAAAAGTTTCAACAAAAAATATCATTATGAAATTCCACAGCGTTAATGCCTTAAGTTTATTAAAATAATAATAATAAAAATATTAATGATTATAAAAGTTTGAGTTCGTTTAAGTCACTAAAATTTATTGTATGCCTTTCGATGTTCATTATTTGTACAAAGGAATCTTATAAAATATTTGTCAATCAAATTCAATAGTTAAAGGTCAGAAGTCATGACCTATAGAGGGCCATTATCCATGGCTATGGTTTTTCGAGTTAAAAGGATTTTATTATCTATTATGTATATTTCTAACAGCCCTAAGATATAACACTTATAAAGGGCTGAAAAATCAAGATTATGAGTTATATAAGCAAATGTATATCCTTATTCTTATTCAAGTGCCATGGCAGGTCCTCCCGACGTCGGCTATCACTCTGGCGTAGGTCTCTCTGTCATGTGCCAGACGGAACAACTAATCCACCTCCCGGATTCCGGTCCATTCCTTGATATTATCGAGCCAGGACATCTAGGGTCTTCCCACACCGCGCCTACCCTCGATCTTCTTTTCATGATGAGGTACAGCAGATCGTATTTATCGTTGCGGAGAACGTGTCCCAAATATGCCATATTAATTTCTAGACTTCACATCAGCCAACAATTCTCTTCCCACCCTGGCTATATGAAGGACATATTCACTTGGGAGTTCACTTCTTTCAACTGATTGGCGACCGTATACAAAACTCGGATATTCTGAGTGATGTAGGTCTATTTGTCCCTGATAATTACCTTCGTCAAAGACAGCACAGATTGTTTTATTTGCCGCGCTGCAGAACCAACCTGCCAATGATTATGCCTGTGGGTAGGGCAATCTTATTGCTTAATCGGGTCGCCTCGGAGGTCGACATATTTTGTGATAGTGTGAGTTGCCTCAGGGATGCAATATCAATGTTATGATTATTTCTAATTCTTAAGCTTATTTTTTTATGCTTCTCTTTTAAATTCTCATAACGATCTGGAAATATGTCTGTAATGTTTGTAATTGTTATTAAAATAAATTAAATGAAATTTTTGGTGACCATATCAGTCCATGAGATCCGCAACATTCTACGATGGACGTATTATATATTTTTTATTTTTTATTACATAAATAGATGTTTTTAACTACTTTCACTACTTGGATTTACTTTACCTGCACTGTAAAATTACCACAATTAATACGAATGAAAACGTATGTTTTCTAGAAGTTTTATTATAATTAATGTGATTGACATGTTTCACCTGTCTAAGACATTATCAAATGTAGCGATGTTTACAAAGGATGGGAGGGTGGAGAAGGATATTGAAAGAAGGGTTGGGGCAGGCAACAGAATAAATGGTGCACTTAAAGTTGTCATCGCAAACAAAAGCCTATCCAAAAAAGCCAAGATGGCAGTGCACAATGGTGCACTTATGTATGGAAGTGAAGCATGGAACTGGCAAAAGAAGGATGAAAGTAGAATAAATGCAATAGAGATGAGATCTCTCAGACGAATGTGTGGCAAATCTGTATTTGATAGAGTGACAAATGTAAGTATAAGAAGTGAATGTAGTGCGAATGAAAGTGTTATGAACAAAATAAGGAAAGGGTCATTAAGATGGTTTGGACACATGGAAAGAATGAGTGAAGACAGAATGGTAAAGAAGGTATATGTAAACGGCGTGAACGGAGCTAGAAATAGAGGAAGGCCGAGGAAAACGTGGCACGATCAAATCAATCAAATATTGAATGTCGGTCACGTGAGGAGTCGGAGAAATCGACGTGCGTGCATGACAAGATGTATGAATGTAGAGGAAGCGAGAGAAGTATGTCAAGACAGAACAGTGTGGCGTTCCATTCTTTCTGCCTACCCCTCCGGGGAGACGGCGTGATGGTTAGTTAGTTTTAGTTAGTTAGCGAAAATCGTTATTTTATCGTTAGGAGCGTTACAGTCTATATTGGTGTGAAGTAATTTTATTTGATGTGAGTGTTTAATCGTGTGCAATGAAAGTCGCCAAGAGATGGGGCTCAAATCGGTTTAAATGACAGCTGTCAATCGTCAATGATATAACTGTACACGCATTCAAGCAATAAATTTAATATTTAATGTATTTCATTGTTAAAAATTATGTATTTGGGTGAAACACGTTGTTGAATGACATACATGAATTGATATCCAACCTCAATTGTATTTGTTTAATGCATATATTCAAGCGTTATCGAGTCCGCAAGTATAAAAGTAAAATAAATAAAAAATCCACATTTATGAAATGTGAAATGACGAATTTTCATACTTGTTTGGATTGATATTTATTCCGTATTTATTATAATGCAGTAGAAATGAGATCACTTAGACGAATGTGGCGATAATCTGTGTTTGATAGAGTGTTGGTTGAAAATAAAATAAGTGAATGCAGTGGGAATGAAAGTGTTGAATGAACAAAATAATGAAAGGAACATTAAGATGGCTTGGACACACGGAAAGTATGAATGAAAAAAGAATGGTTAAAATGGTAAATGTTAACGATGGGCATGGAACTAGAAATAGAGGAAGACCGAGAAAAACATGGCACGATCAAATAAATCAAATATTGAATGTCGGCCACATGAGGAGTAGGAGAAATCGATGTGAGTGCAGGGCACGATGTATGAATGTTGAGGAATGGATAGAAGTATGTCAGCAAAGAAAAGTGTGGCAGTCCATTATTTCTGCCTTCGGGGAGATGGCATGATGGTTAGATAGATAGTTTTTTTTATTATTCTAATTTCGTAATTCTTCTGTTATTCCAATGCTTCGCTTCCATACCCAAAATTTATTGTGAACGCTCATATTATTATTTTTTTTGATAAAATCTTGTTTCCAATTGTTTAAAAGTCCGATTCACATTGTTACCTGCATTAAATACTTCGCCGTCTTCTAAATACTTGACGGCTTCTTCCACCGCGTCCAACGCAGTACCTCCATCATCAAGGATTCGGTAGGCGATCTTCGCGGCGTGTTTCACCCCTTCGAGGGTTGGCTGCACCCACTCATCAGGCACCCCCCAAGCTCCGCCGTGCACGACTATAACTGGTGACATCACCCCGAGCTGCCGACCAAGCGGACGGATGTACAAATACTAACTTTATAAAAATTATCTTTTTGGTTCGTTCTGGTTCACAGATCTTACTAGAATGCGATAATACTTCCGTACTGATATAATTAAATAATATACAATACAAAAAAATTATATATTATAGATTTTTTTTTGTTTGTTGCTATGGTATTACCAAATACTGATTGACATTTGATGCAGCAAATTTTTTTTAAATGTAAATATTTAAACATATTTCCTGAAATCCTGAGTGATGCATGGTAGGTCTAAGGGAATTTTTCTCATTCGTATTCCTAAAGATTGAGGGTCGTGTCCATCATGTTAACCATTGACCATGGCACGCCATGCGCTCCTGTCACCCGTCAGTCTCCAGGCTGCAGCTAATGAGAGACCAGTCAGATCCCTGATTTGATCGGACCAGCGGCTCGGTGGTCGTCCTTGTGGTCGCCTTCCCTCCACTTTGCCCATGATGGTGAGCTTTTCAAGGTTGTCCTGATCTCTCCGGGCTATGTGTCCAAAATATTTTAACACTCTCTGAAAGCATATCTGCGAGAGTCTTGCCCTGATACCCAGCTGGTCAATGATTGACTGTTTTTTTCTTCTGTATAAGAGAAACCATCTAGAAAAATAAGGACATGGGCATCAAGATTAAAGTGGAGATCTACAAAACATGCGTCAGATTTATCTTAACATACGTAAGTGTTGACACAGCTCGAACCAAGAAACTCCTGTGTGTCAACGAGATGAAATTACTACGATGTCAGCAATAGTCACAACAGATCGAATAATAAATACAGAACTCTGAAAAAATTGGCGAGGTTAAAGACATTGCCAGATGGGGGTGCCAAAGAAAAAGATACTGGAACGAGCATGTCTCCCGTATGCAAGAAAAAAGAATCCCAAAGTAGCTCAAGACAGTCTACCGAAGGGTTCCCGACCACGCGGCAGACCACCGAAAAGATGGTGAGGTAGTTGGCGATCCCACTTCCCAGGAGGACGGAGATGCCACCAATAACAGGTCATCAGACGTATAAGAAGAAGAAGAAGATATATTTCCCGAAATCCTGGGTGAAATAGGTCTGTTCGTCCGTAATAATCTTTGACAAAGTGGTCACAAATAGTTTTATCTCCAACTACGCAGAACCAACCTGCCAATAGTTGAGCCGGTAGGTCGAGCAATCTCGAATTATAATTATCGTAGCAAAAGTCGTTATTTGAGATAGTGTGAATCTCATGTTATTTTTTCTCGCTATCTTTATTAGAGTGGCAAGATCTTTAACTGCTAGGTCGAAGGTCCCGAGTTTAATTCCGGCGATGGTAGTTTGATCTTTGGTCTGGTGAAGAATTCACGTGACAATTATACGATGTACCTTTATCAATATAAATATTATATTAAGAAAATATATTTAATTTTCGGTTTCCTAGAAGTTTTATTACATTTTATAGTAGTGACATGTTTCGCCTTTGATAATGCCCTAGCAAGGCGAAACATGTTTCTCCTATAAAATTCTCGAAAACGGACGTCTTTTTATACTATATATTATATTAATTATTAAGTCGCCTTTGTTATTTCCCTATTGCTCATTACTCACCGTTCTACCATACTAATTGACCTCGTGCATCCTTTTTCTTATCCCTCCTTCCCCCTTCCATTTTATATTTCTTTTCTGTATATTGTTTTGTACACTGATTTTATATTTAGTGTCTTTTTTAACCCTGACGAAGCGAAACCGGTTAGTTGTTAAAAAATAAAGTGGTGTGAAAACAAATTAAAAGTGTATTAATATTATATTAAAAAATTAATTCCTAACATTTTCCATAGCTATCGCTAATTCCTAGAAAAATTCGCCTGATTCAACATGATTCCTATGCAATATGACTCCTATGAGAATCGTTCGAAGAATTCATCCAAATGATGACAGCATTATATTACGAAATGATTACGAGAAGATTCGATACCCGAGTAAGACACCGACTCGTTCAGTAACAGATCAAATAACTATTATGTTGGTACAGACACTAACCATCACGCCGTTTCTCCGGAGGGGAAAGCAGAGGGGGTGGATTGCCACATTGTTCTATCCTGACATAAGACACATCGTGACATGCACGCTCGTCGATTGTTCCTACTTCGCACATGGCCGCCTTTCAGATTGATTAAAAATTAATTAAATAAAACGATGTTTTATAACTACTTCCACTTTTGTCTTTATTTCGACAGCGACCGGTTTCGCCAGGCTCGCTGGCATCGACAGACTGGTGACACTATTTCAAACTGAGTCCTTTATAAACATGATTATAACTATTAAAAATTTACTGGATTTAAATATTGATTTAAATGTTATTTAAGAGGGTTCGTATTCAATATAATGAATTTAAAAAATAATAATAGCTGACATATTTCTATACAAAAAATGACCTTTCGGTAAAATCAATTGAGTAATTCATTCATTTGGTCATGCCATGTCTTCCTTGACCTTTGCCTTCTTTTTTATATCACACTACTTGTATATATGTATCTTTTTAACCAATCCCCCCCCCCCCCCGCCCCATCCATTCGTTCCATATGTCCAAACCATCTTAGTGAACCTTTCTTAATTTTATCTGTCACGCATTCATCCGCCTTACATACATTTCTTATTTCATCATTAGATATTCAATCATACATTGTTTTTCCGCTCATTCTTCTCAGTGAACTCATTTCTACTGCATTAATCCTATGTTAATCCTTCTTTAGCCAACTCCAAGCTTCACTTCCATATATGAGGGTCGGCACTAGAACTCCATTGTGCACTGCCATCTTTGCTTCAGTCGAAATATTTCTATTTGCGGCAATGACTTTGCACTATTATTTTTATTTCCAGCTCCAACCCTTCATTCGATATCTTTCTCCATTTTTCCGTCTCTTGTAAACATGCTTCCCAAATAAATAAATTCGTTAAATTGCTCTAATTTCTCACCGTTTGCACTAATGTCACTGACACGCATTGGTACAGACACGAATCAAATAAATAACTAACTGCCACACTGTTTTTTCCTGACTACACTTCTCTTATCATTATCATTCATACATCATGGTCACGCACGTCGATTTCTCTGGACATGTGTGCCGATGGAATGATGGCAGATGGAGCCAGAGGGTTACTGAATGGAGGCCAAGGTTGGGCAGAGATGGGAGACAGCCTACCAGGTGGAGCGATGATATTGTGCGGACGACGGGGCCTGGAGAACAATGGCGAGAGAACAAGAGGGATGGCGTAGGTGTGGAGAGGCTTACGTCCAGCAGTGGATGGAGACAAGCTGACGAAGACTCATCTCTCTGTATGTCGATGCCATTTAGCCTGGAAAAACCGATATCTGTGGTAATAAAAACAATAAGTGGAAGAAGTTACTAAAAACAACACGTTTAATTTAATTAAAACAAAAAAAAGTTTGTAAAAAATCTCTTTAAAATGTGTATTTATTATAGTTAAAATCCCTCTGATGTTTGTGTCTTCTAGTATTAGCTCTAGTCTCGCTCTAGAAGATGGTAGCGAGCTGCCGAAACAGGTCGAAGACACAAACATCAGTGGATTTTAACTAAATATACATTTAAAAAAAATTAGTTTTTATTTTTATTTTCATTATTTACAATGAAATTTCAAATAACAACATTATTTTTTAAATTATGAACTGTTTTCTTATATATAATCAAGACTAATTCATTCTTATTATGATATGATCAGCTGGATTATTATCGCGTATTTCTTAATGTTAAATTACATTTTAGTACTAGAATATCAACATGGTAACAGACAACATAGCAACAACAGCATAGAAACAGTTTTGTTACATAGTAACATCTCTGTAATCATAATTTATGTTTCTATATATTGTAAATATAATATAATAGATTGAATGTGAACAGTAGTTGGTGATCGTGTTTTTAATTTTTTTTTATATAATTTCGTCCAAATGGCCGCCTTAGCTTCGCTGCAGGTTTTTCAATAAGGACGCTCGAACTTTGACAGCATATAACGACCATCTTGGTAAAGCGATAGCTGTCAAATTTGACAAGAATACTTATTTAAAGCCGTGCCACACTGTTTTAAACATGCTCTCCACATCGGTCTCCACCGGCGGTTTAAAACTGTGTAGACACTTGTTTGAAACCAAAATTCGTTTGACCTTCAACAAACTTTGTGGACGGACGCGCATAGTATGCGTGTGGATCCCCCGTTTAAACACGCATTCCACATGTGGATAGCTTGTTTACAACAGTATGTGGACGCTACACCAACCGTGGGCTTCACAGCTCTCCACCAAGGTCGCCCCTGTGGAGAGCTTGTTTCAAACAGTGTGGCACGGCCTTAAGTCTTGATATATTACCATGAATGTGAAATTGTAAAATTTAAAATTTATTATTAAAATCAGTGCTCTGTTCGCCAAACGTTCCGTACGTTGCATCCAACTTATGGCATTCATGGCCATCCTGCAGAATCCACAATACTTCGTCTAAATAAATAAATGAAATGAAATAAAACATACCTGTACATTTAAGATAACCAGATCGGTGGTCGATGAAGCAGTGCATGTACGTCAAAGAAACGCAATATCAAATCAATATTTGTGGCAATATCACTTGGACAAATTTTATTTATATTATATTAACTAACTAACAAACTAACCATCACGCCGTCTCGTGTCATGCACGCGCGTCGAATTCTCTGACTCCTCACATAGCCGACATTCAATATTTGATTTATTTGATCGTGTCACATTTTCCTCGTTATTCCTCTATTTCTGGTTCCATTTACATCGTTAACATATAATTTTGTTACCATTCTTTCTTCATTCATTCAATATTGTTTTATCATACTTCGTTTTTTGTTTGTTTTTTCTTTGTCTCATGCAATTGTTTTATTATACCTGATTTGTATATTTGTTCTTCATCCTTTGCTATAGCCTTGTTTAAGTAAATTTGCATGTCTCTTTATCTTATATTGATGTCTTATTTTGCCTGACGGTTCTTTACACCGAGGGGTGGTACAAGATAGTTGAACTTCCAATGTTATGTTCTTGGTGAGCACATCTAACTGAGGCATCTAATCCGTTTTAATATATACTTTTTATTACTTATCACAACTGTATATTAGATGCTCTGTTTGTGTACCAACAATTAATAAATAAATAAATAAAATAAATAAAAAATGTTATTCTCCCGTTGTCTGTAGTCTGTTGTGGAATTCACGTGTCAATTAAATGATGATAGATTATCTAACCATCAAATATCATGAGAATCAATATAATATCTATCAGCTTAACATCGCTTTGACTCAAACTGTAATGATATATTTATTAATTCATCATCAACAGACATTACAAAATTAATTTTTAAGGCCTCTATTGAGAACAGGTAAAATAATATATTGTGTATAGTATACTACCAGAAACGCATGAGAGATGGTTGAACATTAGGAAGACAGGATACTCTCCAGAATTAAGAGTATTCGCCTTCTGAACGTACTTTCACTGATATGAAAGACGTCGATCTCCGAGTAGACCGCGTTCAGCAGATTGATTACTGTTCCCACCGGTGTCACCAGAGCCAGGTTGGTTCTGGCGGCGGGTAGGTAAAACAATCTATGCTGGCGCTGTCGGAGATATCTGTCGGGAACAAAAAGACCTACACCCTCCAGCACGGCTGAGTTTGCAAAATATCCCCTAATTAGTCTAAAGAAATGGGTTATCAGAAACCCGTATCTTGGAAGCTGCAGAGAATTAAACCCCAACATTCCCAAAAGAAACGCTGTGGGATAGAGCCATGGATAGCTACCATACTCCTTCATGTAGAGAAAAGAGCTATTCAACAAAATAATGAAACTCTTATAAAACGGACATTTTCATCAATATTAAAGACTCCCAATTAACTTTTTTATATACGAGTACACTTTTGTTTGCGATGCTTTAATCTGCTGTCCGTTCTAGCCCGGATGAGAAATGTTCTCAATAAATACACTTTTTTTGTTTGTTTTCATCACTCTCAGAGGAAGATCTGGCGGATTTCATTTCCACGCGTTTTATAACATTAGGGAAATTTACATTTAAATTTGAATTTCCAGCTTTCACGGAACGGCGCATATCTACAGTTGCTTACCTTTTCAAATGGAGATAAAATGAAATATTCCTTGAAAATCTTTCCGCTAAACTCCACTGTCATTGCATTTTTAATAGACTTATTCCGTATTCTGTTTCCAGAACATTAATTGATTAACACTACTCTCTTTTGCCTTTACATAAACAATAGAAATAACGAAAATGGTTTAATGCTGTAGATTTTTTTTAGTTTCAATACTAGAAATTGGTTTGAGCAAAGTTTATTTTGTTCTTAGGATGCCATTTGGCATTTTTGTTTTGTTAGTTTCCCGTTACTTTCTACGTTTGTATACATACAGCAGGTTATTTTTACCCATACTATCATGCACATGACTCACCGTTCTACCATGCTAATTGACCTCGTGCACACTTTCTCTAATCCCTCTTTCTCACTCCATTTTATATTTCTTTTTTCATATACTGTATTGTTTTTTTAATATTATATTTAGTGTCTTTTGTAACCCTGACGAAGCTCCAGAGGGAGCGAAACTGGTTGGTTGTTGAAAAGAATAAAGTGGTGTAAATACAAATTTACAAACAAACAAATCATCACGCCGTTTCCCCGCAGGGATAAGTAGAGAGAATTGACCGCCACACTACTCTAACCTGGCACACTCTCTAGCTTCCTCCTCATTCATACAGCGAGTCATACTCGCACGTCGATTACTCACACTTCTAACATGACCTACCTTTAAAATTTGATTACTTTGGTCATGTCATGTTTTCCTCGATCTATTCTTCTTATTCGTTTTCGAATTAGAATCGAAATAGAAATCCATTGTGTACTGCCATCTTTGCTTCTGTGGATTTATTTCTATTTGCAGTAATGACTTTGAGTGCGCCATTTATTTTATTCCCAGCACCGACCCTTCTTTCGGTCTTTTTCCTTTTTTCCGTCTCTTGTAAACATGTTTCCCAGATACGTAAATTCGGTAACTTGCTCCAATTTCTCGCCCATCGCACCTATATCACAAATCGTCATACATTCTTCTTTCCCGAAAACCATCAATTTAGATTTAGACACATTCATCACCAAGTCACTCTTTTTACATGCCTCATAACATCCTTGACACTAAGACTTGAAAATTTTCTCTACTGTCAGCGATTAACACAGCATCGTCTGCATATAACAAACAGCTGACTGACAAACAATTCATCTTAGCACCAGCGTCTATGCCTTCAAGTTCTTTCATACACTTGTACAAGTATAGATTGAACAACCACGGGGACATCACACAACCGTACTGGGGGATGTTGATCTTTTTGTCCCCGATAGATATCTCCGACAGCGACAGCACAGATTGTTTTACCTACCGGCCGCCAGAACCAATCTGCCTCTGGTGACACCGGTGGGAAGAGCAATTAGTCTGCTGAACGCGGTCTCCTCGGAGATCGAAGTCTTTCATGTTAGTGAAAGTACGTTCAGGGGGCAAGTACTATTGACATTAGAAAGTATCTTGTCTTCCTAATGTCGAACCATCTCTAATGCGTTCCTGGTACTTTGTTGTATTTTTATAATATTTTACCTGTACTTAATAGATGCCTTAAACATTTTCTTGTTTGTAATGTCTATTGAGTTAATAAAAAATAATAAAAAATAAAAATAAAATATAAAAAAAAACCTTTTTGACTCCTTTAGTGATGTCAAACCAAGATGTGACAGCCCCGTTAACCCTGACACAAGCGGTGCTTCCCTCATAGAGGGGTGGGACCGCGCGTATCAGTTCTGTGCCCACTCCATACTCGGCCAAGACCTTGCAAAGTTTTTTCCTATCAACTCTGTCATACGCTTTCTGCAGATCCACAAACGCGCAGAAAAGTTTTCGGTCCTTGGCCAAAACCTTCTCTGTTAGACTGCGAAAATCTGGTCCATGCATCCACGTGAATAGAAAGATTTTTTTTGCAAACCAGTGTTTTGATGAACAAAGATCCGCGTCGGGTACTAAAATGGGTGCGCTTACCGTGACCTAGATTTGAACGCATGGCACGTGCATATCACGCCTCTGCGATGTTAAGACTAGTGTTCTCGAGTTTATAGGTTACTTTTATTTAGTTAACTTTATACGAAAAATCATTTTTGGTAGTTGTTACATACTAAAATTGTTCGCTATGTCGCGGGCCGCACAAATATCTGCCTCGGGCCGCATGCGGCCCGCGGGCCGCAGTTTGACGACCACGGGTCTAAGAGATCTCATTTCTACGGCATTTATTCTACTTTCATCCTTATTTTGCCAGTTCCATGCTTCGCTTCCATACATAATATATAACGAATAGCAAAGGGGTATTCCACATTTAATATTTGATTTGATCGTGCCACATTATCCTCGGGTTTCCTCTATTTCTAGCTCCGTTTACGTATACTGTCTTCACTCATTCTTTCCATGTTTTCCCCTTTCATTATTTTGTTCATAACACGCACTGCATTCACTTCTCATATTTGCATTTGATCCTTCAATATTCAATAATGCAATAGTCACAAATTCCAAATGTGATATTGCACTGTTTACTTTGTACAATCATTGGAAAAATCTATTTTCTGATGATCGGGCATAAGCGTTTCATATTGCTTATTCAGCTGGATCTGGCATTTAGCATCTGTTATTGTTTACCGAAATTGATTAATTGTATTATTGGACATTTTAAGTTTCTTAAATAAAGTAATAAATCATTTCACGCAAAAATAATGTTTCACAGCAAGATTGTGACATTTTTATTTCATAGTAGAACGCTTTGAAAACGTGCAGTGAAACGTCCGTCCGAAATATCCATCAATTAGAAAGAAAGTTGTGAAATGTAGCACCCCTTGCAAATACGCACCCCTTGCAATTTCAAAACCATACCCCTTGCATGTTGCAATCTAAAGTATTTACATAGTGAATGAGCCTTTCGTTTTCTTGCGAAAGGAAGTATACCAGATGTTCCCAAACATGTTTGTCCTATAGACCCCTATCCGATTTCTTCTTTTTTGTGTTGAAGTGTATAGCTTTCCTAAAATAGTTTATATTTCAGGCCAAAAAAAATCAGAAACAAAAAAGCCGGTATTCATTGTAGATCTTTTTTTTATGTCATTTGGGAAAATCGAATGTCCGATCTTTGCCGAATGAGCTTAAAATAAAAATTCGATAGTCCGATTTCCCCAAATGAGAAAAAAAGGTCGTCAACGATTCGATATTCGTTTTGCGTTTCAATATTCGGCTTCAATTTAGTTGAACCATCCCGTGGACCCCCATTTACATCTCATGGACCCCTGTCGCAGACCCCTGGGGGTCTATATAGACCACTTTGGGAATCACTGAACTAGACAATAGGACAACTCTACACGTAATGCCCGATCTGGACAGGTCGGGAGAAAGAGAGGTCTCAAAATATCCAGGGACTAACTGACCGGGCTGACTGCCTGAAGAAGACCTTGGGGTGCACCCATGTCCCTTAATCCCTTCCGCACAATGTATTGCAGTTCCAATTAAAACTTCCACAATACTGATATAGCACAGAATTTTCCGTATTTTTTAGTGGAGAGCTGCGTGACGCTGTAACGCTAGCGGTCCCCAAGATCTTTGTTTTGATACTGTGAACAACACTGTAACGGGTGACAACTCTCATTGGGAAGTTGGTAGGTAGAATTTTCGGGAAAGGGTAGTCGCCACATTACCAAAATCCCTTTATTTCTGTGAATAGAAGGTAGAAGGTTTCCCATCACATACTTAAGCCTGTTATCGGGCACAGCGGCGCTCTTTCGTCAGCCTCACTCATGAGCTTCCTAGGCCAGTTCCCCGTCCATCCGGGACTTAAATTTAATTCTTTCTTTGGATAACTCAGAAATCTTTTTTTTAAACACTCTTCAACAAGGATGATTGTCTCGTATAGTGTGGACTCCATATCAATGTACCACAATTCAGCCAGTTTAATTAATATCAAATAAATTAATGTTTTATTTATATTAATTTTCTATGTATCAATACATTATGCAGAATATACGATAATTATAATACGAACGTGGATATACATAATTATTCAAAATTGTTTCATATTCTAACTACCGGTGTCGTCAATATAGAGAATGCACTAACGGGTTTATAAATGAATTGATTTTATCAAAGCAATAATATTAAAATATACGTCAGGATTGAAAAGCGCGGCAGTCCACTCTTTCTACTTCAAGCAATCAATGAATCAATGCCCATTGCCCATGTACAATATAATTAGACGAGAATAAGGAGCAAAAATTTAAATCCTGGGGATTAGCAACAAGCCTCACTCGTTCCCTCCACTCAGTCCTGTCTCCAGCCAGTATTTTCATCTCTATAGCTGCCACAGCGCATGTCTTTTATCACTTGATCCATATAGGCATCTCTTGGGCGGCCTCTACAGATTCTTCCCTCAAGCATTTCCTCCGCGATGGTAATAAGCAGGCCCGGATGCCTGATGTTATGGCCTATTCAGTTAGCTCGTTGCTGGGCAATTCTTTTGAGCATTTGACTAGTCTGTTGTCTCTTCCGTGATCAATATATATGCTGTTTTCAAGGTTTCAAATTAGGTCAAAGCAATTTTTTATATTTTATTTTGTTTTCTTTTGAAGTCTGGCAATATCCGTTAAGTTTTCTAGATCCCGAGTTCCCGATTATATACGTCAGTCGGCTTTTGGCGCAAGCTTCATACATCAGATTTTTTTCTTTTATTGGTATGTAGTTATCAATTTTGTGGAATAGAGAGTGTAGGGATGCTATTGAGTTAGTCCTGGTCGTCTATGTGTTTTGTCCATTTTAGTTGTCTGTCCATAGTTAGACCAAGATCTTCTTCTTCCTTATTGTAGACCTATGTACTCGTAGTCTGTTCTCCAGAGTGTTGCTCCTCCTGTGAGGTAGATTCCCAGCTGTCCTTCCATCTTTTAAGAGGTCTTCCACGAGGACGAGTCCCATGAGGCTGATTATGCAATGCAATATAGGGGAGTCTGGTTGTGTCCATTCTTTGAACATGACCGTACCAGTCCCCTTTTCGCTATCTGCTCTATCTTATAATATCCTCAACCTCACATATCTCTCTTATTCTTGTGTTCCTCACGCGATCTCTTAGTGTCTTGCCTGCTATCGTCCTCAGTGTCTTCATTTCGGAAGTCCTCAAAACTTGTTTGGTCCTTACTGTGTCTGCCCTTGCTTCGACGCCATATGTTATTATTGGTCTTACGCATGCTTTATAGATTCTCATCTTACTCTTAATGGCCATGTCTTTGTTTTTCCATATTGTGGATTTTAGAGTCCTAGAGATTGCAGCTGCCTTGTTTACTTGGGCTTGTATTTCTTCCCGCAGATCAGCTCCCCCCACCAGGTCTATGCCTAGATACTTGAAGGTCCTGACCTGTTTTATGGGTTGATTTGACCAAGGTCGAGTGCTTCCTTTTCCCTTTTATTAATTCGCTGAATATAGTATAACATTTGTGAGAAGTCTTTTTTGCTCATCTGCACGTGATCAAACCAGCGAAAGAGAGCGAGAGAACTTACTAGTATACCTTGGAGGGGGCTACCAGATAATTTATTAGTTGGCTACGAAGGCAAATTTACACTAAATTGTTATGATGGATTAGTAAGATACCTTTTGGTGCACCTTTCATCAGACAAGCTGTCGCAACTAGCGCAAACTAGTGTTTGTGGGCTTGCTGCGTTGCTTTCAAGTTGTCTAGTTGTGATCGAACATTGCTCAACACGGTACATAACATAAACACTGAATATAATACATTACTTATACATGCAAAAACTGCACGAGTCGTATTCGCTAACAAGAATGAAATTGCTAAAATTACAAGAATGAACATATCTACACTGAAGAAGGACATCTATGGTTCGAAACATGTATATAATAATAATAATATGCTAAATTTTATAGCGCCGTTTTTGTGATGTAATCACCTCAAGGGCGCATTAAGACGTGTTTTAAATCTAAAAATCTAAATGTGAACGCTGCATCTGATTTTCGCGATCGGTTAAAATGTATAGTAGAACAAAGTATAAACGTTTAAATTGGGTATGAAATATGAAAAAGATGGGTTTTCAGTTTAGGTCTGAAATCTGTTTGATCATTTATGCATCTATGAGGTGTAGTTGAGTCTAGAATTAGATGTAATTGTTATTTAATTTGGATTGTAGGGAAATGGGAACATTTCAAAAATTGGGCTTGAAATTAAATTTATTTGATCGTTCTTAATATTTTCTTTAATTTGAATCCTTTTTTTTAAATTGAATTAAACACTTTGTATAAAATCACTTTATTTTGAGTAAGATGCACCAACCGGTTTAACTCTGTAACAGATTCAAGGTTGCCCAGCGCGCCATGGAAAGAGCCATGCTTGGAATAACCTTGAGGGATAGATTTAGAAACGAATTTATTCGACAACAAACCAAGGTGACTGAGGTGGCTCTACGGATAGGCGGGCTGAAGTGGCGGTGGGCTGGCCATATCTGTCGGAGAACCGACAGCCGATGGGGAAGACGGGTTCTGGAGTGGAGACCGCGTACAGGATTCCGTAAAGTTGGACGTCCCCCTGCCCGCTGGACCGACGATCTGAAGAGGATTGCTGGACATGGATGGATGGGAGCGGCAATGGATAGGGGGCGGTGGAGGGCTTTGGGAGAGGCCTACATTCAGCAGTGGATGACAGACGGCTGATGATGATGATGATGAGCTTCATTACTTACGTACTTTTTTATAATAAATTAATAGAATTATTAGCTAAAATTGGAAAGGAAAATTTCAGTTATATATTTACACCTGAGGATGGAGCTGGATGGATTGTATATTACTATGGAATTCCAGTGTTAATGTTATAGCGTTCAATAAGCTATTTTCTTTATTAATAAAGAAAATAATGATATTTTTTAATAAGATGGTTAAGGAATTACGAAAAGATATTTTTACGTCATCGGTAGCATTAAAAATCGAATATTGCATCTTTTTAAAAATGAGGACGTACCTGTTTCCAACAAAATGGCTCGAGTTCTTACACCTAATCCCTCAATTCTTACTATTTATCTTAAGATTGGCGTGACATGAATCGTTAATTAGCTGTATAAATTATTACCTCCCAGCGTATATATAACTAAACAATTCTAATAAATAATTAGTTTTTGCTCGTGCAGCAACTGCACAATCATCTGTTCGCTTGACCTTCATCAAAGATTTTTTTGATCTGTTAAGATTATTTACGTGTGTAATCAGTAAGTATTCATTGATAATAATTACTGATAAAGTATATCAAATAAATAGTTGTGTATTTTGTCAATAAATATTACGGCATAGTTATTACAGTCAACTCGGTTTGTTTGGTTATTATTTACTTCAGTTATTTAATATAAAATGGTTGTTCTGGAAGATTATGAAAAAGACGATTCGAGTTCTCACATTCTAAATGAATATTTTACTTCTCCAGTGTATCAAGGGCAAGAAAGAAGAAAGCGTAAAAAAACAAGGTAATTATTTTAACAAATCTCCTTCTTCTTATTTTTGTTCTGTCACATCTCCATAGTACATACGGCCTGAAGGAACCTTCTCCACCCAACTCTATCGCATACCTGATGCCTAACAACATCCCAAATGAGACCCGCTGCTTAAGCCTCTTCCTGCAGGGCTCTTCTCCAGGTGACTCTAGGTCTGCCTCGCTTCCTCTTTCCCCCTATAGGTGACCAGTCAAGTGCGCCCTGAGCGATGCAGGCTGGCTTCCGTCTCAGAGTGTGACCGATCCACTGCCATTTGCGTCTAACGACTTGTTCTCTAATTGGCTTTTCGTCTGCCATGGTCCAGAGAACGGCATTTAACACTATTTGGGCCAATAGATCTTGAATATTGAGCGAAGACACCTGGAGTTTGCCAATAACGTCCGCGGTAGATTTCCAAGTCTCACATCCTTACAGCAGTACGATTTTAACGCTACTGCTGAATATTTAATAATTGTTTGAAAACATTGAATTTTCACAAAACTTTTATGCACTTTTCATAAACATGTTTCGGGACAAAGGCGCCCTTTCTCAGTGTTAAAATTTTTACACCGTCTATGTCCCGAAACATGTTTATGAAAAGTAGATAAAAGTTTTGTGAAAATATCATGTTTTCAAACAATTATTAAAATGTTAATCCACAACACAAATTAAAGGCGACTATACAAAAAAATATTAACATTTTTCGTGAATAATTCTCCACACCTTAGAATTGTGTGATTCGTTCATTGACATAATTAAAAAAAAAAAAAAAAAAAAAAAAAAAAAAAAAAAAAAAAAAAAAAAAAAACATCACGCCGTTTCCCCGCAGGGGTAGGCAGAGAGAATGGACCGCCACACTACTCTATCCTGGCACACCTCTCTAGCTTCCTCCACATTCATACATCGAGTCATACACGCACGTCGATTCCTCCGACTTTTAACATGACCAACCTTTAAAATTTGATTGATTTGGTCATGCCATGTTTTCCTCGGTCTGCCTCGACTTCGTACCCCATTTACATCATTAACGTATACTTTCTTAACCATTCTTTCTCCATCCATGCGTTCCATATGTCCGAACCAACGCAGCGATCCTTTCATAATTTTGTTCATTATACCTTCTTCGGCTCTACATTCCTTTCTTATATCAGCATTTGAGATTCTGTCGTATATCGTTCTACCACACATACGTCTTAGGGACCTCATCTCTACCGCATTTATTCTACTCTCATCCTTCTTTTGCCAGTTCCATGCTTCGCTTCCATACATTAAGGTTGGGACCAGAACTCCATTGTGAACGGCCGTTTTCGCTTTCATTGATAAATTCTTGTTTCTAATAACTATTTTTAAAGCTCCATTCACTATGTTACCCGCACCAACCCTTCTTTCGACGTCACTATCCGTTCGGGCATCTGCTGTGAACATACTACCTAAATACACAAATTCCCTCACCTGTTCCAAGTTCTCTTCGTTCACACTTATATTACAAACTGTCATTTGCTCTTCCCTTTCGAAAACCATCACCTTTGACTTTCCGACATTCATCATTAAATCAAATTATATTTTTGATAATCTTAAGTCCTTAACACTGTGGAGTTGCATTATATAATGAAGTGCCAGTAACTCAATATAGTGGGAAAAAACATGTTATGAAGTTTGTAAAAACGGTAAAACAGTGAGATTAATTTAAATAAAATAAAAACGAAATATAATATTGAAAATATATGTGAATAAATTCTTATATTTTTCATATATATTATAATATATTCGTCATTACTTTGTGTTGTGGATTCAAAATTTACTATTTTTTTAAATTGTATTATATTTTCACAAGACATTTTTTGGACTTTTTACAAACATGTTTCGGAATACAGTTCCCCTTTCTCAGTTAAAAACTGGTGAACGTTATATTATAAACTGATAATGATGAAATTTCTCCCGATAATACCGGTGTAAAAACTTCTAAACAATACTCTTTTGGATTATTATTGTATGCTATTTTCTGTTTTGTTTAATACTGAAATTAAAATGCGCGGCATTTGTGGGTAAGTTATTAACTTAATCGTGGCCTAAAACTATGATTTTGTAATATGTAACTAACTAACTAAGCATCTCCCCGAAGGGATGGGCAGAAAGAATGGGCTGCCACACTTTAACCGATGCGGCACTCGATCCTTCTCTTTTCGTCCCCGCGGGAGACGCGGTGTGATTTTATTGCGAATCTCATCGCCATCAATAAGTATCTCCCGATTGTAATATGTATAATATTTAAATTAAGAAAAAAAATATGATTGGTGGTAAAGAAATGTTTTCTTTGTTAATAGGAATAAAGGCGTTATCACTGAGGTCTCTAAGACGAATGTGTGTTAAATCTGTATATATATATAATAAAATGTCAAATGCATATTTCATATAAGTAGTTATTGCAGTGCGATTTAATGTGTTATGAACAAAATAAAGAAAGGGTCATTAAAATGGTTTGGACACATGGAAATAATAAATGAAGAAAGAATGGAAAAGAAAGTATATATAAACGATGTAAATGGAACAAGAAATATAGAAATTAAGAAGGAAACGTGACAAGATCAAATTAATTAAACATTTTACGATAATCAAATGATTTTATTGAAATCTCTTGATGGAAGTTCATTTGAAATAATAATTGAATAAAACGATGTTTTTAACTACTTCCACTTTTGTCTTTATTTCGACAGCGACCGGTTTTGCCAGGCTCGCTGGCATCGACAGACTGGACGTCGACGACCATCGTTTTTTTAATTATTATTTAAACATTTTATGTCACCCACGCGTGGAGCCAGAGAAATCTACGTGCGTGCATGACACGATGTATGAATGTTGGGGAAACGAAAGCAGTATGTCAAGAAGGAACAGTGTTACTCTCCATTTGTTTGCTTGTCCTTTCGGAGAGACAGCGTGAGTTAGTTAGCAATTACAAATTATTATTATTATTTTGATAAAAAAAACACTTATTACATCATCACAGCGCAAGCCAAATCGATGTAAAGGGCGATAAAAAAGAACATCAAAGGAAATATACTCGTACATAGAACAATATGAATAGAAATATGCCAGTTATCTCCTTGTTGCTCTTACCGTAAGGGTAAACACGAATTCGCTATAATTGCATCCAAAGAAGTCTATCTCTTTTGCCACCTAATTTAAAAGACGAATCCCTTTCAATACAGGAGAACTTCGAAGGGCCTCTGTGCGGCAATTTGGGGCATAAAATAAGATACGAGTATGTCCTCTCGCTCTGATATAGCTGTGGAGAACGTAAAGATTTAGTTCTCAGAAATCCTGGATTGTAAATACTCGCACGTCCGGATAATACTTTGAAAAAATGCTTACCTAGAAAGATAATTCGACTTGTTTCAAGAATGTTGAAACAACATTCCTCTGAGAAATAGTGAGGGGTACAAAAGGGCTATTAGTTACCATATACTGCCTGAGGTAAAGCTTATTTTTAAATTTATGCCTATCTATATTTATAAAACAAAGTCGCGTTAGTTACACCATTTATAACTCAAGAACGGCTGAACCGATTTTGATGATCTTTGATTTGTTAGATTTGTCTCCGTCCCGAATAGCAGAATAACTGTTAAAACATCGTAAAAAATCGACTCGAGTGCAATCCATTCAACAAATATACTAGTTTAACAGAAAGTAGTGCAATAATGCTACGCGAATCATTTCGATTCGCTTCAATAAAGCAAATTCCTTGCTGTCATGTGAATCACATTCATATCAATATAATTCAAATACTTTTCATTTTGATTTTTGCACATTAATTGAACTTAATTCATTTCGAGTATTCATTTTTACTTTATTCATAACTGAATTTAATTCAAATAATAAGTTAACACAACATTTATTGATTCTGAGGCGGTACGAAGTTCGCCAGATCAGCTAGTATAGGTATAAATCTATATTAAACATTAATTTCATTGAAATGATTTTTAGATAATATAAACTATATAAAATTGCATTAATTACTTCAGATGTCAAGTGCACGCGCGTCATTGATAAATAATCATTATCTTTTGTTTAAAAACACACAACTCATCCACTTGTCATAAGCAATAATTAATCCAAGCATCGTATGTAATAAACTATTAAAATATTATTTTTTAGTACATTAATTATAACGGTTTATTTTAATGAACACTTTAAAACCACAAAGGTAATTATTCTAATTACTTAACGGTAGGTACTAGTATCAATAAATTACTTCAAGTTAAAAAGATTTATTCATAATTATCTTTGGTAATTACGTAGCTTGTTCTTCTTCTTATTTCTTATTGTAGACCTATGTGGTCTATTCTCCAGAGTGTTGCTCCTCCTGTGAGGTAGATTCCCAGCTGTCCTTTCATCTTTTAGGAGGTCTTCCACGAGGACGATTCCCATGAGGCTGACTATGCAATGCAATATAGGGGAGTCTGGTGGTGTCCATTCTTTGAACATAACCGTACCAGTCCTTTTTTCGCTGTCTGCTCCATCTTATAATATCCTCAACCTCACATATCTCTCTTATTCTGGTGTTCCTCACGCGATCTCTCAGTGTCTTGCCTTGCGTAGCTTGTTAAGTTAAACAAACAAACCATCACGCCGTTTTCCGCAGGGGTAGGCAGAGATAATGGACCGATACACTACTCTATCCTGACACACTTATCTAGCTTCCTTCACATTCATACAACGAGTCTTACACGTCCGTCGATTCTTCTGACTTCTTACATGACCAAACATTAAAATTTGATTTACTTAGTCATGCAATATTTTCCTCGGTCTACCTCGACTCCGTACTCCATTTACATCGTGAACGTAAACTTTCTTAACCATTCTTTCTCCATCGCAGCGATCCTTTCATAATTTTGTTCCTAATACTTTTATCCGCTCTACATTCCTTTCCTATATCAGAATTTAAGATTCTGTCGTACATCGTTCTACAACACATACGTTTTAGGGACCTTAAATCTACCGCATTTATTCTGCTTTTATCATTCTTCTGCCAGTTCCGTGCTTCGCTTCCAAACGTGTGAATGGAGTACGAAGTCGTGGAAAACCAAGGAAAGGCATGAATAAATGCATGCAGGAAGAATCAATGTGCGAGTATGACTCTCTGTATGAATGTGGAAGAATCTAGAAATGTGTGTCAAGATCGAGTAGCGTGGGGGTCCGTTCTCTCTGCCTACGTATTACTAATTAATATTAATTTAGACAAAATTGACAAATGTTTCTGGGCTTGTAAGGACAAACCCAGATATCTTGATATTATAATCTAACTAACTATTATAACTTTACTTTAAAATTTAAAATTAATGTTCTTAAAGCTATTTTTTCACTTTGTACTATTTTTACAACATCTACCGGGTAAAATTAGAACAATTATGTCTATACAAAATAGGAAATTCATCGTTCTTAAACAAAACATACAAAATGATTTTACGCTAAATCAACAGATGACTCTAAATAACACAAATAAATTAACTTTGCTAAAACAAAAAATTTTACTAAAAAAAATTATCTACTATTTTGGTTGTTTAATTTAAAAAAAAACTGTTATAGAATATCTAAATTGATTGTATTTCTTTCGCGACAGCTGTTTCGCTTACCGATGTCAGCATCGTCAGGTGTTACAATAAACTAATTGTAACACCTGACGATGCTAACATCGGTTAGCGAAACCGCTGTCGCGACAATTTTGATAGAAATATAATCAATTATGATAATCTAAACTAACCAACTAAACTAAATAACCATCACGTCGTCTCCCCGACGAGGTAGGCAGAAAAACTGGACTGCCACACGTTTCTTTCCTGACATATTTCCCTCGCTTCCTCAACATTCATACATCGTGTCATGCACGCGCCCCAATTTCTCTGACTCCTCAAGTGGCCGACATTCAATATTTGATTTATTTGACCCTATGTATGGAAGCGAAGCATGGAACTGACAAAATAAGGACAAAAGTTGAATAAATGCAGTAGAAATGAGATCTATTAGACGAATGTGTTGATACTCTGTGTATGATAGAGTGTCGAATGAAAATATAAGAAGTGAATGCCGTGCGAATGATGGTGTTATGAACAAAATGACGAAAGGATCATTAAAATGGTTTGGACACATGGAAAGAATGAATGAAGAAAGAATGGTAAAAAAGTGTATGTAAATCAAATCAAATTAGTTTATTTCATCAATAGACATTACAAAATTCATTTTTAAGGCATCTATTGAGAACAGGTAAAATAATATACTCGTATTGTGTACAGTACCTATACTACCAGAAACGCATGAGAAATGGTTTGACATTAGGAAGAATTAAGAGTATTTGCCTTCTGAACGTACTTTCACTAATATGAAAGACGTCGATCTCCGAGGAGACCGCGTTCAGCAGATTAATTGCTCTTCCCACCGTTGTCACCAGAGGCAGGTTGGCGATGTAAATGGAACTAGAAATAGGGGAAGACCGAGTAAAACGTAGCACGATCAAATAAACCAATATGATATTCTAAAACAGTGTTTTTATTTATTTAAACAGTTAATAATGTTGAAATATCAAAGTCTTTCTGTCAAAACAATGGATTATCTATCATTTTTTGTTTAAAATGTGCTTTTTCCTGCTATCGTAAAAAAGTTCAAACCTTGAAATTGGTGTATAAAGGTTATCACTGTTATTTGAATATAAATATTATATAAACAAATCATTGAAAACAACACCCAAACACTTTAAATACAACTTATTTCAAATTAAAATTAATACAAAATTTTAATTGTATTTAATCAAAGATAGTGTCTGTCAGACGCATAAACAAAAAAAAATTAAATATAGATACACTCCCCATTATTACGTACATCGGGAGAAAAATATGAATTGCTGTACCTGATTAGGGAAAAATAGTTGTTCGACCAGGTGTTGGAAGGAGACGAATCTCGTGGCTCCGCATCATAAGAGACTGGACTAGTTTCATAAGCGTTAAGGAGTTGTTTCGAGCTGGCAATGACAGAGACGCCTGCTCTAATGTGAAAGTCAACACCGGGGGAACCTGACATAAAATCTGAAAGAGGAAGAATAAATTTATCACGTAGCGCTCGATGAACAAATAAAATAACATGAAACTGTATGTGCATCTTTTGGGTCAGTTTATATTTTTCTTAAAGGGGGCGGTAGAATAAATATATATATTTAAAACCTATTGCAGGGATGGCGAACCTAAGAGAAAAAAATAAATATGATTATACAAAATGTTTTAGAAATAGGTAGTGTAAAAATAATTCAAAAAATATTTAAATAGCCATGTGTATTTTCTTCGTTCATTATTAGTTTCACAAACGACGGAAACGAATAAGTACTTAATAATTGTTTTCGATGTATTAATGCTATGTTTATATTAAAAATCTGAAGTTATACAAACATTTTATGCATGTTTATTTCCATGACAAGTGTCACGCGACACATTATTATATTGAGAAAAAAAAATGGCACTCAGGTTCTAAAAGGTTCGCCATCCCTGACCTATGGCCTACAACAGTGATGGGGAACCTATGACCCGCGGGTCAGATACTGACCCACACAGGCCTTTTATATAACCAACGTGTTGATTTTAAAAAAAACTTATTATTTATATCATAAAAGAAAAAGTAACTAACTAACTAACCATCACGCCAACTCCCCGAAGGTGTAGGCAGACATAATAACTAACTAACTAACTAACTAACCATCACGCCGTCTCCCCGAAGGTGTAGGCAGAAAGAATGGACCGCCACACTGTTCTGTCCTGACATACATCTCTCGATTCCTCTACATTCATACATCTCTCGATTTCTCTACATTCATACATCGTGTCAAGTAACGCACGTCGATTTCTTAGACTCCTTACATGACCGACATTTAAGATTTGACTGATTTGATCGTGTCAAGTTTTCCTCGGCTTTCCTCTATTTCTAGCTCCGTTTACGTCGTTTACATAGATGGCGTTGATGTCGAATTCTGTGTTTTAGCATGCACAAATCACTTGCTCTGTAGCGTGGCGCAAACTTTTTGGAATGTTTATCTTAAATACGAATATCGAATTTGAGACAACAATAAATACGAATATCGAGGATCGATTTTGGACACTTGTGACGATTGAGAATGTTCGGGTCGTAACTAAAAAGATGTTTTTTGATGGGATTAAGATATAAAGGGAGTCTGTTGTAAAAACGTGAGGAAAGTTTCTGAATGTATCTATCGCCGGAATTTCTAATTGTTGATGCGTTGTATGATCCTGGTCCGTGAAGCCTTACTCAGCGATAGTCACAGTAACATGTGACTGAAGATTTACAAAAATTAAGAATTAAGTTTCTTTAGAATTATATAATACTAGCGGACCCCATATACGTTATTCTGCCCGAACGTTGGCTTGCCTTCTATTTCAATATGTTTTGTCGATGAATAATACACTCAATAACCGCATAATTGTGATACATTGTGATACACAATTGTGATACAAGTAATATCGAAACACAGCGAACAGAATTTTAAATCTACGCCATGCTACAAGGTAAGTGTCCGATCAAAGCTCAATTAACTCAGGAGCTGAAGCCCAACGACCACAGACAAACAGAAACAGTAAACTAAGCACCGACTCCTAACTCCAGATATACAAAACGGTCATAAGGCCGATCTTCATTTATGCAGCCCCAATCTGGGGCTATGCAGCTTCGAGTCACATACGAAAACTCCAAATCCTGAAAAATAAGGCTATCCGTTTATCGCTTGGTGCGCCTTCATGGACCAGGATCACACAACTGCACCTAGAATCGGGAATCCCGATGATAGATGAATTCATTTTGAAACTTGCCGAACGTTTTTACAAAGGACTCCCTTCACATCCTAACCCCACAATAAAAGACCTCTCAAATTACGACCCTCACATCTCCAGCCGCCACAAACGCCCAAAATCGTTCCTCCTTCAGAGGAACACTCCGGGCCACACAAATCATGTCTCCACATAAACTAACAACCCACCAAATCACCTTCCAACAATGTTCCCATCAGACGTAAGAGGAATAGCCACATGAGCTGAACCTCTGTAAGCCAGAAGATCCAAGTCCAAGTCAAAGATCGAGCGCTCTTAATGAAAAACCCTATACATACTCGTTCATTTAAGCATTTGAATGTACCGTATACAAATGAAAATGTCTTGTCTGGGCAATTGAATAATTTGCCAATTTAAATAGAACGAAATATTTATTTATTTATTAAGAGATTAAGACCTCTTTATTATGTGTACTCGTATACTAGTATAATGATAAGGTGAGTGTAATGCTCCCGATAATGCTGAATTTTGCGTTTTCATATACATCATTAAAATATTATATAAGAAACATTATATAAGCCGTATACTGAAGAATGTATTATCATTTTTCTTACATACAATTAAATCTGCAATGTGATAGGAAAATGGAAATTACCTAGCCATTATGAAATATTGCCAAAATGGAAATTACCAAGTCATTATCAAACTTTGTAATAATTGAAATCACCTAAGCATTATCAAATGTTGTCAAAATACGAATTACCAAGTCTTTATCAAATGTTTTAAAGATTTTAATTACCTAAGCATTATCAAATGTTAATGGAAATGACTTAAGCATTAGAAAATTTTGACAAAATATAAATTACCTAGGTATTATCAATTCTTGACAAAATTTTAATTACCTAGGCATTATCAAATGTTTTAAAAATGATAATTTCCTAAGCATTATCAAATGTCGTCAAAATGTTAACTACCTAGGCATTTACAAATGCTGTCAAAGCTTTAGTTACCTAGGCATTAACAAATGTTTCAAAAATAGAAATTACCTAAGCGTTACCAAATGTTTGAAATTTACCTAGGTATTATCAAATGTTGTCAAAATGGATATTACCTAGGCATTATCAATTATTTTAAATGCCTAAGAGAAACGTAGCGTGTCATTACCATTAAAATAATCATATGTTTTAGAAAACAGAGGTTAATACGGAGTATTACATTTCAGAATCAATAAATATTTATACTACGTCTGCGATATCACTTTGTATATAAAAATACAATTCAATTGTGAAAATCGTACTCTAAAAACACATTTCGCATATTTTGATTTAATGAACGCACAATTCAATTGTTCAAATGTTATCTCAATTGATAAAAAGAGATTATTATAATTATGAAACAAAGTAATCTTAAGATTTTGTGTACATACCTACCGGAATTCAATCAAGTCATTGATGTATTACTAGGTATATAATTATGACGACAAAATTGTGTTCGATTATCTTATTGCAAGCGACAACACAGATAAGTCGAGTGTTTTAAAAATTATTTAAAACAAGTTCTTCGTTGTTTTTTCTTTATTAGTGAGTGTAATTAGGCATTCACTATCAATACAAAAACTAGAACTGTCTATCCACATTAGGAAATACCAGACGGAAACATCATATCTTTTAATTATATTAATTAATTTTAATTGACAAATTCATAAAAAAATGGCGATTTACAAAACAAATCACATATATATTTTCCGAGCAGATTATTTTTAAAACATCTACCGTCTTCTAGCTTTCAAACGAGATATTTGAACTAAAAATCGGTTATAAAATTACAAAGAAATCAACATTACACTAGAAGTAAGTAGAAAATCGGCTTATACCAAAAATTTTCAAAACATTGTATTTAGAAACTAAATGTTTCTAAAACTATCAATAAGTAAAAATGCGCATTAACACATAAAGGCATATTATTTTTCATAATTCGCTTTTTACCATTTTACTTCTTAAAATAGTCTTAATTTGATTTACTCCACTGATAATTTGTTCAAGTCACGATTCAAAATCGATGGTATATAAAATTTATAAAAAGTGCTTAATTTAAAAATAAAAGTATTTTAATTAACCAATGAAACACCCCCGAAGAGGCACGCAGAATAAAAGGACCACCGCACTATTCTTTCCTGATCTACATCTAATGCTTTCTCAGCAATTACACGTCGTGTCGTGCACGCACGTCGAACGAGGTTAAGGTGTTTTAAAAATTAAGAAAAAAAACTGTTACGTAATCAAACATTTATTTATTTCATATTTAGATAACAGAAACAAACTTACGTTCGTTCATCAAAATATTTAATTGACTTGCAAATTTTCCATTCACCTCTTACCAAACAACAATTCACCCCGCTACCTACGAATTCACTACCTACCAAACAACAATTCACTCACTACTTATTAAAATTATTGGTAAAATTAAAATAATTGGTACCAGGAGATTATAGGCCAATAATATCGTTTCTGTAACAATTGAAAGGGCGATGCAATACACATTATATAGTAAGGACGGTTTTAAGAACCGAAAAAATTCACGCTTCAAACAACACACATATCTTCTCGATAATTCTGCTATCCTGATACCAAGATTTAATTTTAAAACTTTTTGTAGGGAGAATTTATGCGTTTTTAAACTTTATTAAATAAAAAATTGTAAAATCGTGAAAAACAAGTAATTGCGTAGATTTTCACGGTTGGCAGCAATATGTTTGTTGTGTTTTTGGGTAACTCCTTCTCGACCGACGTTTCGGAGATCGTTGCAGTCTCCATCTTCAGGGTAATGAATGTGATACTACTATGAACTGTTTGAGCCGGAAGTGTCAGGCCGAAGCCTATTACTCCCCCACAATTAGGAGTGTTGAGTGAAAGGTGAGGTTTATTTACTTGAGGACGTGGTGGGTTTTGTTATTTGGGTTTGCAAGAGGGGAATGATTAATTTGTTAGTCAGGGCGGGTCGGGTGGGGTGGGTGGTGGGTTTGGCGGGGGCGGGAGTGAAGGTAGGGGTTGTGTGTTGTGGCCCGTAGTGTTCCTCTGAAGGAGGATGTGTTTTGGGCGCTTGTATCGAGTGTGAGTGTGTGGGGAGTAGCTTGTGGTTACTTGAATTGTGGGGTTGGGGTGAGAGGCAACCCCCTGGAAGAAGCGCTCGGCCAATGTGCGGATGTGTTCGTCTAGAGTCGGGATTCCGGCCTCTAGGTGAAGTTGAGTGATCCTGCTCCAGAAGGGTGCGCCCAGCGCGAGCCGGAGGGCCTTATTTTGCAGGATTTGGAGTTTATGTGTGTGAGTTGAGGCTGCGTGACCCCAGATGGGGGCTGCGTAGGTGATGATCGGTCTTATTACCGATTTGTAGATGAGGAGTTTATTCTCGGTGTTGAGGTTGCTGCTATTGCCTAACATGGGATAGAGAGCGCTGATGGCACGTGACGCGGACTTGAATTTATCGGTGATGTGTGCTGCCCATGTTAGTTTGGCGTCCAAGGTGACGCCGAGGTACTTTGTAGTGTTGGTCCAGGGGACCGATTGGCCGAACATTTGTATTTCAGGGAGTGCGGTGCGAGGTGGGTGTTTTTTTCTGAAGAGTGTTGTTGCACTTTTCGCCGGATTAATGGTGATTCGCCAGTCCTTACACCATTTTTCCAGCTCGATGGCCTGTTTCTGTACTCTCTCTGCCGAGAGGCGCGCGCTCGTAGAGCTTGAGAAGATGCCCGTGTCGTCGGCGAATTGGGCAAGGTGGGTGTTGTGATCGAGAGGGGGTGGGATGTCGCTGGAGTATATGTTGAAGAGTATCGGGCCCAGGACGGATCCCTGGGGGACGCCTGCCCTGATGGGGCGGGGGAGGGATCTGGTCACCCCCAGCTTGACCCTGAACGTTCTGTTTTCAAGGAAGCTGGAGGTGAGTTGGATTAGGGAGAGGGGAATTCTTTGGGTGTGCATTTTATACAGTAGGCCATCGTGCCAGACCCGGTCAAAGGCTTTGCTGACGTCCAACGAAAAGAATGTAGTGAATTTGTTTGTGTTAAAACCTGATATGATGTGTTCAACTACTCTGAGTAGTTGATGTAGAGTGGAGTGCTTGTCGCGAAATCCGTGTTGGAAATGGGGTATAGTGTTGAGTTCGTTTAACGATGTTTTGAGTCGTGCTTGTATGAGTTTCTCCAGTACTTTGCCTGTGCAAGGGAGGAGGCTAATGGGGCGGTGGTTTTCGGGGAGGAGGGGATCTTTGTCGGGTTTGGGGATGAGGATGACGTCTGCGGTTTTGAGAGATTCGGGAAAGGAGCGGAGCCTTAGTGCCGCGTTGAAGATCGCGGTCAGTGCGCTGATTCCTTTCAACGGAAGACACTTAAGGACTCTGTTTGAGACTTGGTCGGGTCCGGACGATTTCCTGGGGTTGAGAAATTTGATAATGCCAGCGATTTCGCTCGGGGAGGTGAATTTGATTGGTTCTGGGGGTGTTTCGCGAAGGAGAGTAGAGACTTGGGAGGCTACTTTAGCTACGAATTCGGGGTCGTCGTGGGTGTTGTTTGTTGTGAATTGGGTGGTTAGGCTGGAGGCAAAAGTCTCAGCTTTGTCTGAAGGAGAATAGACTAGTCCATTCTCTCCGTGAAGCGGGGAGATTCTGGTGAATGGGTTGCGGAGCTTTTTTGTGAGTCTCCAGAACTCGGAACTATCGTCGTTGAGGGAATCTAGATATTCCATCCAGCGATCGTTGCGGTAGTCGGTGATGGCTTGTTTCACCTCGAAGTTCAATTTGTTAAGAGTGGTTTTATCTCGGGGGTGGCAGGTGCGCTGCCATCTTTTGCGCGCTCTGTTTTTGGCTCGTATGAGACCGAGAATAGATGGGGGTAGGGTGGATGGAGTGGTGTCGTTTGGGACCTGTGAAGTGGCATTATCAAGAGCGGTTTGGATGGACTTGGTGAATTGGGAAGTGGCTAAATTTAGGGTTTCAACGTCCGGGATGGATGTCGGAACCCGAATCGCGTCTCGGATGTGGTCAGGGAGGGATTGCCAGTTGACTTTGGGTCTTGTGCGGGAGAATGGGTTGAGGGGGAGAGGGTCTTCGGAGATGTAGAGAAGGACGGGGTTGTGGTCGGAGGATAGCTCGTCGACCACTTGGGACCTCGACCCCAACAGACGTTAAAACATATAAGTAATTTTACATCAAAAATACCGATGCTTTTTGTTTCTCTCATGCGTATAAAAGTGAGCAAGATAACTAGCATTTGGGATATCAAGCTTCAAACTACCCACATAATATCTCCTTTGGCATTCTGCTATCCTGATACCAAGATTTCATTTTAAAACTTTTTGTATGGAGAAATTGTGCATTTTTCAACATTAACTAAAAATATATAAAATCGAACAAACAAATTTCTGAATCATTAAATAAAAATATATAACCGTCCAAAACCTGATTTCTGAATTCGAAGGTTCATCATCAGCCGTCTGTCATCCACTGCTGAATGTAGGCCTCTCCCAAAGCCCTCCACCGCCCTCTATCCATTGCCGCTCCCATCCATCCATGTCCAGCAATCCTCTTCAGATCGTCGGTCCAGCGGGCAGGGGGACGTCCAACTCTACGGAATCCTGTACGCGGTTTCCACTCCAGAACCCGTCTTCCCCATCGGCTGTCGGTTCTCCGACAGATATGGCCAGCCCACCGCCACTTCAGCCCGCCTATCCGTAGAGCCACCTCAGTCACCTTGGTTTGTTGTCGAATTCGAAGGTTGCGTTGAAATAATTTTCTTTCAATGCAGAAATCCCAAATTCTCCGTGCAAACTTATGTTTTGAAAATATTAAGCACCAGGAGTTCATGTCGTGCAAGGAGGTTTAAGACGTTAAACATATTAGTAATGTTAGATAAAAAATATCGAAGATACCTTTCGATTTCTTGCGCTCCTGGCGATTTTATTTGATTCAGTTGTCATTTTTAATACACAAATACAAGTTTTTTATGACATCCTTCAATCAGTGCATGAGTCATTATTCCATTCACTATTAAATGCAGTATTTACTTATTTTTAGTCGACTAGCAATATCCCACGATTACCTCCAACAACCAGTTAAACCCAGTTATTTTGTGGACATAAATAGTACATAATTCGGAGAATTAAAAAAATCTTCCTTATTTCAAATACAATAGCTGTTGAAAACGAGAATTAATGATGACTCATCACACCCACCACGTGAATAATCAAACAAAAGGTTCCCAAACTTTTCTTGCCAAAATTCCAGAGCGCCCTCTTCAATTAAGTTACATAAAATAATAAAATATTTATATCAGTTTTTTTTATTAACCACCCTACATATTTGAACGTACTTGATACGTTCACTTGGACTGTACCATTCTGCGCTATTCCGTATCACGTACGCGCTTGAGAAAACGTACTGTACCTAAAATGTACAAACTGTTAGGGATACGCTCGTGTGCCAACAACACTTGAGTACAAGTCTTCATAAATATGATAGTTTTACAAGAGGCAGGCGAAGTGTGCGGCCGAGTATTTGACGTTTCGTAATTTAAAAAATAAAATTAATAAATAATATAATTAAATTTCATTAATAAAAAACCTGCTTTATTTTGCACGTTTCTAGGAAAATTACCCGAAGGTAGGGCGGTTAAGAACGCTAAAACTTTGTAACAAAATAAAATAACCTGTCCAAGTGATATTACCACAATTTTTATTTATTTTAAAGGAGATTCAATGACATGTATGGATAAGTTCGGGCAAATAGCCGCCCTCTTTTCGCTGCAGATGGTGTATCCTGGTGGTTAAAATGATTATCAATAGAGACGCTCGAACTTCGACAGCGTATGGTAGCCATTTTGGTAAAGCGATAGCTGTTAAATATGACAAGAATACTTATTAAGTCTTGACATTTCATGATTGAACGCTACACGCTTCAACAACGCGTTGAAATTGTTAAAATTTATTTTCAAAATCAGTGCTCTGTTCGTCAATTTATCGCCAAGATCAAAATAAAAATTGTAGCAATATAACTTAGACAGGTTGTTTTATTTCATTTCAAAGTTCGAGCGCTCTAAATGAAAAACCCCTTACAACACAAAGTTGATATTAAAAAGATTATCAAATTTATCAGAAATGTTTATATTTACCTATTATTTTTTTAAATATAATACATACGCATGGTCACCCTCAATGATTGCCTCAACGCCCCCATTTGACTCTGGACCCGATACAGCCACCATGGAAGCTCCAGCGCCCACTGGGGGGCGGTGCCGCCCCCGTTGAGAATCTATGAATTAAACGAATCATTATCAAATGTACGTTTAATCATTTGCGTGAATTAAAATTATCATCATTCACAGACAATGTACTATCACAAATGACAACGCTTCAAACGCCTCTATATATAATATTATACAATGTATCAATTACCACAATATATTATACAAGTACATAGACATTTACTTTGCTAACAGTTGCAATTTATGACCTCGAAACTGTAACATTATTCAAACAAAGTGCCGAGAAACTACAAGTGACCCAAAGAGCCATCGAAAGAGCCATGTTAGGAATAAGCCTAAGAGACAGTCAGCAACTATACGGCGAGAGAAAAAACAAAGGTCACTGACATCATCCACCGGGAAGCGACTCTAAAATAGCAATGGGCAGGTCACGTAGCCAGAGACTCGCATAAAAAATGAACAAGAAGACTGCTAACTTGGAGACCGTGGATGGCAAAGAGAAGTGCAGTGCGACCTCAACTACTATGTAGGGATGACCTGAACAGACATGTCGGAATAACCTGGTTGCAGTCTGGACAAGACATAGTGGCGTGGAAGCGAAAAGAGGAAACCTTTGTCTAGGAGTGGACGGGAATAGGCTGAAGAAGAAGGCATAGACACTTAACCTATCACCCAACCGAAGTGGTGTGCTGGGTGAAATTTTTATCTTCTATAGTCATACAACGTGCAGTGCTGCCATTACGATAGTATTGTGTATGTTGTATAGCTTGGAAATGTAACCTAGCTCGCAGCGTAGCTCTTAGCAACAAGCAAGATTCCGAACCATATGACCGTAACCTTAATGTTGGTTAATTTCCATTTATCATTATCACAAGTTGTATTGATATATGGCATTGAGACCAAAGCGGGTAACACAAGAACGAAGGCTAAAGTGCGGGTGACAGAGATGCGGACGCTGAGGACAATAGCAGGTTAAACTCTTCGAGATAGCGCGGGAAACATGGCTATTCGTGAAATCTGCAAGGTGGAAGATATTGTCAGATGGGGCAGACAACACAGAAGACACTGGCATGCGCACATGCAGAAGGTAGATTCCCCCAGAATCCCACACCTTGTGATGCATCAGATTCCCGTTGGCTATCGTCCCCCCGGAAGGCCACCAAAAATATGAAGGAATAACTGGGAGTCACTGCCCAAGAGAGGCCATCCTGATTATTGGAAAAGACCATGAGTCGAAAAGGTGAAGGCTCATGATATCGACGTTTAAAAGAAATAAGTTAAACATTTGAAATGTAGAAAATGTGTTTAACTCACACTTTTGCCATCCAATGTGTTAACGGAAACGATATAACACAGAAAGATAGCAAATGTGAAAATGGAGTAAATATTTATGTTTTTTTTTTCAGTTGAAAATGTCAACGATTCTTTAGCAAACATCTGATGTGTTATGAATACAAATTAAAATATAAGCGATTGCGATACACATTTGATCACCCGCACATTCACGGTGTCAGAAGTCAGCGAATTACAACAATTACGTATTGCGAAATAATGGCGGGCGTAATGTCAATTTGTCTACTCAAAAGGTAGACGACAGTCCTCCATTGGCCGGCCACCGAGGCACACTGGCGAGTGCGCGAACGATTCCCGGCCGGCTATGATTCTTTTGAATTTAGAATTAATTAATCGCGTTTCGGAATAAAACAATTGCCAAACACGGTGGTTTGAATCAGTTCTAATTTTTAAATCAAATCTACCTTGTGGGTTGCCATTATTTTAAATATCCCCACGTTGCACATTTTGTAGTTTTTATTTTATAAAAGTGTGTTATTAAATTCAGTTTTTTGTGTTAATTATTTAATAGACGAAAATGTATATCACAAGGAGGTGAGATTTTTTTGATGTAATAATGTATTGAAAGAATAAATATTTATTTTGTGATCATTTCTGAAGGTCTGTGTCTGTTTTTTATCCGTCAAAACAATTCATACATTTATTTATATTACAATATTTGTAATAAGCTTGCGTTCTTTTTTCGGTAACATTTAAAAATGTTAAAGTTTTTTTTTTGTAAATTGGTCAATGGAACAAACCGTGAGCAAGACATGAGCTAATATTTAATTTCTATATGTTTACTCAATTTATTTATTGTATATCATCTGTACATTGAAGAAATGGGTCGTATAATTAAAAAAAAAACAGATGCTTTTTTATAAATAAAAATAAAATTAATTTAAAACTTCATTTTTCTTCTTTTCCGCCAATTTTACTCCATTGCTGGATATAGGCATCTTCTAAACTCTTCCAACATATTCTGTTAACGTCAAATCATGTATGCTTATAATAATAATAAGAATAATAATAAATTGGATAATTTATAAAGCGCCATTTTTATGAATTACTCATCTCAAGGGCGCTGTAGAATATGCTCCGTTTTATCAACTAGATAATAATAATAATAATAATGATAAAAAATATATAAACATATTTAGTATGAGGGCTGTACCTGACGAAATCGATCAGCCCTTCCTGTCAGAAAATGATAATTTGAAAAGGTGCGTTTTGAGTCTCGATCTAAACTCTGATTGATTCTCAATGCACTTAAGGTCTGCTGGAAGACTGTTCCAGGCTGAAGGGCCGGCTACCGCGAAGGCTCGGTCGCCAAAGTTTGTGCTTGGACAGCGTTTTGGCACAATCAATCTACCGATCGCAGAAGACTTAGCTGATCGCAATGTAGACTGTCTAGCATTCAGGTTCTCGTTGATGCAGAGTTCAGATATATAAGCTGGTGCCATTCCATGCAACGCCTTGTAGACCGTCCAGCAGAGCTTGTATTGTATCCTTTCTGGACATTTCAGCCAGTGGAGCTCCCATATAGGAGCTTATGAATAAAAATAAAATGTATTTTTTAGGGATATAATCTAACACGTAATGGAATTTTAAAGTAATAACACAAAACACAAATGCGATGGTTAAACCAATATTATTTTTATGACATGCATATTCGATGTTTTTATGTCAGTATACCTGACCTGGTTGTCTTTAAATTGTAAACAATATAATTTTTATTTTTATTTTGACGGGACAGATTTGATAGTTCTTTAAATAAGTATATTAATTGGTGAATGTATATGGTATATAAGTCAAACGATTTAATGATGAATGTCGGAAAGTGTTAGTTTTTGAAAGGGAAGAGCAAATGACAGTGAATGAACAGAACATAGAACAACTTAGAATTTGTGTATTTAGGCAGCATGTTCACAGCGGATGGCCGAACGGACGGAGATATTGAAAGAAGGGTTTGTGCGGGTAACAAAGTGAATTGAGCTTTAAAAATAGTTATTGGAAACAAGAATTTATCAATGAAAGCGAAAATGGCCGTTCACAATGGAGTTCTGGTCCCAACCCTTATGTATGGAAGCGAAGCATGGAACTGGTAGAAGAAAGATGAGAGCAGAATAAATGCGGTAGAGATGAGGTTCCTAAGACGTATGTGTGGTAGAACGATATACGACAGAATCTCAAATGCTGATATTAGAAAGAAATGTAGAGCGAAAGAAGGTATTATGAACAAAATTATGAAAGGATCGCTGCATTGGTTCGGACATATGGAGCGCATGGGCGAAGAAAGAATGGTTAAAAAGTATACGTTAACGATGTAAATGGAATACGGAGTCGAAGTAGACCGAGGAAAACTGGCATAACCAAATTAATCAAATTTTAAAGGTTGGTCATGTCAGAAGCCGGAATAATCGACGTGCGTGAATGACTCGCTGTATGAATGTGGAGGAAGCTAGAGAGGTATGTCAGGATAGAGTAGTGTGGCGGTCCATTCTCTCTGCCTACCTCTGCGGGGAAATGGCGTGATGGTTTGTTCTTGTTGTTGTTGTTGTTGTTTTTTTTATATAATTTTCAATTTAATTACATCATTTTTTAAACTGATTCCAAATCAGTTCGCATCTTATCAATATGCATTTTCTTAATTCAAAATTTCAAACGCATATCGCACAATCTAAACCGTTATATTTTGCATGTCTTTATTTCACAAAAAAGCGTTTTACTTATGTACGTAGATAAAATAAAATATTAAAACATAAATGAAATAATGCTAGTGTCTGAAAACAATCGAAACGGTGACGAAATATTTGGCATTGTAAAATTTGGAAATTTTATTTATAACATTTTTTTATTATAATTACAACCTTATAATCTTTACTGTTCAAAATTACTGAATTTATAAAGTTATTACAAAATTGGTAGATATAATCCATTACAACAACGATTAAATATAGACAATTAACATGAACTACAAGTCCTGGTGAATAGAATGTATGTGGTATGCATGCGAAATGATCTGATGATGAATGTTAATAAGTCCAAGGTGATTTTTGAAAAAGAAGAAATCATGACAGTCTGCAACATTAGCGTGAATGGCGAAAATTTGGAGCAAGTAAATGAGTTCTTATATTTAGGTAGCATGTTTACAAAATATGGGTGAGTGGAGAGGGATATTGAAAGAAGGGTTGGGGCAGGCATCAAAATGAATGGTGCACTTAAAGTTGTCATCGCAAACAAAAACCTATCCAAAAAAACTAGAATGGCAGTGCATAATGGTGTTCTTCTACCGACCCTTATGTATGGAAAGGATTTAAGTAGAATAAATGCAGTAGAAATTAGATCTCTTAGAAGAATGTTTAGATACTATGTGTATGATAGAGTGTCGAATGAAAATATAAGAAGAAAATATAAATAAGATGGTTTGGACATATGGAAAGAATGAATGAAGAAAGAATGGTACAAAAATTTTATGTTCACTATGTAAATGAAACCAGAAATAATGGAAGACCGAGGAAAACATGGCACGATCGTAAATCAAATATTAAATGGCCGGGAATCGAGCCCGGGACCTTCGGCGTGGCTGTCGTAGCATTTTCCACTCGACCATGAAGGTCGTTAAATAATATGTATCTCACATTCCACTTACTTCTTGTACTCCCATTACTTTACTTCAAAAATCTTTTCTCTTTTCTTATTTCTTTTTTGTTTTTGTACAGTCAAACTTTCGATATCGAGACGATCTTCGTGGCAGAGTGGCAAGCGCTATTACTACCACACCGAAGGTCCCGGGTTCGATTCCCGGCGATAGCAGTGTTATTGTCACACTGTCTTTGGTCTGGGGTTGAATTCACGTGACAATAAAATGGCTATAGATTAGCTACATATCACATGTCACGATCATCAATAGGGAAAAGGGTGTTTACAGTAATTGGGTTCAAATAACCTGCTGTATACAAATGTGAAAGCAACGGGAAACTACCACATTAAAAGGCCTAAGTGGCATCCCAAGAACCAGCAAAAATATTACACTATGATATAATAATAAAACTCTTTAAAACGTTTATTTAGTTAAAATTCACTAATGTTTGTGTTTTTGACCGGTTTCGCCAGATCGCTACTATCATCACCAGTCATCATCATCATTAACATTAGTGGATTTAAACTAAATATACCTACATTTAAAAAAATAATTCATTTCATTATTCAAATAGAGATTATCTGAATGTAATTTATCTAATTGTTCTTGATTTAGAAAATTTATTATGTTATTTAAAAATCATGTTATAATAGAATTCATTGGAAATAATGAAACCAAAAAAAAATGTGTTAATGTATTATATATTTAGTTAAAATCCACTAATGCAGGTGTCTTTGACCGGTTTCGGCAGCTCTTATTGGCAAGTAAATGGTAGCGAGCTGCCGAATCTGGTAGAAGGCACAAAAATTTGTGGATTTTAACTTAATATTTTTATTTTTATTCGAGAAAGAAGAATGTATGACGATTTGTGATATAAGTGCGATGGGCGAGAAATTGGAGCAAGTTACTGAATTTACGTATCTGGGAAGCATGTTTACAAGAGACGGAAAAATTGAGAAAGACATCGAAAGGAGGGTTGGTGCTGGGAATAAAATAAATGGCGCACTCAAAGTCATTACTGCAAATAGAAATATATCCACAGAAGCAAAGATGGCAGTACACAATGGAGTTCTAGTGCCAACCCTCATTTATGGAAGTGAAGCTTGGAGCTGGCAAAAAAAGGATGAAAGCAGGATAAACGCCGTAGAAATGAGATCACTAAGAAGAATTTGCGGGAAAACGCTGTATGATAGAATACCGAACGATGAAATAAGAAAGAAATGTAAGACAGATGACTGCATCATGAATAAAATTAAAAAAGGATCCCTGAGATGGTTCGGACATATGGAACGAATGGATGAGAGTAGAATGGTTAAAAAGTTGTACACAAGCAGTGTGAGTGGGAAAAGAAGCCGAGGACGACCGAGGAAAACATGGCATGATCAAATTAACCAATTACTAAAAGATGGCCACATTCGAAGTCGGAATAATCGACGTGCGTGCATGGTGCGATGTATGAATGTGGAGGAAACCCGAGAGGTGTGCCAGGACAGGCCAGTGTGGCGATCCATCCTCTCTGCCTACCTCTCCGGGGAAATGGCGTGATGGTTAGTTAGTTAGTTAGTTTTTTCATTCTGTACTTGATAAATTTTCTCGACCGAAATCTCAATGGAATAGCCAAATATTGCTCGCAACATAACCAGATTTAAAAGTAATTTGTGATACAATAAATCGAATCGACATTCATAATATTAAAATGGAAGATTATTTTTTAGTGGTTGGACATTATCACAGAATAAAATCACAGAATAAAAATTTATTTCGAATCAGCAACAAATATGAGATTTAAAGAATCTCTTTCTAACTATTAGTATTCCTTGCTGTTGACCTATGTGGTCTGTTCTCTAGAGGGTTGCTCCTTCTGTAAGGTTGATTCCCAGCTGTCCTTCCATCTTTTAGAAGATCTTCCACAAGGACGAGTCCAATGAGGGTGATTATGTAGTGCAATATAAGAGATTCTGATGGTGTCCATTCTTTAGACATGACCGTACTAGTCCCTCCTTCGTTGTTACTCCAACATATATAATAATATCCTCAGCCTCACATATCTCTCTTATTCTGGTGTCCCTCACACCATCTCTCAGTGTCTTGCCTGCTATCATCCTCTGTGTCTTAATTTCGGAAGTCCTCAAAACATATTTAGTCCTGACTGTGTCTGCCCTTGCTTCAACTGCATATATTATTATTGTTCTTACGTATGCTTTAATATTATTAAATTAAAATTGGACTAAGCTGGGCAGCTTTCGGTAACATGAGTAACATCCTTAAAAATCGGAAAATACCGATCAACCTGAAACGAAAAGTCTATGAAGTCTGGGTCTGCCAGTTGGTACTTATGGTCTTGAAACTGTTACATTGTCCAAGCAAAGTCCCGAGAAACTGCGAGTGACCCAAAGAGACATGGAAAGAGCCATGTTAGGAATAAGTCTAAGAGGCAGAGTCAGAAACGATACGGTGAGAGAAAGAACAAAGGTCACTGACATCATCCACCGGGTGGCGACTCTAATATGGCAATGGGCGGGTCAGAAGCTCAGATGAAAAGTGGACAAGAAGACTGCTGACTTGGAGACCGTGGACGGCAAAAAGAAGTGCAGGGCGACCCCAACTACGGTGGAAGGATGACCGGAATAACCTGGATGCAGACATGGAAGCGAATGGAGGAGGCCTTTGTCCAGGAGTGGACGGGAATAGGCTGAGGAAGAAGAAGAAGAATATGCTTTATAGATCCCATCTTACTCTTAACGGCCATGTCATTGTTTTTCCATATTGTGGATTTTTCCAGAAATTGCAGCTGCCTTGTTGACTTCCATTTCTTCTCGCAGAATAAACTATACTTAGGAATAAAGTACCTATTTTGTTTCTTGTCGATAACGCTAAGAAGATTTTTACAGAAGTTTCTGGAACTTTTATTTATTTTTATCCATAGAATCGAACACTTTAATTAAAATTACGTAATTAAAAAGGATTCCAATTAAATCTTATATAATAAAAAATACATACATAATGATGCCTCGATATCACAATAAGATGTATCATCAAGCAGGCTTTACAATGTGAATCAGATAATATCTTCAAGTGATATACACTTCGTGTTATCTAGTTTGCATTGTACTTTTTTTATTATCTTAGCCTATAAAACAATCCCAAGATGATAATTATAATGTAGCCTATATAACACATGTAATATAAAAGAAAAAACTTTGTAATCTGAATAATCCTGATAATTTTCAAAATCACATGTTTTATTTATTGTTTCTTGAACAATGGTGTCAAATTCCATTTTAATATTGACAACTATTGACGACCTTTGTAGCAGAGTAGCATGGAGCTATGACTATCATACTAAAGGTCCCGGGATCGATTTACGGCGATGGCAGTGTGATTGTCACACTGTCATTGGCCTAGTGTAGAATTCACATGACAATAAAATGGTGAAAGATTAGCTAGCAATCACGTGTCACGAGAATCAATATAAAAGCTAAAAACAAATTGTATACAGTTAGTTATTGGGTTCAAACGATCTGTTGTATACAAAAAAAAGTCTGTTCTCTAAGTTTTACTTTGGTATACTTCATGGGAGTGACATGTTTCATCTTGATAAGCGTAATCTAATAACAGTTCTAAAAAGGGGATTTTTTCGTCAATATTAAATACTTCAAATGTATTTGAAGTCTTCAAATGCCGTAAATTATAACCTTGTAGTATATTTTTAACATTGCGGATAAATAATGATGTATTAAATGGAGAAAATACGTTAATTAATTCTTTACTAAATACTCTTACATGTAATCCACTGCTTTTGAAAGCAGATTTTGTGCTCTAATAACTTCGCTTAAAACACTTCGCACAAAATAATTAATATTCGGATAAAACTTTTTTTTTTGGGGGCTTTGACAACATTAAATGAAGAAAAAATGATAAAAAATATATATTATAATAGTTTTAACCAAACAAGAAATAAAATAAGACTGAGGAATATGTGGGACGTGGCCGAGTGGTAAGTGCTTTAACTGCTATGCTGAAGGTCCCGGGTTTGATGCCTAGCGATGGCAGTTTGATTGTCAAGCTGTCTTTGGTTTTGTGTAAAATTCACATGACAGTAAAATGACGATAATAATAATAATTAGGCTAATTTGTATAGCGCCGTTTTCGTGAATAGCTCACCTCAAGGGCGCATTGACAGTGTTTTAGTCATGAGAGCTGCATGTGACACCAGCAATCAGATAACCGTTGTTTACATTTTATGGGATATTTTGAAAAGGTGGGTTTTTAGGTGAGATTTAAAATCTGTCGGATTATCTGAGGCGTGCAGGAAGCATATTCCAGGCGGACGCACCTGCCACTGCGAAAGCCCGGTCTCCGAAATTTGTCCGGGGTATTCGCTTTGGCTCAGCTAATCTGCCTATTGCCGAGGAGTTTGCTGATTGAAGCGTAGATTGCCGCACGTTAGGGCTATCAACAACACAATGTTCAGATATATAGACTGGTGCCATTCCGTGAAGCGCTTTAAAAGCCCTCTAGTATAGTTTATACTGGATTCTTTCAGGACACTTGAGCCAGTGAAGATCTTTTAGATAATAATAATAATAATAAATTGCATGATTTATAGAGCGCCATTTTTATGAATTAATCATCTCAAGGGCGCTGTAGCTCCATTTTATGAACTAGTTGAAGATAAATATAAATAATATTTTAGTTAAATTGAACATTTTGGTTCAGAATAAAGATTTTGTTTAAAATAAAGATTTTGTTAAAAATAAACATTTGTTAAAAATAAACATTTTGTTAAAAATATTGTAAAAAAATTAAATGAACGTTTTGTTAAGAATAAACATTTTTGTAAAAAATAAACATACAGTTGAAAATAAACATTCTTGTTCAAAATAAACATTTTGTCAAAATAAACATTTAGTTATAAAAAACATTTTGTTAAAAACAAACATTTTGTTAAAAACAAACATTTTGTTAAAAACAAACATTTTGTTAAAGATAAACATTTTTGTAAAGAACAAAACATTTTATTATGGGGGTTAAGCTAAGCTACCTATCACATGTGACGAGAATCAATATGATAGTTATGTTCTTAAAGGCGGGCCACACTGTGATAAACATCGGTTTCAAACATAAAATTTGTCTTGTATAGGGCTTCTATCTCATTCTACGCCGGGTAAAATAATGCGAGGAAGAGAGATAAACGTACCATGTTTGTTGAATAGTTTGAAAGGATAACCGTATGCAGAAATATCCGCGGTTTAACTCGTGGTTTACTAAAATCGACGTTTTTACTACGTCTAGAACATGGTTTAAGTTTGAGTAATAACATTCAGTATACAAATTTTGGTTTCAAACCAGCTTGTTTATCACAGTGTGGCCCGCCTATTAACATCGTTTTGGCTCGCGCTGTAATGATGTAAAGGGCGTTTCAACAAAATAATAATAATAATAGTAAAAATGTGTCCAAACCATGCGATTTCTTAAATAAGATAACAACGTAAATTCTTGCGTCCGTTCTGGATAAAATGCGTCATGTTATGAAGCTATTTATCTCACAACAAAAAATCCAAACAATGGATGTGTTTAGCAAATAGATGTATTTGTTTAATGATTGTGCATAGCTAGCTCATCCGTGTTTACTTAATCGTTTTTTAGTTATTTTGTGGTTAGTTGTCGGGTTCTGTCGGGTCGGGTTGTAGTACATTGTCATTCCGAAACCAATGCTCCTAGTGAAAGCGGAAGGACATGTTTGTGTTTGTGGTTTTGTTTTTGAATTTCCAATGACAACACAAATTTGACAGAAAAATATGAATTGCCAGACACCATTAGCCGGGACAGCAGATATTTGAAATAATAAAATAAAACAAACTAATTATTTCAAATATCCATTATGCATGTTAATCACATCCTAAATTGTTTTTATCTTTATAAATCATTAAACAACATTAAAATATAATGCACTTTATTTTTGTGATTATTACAATTGAAGCTGAAATTTTATTATAAAAAAAAATCATCTTTTTTTGCTATTTGTATTCATAAAAAATAAAAAAATAAAACAGTGTCTACTTTTTTTGTAAACGCACTGTCACTCTCACTATTGCAAACAATCTCTCTGTAATGAACGGACTCTACACGACTTTATGATTCCAGTATGCTACAATAATTTCCGTTGTGATACTTTCAGTCGTAATTTCCGTTGTGCAACGATGCAAAGTTACCCTTAAACGATTTTTAAAGAACTACTTCCACTTTTATATTAATGTCAACAGTGACCGGTTTCGCCAGGCTTGCTGACGTCGACAGCCAGTCGATGTCAGCTATCCTGGCGAAACTGGTCGCTGTCGAAATAAAGACAAAAATAAAGACGTCGAAATAAAGACAAAAAATGAAAATAGACGAAATAAAGACAAAAAAATATACATATTTTTTAAATATTTTTTAAATAACTATAAATAAATTGCAGTCAAATTATCAGGTTACCCAAGTCATAATATAGATACTCACTTTTCGTACTTCACGTTCTGTTTGATCAGGCCTTAATCAGTTTAAGAAAACAATCATTCCTTCTATTACATACGAGTATAAATTATTACCTGTTAAATTTCTAACACTCTTAAAATTTCAATAAGTTTCGCAAACTTAATTTTAACTATGACTAATCATTCTAATGAGTTTTTTGCCCTATAAATAGTAAGTCTTTCAATTTGTATCTTCAGTTGTTTGTAACAAAACCAACAGGCCATGACATTGATTGCGAAACAGCTGTTGCGATATCCTCAAAAAGTGTAAAATTAAAAATTGTGTAATTATAACAGTGTTGCAAATTTAACAGTTAAAATTGTTGAAGTATCATAGTGTTACGACCAAAACAATGGATTATTTAAACATACGAATTATCATAACGATGATATAGTCTTCTTCTTCCTGGCGCTATCCGAACTCATTGTCTGTGTTGACTGTTGGGCTCGGCTCTTCTCGATATCAGGCTGTACTTCTTACGGTTCTGAGTATCGCCTTCACTCAAGCCATTTCTCTGCAAGACGCTATTGCATTGAATCAACCACGTGTTCCTAGGTCTTCCTCTGGATGGTTGACGCGGAAGATTAACAGACAAAGCTCTATTGACTGTGTGGTCTGGTGGTCTCCGTTTTATATGCCAGTACCATCTCATTTGCCTTTCTTCAAGCTTACTATTTATTACTCCCAGACTATCCCGAACGCATGCACTTTTTATTTTGTCTCTCAGCGATACCCCAGCGGACCACCTAAGCATTCGCATTTCTGCCGTTTACAGTTTCCTAGTGAAGCCGCTGTACATTGTCCAACACTCGGAGCCGTACATAATTGCAGGTCTGACAATAGTCTGGCATACTTTTCCTATTAGTTTTACAGGCATTTTTGGGTCACATAACACTCACGTCATAGATCGAAATTTCAGTCACCCCACTCCTATTCTGTGATCAACATCCGCTGCACAACCTCCATTTTTAGAATGAGAATAATGATGAGATCGTAACATGATTGAAATGTAAAGAAAATAACACAAATGTACTGCGAAATTTCAGGAATATTAGAAGACAAAAGTACGTTTAATATTGAAAGGAAAATGATTATAGCTCTTTCATCTCACTTCGTAAATGTTGAGTTGTCCGAGACGGTATAATGCGATAATGTTACGAAATTACTAGCCCACACATATAACGTTTCTCGTGAGTTCATTACGCTAAACCAATTCATGGTTCAGAAAAGAATTCTGAGGTATCTCTACATGAAGGAATATGCTAACTTTCCGTGGCTCTATCCCACGGCATTTCTTTTGGGAATGCTTGGGACCATATCTTTGGACATCTACCATACCATATATGGACATCTCGTAACCGATTAATTTAGATTACTCAGGATATATTTCGAGAACTCCTCCGTGCTGGAGGCATTTGTCCCTGATAGAATCTCCGACAGCGACAGCATAGATTGTTTTATCTACCGGCCGCCAGAACCAACCTGCCTCTGGTGATACTGCAAGGTAGAGCAATTGATCTGCTGAACGCGGTCCCTCGGAGATCGACGTCTTTCATATTAGTGAAAGTACGTTCAGAAGGCAAAAATACTCTTGATTTTGTAGAGTATCTTGTCTTCTTAATGTCGAACCATCTCTCATGCGTTTCTGGTAGTATACTAAGTATATACAATATATTATTTTACCTGTTCTCAATAGATAGGTACCTTAATCCTTAATATTGTAATGTCTATTTATGAAATCAACGTATTTGATTTGAATTGATTTGGTTCATGTGCCAGTAATATGGGGCAAATTATAAACAAAACTTTAGCTTCTCGAGCAATGCTTATTCCTCCAGCAAACGTTAATTTCGCTTTTAAAGAAAGGTAATTTGAAGAGTCATCTGTCAAGCGCACTTATTGTCAACATCGGTTCGTTTTTAAAACTACACTTAATTGTAGTCAACATCGGAATTTTAATAGCATGAATTAGTACACAGATTTACTGTTATGTACCTATTCCCATTTCCCAAATATTTTGTGTTTTGAGCTGTTTAGTAAAAACAACTATTCCAAGGCGCACTTAAAGTACCTACTTCTTATTCCCGCATTTTTCTCGCATTTCTCCAGTGATATTTTGTCTCACGCAGGATGCTATCTCCTACCATAACTCCATTCAGCCCTGCTCCTCTTCTAAAATTTTCCTTAAAAAACTGATCTTACCATACTCTACAATGCCAACCCTAACTATTCTTCCATTCCCTGACCATGAAAAACGTAGGACTTTAGCATAAACCCTAAATCTTTTCTCACCCTCTTTCAGAGGAGCACTCTGTGCCACACATCTAGCCATCCAAGTCTCCTATTTTGAATCTAAATTTTAAATTAATAGTCCATTGTTTTGGCCGAAACACTATGATACTTCAACATTATTATTGTTAAAATTTAAAGCACTCTTATAATATCACAATTTTTTTTTTATTCACTGTGAGTGTGGCGACAGCTGTTTCGCCAACCGATGTTGGCATCATCAGGTGTTACAATAAACTAACTGACTGTTAGTTGGTTTATTGTAACACCTGATGATGCTAACAACGGTTGACGAAACAGCTGTCGCGATACTCTAAGTGAATAAAAATAATTTGTGATATTATAATAGATAATTAATATTTTTAATTGAAATTTCTTGGTAGAAGTTCATTTTAATGAATGAAAACAAAAAAAAAATTATATAATACAAAATATCTTTATTAGCACAGAAGATGGCAGCAAGCTGCCGAAACCAGTCGAGGATAAACACAAGTGGAAGCACACTAAATATATAATAATAAAGAAAAAAAATTGTTTTCATTATATAATAGCAGTGTTTTAAATTTTAACAGTAATCAAGTATAAATATTTTACTCATACCCACGAGGCTATAGGTACAATCGAGAATATTCTACAAAAAATATATATTTCAGTCCATCGCAAATGCAGATAAAAAAAATTATATCAAATTCGAACGACACTTTTGTTTTGGTGAATCAGCAATGAAGATTATTTTAAAATTGTTGTTTTTGATTTTAGGGTGAAGCAGATACTCATCGCCCTCGTTGTGGTGGTGATCATAGCGGTCGTGGTGACCCTAGCGGTCACCCTGACCGGCAAAAATGACGATCTCACTATCACAAAGCACGATGCGGTCACTTTCAAGCAAGCTGCGCTCACTTCCAACGGGAAAGAGTGCGCGGGAATCGGAAGGTAAGTGACAGCCTCGTTATCAAAACTGTCATTCATTTGTTTTAACATTTTTCAAACCTGGAATAATCGAATTCCCTGACATTTTTGCATTATGTTTTAAATATAAAGAGAAAAAATATTTTTCCGTTACTTAACACGTTGACTGTGGAGCACTGACCGAGACAGTGGTAAGGTGAGAACCCATACGGCGCACCCCTGTACAGGTCAAGCTCTATAATAATAATAATAATAATAATAATAATAATATGCTAACTTATAAAGCGCCGTTTTTTTGTGATGTAATCACCTCAAGGACGCATTAAGACGTGTTTTAAATCTTAATGTGAACGCTGGATCTGATTGATATTCGCGATCGGCTAGAACAAAATATGAATTAGGTATGAAATATGAAAAATATGGGTTTTCAGCTTAGATCTGAAATCAGTCGGATCATTTATGCATCTGAGGTGTGAAGGGAGATTGTTCCAAGCTGATGGACAGGCTACCGCAAACGCTCGATCCCCGAAATTTGTACTAGGGCAATGCTTCGGCTCAACTTATCTCCCTATTGCCGAGGAGTTCGCCGAGCGAAGTGTGGATTTCCTTGTTTTTAGGCTGTCCGTTATACAGAATTCGGATATATAATTTGGAGCCATTTCATGTAGCGCTTTGAAGACTGTCCAGCAGAGTTGTTACTGGATTCTTTCTGGACTTTTAAGCCAGTGAAGTTCTTTGAGATGTTGTGTTATATATACTATTCGGTTTTAACACGTTGACTGCCGAGCACTAAAATTTAATCTTGGTTAACATTTTATGGATTTGGAAACGGAAAACACAATTTTAAAGCTCTGACTCTACTTCCTTTAAACGGAACTTACCACTGTCCCGGTCAGTGCTCCGCGGTCAACGTGTTAAACATGTTTTAATCAAGAACGTTAAACCAAACAATAAATACAATCTGCTGTAATTGTTTGTCTAATGTAAAATTGAAGCTAAACAATAGGGTAAGAATAAATAATTGGCTACAGAACCCTGATTTGTTCAGTTTCAATACGTCATCCTTAATTAATTAATTCGCATGAAAACATGAGTTTTCTACAAGTTTTATTATATTTTATGGGAATGACATGTTTCACCCTTCTAAGGCATTATCAAATGTTGACACATCCTGGTATTATATATATTTTTTATGTTTTACCTGTTCTCAATAGATGCCCTAAACTATAATTGTTGTTTGTTATATCTTTTGAGAAAATAAACTGATTTGATTTGATTTGATTTCTGTGGTTCTTAGGATACTTTTTCTTCTGATCGTGTCAGCTCTCGTTTCTATTCCACATGTCCACATAGGACGTGCGCATGTCTTGTAACATAGATTCATAATTTCATTCCCATAAGTTAAAATACAACGTCTAGGAAACAGACGATTTCATTCACATGAATTATTTCATATAGAGTTTTACATCATTGTTCAAGAAACAATAAATAAGAAGAATAATATTTAAATACCAAAGAGTTGAATATCAATCACTGTCTGAATGCAAATGACGACTGATTTTTCAACAGGAGAAAGTGAATCTATAGACAAAACCAGAAAATAACTCCTTTCTATTTAACACCTAGAAACTTTAAAACTCACATACGCGAGATTGTAAAAAATATTTAATACGTATGTCGCAAATCAATTGATTATAATACAAACATCATAAATTGTATAATCAATTATCGATATGTATACAATGATTCCGATTTATGATAGATAGATGACATGATTTTATCAGCTGAAAATACATATTTTTTTAGTTATTCTATATATAGCAATGATGATAATAATTTTGTAAATAGAATTAATTAACAATACATCTAATAATAATAATGAACAGATTAAGCATAATAAAACTATCACTGACTTATTTATTGTTTCTTGAACAATAATGTAAAACTCCATATTAAATATTTACTACGATTAACAACGTCTGTTTTCTAGAAGTTTGATTATGGTTTATGGGGATAACATGTTTTGCCTTTTCAAGGCATTATCAAATGTTTCATATCGATGGAATAACATTTTTCGCCTTTCTTAGGCATTATAAAATGCCTTAGAAAGGCGAAACATGTCATTCCCATAAAATATAATAAAACTTCTAAAAAATAGACGTTTTCAGTCGTATTAATTATATACTTTTTATATCATTATTTCTTCATTCACTCCTTATATGTGTCCAAACCATCATAATGACCCTTTCATTTCATTTGCATTTGACACTGTAATATACAGATTAAACACACATCTACTCCCTAGTTTTAAATGTATCTGACCGGTTTCGGCAGCTCGCTGCCATTGTATGGTGCGAGCTATCGAAACTACAGTAGAAATTAGTAAAATTAAACGAAATGAACTAACTAACTAACTAACCATCACGTCGTCTCCCCCAAAGGGTAGGTAGAAAGAATGGACTGCCACATTTTTCTTTCCTGACATACTTTTTCGCTTCTTCAACATTCATACATTCGTGTCATGTACGCACGTAGATTTCTCCGACTCTTCACGTGGCCGACATTAAATATTTGATTTATTGGATCTTGCCATGTTTTTCTCGGTTTTCCCCTGTTTCTAGTGCCATTGACTTTAATTAAACGAAATACGTAAAAAATAACAAATTCTTAGAAATTAAATTCTTATCGTAGAATTATAAAAGAAAAAAATGTATGGTTGAATTTTTTTCCAGTTTGGTGAAACGAATAAATGTCTCGGCAATTTGTATCCATAGTTTGAAGAGGACATCGTTATTTTAAAATTAGTTTCACGTTAAATAACAAAGCACTGTCACGTGTGACGGAACGCCAAAACATCTAAGTAATGACCAACGACTAATCATCATAAAATGTACACGTTAAAAGATAGTTCTTCTTTCAACTGCAAGGGCTAAGGTGCAGAGAAATGGAATTATATTTTTTTTTAATGTATACAAATATAATACTTGTACACGAATACTGTACCATACTGTAGTGGAATGGGGAATGTTGTATTACATAAAGCGTGCGCTTAACCCAACCAATGACATGCCATAAGTCCTGTAAACACCTTGATCAACCATATTCTGTTTCCAATTTGCATCTTCGTCTCTATTGAGATACAATTAATTCTTGAATTGATAACCCGCAATGGGTGAAATCAAGTATTCGTGTACAAGTATTTGTATACATTCAGAAAAAATGTTGTAAACATAACTGGTTCAAGTTTGGCATATACTCGTAGATAGGAGTGACATCTCCAGGCGGCTTCTAACAATGCGCTAATGGCCTTTCACATTGTGTTAAAAAGATATTCTGCTTAATGCTTAATAAACACAAATCTTCATAGATGGCGTTAGCATGTAGATTGTCTAAACTTCCATGTAAAGATTAGTCTTAGAGATTAACATATATACAACTTCCAAAAAGTTTGTCAGACATGGTGATCATAAGAAGGAAGTTGGAATGGGGAATGTTGTATTACATAAAGCGTGCGCTTAACCCAACCAATGACAGGTCATAAGTCCTGTAAACACCTTTATAAACCATATTCTGTTTCCAATTTTCATCCTTGTCTCTATTGAGATACAATTAATTCTTGAATTATAATTATAATTCCAATTATTTTATGAATTAAAACAATTCAAAAAAAATATTTATTTTCAAAAATACAATATCTTTTTCTTAATTACGACGTTCGTGACAGAGTGGCAAGAGCTGTGACTACCACACCGAGAGACCCGGGTTCGATTCCCGCGCGATAGTAGTATGATTGTCTCACTGTCTTTGGTGTGGTGTAGAATTCACGTAAAACAGCGATAGATTAGCTACCTATCACATGTCAAGAGAATCAATAGCTAAAAAGTTGTATTCATTCAAATAACTTGCTGTGGCGACCTTCGTGGGTAAGTGATAGAAGCTATGACTGCCGTATCGAAGGTCCCGGGTTCGATTCCCGGCAATGGCATTGTGATTGTCTCACTGTCTTTGGTCTGATGAAGAATTCACGTAAAACAGCGATAGATTAGCTACCGTATTATTAAAACGTATTATTATAACTAGCTTGTGTAAATTTTCGATGTTAAATTTAATTCCGTATATTTCAGAGATAATAAGGTACCATGCAGTTATATATCCTTGGCTCTAAACGCTGTACCTTTTTTCTAAAGAGTCAAATCGCCATGACGAAGGTTACCGAAACTGACCTAAATTTCGTATATTGGACACGTTGGATGAAAAATTCACAATACTAGGTTAATTATATTTTTATTTTTAATATTTGAATAATTTCCAACCTAACAGAAATACTCGTCAAAACGTTCATTATTCTATTACAAACATTATTCTAATACAGTAGAACGTCGTTTATCCGGACGTCAGTTAACAGAAATCTCAATTATCCGGACAAATCGAGATGATGAAGCGTTCTGACTAAGCTTACCTCACCACACTTACACAACGTGTGGGTTGAAAGATGGTTAACTTGTTTATCTGGTAACTAAAGAGAGTGAGGATGAAGATGATGATGAAACCTCAAATGAGGATGATGTAGGAGAACGAATCAATAATAGAGGAGCCTTCACAGCATTAGAAACTGCGCTTTCGTGGTTTGAGGAGCACGAGGAAAGCAATTCACCTCAATTGCTTTTATTAAAACGAATCCGCGATTTAGCTGCAAATAATGACTAGGAAACCTTGTTAAAAAAAACTCTAATTATTTTTTCAGTACTGTAGTGTAATGTAAGCCTTTTTATGTACATAAAAAATAACTTTTTATGTACGAAAACTAACTAAACTAAAACTTTTGAATAAATATAATTATACTTTGTATTACAACACTTTTTATTTTCACTAAACTCAGACATGTTTCGGTTACAAGTAACCTTTATCAATGCATATAATTTTAACAATCAAATAACACAGAGCGATCACTTATATACTAAATGGAGATCGAGTTATGTATAAAAGTGGAAGGAGTATAATTAGGATTGAGGAGAGGGGAGATGTAACGGGAACATATCGAGCATGGGAAGATATGATACATAAGATACGAAGATATATATTATAGAATAAATAGCCTAAAACAGATTATTATATGTCATTTCCCACAGGTGACATCTTTAGGGTGACGTTTGAACTATCATACATTTTAATCATTTTTCATATTCAAAATTCTTTTAATTTTTCCGTTATTGGGGCAACCTTAAAGCTACCCCTCACGTATTCGTTCCTTACGTGGTCCAGCCTTGTGACGCCTCCGGCCCACCTTAGCATTTTCATCTCGGTAGCGTGGACTTGTTCCAGACTTTCACCAATCACTCTAATTCCGATTATGTTTACGGCTTCGACCGGTTTCGGTAGCTTACGACAGTATTTATCTACTATAAAAATGTAGCATACATGTATTGTTTTAATCGCATGTTAAGATGAAAACTTATTGAATGGTGTCCTACGCTTTGTTTTCAGGGATACGCTGATGAAGGGCGGATCCGTGGCGGACGCAGCCATCGCCGCCCTGTTCTGTGAAGGGGTCACGTGCGCCCAGAGCATGGGTTTGGGCGGCGGCTTCCTGTTGACCATCTACATTCGCGCCGAGGACCGCGTGATGGTGCTGGACTCGCGCGAGAGGGCGCCAGCCGCTGCCCACAAAGACATGTTCCAGGGAGGTGCCATCTCCAGTACTGTCGGTGGGTTCATAGACAACAAAACACGCCAACAATTTGACGACCAACAACCAACGTGACGTTTGTATTAGGGGTGGGCAAAATGAATCACCTCAGGGATCTGAGCCGAACGGTTTCGTTCAGCAAAGTGAGCCGACTCTTTCTTATAACTCGTGGCTCATCATTTTGAGTCGTTCATAAAAACGAATTCCCGAAATGAGCTAAAAAACAGTCCAATTTTACGACTTCCGATTAGTAGGCAGAGAAATCGACGGCGACCTCTTTTTTTTAGTTCATTTCGGGAGTTCGTTTTTATGAACGACTCAAAATGATGAACCGTGAGTTATGAAAAAGAGTGAGTTATGATTCAGCCAGCGAATCATTGAGCTGCCGCTCTTTTTTTGCTCTTTCTTCCAACCGGTTCATTACATTCACTTTCAGAGTCCAGGTTTTGCAGCCATATAGTAGAACAGAGGATATATAGCATTTAATCATTCTTTGTATTAATTTAATCAATATTTGTACTAATTTGCATTAATTTAATCAATATTTGATATTTTTAACTATCCGGTTTCCGGTCGGATATTATCTTATTATCCGGTATCCGGAGAGATAGTAAAACAAGGTCGGATAGGCCGGATACCGGATAGTTATCGGATATCCGTTTCATCTCTAATATAGGGAAGACCCTGAACAGGGGTCCGCCTATTAGGTTCTCTCCTTACCACTGACCCGGTCAGTGCTCCGCAGTCAACGTGTTATAACATTACTTTTATAGTTGCAACGTCTCTGTACATAAAATGTTTACAGGTGGGATGGCAGTTGCCGTGCCTGGCGAACTGCGAGGGTATGAGACCCTACACAAACGTTTCGGTCAACTTCCATGGGCAGAGCTCGTCCAGCCCACCATAGACCTCTGCAGGTCGGGGTATATCGTCACAGACTACTTCGCCCGCGTCCTAAGAAACAACGCTGAGCAGATAGCCAAGGAGCCGTCCTTTGTGTAAATATAAATTTAATATTTTTAAATGTGACTTACTTAGGACATGCTATTAAATATTGCTTTGGAGAAAGTCGTGAGAAGTTTAAAACAAATGGAACTGGGCACTACTCTTGGTGGAACTCACAATGTGGATATGCGGACGATTTGGTATTGACTGGTGTTGGTACAGATGATATAATAGAGATGTACTAAAAATTAAAGGATACAGCAGCCCGAATTGGTTTGCAGGTCAATGCACATAAGACCAAGTGGATGATTGTTTCCAGGAGTAATGATGACCTAGCGTCACCACTGAGAGATATTTGCATGGAGGTAAATAAAATTGAGCAAGTCAGAGAGTTCACTTATCTCGATACGGTCATGACGGAAGCCAACGATATGCACGCGGAGTTGGAACACAGAGTTCAAAAAGGCCTACGAGCTGCAGCCTCCTTGCGAACGTTCCTAAAGTCAAAGCTTCTATCCAGAAACACCAAGTTGCGTATTTATAACACCATCATCAAGCCAGTGGTGACATATTGTAACAACGAAGAATCTACTGGTTTGAGAATAGAATACTTAGAATGATACTGGGACCCAGACCCGGTGTTGCAGCGGGAACTTGGAGACATAGGACTAATCAAGAGATACGTACGATGACCCAGCATTCCCTTATAACGAGCACCATGAGAGCCGGTCACCTAGCATGGATTGGGCACGTATGCCGAGCCGAAGTGACCAGAGCAATCAAGACCCTGTACGCGTTTAGACCGACTGGAGTAAGATCTCTAGGAAGGCCTAGGCAACGCCTAATGGATAATGTTCTGGCTGATCTGGCTAGGTTGGGCAAATCGGACTGCTAGGAACAAAAGGCGCAGGATCGAGAAGCTGGGCGAAAAATCATCAAGGAGGCTAAAACTCTTCAAGAGTTGTATGGGCATAGGAAGTGAAGTATATTTAGGACATGGGATACGGGGGAAAATATGAATTGCTGCATTTGGTCATTGATGAAATAGAGAATCGGCGAGGTGTTGGCAGGAGGCGAATCTTCTGACTCCATTACACAAAGAACTGGACTGGCTTCAGAAGTGTTGAGGAGCTGTTTTGAACTGCCAGGGACAGAGACGCCTACTCTCGGGTGATAGTCAACAGAAAGAAATTCAGAAACTCACTTTTTTATTTAGCACTTTAACTATGGAAACTATGGAAAATTTTTTGGATATTTACAATTATAAAATTTTCGAATATGTTTTTATGTGTCCATATCTCTTAATGTTGGATATGTCAACATCTTGTGGTTTCGTCTGCGACCGACATTTCAGAGATCTTTGAGGTCCCTATCTTCAGGGTAATTGATGTAACCGGACTTACCAAGAACCAAAGAATTATTCTACTGTAAAATAATGCCATATCAACTATCCCTGAAATACTTGGACACACATGGACCAGGATGACAAAAATATAGAATCAAGAATCCCAATGATATAACTACTGATCAAACATTTTCCCTTCGACCGATACTAACATAACCCCAAAATTAAGGCATATTTTTCTGCTTTATATAAATACTCCGCATCACACAGATCATACTAACCGAAAATAAACTTTAGTGCCTATCAAAAACCTTTCCTTTCGCGACGTAAGAGATAATGCCATAAGAGCTGGCATGTGTCCAAGTCATTATTCTAATAAAGTAGAGTAACGGTTATCCGACCTTCGGTTATCCGACCTCCCGAGTTATCCGACCTACCGGGGTAATGCCCCTTTCCTTTACCCGACTGCACGCATTATATTCGCGCGCCAGGCGACAGTCCTTAGTGCTTAGGTAGCTCTTTCGCTGAGAGGACGTGTTGCGAATTGTTTCCTTGTTTCGTTTCTGCCGTTTTGTTAGACTGTTTGTTGTGTTTTGATGTTTTAGTTCGTTACATTCAGTTATGTTACATGTACATTGTACATATTTGAAAAGTTTTCGATGTGCAAATAAAATTAACACATTTTCAATGTCGTTTTTATCATTTTCCGTGTTATCCAACCTTTTCGCTTATCCGACCTTGCCGCGGCCGGTTTAAGTCGGATATTCGAGACTCTACCGTAACTCAATTTTCGTTTCAGTGCTGACTTTATTAACCCCGAAACTAATGCAGTTTGGGTGGAAGGAGACACGATAAAAAGACTGAAGCTAGCGGACACTCTGGAAATCATCGCCAGAGAAGGAGTAGATGCTTTGTACAACGGATCTCTCACTGAAAATTTCTTGGCTGATATTCATGAAAGAAATGGAACCATCACTAGACAAGATCTTTTAGACTATCAGTAAGTACTAATAACATATTAATTAAAGTACCTTCATCCACTCTGCATCCTACCTTATAGCATACCTTCACTCAGGATGAGGAAACCAACAATCCAATTTTACACCTATCAGCAATCTTTCAATCTTTTTGGTGGTTTTTATTTATCAAGCCTTCGAATGTTATCTAGCTGCTGCTTGCCGAGTTGGAATAAGTGGGTTAGTAACTATAATATAATGTACAACCATATGAAGTTAAGTCAAGAAATTGGAGAAATTGTTATAAGGGATAATAGGTGGCAATGGGAACATATCAAAAATTGGACTTGAATATTAATTTATTTGGTTGTTTCTTCTTCCTCTTCTCCCCCACCTCCTTTTTAGCTGGTCCCAGGATTGGTCCTTCTTATCCGTAATCACCCGGATCTTCTATCCTGGGTTGTCATACCAAAACATCTTGTGCACTAGCCTCTGGCTGCCACCCCATGTCTTGCTTACCCAGGGCCCTATAGTCTGCCACGACACCATCCAACCATTGCTGTCTACGCTTCTTTGCCCTACTGGGTTGTCAAACAACACTCTTTTTTGAAGACCCCAGATACTCCATGCGTTAAAAATGACCTATTTAGTGTAATCTGTTAATCGTATTATTACGCACCCTGACGTGTTGGTATAAATCGTAGACCTCTGTGATTTTTTTCCCTTGTCGGAACATTTTTAATGGGTCCGAGGATTTAATTATTGTATTACAAAATGTTCACTTTGTTTAGACCTACCTGGCGCCAGCCTGTGACAGCCGACCTAGGCAACAACATGACCATGCACACCGTCCCTCTCCCAGGCAGCGGCCACCTCCTGGCCTTCATCCTCAACACCCTCCGTGGCTGGGCCGTGGACTCCTCCAGCGTGCTGCAGAACAGCCTGGTCTACTGGCAGAGGATAATCGAGGTCTTCAAATACTGCTTCGCGAAGAGAACTGGCCTCGGAGACACAGATTATCTAGATAAAGATAAAATCCAACCGGTAAATATCTTTGAAGGTTTCTTCTTCTTAAAGTGTCATGTCAGGTGCCATGCCCCTACGTCATCATTCACCCTGGCGTAGGCTTCCCTGTCCTGTGCTAACCGAAACAACTCCCCCACTCTTGGATTCCGGTTCAATCTCTGGTGTTTCTTAACCAGGGCATCTGTTGTCTTTCCACACCGCGACTACCCTCAATTTTTCCCTTCGTGATGAGGTGTATCAAACCGTACTTATCGTTGCGGAAAATGTGTCCCTAATATTCTATTTTTCTAATCTTTGTATTGGGACAACAATTCTCTTTCTGTTTTAGCGGTTTATAAAACCCAATAAACCCTATATAAAATCCAACAATGGCAATCTTCTCCTTCTTATGCTTTATTTAGAAATGTGTTCTGTTATTTCTCGTAACCTTTTCCTGGGATGTAGATATCCAACAGTCTCGCATCTTTTGGGTGGTCTTACTGGTGGTCGGCTGTTGTTGGTACTTTATTTGCCGACGTACTTGTCACTCTTTCTGAACACGCTCTCTCCAGTAACCTCTCAGTCTTCTTCTCATCATAAATATATCTTCCTCTACTATCGGAGGTTGGGCAATCAAGGTTATGTTTGCTTTTGATATCGCAACTCTAAACAGAAATAGGGTGCTTCAACTGAACCAATCTTGAAGGTTTTCTAGACAGATTTTATTCTTCTCTCGACACTACCTTATGTTATGAATCATTTTTTAATATAAATGTGCGTTGTATGAACCGGTATAGCGACATTATACATGGTAATTATCATTTTGTTACAACAAACGTTCAAACAGCATGTTGACTATATGTTTCCGACATTAAAATAAATAAATGCATATTTGATTGCAGCTCGTGAATAATTTAACATCGCTGGATTATGCGGAATACATTAGAAGCCTAGTATCAGACAACACCACTTCAAATGACTTCATCGACTATGGAACAGAGTTCGACATCTTGGAAGACCACGGAACTGCTCATTTGTGTATTATTGCCCCCAACGGAGATGCCATATCGGTCACCAGTACCGTCAATTACATGTGAGTTGTTCTTCTTCTAATAATGCCATGTCAGGTCCCCCCGATGTTGGCGATCACTGGAGTGATTGCTTTCTCGCCACAGCGATTTCCTGGGAAGCGGTATCCCGTTGCGTTTTCCAGGAATATTTCTGCAGGGGTTATTTTCCCTTAGTTGCTGGGTTTATGTTTTGTGGGTTTATTAAATTAAATAAAATAAAATCTCCGAGATCGTGACCGTAACACAGACATAAGAAAAACTTGAGAAATAGATGATATCGTTCGGTGGAGTAGGTCCAGAAGAAGATACTGGAGGGACTATGTAGCCAGAATGGATAGAGACAGACTCGCATAAACAGCCTTCGAAATACCCCCCGGACGCCGCCCACCTGGAAGACCGCCTAAGAGATGGAGGGACAGCTGGTCCTTAATATCCCAGAAGACACATGAACTCTGTGTTATAGATCATCAGATTTATTAAAATAAGAATAATAATAAATAAATTCATTCTTAAATTAAAACTAATGATATATATGATACTTCTTCTTATTATTATGAGTGTAGGCCTTGAGGCTTGTTCTTCTTCTTATTTTTGTTCTGTCCTAACTCCGTGTTACATAGGGCCTCAAGGAACCTTCTCCACCCGACTCTATCGCATGCCTGATGCCTAACATCATCCCAAGTGAGGCCTGTTGCCTTTACCTCGTTCTGCAGGGCTCTTCTCCAGGTGGTTCTAGGTCTGCCTCGCTTCCTCTTTCCCCCCATAGGGGACCAGTCTAGTGCACCCTGAGCGATGCATACATACATCCACTGCCATTTGCGTCTAGCGACTTGTTCTCTAATTGGCTTTTCGCCTGCCATGGACCAGAGAACGGCATTTGACACTATTTGGGGCTAATAGATTTTGAATATTGAGCGAAGGCACCTATTTATAAATACCTGGAGTTTTCCAATAACGTCCGCGGTAAATTTCCAAGTTTCACATCCGTACAGCAGTACGCTTTTAACGCTACTGCTGAATATTTGGAGCTTGAGCTTTCTCGAAATGATACTGGAACGCCATACAGGGCGAAGCATAGCGAAAGCTCCCCTTGCCTTGTGGCCTGTAACTTAAGAGTAATTGGCTTTCTGCGAAGTAGACTCCCAGCTGTCGATCCACCTCTTTGGTGGTCTGGCCGGGGGTCGTACCTTGGAGTTGGCCATGCAACACATTGAGAGGGAGTCTGGATGTATTCATTCTTCTCACGGGTGCATACCAGTATCTTCTCCTTTGCCTCCCCCACATAACGACGTCCTCGACCTCGCATATATGATACTAATTTATGAATTTTTTTTCAGCCTTGGTGCATTCTTCGCATCTCCCTCGACCGGTATCATCCTCAATAACGAGATGGATGACTTCTCCTACCCCAATATCTCCAATGTGTACGGCATCCCCCCTTCCCCCACCAACTACCCCGTGCCCGGCAAAAGACCCCTGTCCTCAATGGTTCCTTCCATAGTCTTGGAGGATGGGAAAGGAGTCAAGTTTATTGTGGGAGCAGCCGGTGGTACCAAGATTACCACTCAAGTCGCAATGGTAAGATTTTTTAACCGAAATCTAAATAACCTAAAAATTTAAACATTGATTACTTACGTACTTACTTATACATTCTATGTCAGGGATGGCGAACCTTTTTGAGCCTGAATGCCATTTTTTTCTATTGGGTTGATGCAAAAGTTATGACCGTTTTTTACATATACAATTAAACATTTTTTTTTAGATTTTTATTATTTACTTAATCAATTATATAATTTCCATCAGTTCTTATAACCTTCTCCCATCTTTCTATCAACTTATTAATACCATTAGTGTAAAATTCCGTGGATTTTGATGCGAAAAAGGTAGTAAGGGATGTTTTTACCTGCTCTATTGTATCAATTTTTTTGTCATTTAAAATTTTTTGCAGTGATCGGAATAAATAAAAATCGGAAGTAGCGAGATCTGGAGAATACGGTGGATGCTTGATAACATCCCAATTAAACTCATTTAGCTTGTGTTGGGTCATCATAGCCACATGCGGTCGCCCGTTGTCGTGTTGAAACACTACGCCTTTTCTGTTTATCAATTCTGGTCTATCCTTTTGAAGGGCGATGTTCAATTTGGATAATTGCTGACAATATTGTTCTGCTGTAATTGTCTGATTGCGCTCCAAGAGTTCAAAATACACAATACCCTTACAATCCCACCAAACACAAAGCATTATCAATTAGTGAAAAATCCCCAGATCGGAATTTTGTAAACCATCTTCGTACCTGTCGAACTTTGATGACATCTGCTCCATATACTTCGCTAATGTTTTTGGTTGCCACACTCGCGGTATCGTCTTTACGGAATTCATAATGTAAACAATGACGTAAATGCACTTTATTACCGACATTTTGAAAAAATACAAGGACTCTTCACTGTACTCTGGCCAGGCCAAAACTGAATAGAAAGTAGAGGGAAAGCATCATTTATACAATGGAATCATTTAAAAGAAGATACCATTCATCATTTCTGAAGAATTTTTTTTACCTAGGATCATGAAAAACGGTCATAACTTTCGCATCAACCCAATGTATAATAATATGTCGCGTGTCACATGTCATGGAAATAAAAATGCATCAAATCATTGTGTAACTTCAGATTTTTAATATAAACAAAGCATTGATACATCGAAAAAAATAAGTACTTATTAATGGCAAAATAAAATAAATAAATAAAAAATAGACTTGATAAAAAAAAACGTATAACCCTCAAAACTTCATTATTAGTGAGATTTTTGTTGTTGGATGCTAGATGCCAAATTTTTTTTATGCATGAATGTCGTCATATCCTTCGTTTCCGTCGTTTGTGAAACTATTGATGAACGAAGAAAATACACATATTTAAATATTTTATGAATTTTTTTAAACTATTTCTAAAACTTTTTTGAATTTTATGTAATCAATTTTATTTTTTTCTGTTCATTTGCGTGCCATGTAAAACGTGTAAAACGTGCCACGTGCCAAAATCGTCTCGCGTGCCACCAGTAGCACGCGTGCCATAGGTTCGCCATCCCTGGCTTATGTCATCCATTGCTGGACATAGACCTCGCCCATACTTCTCCACAATTTTTTGTACACAACACGTTGTTTTAACCCAATTATTCGTAAGCCTGTTTCCGTCCACTGTTGGACGTAAGCCTCTCCACCTCCACGCCATCACTCTCGGTCTCTCGAGAGTGTTTTCCCCAAGCCCTTCCTGTCGTTTGCTCAATATCATCACTACACCTGGAAGGCTGTCTCCCGACACTTCTCCGGCCCAACCTTGATCTCTATTCAGTAACCCAATTACTGTGTACAATTTATTTTAAGCTATTATATTGATTCTCATGACATCTGATATGTATTTAATCTATCGCCATTTTCTTGTTACGTGAATTCTTCACCAGACCAAAAATTTGATAACGATTGTTACAGTGTGATTACACTGCCATTGCCGGGAATCGAACCCGGGACCTTCAATGTGGCAATCATGTGGCAATCATGTTTGGTACTCTGTCACGAAAGTCGGCAGGGTAATATGGAAGGACCTTTATTCAAGATTTATTTTAATTATTTCATTTCTCCTTGCAGATTATCATTAACCATTTGATTAATGATTTGCCACTTGATACAGCGCTTGACGTGCCCAGACTCCATCATCAGCTCATGCCCATGAGGGTGCAATACGAAACTGGATTTAACGAGGTAATAAAACTAAAGATCCAACTTATCACTGTTAAATTTCTAGTGCCAACCCTTATGTATGGATGTGAAGCTTGGAGCTTGCAAAAGAAGGATGAAAGTAGGATAAATGTCATAGAAATGAGATCGATGAAATAAGGAAGAAATGTAAGGCAGATGATTGCATCATAAGTAAAACTAGAAAAGGATCCCTGAGATGGTTTTGACATGTGGAACGAATGGAAGAGAGAAGAATGGTTAAAATATTGTATACAAACGGTGTCAGTGGAAAGAGAAACCGTGGAAGACCAAGGAAAGTATGGTATGACCAAATTCATCAAATACTAAAAGGCGGTCACATTCGAAGTCGGAAAAATCGACGAGCGTGCATGTTACAATGTATGAATGTAGAGGAAGTTAGAGCCGTATGTCAGGACAGATCATAATGGCGGTCCATCCTCTCTGCCTACCCCTTCGGGGAAATGGCGTAATGGTTAGTTAATTAGTAGTAAATTTATTAGAAAAAAGTTAATGCGTTATAATTGAGGGCTGGACATTACAAAGGTGCCAAGTTTAAAAAAAGTACAAAATAAGTTTTTGATCCCAATTGGTGTTAAACATAAAGACCATATTACTGTGCTAGTGATTGTATTAGTGATTGAATAATATATTGTAGTTCAAATTTCACCCTACAGATGTCACCCATGGGACTTGACTTATGCAACAATTAACAGTTTTTCTTTTTCTTTGTTTTATATTTAATCTTAGCACGTTTGTAATAACCACCCATTAATTCACAGACGCTTTTTTTATATATAATAATTCAGAAAAACGTTCAGAAAAATTATGATCAGCTTTTTAGCCAATATAAATAAATAAATATTAAAGTTAATTATTGTTTCGTTACGAATTTACTGATTTTCATATTTTGTGTCCTATTTAGACATCATGACCCACGACCAGATTAAAAATCAACAAAATTCTTATTGTTTTTCCTGCAATATTTTTACTTAAATATCTGGCTAGAAAATAAACTCAATTTTAGATGAAAAAAAGCCTGTCACTCAAAGGGTTAAGCCGGTAGTTTTTAGAAATGTGAATATATATATATAATAATTTACCTGTGTTAATGATTTTGTGTAACTCAATATTTATAATGATTCAAGTATTTGTTGTATTTTAATTACGAATATTTTATGAATAAAATCAACGTATTTTGTCTTCCACTTTTGGGTTTGTTTTTCTCAACATGTTTCGAATGTCATCGGGAAAACGATATAAACGAGGTAAACTAAAATGTGGGGAAAAAACAGGGTTTTAATTCATAAAAACAATCGTCATAATTGAGTTGCATACATATATAAATAAAAGTTTATTTTATTGTATTCGTAGAAAGAAATGTATTTAACTGTTTTTTCATCTTAAATTTGCTTTAAATAATTAATTCGGGCAGATATCGTTAAACCTAAAAAAAAGTAATCTGAAACATATCATTTTCAAGTTGTTTTTTTTAACAATTTTTTATTATTATTTGTTTACAGACAATTTTAGAAGGCCTGAAAAGAATTGGTCACGAATTGTCAGAGCTTTCACCAACGGCAGGGTTTGCTGCTGTGACGGCAATCACCGTGGACCAGATGACCGGAGACATGACCCCACAATTTGACAAGAGAAGACCTGGAAGTATCGCTGGCTATTGAAGACTCATTACGTTTCATCGTATCGATGATGTAAAGGCAAAAGGGATCAAACGCCAAAACACAATTTTTCAAGATAAAATTGATACATTTTAAAAGTGGGCAATTTTGTAAAATTAATTACCCCTTTTAGATTTAATAGTTTATTCCATTCGTAGTTTTTTATTCGCAACTTCAGGAAAATTTAAGCCAATCCTTTGATTCCTCTAATGCCTTCCAGTGTCCACTGCAACAACAGGTCTGGGTTCCAGGCTTATTCCAAAGATTCTTTGTTGTTCTTTAACCGTTAGAGTGCTAAGCAGCGATTTTGCGCTGCGGCGATTTGTATCGAAAAGTGCGACGCAGCGCAAAACTGACGCGAGTTTCAGTGCGTTTTTGGCGTTCCGCGGGAGTGGACGTACGCTGACCTCACACATAATTTATAACGACGTTGCATTTTTATGCTTTTAAAAATAACTTTTTTGCGTTTTTACAATTATTGACAAAAAAATAGCCATGTCACGTGATAATATTTCAGACGTAAATTCGATGTGTAGTGATTTTGCGGATAGTGAAACAGAAATTAGTAGTGATGACAGCAGTGTCATATTACATCGAAGAAAAAGATTGAGAAGTGAGTCTTCTTCTTCATCACCATCTTCAGAAACGGAAGAAATACAATCTTTTGAAAATTTTTGTTTTTTTTATAATTTTTATTTTCAAAACCAAATAAAAATATAATAGTAATGATATTTTATGTTTATTTCTTCATATTCATATTAATTAACCTTTTTTCTGTATAACCCAAAAAGATTTATTAAAATTGATTAATATTTGTCTAAATGAGAGTGTTTTATTTGACACCATAATTTTTTCCTTTAGAGTAATCAAAATATGCATAGCATTTTCCAATAGATTTTTACAAAAATTGCTTAGCACTCAAACGGTTAAGAGTCATTGTCCATTACTCGTTTTAAAAAAACATGTGTCACCGCTGGCTTGATGTTTCTGGGCAAAACTTGAACTTGTTTCAAAATTGGAGAGAAAAAAACAGTTTGGTTTGACCTCATTAACTTTATAGTCGATATTAGTAGTAATTGACTACACAAAAAGTATTTAAAAAGTATTTTTTTGATGTAAATTATTCAAAAACTATTTATTTGTCTGTATATTCAATACATAATAGTTGTAAGCTTGTTGTTTGTTCTTTTAAGTATTAAAATAAACATTATATTTAAAAAATATTATCGGATTTTTTTCTTATGGTCCACTAATCTTAGGTTTGTTCTATAATGAAAAATATATTGAACTAAAGACATTACAATATTTAAACTTCATTATTAACAATCCCTTGTCAATGCTCAGAGCGAATACACATTGCTTCTAAAAAAAAACCATTTTTAAATATAATAAATATTGTGTTAACATTTTCTCATCCCTCCATAATTAATTTACACATCAATTGACATAATTATATTATTACATAATAAATACTTATTGATTGCAGAATAAGTATTTTATCTAAAATCGGAGACAAATCTCTCACACATTCAAATATGTTGCCCGTGACTATCTGTGTCACTACTCACGTCTTATACCACAAATCTCACAATATATATACAAAAAAAACGTATACCGAATTATTCACGATTTTCAGCATTCACTAGTAAAAAAAAGCTAATAGGTACTTAAATTGATAAAACTGAATTTCTTGTTTATAATTAAAAAAAATGCTAAAATTTCGTAATATGTCAACTCTCTAACCGAATTTAATTTAGACTTTTACAAATTAATAAATAATTTATGTATCACTCTCGCCAAAACAGTAATCTTCTTTACCATCTACTTATTTATACTAAATGTAGATGGCGGTGTATTCCAGTAAACAGTTTTATGAAAAAGTTTTCTTATCTGTCATTGGCAGATGTAACAAAAAATCTGTGCCCTGAGATAAAATTTATATATTTAATATAATTCCAGTTGATACCCAGTTTAGTATTAATCATTCCAATGATAACTGTGCTCTACTACTATTTTTTTTAGGTAAATAAAACGGTTTCAATATTTAGATTATTCAATTTTTTGTTTGTTTTTAAATTGTAATGTCATCATTACAATACTTTTTACTAATTAATATTATATTTAGTGCACAGATTGTTGTTTAAGGAATAATAGGTTATAAATGCAACTTTTATTTTCTAAAATTGTATTCATTATTAAAATAAGTTTTCTATAAATTGTTTTGATATTTTAATTTTATTTAGTATATAAGTAACGATTTTGTCCCATTGAGCTGTTAAAATTTTACACGCTGAAGAAGGGCCTTCTGTGTCCCGAAACATGTCTGTGAACAATTTAAGAAAGTGTTGTGATAATACAAAGTTATCAAAAAGTAATTCAAATATTATTCTTTGGATTGGATACTACTTGTTTATCAAATGCTTAATAAATTGTTTACTCATTATATATATATATATATTTTTTAATTAATCAAAACAAATTCGTTAATGACTAAATGACGATACATTAAAAAAAAACATTATCACAATAGTATAATTTAGATATTATCTTAAAGCCTTAACACTGGAAATCCATAATTATGAATTAAAACCGTATTTACCCACTCTTGAGTTCATTCTTCTCGGCGTGTTTCAAAGATATTGTGTCTTCATCATCTGCAGAACTACGCCGTTATCGCAATTACAATAGTATCATGGAAAAAAAACGGAAATAAATAAGGTTTTAATACTTAAAATATTTATTTAAGTTCAGTTGTTTCTGTGTTTCTTTTTAGCAATGGTTGGGCCAATTGTCTTAGTCCATGGGGGTGCGGGAGACATCCCAGATAGCAGAGTCAACCCCAAATTATTGGGGGTGAAACTAGCTGCCACTCTCGGTTATAAGGCTCTGCAAAGTGGAGGGACAATTATCGATGCTGTGGAAGCGGCTGTTATTTCAATGGAGAATGATGAAGCCTTCAATGCTGGTGATTATTCATTTTTTTCAATAACAAGATCATGATCCGAAAGGATATAGAACGTTTGCCACATAATTCAAAGTAAGTAACTGTCATTCGCCAGTGCAATTTTTTTTATTTTAATTTTCAAATAATGTTTTAAGCCAAAAATATTTCAAAATTTTGGTTTTGTTCATTTTCTTCTTGTTCCTCTCCTATCTTAAGTTGGATAGATCATGCCTATTTTTATCCTTGATACAGCAACTCTAAATAGGGATGTTGTGATTATCATTGTTATAAATAGTACTTTATTTGTCATGTGATTATTACTTCGTATTGTATGAATTGTGTTTGAGCACACTGTCATAAATCAAGAGGCAAAAACAAATTAACTCAACTCACCTTAACAAACACCACAGGGTATTTTTTACTTAATAAATCTTCATACTCTTGAGACATGTTTACATTTATTTCTGCGTTATATTCTTTTTTCTCTCATTCTTTCATTCCTCTTTATTTTTGTTTTATGATGATTTGCATGTCTATGAATTATAAATTACAACTTTAAAATCATGTTGATTATGTTTAAAGTTTTATAATTAATTGTTATAATGATATTAAATCTTTGTCTGCGGAAAAGACATTACATAATACCGGTTTACTGGATTGGTGGTAGCCAGCAGGTCGGGTATAAATACCTCTTTTTAGGACATAGCTTAAACTGTTAGTAGTGTTTTAGTGACATATTTTTAATGCATTTTAAAGTATACATAAAATTAAATGTTATATCAATTTCAAGCTACGCTTGTTAACCCACATTATGTGGCTGACTTCATTTGCAGTAAAAAAATTGTCTCAAACTGTGGCTGACTACACCTCAGACAGATAGTCCCAGATCTATAGGGTGCGCCATATTTTATGTAAGGTATGTAAATATTGAATAACTTTTACATTTATCAACCGATTGACTTGAGTAAACATGTTTTTGAAACGTCAATTCAGTACAATTTTAACCATGAATCGCTTCACACCGAAACAATGCACCGAAAAAGTTACTCTGTACGTTGAAAACAGTCGTTCAGTTGTGTTAACTCAACGTGCATATCGTCGATAATATCATGTCCAACAAGCACCGTCCGACAACACTATTCGTCATTTGGTGTCGAATTTTTTTGAGCACGGGACAGTATAAGATCATCCACATGCCGTTCATCAACGCTCAAGACGTTCCAATCAACTGGTTGAAGCGATAAGAGAGAGTTTTGCCGAGAACCAAGATGCTCAGCATTTTGGTGGCACATTTTGAAGAATGATTTGCATTTGTTCAAGCAAAGGCAAACATTCGCGCCATAATCATCGCTATACCGCCCGAGATGCTAAAAAAAGTGATGGAAAACGCAGCAATAAGAGTACATTTTGCTTTGGCCAATAAAAGCGCCCACTTGATTGATGTTGTATTAAAAAACTAGTATAAATAAATCATAAAGGGCCAAATTAAATAAATAAAAACTCATATATAGAAATCGGTTATTTTTTTTTAAGTTATTCACAATTCACATACCAACATAAAATATGGCGCACCTGTATACATTTTAGTGGTAAGGAACTAAGGTAACTAATAAAAGGTTTATAAGTTATATTCAAATATGAGCTGCAAATGTAGTCTACCCCGAAACCAATTTTTTTAGACTGCAAATTTAGCCGCACTATTGGGGTTAATAAGCGCACAAATCTTCTCACAGACAATGTGTTAAATTTTGAGTGTCAAACTGTTACAATGCAACATGAATATCGTTAGGTTACGGTTCCGTCTTGAACCTGGATGGAGAGATTGAGATGGAGGCTAGTATACAACGCGGATCGGACTTGCGTGCGGGGGGCGTGACCCTCATCAAGGACTTCGCCAACCCCATCTCGATTGCGCGTAAAGTCATGGAGAGGACCCCACACTCCCTGCTTGGAGGGGATGGAGCCAAACGGTTCGCCATCTCAGAGGTAGGCAACCAACAAAAAAATAATTGATTGATAAATATTGTTGGTTTAAAAAAAAGTCTGTGGGTGGTTATTTTATGGAGAGAAGGAATTTGAAAATAGTTCTTAATTATGATTTAATCTGATGCTTAACCCTTTCCGGTCCTATGTCGAATGACATTCGACATCGACTTTATTCCAGTGAGTCCTGTGTCGAATGTCATTCAACATTTTTCTTCTTCATCAGTTTAGTGTCAAAATACAAGCAAACATATTTTTTTCTCATTCGTATTTAGTGTATCGTTATACAGGGACGAGGATTCGATGTTTTTATGGACATTGTAATGTGTAACTTTCTACCTGAGAATGATACAAAAGTTTTGTTTTAGGGGCTGACTCGGTACGTGTCACTCGGATGCCCGCCCACCGGCTTATCAATTACACTCGACCCGCGCGCGTGAAAACAACTTGATAATTATTATTACCGATATTTACTATTATTCTAAAAATTCAAACCCCTCAAAATGCGTAGAATTACAAAAAAACGGGTTTGAAAGTAGTGATGAAGAATATTTGAAGGAAGTGAACAGTGAATTCGAACTATTTGTGTATAAAATTTAATTATTAGAGCATTATTCCGTACATTAAACAACAAAAAAATTATTAAACATAAATATCTCTTCTTCTTTTTGTCCTGTCACACCTCCGTGGTGCATAGGGCCTCAAGGAACCTTCTCCACCCGACTCTATCGCATGCCTGATGCCTAACACCATCCCAAGTGAGGCCTGCTGCCTTAACCTCGTCTTGCTGGGTTCTTCTCCAGGTGTCTCTAGGTCTGCCTCGCTTTCTCTTTCCCTCCATAGGGGATCAGTCTAGTGCGCCCTGAGCGATGCAGGCTGGGTTCCGTCTCAGAGTGTGACCGATCCACTGCCATTTGCGTCATACATAAATATAGTTTTATTAAAAAAAAATTGGATGTATTTTTTACCATAATTCTGTAAATCTATTGTGGACCTGATGGAACATTTATTTTTATTTTTTGTGGACCAGAAAGGGTTAAATAATATAGAAAAATAAGTATATTAATTTGGCACAAATAATTCAATAATTTTCAACACTACCACCCAATTTTTCAAATAATTTTAATCGTAATTAGTGAAGCATGATACACCAAAATGCATAAGTACTCCTAAGTTTCTCACTGTTCCAGATACCAAACTAATAAGAAACCTTCCCGGTGTCTAATGGTTAACGTGACAATCTTTTTTATATATAAAGTTGTCTTGTTTCAAAATATAATCACTTTTGTCTAGTTTCGCTTGTTATATTGTACTTATTTTGTTTATATTATATAAATTGTACGATAATTAATTTATTTTTCGTTTCAGGGATTTGAAACCATCAACCCAAAGTGTTTGGAAACGAAATTTGCAAAAGATGCCCTCGAATGGTTCATCAAGAGCGGCGGCGAAGATGGAGGAAGTGAAATTGGCAAAAGAAATGTAAGTATCTACCTGTAATAATACGATAAAAAGAACAGTATTTAAAATAGGTTACTTTGTTTAAAATTTGTCTTTATTACATGTTAATTGGATTAAATATTCAATGTTTTGTTTATACAACAACAAAAACAAATCATCGCTCCATTTCTCCAGAAAGATAGGCTGACAGAATGAATCCCCACACTACTTTACCCTGACACGTCTCTCTAGCTTCTTCCACATTTATACAGTGAAACATACACACACGTCGATTCTTCAACATGGTTAACTTATAAAATTTGTAGCGTGCCCCAACCCTTTTTTTCAATATTTCTTTCCACTCACCCATTATTTGTAAACATACTTCCTAAATATACAAATTCATCCACTTGTTTCAGATTTTCACAATTCACGCTAATGTTGCAGACTGTCATGCTTCCTTCTTTTTCGAAAATCTTTACCTTGGACTTATTCACATTCATCATTAAATCGTATCGCATGCATACCTCATACATACAATTCACCAGGAATTGTAGTTCATGTTCATTGTCTGCAAGTAGCACAGCGTCGTCCGCTTACAACAGACAGCTCACTGACACTCCGCTCATTTTTGCACCTGCATCCAACCCTTTCGGCTCTTTCATGCACTTGTTCACTATACAGATTAAACAACCAGTGGGACATTACGTAACCCTGTTTGACACCTTTATTGATATTAAACCAGGCTGTAAGATATCTATTTACTCTGACACCAGCAGTGCTTTTCGTGTACCGCGATGTAATGCCGTGATCAGTTTTGTGCTGTATGATTATTCATGGATTACTGAATTGATATTTCAGGAAGGAGGTGTCGGTACAGTGGGCGCTGTAGCTTTGGACTGCCACGGGAGAGTGGCCGTGGCAACTTCTACCGGCGGCAGGACGGGGAAATTCGTGGGTAGGATAGGAGACACTCCGCAGATTGGTAGCGGGACATACGCAGACGATACTGCTGGTGGAGTATCTACCACAGGTCTTTATAAATATAATTCGCTTTTCAACAGGACATCAAATGTGTGTTAAATAAAATATAAAAGTTTGCATTTTATTCAGAGTATGAGAGAGGAAAAAAATAACTAACAAACTAAACATCACGCCGTCTCTCCGAAGGGGTAGGCAGAAAGAATGGACTGCCACACATTTTTTTCCTGACATTTCTCTCGCTTCCTCAACATTCATACATTGTGTCATGCACGCGCGTTGATTTCTCTGACTCCTCACGTGGCCGACATTCAATATTTGATTTATTTGATCGTGCCACTTTTTCCTCAGTCTTTCTCTATTTCTGGTTCCATTTATATCGTTAACATACAATTTTTTTACCATTCTTTCTTCATTAATTCATTCTATATGTCCAAACCATCTTAATGATCCTTTCATTATTTTGTTCATGACACCATCATTCGCACCGCATTCACTTCTTATATTTTCATTTGACACTATCATACACAGAGTATCTACACATTCATCTAAGAGATCTCATTTCTACTGCATTTATTCTACTTTCATCCTTCTGTTGCCAGTTTCATGCTTCGCTTCCATACATAAGGGTCGAACACCATTGTGCACTGCCATTCTAGATTTTTTGGATAGGAAAAAAAAAATATGAAATATAATTACAAATACTCTGTCTACTTTATTTGTTTAAAAAAATGGTTAGACCAAGAATTTAATGCCACCAAAATCTATCCACCAACACATATCGATGATGAGTGTCATTATTTATTTTGTAAGGTTGTTTCATTTCATGTAAACGAATCATCAGATTTTTTATTTATGAGATTTTTCTTCCATTTGCATAATTTTCCAGGACACGGTGAATCAATCCTCAAAGTCTGTTTAGCCCACTCCATTGTGAAGTTAATGGAAGACGGTAAGAGTGCTCAGGAAGCAACGGAAGCCGCTGTGAAGCAGATGACAGAGCGCTTGAAGAACACGGCCGGAGCCATCACATTATCCGTTAACGGAGATGTCGGGGTCTACTTCAGCTCCAACAGAATGGCTTGGAGCTACATCCAAGGGGACCATATTCACTATGGCATAGAACAAAACCAACATATAAAAGAAACTTTTGAAAAATGATTCATTATATTTCTTCACTTATATTTTTTTGTCTCAAAGGGTCTCAAAGGTGTCGAGAGAAATATGTCAGGAAAGAAAAGTGTGGCAGTCCATTCTTTCTTCCTACCCCTTCGGAGAGACGGCATGATGGTTAGTTAGTTAGTTAGTTTATATATAATAAAATTAAAATAAATTGAATATCTCTTAGCCATGAAAATGGTGTCATAAGGATATTTCAATAAAGATTTTAAATATGTATTTATTTATTTTATTGCCATACCGAAGGTCCCGGGTTCGATTCCCAGCGATGGCAGTGTGATTGTCACACTGTCTTTGGTCTGATTTAAAATTCATGTGACAATAAAATGATGAAGTGCCTATCACATGTCATGAGAATCAATAGCTAAAAAGTTGTGTACAGTAATTGGGTTCAAACAACCTGCGTACAAATGTGAAAAGCAACGAAACAAAAAAAACAAAATGTATCATAAGTAATATAACATTTAAAAAAATATTTATTAAAAAATTTCAAATGATTTGTTTGATAGAAAATCTTAGAATATTACATAGCTACACCTCCTTTTTGGGAACACAAAAATATTGCAACACTCAATTATACTTATTTATAACTAACTAACTAACTAACCATCACGCCGTCTCCCCGAAGGGGTAAGCAGAAAGAATGGACTGCCATACCTTTCTTTCCTGACATATTTCTCTCGCTTCCTCAACATTCATACATCGTGTCATGCATGCGCGTCGATTTCTCTGACTCCTCACATGGCCGACATTCAATATTTGATTTATTTGATCGTGCCACGTTTTCCTTCGGTCTTCCTCTATTTCTGGTACCATTTACATCATTAACATATAATTTTTTTACCATTCTTTCTTCATTCATTCTTTCCATATGTCAAACCATCTTAATGATCCTTTCATTATTTTGTTCATGACACCATCATTCGCACCGCATTCACTTCTTATATTTTCATTCGACACTCTATTATACACAGAATATCCACACATTCGTCTAAGAGATCTCATTTCTACTGCATTTATTCTACTTTCATCCTTCCTTTGCCAGTTCCATGCTTCGCTTCCATACATACTTATTTATTTATTTTAATTATATTGCATAATGTATACAGCATACAAAAATATATATTTTTTTTATAATACATGATAATTTATTCAAAATATCCTGTAGTTTATTTTTTATTCTTCCAAATCATTATATATACATACATTTATTACTTTCACAAGAAGAACAATACAGAAACTCCAAGTGACCCAGCGGGCAATGGAGAGGAGGATATTAAACACCAGTCTGTGAGACAGGAAGCAAAATGAATGGATCAGAGAAAGGACCAAAGTTGCAGACGTAGCGTGCAAAACAGTGGCGGTACTACCATAGAAGCCCAAAAGCCCGACTTGCGTAAGAAATTTTGAATCAACAACAATGAAAAAATTGAAGTTATCAGTGGTAAGATCACATCTCGACGATCTAAAAACATTTATTGACTGTTCGTCAGATAACGAAGTTCAACTATATTATAAGCATTTTCGTAATTTTAGAGAGTTGATTATAAAAAAAAAACAGCAAACTTCAAAAGTGCAAACAAAACTAGATTCCTTTTTCAAAGCAGGATTACCGAAATCATGGGCGTCAATATCAAACAGCAACGTCACTTTACGACGAGTGTCCGAAGACAATAAATAAAATTTTATTTTCATTATTTATGTTTATTTTGAAATGAAGTTAACACTTTCCAACATTGTAATTATTAAGTAATTGGAGAGAGTTCAGAAAAAATTTCTGAGGTATCTCTACATGAGGGAGTATGGTAGCTATCCGTGGCTCTATCCCACGGCAGTTCTTTTGGGAATGCTCGGAACCAATTCTCTAAAGCTTCGAAGAGATGGATATCTAATTACCCATTTCTTTAGATTAATTAGGGGATACTTCGAGAACTCTGCCGTACTGGAGGGTGTTCGGCTTTTTGTCCCCGATAGATATCTCCGACAGCGACAACACAGATTGTTTTACCTACCGGCCGCCAGAACCAATCTGCCTCTGGTGACACCGGTGGGAAGAGCAATTAGTCTGCTGAACGCAGTCTCCTCGGAGATCGACGTCTTTCATGTTAGTGAAAGTACGTTCAGAAGGCAAATACTCTTAATTCTGGAGAGTATCCTGTCTTCCTAATGTTGAACCATCTCTTATGCGTTTCTGGTAGTATACTATACATAATATATTATTTTACCTGTTCTCAATAGATGCCTTAAAAATATTTGTGGTATTTGTGTGTTTATGAAATAAACTGATTTGATTTGATTTGATAATTGATTTACTCACAGAAATGACCTAATTAAAATCAGGTTAATTAATTTTTGCTAATAGTATCCACTATAAAATGTATAAACACTAAAAACACGAACAATATGTATTTTTTAATCAAAATTAAAATGATATCTTTAATTTTTAACAGGTACCAATATTTATTTAGCCCACTGTACATAAGTTTGATTATAAACAGTGATTTTTAGTTTGCATGTGTCAGTGAATTATCAGTGACTGTGATAATGATACTGCTGATGTGTTATATCAATTTACAACATCATTGATTAATTACTATCCGACTAGTGCTCTGTAAATAATTCAAAATGTGGCTTAGAGTGTCCTACTACATATTGCTAGTTCTGGCTTATTCGGGACCAGGTTTATGTGTTTCACGTGAGGTAACATTTATTAAAATACAATTAGTTTCTCAATTTGAAAAATATTACATTTTGTTAGTATCATTGATATTGATTGACTGGTCACGCTGACAAAACTGGTCACATTAGTAAACATTCTTCTTCTTTGGGTTCCGTGTCAGGACCCCCCAACATTTGCGATCACTGCAGCAAAGGCATCTCTGTCCTGTGCCACTTGGAACAGGTTCTGAATTCTTCTCATTCCTGTCCATTATTTTATGTTCTAACGGCCTTCTACCAACAGACCTTCTGCCTTCTAGCACATGACCCAAATATGAGACCTTTCTAACTTTCACACTCGACAACAGCTCTCTATTGGCTCTGGCTCTCTGTAGTATGTCTGAATTACTGACCCTATTGGTCCACAATATACAGAGCATTATGTGGTATATCCACATTTCAAACGCCTCCAACCGGTTCATTACATTCACTTTTAGAGTCCAGGTTTCACAGCCATATACGAGTAGTAGAACAGACCACATATAACATCTAATCATTCTTTGTCAGAGTTTCAGATTAAGATTATCGTTGCAAAAGAAGGTTCTCATTTTATCAAATGAAATAAAAATTATAAACATTTTCTTATGTAATTCAAGATAGACTTTCTCCAAGCCATTAATTTGTGAAATGAGATTTTTTTTTAATAACAACAACAAACCATCACGCCATTTCACCGAAAGGGTAGGCAGAGAAAATGGACCACCACACTACTCTATCCTGACACTCCCTAGATTCCTCCACATTGATACAGCGAGTCATAAAAGCACGTCGATTCTTTTGACTTCTAACATGGCCGACCATTAAAATTTGATTGACTTGATCATGCCATGTTTTCCTCGGTCTTCCTCGACACCATACTCCATTCACATTGTTAACGTATACTTTCTTAAACCATGTTTTCTTCATCCACATGTTCCATTGGACCAAACCAACGCAGTGATCCTTTCATAATTTTGTTCATAATACTTTCTTCCGCTCTACATTTCTTCCTAACATGCATTTGAAACTCTGTCGTACATCATTTTACACACACAGGTCTAAGGGATCTCATCTCTACCCCATTTATTCTGCTCTCATTCTTGCATAAGAGCATATTCACTATTTTTTTAAATCTCTTACTGAACCATAAAGTAGTTAGATTAATTGATAATTGACATCCTTTTATTTAGTTGTTAATGTTCTTAATAATTTTCAGGGTTTCCAAACCATCGACCCCAATACGGCGTGATGGTTTGTTTGTTTGTTCTCATTTTTTTCTCAAAGACTCACGCCGAGCATTTGCTTCTCCATGGATTGTTGAATACATCTTAATTTATGGATATTTTTTGCTGTGAAGGTGTCTCTAAACCGTCATCATCATCGGCTGTCCCTCGTGTCCGAGGAAGACTGTCCCTCACAGTTGTGGGTCCGCATGTGACTAAAGAGCCCGATCCTGGACCCACAAATTTTAGGGCATCTGGGGCAGGGGAAGGCGCTTGTAATGGAGCCGTCACCGTCTCCCAGTGGTCTCTCCTTTCTCCTCCTCCTCTCTGCGACATCGTCTCTGCGTTGTGCTTCAAAGTCTTGCGTGCCTTTATGTACTGTTGTTCTCCACCTAGGTCTGTCTTCTGCAGTCTTTTCCCAGCAATCACAGTCGATGCCAGTCTTCAATCAGTCTAGTATTGGTAATATGTATGCATCGAACAAAGTTCAAATAACATTCCACAGAATTTTTATTTTCTGTGAAATAAACAAACTGATTTAATGTACTAGTATGTCTAAATGTAGTGTACTCGTATATGCGATACAATGAACGTTCCTTTCCTTGTAGCCCAAGCCGAGGCTCATTGAGCCGATAGTATTGGTCCACGGTGGGGCGGGAGATATACCAGAAGATCGAGTGATGCCTAAAATAGTGGGAGTAAAGTTAGCTGCTTCACTCGGCTACAAAAAATTATACGAAGGAGGTTCTGTATTGGATGCTGTAGAAGCCGCCGTTGTCTCAATGGAAAATGATGAATACTTCAATGCAGGTAAATTTATATCATATTAAACATTCCTGGATTACAAGTATTAATAAAATACAGCAATCCGAGAAATCTGCGAGGTCGAAGATGTGGTCAGATGGGGACGTCAAAGACGGCGATACTGGCATCAACATGTAAAAGAATGAGCTCAAATAGAATACCATACATAGCTCTCCATGGAATGGACAACGCCGACCAGGAAGACCCCCGAAACGGTGGAGAGAAAGCTGGAGTTCAGCGTCTCAAGAGGACCCGCCTGAAATAACAGACTCCTGAGTCTACCAAAAGTGAAGAAGAAGAAGAAGAATAAAATAGAGTTTATAATCCATTGATAAATCATTGTATATTTATCACTCCTTAGTGTGAGCAATGATGTACTCGTATATTGAATATATCTATATATAGGTATATATAAAACAAAGTTGTGTTAGTTACACCATTTATAACTCAAGAACGGCTGGACCGGTTTTGATGATCTTTGAATTGCTGGTTTTGTCTCCATCCCGAATAGCAGAATAACTATTGAAACACCAGAAAAAATTGACCTGAGTGCATCCCATCCAGCAAATATAATAGTTTAACAGAAAGTAGTGCAACAATGCTACGTGAATCATTTTGATTCACTTCAATAAAGCAAATCCCTTGCTGCTATGTGAATTACATTTGTTTCAATGTAATTTAAATACTTTCCATTTTGATTTTTGCACATTTATTCAACTTAATTCATTTTGAGTATTCATTTTAACTTAATAAATAACTGAATTTAATTCAACTAATAAGTTAGCACAACATTTATTGATTCTGAGGCGGTACAAAGTTCGCCGGGTCAGTTAGTTTTATATATTATAGATAAAAAAAAGCAATGTTTCTCTATGATAAGGCATTATATTATAATGTCTTAGATGGAGAGGGCACGACATAGACAATTGACTTCAGAATGGGATTCATCATTTTCCATTGCAAGATTGTAGTGCCCATTAAGAATTGTCAATAGACAAATTAAGAAAATGCAATAGCCAGCCAATTTCCAGAAAAAAAATTCAAAGTTTTCACCGTTGTTTGTATATTAGAAATTAACCACCCTACCTATTTGAACGTACGTGATACATTCACTTTGACTGTACCATTCTACAATATCCCGTATCACGTACGGGCTTGAGAAAAAGTAATGTACCTAAAATGTACAAAGTTTTAGGGATACGCGCGTGTGCCATCAAAACTTGAGCACAAGTCTTCATAAATATGATAGTTTTACAAGGGGCAGGCGAAGTATGCGGCCGAGTATTTGACATTTCGTAATTTAAATTTTTTTTATTAGTATGTAATCAAATTTCATTTATAAACAACCTGCTTGTTTTTTGCACGTTTCTCGGAAAATAACCCAAAGGTAGGGCGGTTAAGAAAAACAAAAGCACGACGCGGGATGTGAATCAGAGACCCAACCGACCAGCGGAATAGAGAAGGAAGATAAGTTATCTGCTCAGTCACACAAATGTTAAAGCCAATGGTGAATTTTCTAATACGTGTAAATGTATAATATATACCTTGCTTTATCACACTACATTCCTCTTGGGCCTGCTGGGGACCAATAGTTTACAGATAAGGAGGGATGGTTGCACCACGTACTCATTTCTTCAGACTTATCAGGGGATTCTTTGAGAATTCTGTCACCTTGGAGGCTATCCATCTTTACATTCTGAATGGTTATCTTCGACAGCGTCAGCACAGACTGTTTTATCTCCCAGCATGCAGAACCAACCTGCCTCTGGTGATGCCGGTGGGAGAGCAATCAAACTGCTGAACATGATCGCTTCGGAGATCGACGTCTTTCATATTCGCGAAAGTACGTTCGGAAGACAAATACTCTAGACTTTAGAGTGTCTTGTATTCCTGATGTCGAACCATCTCTCATGCGTTCCTGGTATTATATATTTATTATATTTCACCTGTTAGAATAGATGCGATAAACTATAATTGTTGTTTGTAATATCTTTTGAAAAAATACACTGATTTGATTCGATTTGATTTGATCAAATCAGGAAACTTTGAAGGCTTTTTATAGAAATTGGTTGGCTATTGTGCTTTCTTACTTTAACTATGAACGGCTCTTAGGGAGTACTACAATTCTCCAAAATCTCATCCCGAAATCAATTTCCTGGGTTGCCTTCCCCTTGTTTGTTAGATTAAACAAGACGCTCTTTTGTAATATCACAAAACTTTCATAAAACATATGTTTTACTCAATGTGAGTTCATTTTTAAACAATGTTTTTTAACTACTTCTACTTTTGGCTTTATTTCGACAGCGACCAGTTTCGCTAGGATTGCTGGCCCAGTCTGTCAATGGCAGCGAGCCTGGCGATATCGAAATAAAGACAAAAGTGGAAGTAGTTAAAAAGCATTGTTTTATTAAATTATTATGTATTGATGTAGTTATTGCGGTAAGCAGGAAAGCGGAAAATTTGGCTCACGTTGTGTCTTGTGCAAAGAAGCTCGAAGTTGTCTAATTTAATATGAAAATATGTTTTATGGATGTTAGGATATGGATCAGTGCTGAATTTGGATGCCGAAGTGGAGATGGAAGCAAGTATACAACTCGGTTCGGATCTGAACTCCGGGGCAGTGACTCTGATAAAGGACTTCAGCCACCCCATTAGTCTAGCTCGTAAGGTGCTGGAAGTTACTCCACACGACATGCTGGGCGGAGAGGGTGCCAGACGATTTGCTATACAACAAGTAAGAACTTATTCTTGAATAAAAAATATAATTAACTTGCATTTTCAAAACAGAATCAAATCTTAAATAATAATTTATATTTTTCATCTTATCCAGAATTTCAACAACAAATAATGGCTAAACCCTTTTTTATTGAGTGTCAGATACCCACAAAAAGCATTTTGTTTCTATGTTTCTTGAACAATGATGTAGAACTCCATATTAAATATTTAATATGACTGAAAACGTCAATTTTCTAGAAGTTTTATTATATTTTGTGCAAATGACATGTATCACCCTGCTAAGACATCAAATGTTAAAATAAACATTTGATAATGCCTTAGCAAGGCAAAATATGTCATTCCCATGAAAGATAATAAAACTTCTAAAAAACAGACTTTTTCATTATTAATAAGTCTGAAACGATTTATACTTATTGAACTGTTTGGATATACTCGTATGTACTCGTATATAGCCATTTGTATACACCATTTTAAAAGCATAATTTATTCTTATGCGTTACTCTATTGCCATTCTGATTTGTTATCTAAGTAAATAGTATTCATTCTAAAGTGATAATAATCTTGAATTTTATCCCAAAAAACAATTTAGTTTTAGACAAGTGCATATTCACTATTTTTTTAAATCTCTTAGGGTACGGCCACACGGAGTGCATGAATAGGCGCCAAGACACAGTTCGCTAGTAATCACACCCTGTGGCCGGTCCCATAGTACGCCATATGACCCTGGCACTTTGGTGTGGCCGTACCCTTAGTGAACCATAAAGTAGTTTGATCAAGTGACAATTGACATCCTTTTATTTAGTTGTTAATGTTCTTAATGATTTTCAGGGCTTCGAAACCATCGACCCCAAGAGTCTTATCACCCAGTATGCATTGGATGCCTTAGAAGATTTCATAAACAACAATGGTGTTAACTCCAGTGCAAAAAACATACCCAGGAAAAGTGTAAGGATATTTCTAGAACATTTTTAATTGCTACCTCATTTTAACGAAGTCTGCCTAAATTAGAAAAAAAATAGTGTAAACATGCAAATTGAAATGTGTTCCGTGTTATTAAAATTTTGATTGTCATTTCTTACAAATAAGAAGGTTCACTAGCTTCAAAACTTGTGAAAAATCAGCCTTTAGTCGTCCGGTGTTGAACATAGGCCTCCCTTCCCGACTTCCATAACAACTCTCTATCCCTGCCACTCTCTTGACATCATCAGTTCCTATCACATAGTTACCGTATCGATAATGTCAACGTGTTCTCCTGTTATCTCTCACAAGACCATAGACTACTCTGAGGACCCTCGGGTCCAATGCTGCAATGGATCTTTCGATGTTTTTTGTCATTACCCAGGTTTCGGAGGCATATGTCAAGACTGGTTTAATGATTGATTTAATAAGTTATAAGGTTATAAAAATACTAATCACCGTTGATTTTAACCAAATTTTCCATTATATTTCACAATGTTTCTATTTTGGATTAAAGGACTGTTTTTGTACGTTTTTTTTCTCAACTTATTTTGAAGGTATTATACCCTCATCATATACAATGATAAAAGTATGATAATTCTTTTGTAGCATGTTGAGTCAAATTAACTCCAAATTGAAAAAAGTATGTATTATATGTATAAATTCATTTTAAAAATCATAAATCTTTTTTTTATTTATACAACAGGTCGTTCAAACCCAATAACTGTTTACAATTTATGTATAGCTATTATATTGATTCTCGTGACATGGTAGCTAATCTATCGCCAGTTTATTGTCACGTGAATTCTACACTAGACCAAAGACAATGTGACGACCACACTGTCATCACCAGGAATCAAACCCGGAACCTTCAGTATGGCAGTCAGAGCTCTTACCACTCTGCCATGAAGGTCGTCGTTGTTTATTTATATAATATGAATATTATTTTGAAGTCCACGCTAATTAAATTATAAGATGTATTAATATCGGATGGTAGATGTTATGCACAAGAATATTTACTAGTATTAGCTTTGCAATCAATGCTCGGAATGTTTACATTTAAAACATTTGTTTATTTTCAGTTTGGTGAGGTAGGTACAGTGGGCGCTGTTGCCATGGATGCTGAGGGTCGCATCGCCGTGGCAACCTCCACGGGCGGAATGACAGGCAAGTATGTGGGCCGCATTGGAGATTCTCCGCTCATTGGGGCCGGTACCTATGCAGATGACTTGGTGGGAGGAGTATCTCTTACAGGTATACACTTTTCTAATATAAACCCAACTAATAATATGTTATGGATGTTGTTATGATATGAATACTTGAAAATGACTTCTCCAGTGAAATATATACAACAAGGTGTCTCAAATGCAAGTTTATTAATAAATGGCTTACTTAGAGATTACACATTCATCCGCCTTACATTCCTTTCTTACTTCATCATTAGATATACTATCATACATTGTTTTTCCGCACGTTCTTCTTGGTGACCTCATTTCTACGGCATTTATCCTACTTTCATCCTTCTTCTGCCAACTCCAAGCTTCACTTTCAAACATAAGGGTCGGCACTAGAACTCCATTGTGCACTGCCATCTTTGCTTCAGTCGATATATTTCTATTTGCGATAATGACTTTGAGTGCACCATTTATTTTGTTTCCAGCTCCAACCCTTCTTTCGATATCTTTCTCCATTCTTCCATCTCTTTTAAACATGCTTCCCAGATAGACAAATTCGGTAACTTGCTCTAATTTCTCACCGTTCGCACTTATGCCACAATCCGTCACTTTGATACCATAACTTTGACACGTTCATCACAAGGTCATACTTATTGCATACATTGTACATTTCTGTAATCATAATATCCAAGTTCGACTCTATTTAGAATCCCCTTTGGATGAAAAGATACACAGATTTTAAATGACGATGGGTTAGGGTAATTAAGTAGAGTAAATTTATATGATAATAGTTGATAAAAGTGTGATTTTTTTTAAGTTCTATAATTCAACTATCCTACATTCATAAGATAAGCAAAATAGTATTATTTATATCTTGTGAAAACATAAAATTTTCTCCATTTCAGGGCACGGAGAATCCATTATGAAATTAAGTGTCGCCCACTCCATAATCAAATTCATGCAGGATGGATACTTGGCGCAAGCTGCAGCAGACAAAGCTCTTGAGATCATGCTTAATCGTCTAAACAACACGGCGGGGGCCATAGTCATCTCCAAAACAGGAGACTTGGGTATATCCTTCACATCAAACAAAATGGCATGGAGTTATATAAGAGGAAGTGAAATTCATTTTGGAATCAATAAAGACCAAGATGAAAAGGAAGACTTTGATATTAATCAAGTAAATCCATAATAAAATTACGATATATTAGGTGTTTCAGAAAGTTCAGTCCGTTTTACAACAGAGGGCTCTGGCTGCTTCAAGTCTTCAAATCTGACGGCCTGATTCTCACAACAACATTTGTTTTATCACTCCTTAGAATGTTGACTTTCATGGAAAACAAGAATTTGCGGGAAGTTCTGTTGTTCTATTTTAATTGGAAGAAGAGTGCAGCTGAAGTGCATAAAATGCTTGTGGAAGTTTATGGCGTTCATGCCCTATCGGATAAATCATGCAAAGAATGCTTCAACATGACAATGCTCGACCTCACATTGCAATCGCGGTCAAAAACTACATACAGAATGTGGATTGGGAGATTATACCGCACCCGCCTTATTCACCAGACGTGGCACTATCGGACTACCACTTGTTCAGATCCATAACGCATGCCTTAGACTTGCAGCACTTCCATTCATATACAGATGTCAATAATTGGGTCGATGCCTGGATTACCTTAAAAGACGAGCAATTTTTTTGACGATGGATTCATCTATTGTCAGAAAGATGGGAAAAGTAGTGGCTAACGATGGACAATATTTTGATTAATGTGTTTTTTTTTTTACCTTTCAAATAAATACGATTTACATTCTACAAAACAGACCGAACTTTCCAAAACACCCAATATAATTGATATTTTTGTTAATAATGAAAATAAAATAAAATAAATTTAACATTCAGTTTTATTCCACTTGTTCCACCCTAGAACGGGTTACCCCAGTTGGGAGGTATTAAAACCATGTACTTGGTAAATGATCAATAAATAAATTAATTAATTAATACGAATAAAAATGTCAGTTTTCTAGAAGTTTTATTAGATTTTATGGGAATGACCTATTTCACCCATCTAAGGCATTATCAAATGCCTTAGAAGGGCATTTGATAATGGACATTTGATAATGCCTTAGAAGGGGAAACATAAAATACAATAAAACTTCTAGAAAACTGACGTTTTCATTCGTATTAATTAGAGTTAATGTATACTATTTTTAGCATTCTTTCTTTCCATGTGTCCAAACCATCTTAATGATCTTTTCAGTATTTTTTTCATAACACTATCATTCTCACTACATTCACTTCTTATATTTTTATTCGACACTATCATAATACACAGATTTTCACACATTCTCTAAGAAAACTCGTTTTTATTGCATTTATTCTACTTTCATCCTTCTTTTGCCAGTTCCATGCTTCACTTCCATACATAAGGGTCAGGGTACAAGTACACTAATTTTTGTTGTAAAATATATCGCCTCTTTGCGATAAAAACGTGACATTTCGATAATCAAATCCGCCGTGTTCAACTTTATATTTTATAAAAACATGGTACCTATTTTTAAAGTGAAAAATAGAGAATTTATGAGGGAAAGAGACAACACAACAGTGGTATATTGTGTTGTCACGTCGTCTCTTTCAGATGGGTAGCTTGTTTCATTTTAAAAAATTTCAATTTTTCAAGATAACACGTTATTCTTGCAAAGAGGCGATATGTAAAATCGATAAAGAAGATTACAAATAAAAAACAAATATATTTCATTATACATTATATTCAACAAAATACAAATTTATTCCAATATTCATTATGCATAGGAATTACAATAAAGAAAATTAATTCAACAATTTAAATGTACAAAATTTTCTAATTGCTTAAACTTATCCGGCCACAGTTTATTATATTACTAAGAGTACAACATTTGTATTAATCAAGTGAAGTAGTGATTGTTTTGTGATGACAGGCGACGTGGGGAAGAGTTTTCTATTTTATGATTGAAGTCAGTCTTATCAATGTCCCAAGGAGTTCCTCGGGTAGTAGCTATTATAAAAAATAGATGAAAAAGAGCTAGCTTCGAAGCTGAACAATAATGTTTAGTATTAAGTAATATTTCTATAGCAGGCTCGGGAGGTACAGAGGAAGATGTAGCCAGCAGACTCAACAAGGCAAGGGGAGCTTTCGCTATTCTTCGCCCTGTATGGCGTTGCAGTATCATTTCGAGAAAGCTCCAAATATTCAGCAGTAGCGTTAAAAGCGTACTGCTGTACGGATGTGAGACTTGGAAATCTACCGCGGACGTTATTAGAAAACTCCAGGTGTTTATAAATAGGTGCCTTCGCTCAATATTCAAGATCTATTAGCCCCAAACATTGTCAAATGCCGTTCTCTGGACCATAGCAGGCGAAAAGCCAATTAGAGAACAAGTCGCTGGACGCAAATGGCAGTGGATCGGTCACACTCTGAGACGGAACCCACCCTGCATCGCTCAGGGCGCACTAGACTGGTCCCCTATGAGGGAAAGAGGAAGCGAGGCAGACCTGGAGCCACCTGGAGAAGAGCACTGCAGGACGAGGTGAAGGCAGCAGGCCTCACTTGGGATGATGTTAGGCATCAGGCATGAGATAGAGTTGGGTGGAGATGGTTCCTTGAGGCCCTATGCACCATGGAGGTGTGACAGGACATAAAGAAGAAGAAGAGAAGAAGAATATTTCTAAGTAGATGAGTTTGTGTATTTGGGTAGTATGTTTACAAAAGATGGCCGAGTGAGGAGGGATATTGAAAGAAGGGTTGGGGCAGGCAACCAAGTGAATGGTGCACTTAAAGTTGTCATCGCTAACAGAAACATATCCAAAAAAGCTAAATTGGCAGTGCACAATGATGTTCTTATGTATGGAAGCGAAGCATGGAACTGACAAAAGAATAATGAAAGTAGAATAAATGCAGTAGAAATGAGATCTCTTAGACGAATGTGCGGATATTCCGTGTATGATAGAGTGTCGAATGAAAATATAAGAAGCGAATGATGGTGTTTTAAACAAAATAATGAAAGGATCATTAAAATGGTTTGGACACACGGAAAGAATGAATGAAGAAAGAATGGTAACAAAAAAAGCATTAACAATTTAAAATTTGATTAATTTGGTCATCCCATGTTTTCCTCGGTCTGCCTGGACTCCGTAATCCATTTACATCATTAACGTATACTTTCTCCATCCATGCGCTCCATATGTCCGAATCAACGCAGCGATCCTTTCATAATTTTTTCATAAAACCTTCTTCTGCTCTACATTTCTTTCTTATATCAGCATTTGAGATTCTGTCATATATCGTTCTACCACACATACGTCTTAGGTACCTAATCTCTACCGCATTTATTCTGCTTTCATCCTTCTTCTAGCAGTTCCATGCTTCGCTTCCATACATATTATGGTTGGGACCAGAACTCCATTGTGAACAGCTGTTTTCTCTTTCATTGATAAATTCTGGATAGCCAAATTCTTGTTTGACTAAAAGACCTTCTAGATTGATTCAGTTGTACATCCTCCAATAAAAGATTTACAAGAAGAAGAAGCCAAATTTAAATAAAAACTATTAGCTCGTTCTTTATCACTCATTTGAAAGGCAGAAAATAAATACATATACACAGTTTTTTTTAAAATAAGAAATACAATGCTAGTTGCAACATGTGAAATATTCAAGAAAGGAAAGATTTTCTATCCTTTAAAAACTTGGTTAACTGTACAATCGTAATCAGTAACAAATTTTAAATTTTAATGTAAATTTTTATTCACACAAGTTAAAATTTTTACAATTAACAACACCAAATTGTTGTCCTTTTGTTTTCTACACTAATATCATACAACAATAATCAGAAAAAAATTCAAAATACAGTAGACTCCCGATTTTCCGGAGTCGGGTTAACCGGGAAGCGGATTATCCGGGATAATTGAGTCATTGAAAAAATATTTTATAAAAACAAAAATATTTCACAACAATACTTATAATTCATCTGTCACAGTGGACATTGGGTGTTTAGTTCACATTGGCGCCACCGCCAACGTACGTTTATGGCTCTAAAGTGATAATTTTATTTTACTGTGAAAAAGTGTCTATGGTATAATGGATAAACGCAAACGAGTCGTACTTTCAATTGAAAATAAAAAATCAAAAGTTTGAAAATGTTGCAACCGTTAAATATTGATTGAATCAATATAATGTTGGTGATCAAACTATACGGGACATCATTAATAAAAAGATTTTTTTTCGCCATCCATCCTGGAAAATCAGGAGTCTATTGTAATCCAGAAACGATCTCAGACAAGCGCATAGTGTACATTTCAAATTACTTTTGGAGAGAATCAAAGTATTCCTCTCTCGTTCTTTTGTATTCAAAATATTCTCATATTCTTTCTTGAAAACATCCAGGTTTTTGCCTATTTATATACAATATTTTATCAATACATATTTTACCATGAAATGCGCGAAATAAAAAAAAAACATAACAATCTCATCCAGGACTGTTAGCAGTGAACCTGTTAAATTATCGAAATAACATAAATGCATAATGTCCTCATAAACAATGAATAACATTCAACTAGGATATGTAACTCCAAAAAATCTTAAATGCTTTCATCAATCAAACTCCCGCATAAACCAACAAACCCACCAAATCACTTTTTCAATAATGTTCCCATCAGACAAAAGAGGAATTGCCCTGAGATCAGAAACCTCCTTATGTCAGATGATTTAAGTTCAAGTTCAAATATGATTATGGGTATTAAGGTAAAATAAAACTTTGAAATATGTTCAATACATCGGATTGGATTGAGTTTAACATCATTGCATAAGCAACAGTGGCTAATGCTATCAAATTATTAATTTAAGACATTTTTAATTGAAACTCTGTTTTTCCCACTTACAAGTTTGTATATCTCTATGTGTTTTGAAGTTAGTATGCCTTCATCACCGGGAGAGCGATATAACCAATTAAGATTTAGTCAATATTTATATAGATTTTCAATGCATGGTAGAATGCAAAGAAACTGGGATTACATTTTTTATTCATTATCAGATTATTACAAATGAATAAAATACTTCTGACATTAGAAAGACATTGACATTAAATCTTATTTTCCTTAAATAATATTAAAATGTTTCAAAAATCAAAACAAACAAACGCATGCTTTTGAATAAGTCTGGTCCATAAAGTTAATAACACTCCCCACCGTAGTGCTGAATAAAAATCACAGATGTAGTTATTAATTTAAGCTTTTTAGCTCAGAAATGAAATGAAAGTATATAGGTATATGTATTGTGATAGTAACTAACACAATTCTACTGTGAATAATTCAAGGTTTGTGAAAATAAAGGATAACATATCGTATAATCCTAATCAACTTGCAGCTCGTAAAACTCGTATTTTATTGCTAAGAATACACACTTTGAAATATTACAATCATATTTTACATAACTATTTACAATAACTACTAATAAAATATATATCTGTAAACAATAAACGTACAAAAAACTGACAAACGTTATCAGTCATCAAATGTAGAAATATTTCAAACTGTGTGAGCACTTTATTAACACATTAACACACAAGCTTATTAACCCAATAACACAAGTTAATTAACCCGTAAAATTAGTAATTTTGGTGAAAGTGCATTCAAAAGACAAATATTCTTGACTTTAGGGAGTGTCTTGTCTTCCTAAAGTCGAACCATCTCTCATGCGTTCCTGGCATTGTATATATTATTTTACTTGTTCTCAAACTTTGCCTTAAACATTGATTTTTTTTTTGTAAAGTCTGTTGAGAAAATAAACCGATTTGATTTAATATTGTTTTGCAAATGAAGTCAAACATAATAAAAATTCGCAGTGAGTCAACACAACTCAGTGCTTAGATATATTTTATATAATATACAAAAAAAATAAGCTGTACAATGTCACCCTTGTTAGGAAGTTTATTTTATAAATCTCTTGGTGGAATATTTCGTCTTGAGGTGATATTACATCACAAAAACGGTGCTTTAAAAGTTAGCATATTTTTATTATAGCCGCTAGTGTTGCTTTCTTGGAATGACGTAATATTTCATCATTAATTTCACATCAAAAACATTAGTTTGTATAAAGTTTATAAAATATTTACAATTTTAATTATTAATCAATTATTAAATGTATCTTTGTACATTTTTTTGGTTCCTTGGTAATGTACATGGACTACATTTTTAACTTCTGGGAACACTTAGAAAACTTAATATTATTAAGCTATAAAAAAAGTATCAGTACTTAACTGACGAGAGATAGAAAAGTGGAATATAATTCATTAAGTACCCACTACTGGCAATAGACGGATTTGGCAGTAAGTACCTACCTAATATTATATGCGCAATGTACACGATTAAATGGTTTAAAAAATTGACAGTCTGAATCAATGAATTTATGTACATATGTAGTCCTTAATCTTGTAAAAAAAATGCAAAAGTGCACTAAATAAACTAGTCACCTCAAACATATATAGAAGTTTCAACTGCACTATGTATATACAATATTTTCAATTCAAATTATTTAAAACTAACCAGCGGCCATTTTGTTTTTTGACAACTGTCAAATTCATACATAGACAAAAATTAAATAAAAACTATTATGTCATAGATTTTTGATGTGATAAAACTGTCATACAGTTGTTCTATAATAATTCAATTTTCAAATTAAACAGATAAAAATGATTTTCAATAATATGTTCATAAACATTTATAACATAATATTTAATGCATTAATAAAATGAATTATGTTATTATACCTAGAACTATGATATAATTATGGTACAGATATTTTAAAATTGTACATACATACACATAATTACTTATTATTTACAATTTATTTATTCATCTACACCATAGGTTCCCGACGGAGAGAGTATCACCCCCAATGGATGCTGGAGCTCTCCACGGGGGCGCTAGCGGGTCCAAGGGTAAATAGGGGTATTGATACAGTCAAATGGGGCTACCGTGGCATACATATGTTAATCAATAATAATGAAATACTTTTTTAAAAAATCACACTGTTTCTCTGAAGGGATAGACTGAGAGAATGGACCACCACACTGCTCGATCCTAATATGCGTCTCTAGCTTCCTCCTCATTCATACAGCAGGTCATACGAGCACGTCGATTCTTCCGACTTCTAGCATGGGCAACCTTTAAAATTAGATTAATTAGGTCATGCCAAGTTTTCCTCGTTCTCACACGACTCCGTTCTCCATTCACACTGCTAGGGTACGACCACACTGGAGTGCCTTAGTCGGAGGCTAGGTGGCCACCAGGCGAACCAACATATGGCGCACTATGGGACCGGCCACACTATACACTCCGCGCCACAGGGCGTAATCACAAGCAAACTGAGTGTCTTGACGCCTACCCAAGCAGTCCGGTGTGGCCGTACCCTTAACGTATACTATTTTGATGAACAAACAATTCAAGAAACCATCTAAATATAAACATTTCTGATACATTTGATATTTTTTTTAATTTCAACTTTGTAATTATAGACAGCCTGCATCGCTCAGGGTATGCTCCCCCTATGGGGGAAAGAGAAAGCGAGGCAGACCTAGAGCCACCTGGAGAAGAACCCTGCAGGACGAGGTTAAGGCGGCAAGCCTCACTTGGGATGATGTTAGGCATCAGGCATGCGATAGTCGGGTGGAGAAGGTCCCTTGAGGCCCTATGCACCACGGAGGTGTGACAGGACAAGAAGAAGAAGAAGAATTATAGATATAGATAATGTAAAGTCTTATTTTAATATTTGGTATAACTATTATGGGAGATGAAGTGTTAGAATTTTCTTGTAATAGGTGCAGTGTTCCAAAATGGGAACCTATGATCTAAACAAATATGAATACATTTTGTTATGTAAAGAATAGAAAAAGTCTAGATATAATTTTACAAGTACAATTTTATAACACCTGACAATGTGATGCATTACATGAATTACTACTTAATATACAAACAAAACAAATAAGAAATTTAAAATAACCTAAAATCTAAAAACAAATAGCGTTTTTTTTAAAACGAGAAAGTGATGTGTAGGTTGCAAAAATAATAGTTACGTATTTTATACATTAGCGCATTTTAACATATTTCATAATTTTGGCAACAAGAGAAGTTTGACAAATTAAAATTATTGAAAATAACCAAAGTCTTCTAATTTGCCAAGGCAGAACAATATTAATTAATTAGTTACGTTAAAACTTTTTCTCTCTTTTCTTCACTTGTTTCATTCGACCCAATCAGAGAAATTCGTATTTAAATTTACACCATTTTTTCTAATGTTTTGTCTTCTGATATTAACTGAACCCTTACAGTACAGTACAATATATACAAATAGAATGTTAGGATGATCGAGTGATGGTCTAGGGTACAAAATGTTTCCCAGGGAATTTTGGTTCAACCCTGGATACAACTTGATTCCTTCTTCGTAATAATTAGCTATTTTCTGCTCAAAGTATTATTTTTTTATTATTGAATTGCTCTTTACATCATCACAGCCAAATCGATGTAAAGGGTATAGCTATCATATTGATTATTGTGACATGTGATAGGCAGCTAATCTATCGCTATTTTATTGTCACATGAATTCTGCACCAGACCAAAGTCTTTGTGACAACCAAACTGCCATTGCAAGGAATCAAATCCGGGACCTTCACTCGTCAAAATAAGATTTTATATTAAATTCTAATACCATTGATTTAAATCCTTGATGTTAGTCTTAAAAATAATAATTAAAATAAATGTTTGTTTACTTTGAGTAAAAATATCAAATTTCTGGGCCATGCGTTAGATAACACGTGAAGATAGAGAAAAAAATATCATTTTGTAATTTTGAAAATTGTTCAATTTGATTTTTTTTTGTATCAAATCAAATAAAGAAAGAATTGAAAAAAGTTTAACTTGTACCTGCGGCAAAGCCGTTGATTAAGAGAAACTGATAAAGAATGCAGATAATTTGCTACAAAATCTCTTTTATGAAAAAACAAATAAGTAAAATTATCTTTACAATACAAAATCACAATTTAAGTGATGAATCATCAGTATGCGTCATAGTTCTATTATACTTAACACTTTGAAATATCCTAACACCCCTGAAATATCAGGTAACTTTGCTGATGGACATTTCCGTCTCGGCTTCCTCCTCCCCGAAGCAGTGCTTCTCCTTCGGAAAGCGGTAGGAGTTCTCGTGGTGGACACTATGCGAGTCTGTGCGGCACTTGGCTAAGCACAGCTCGAAGTGGTCGCTCACCGAGGCAAAGAGGACATTCTGCTTGATCGACACCTTATCCAGTATTGATTCCAATACTTCTTTCTAGAAAAGAAAAAAAAATTAAATTCCTTATGTATGGAAGTAAAGCTTGGAGTTGGCAAAAGAAGAATAAAACTAGAATAAATGCTGAAGAAATGAGATCACCGAAAAGAAGAGGATGTTCGGTTTTTTTGTCCTTGATATCTCCGACAGTGACAGCACAGATTGTTTTACCTACCGGCCACCAGAACCAACCTGCCTCTGGTGACACCGGTGGGAAAAGCAATTAATCTGCTGAACGCGGTCTCCTCGGAGATCGAAGTCTTTCATATTAGTGAAAGTACGTTCAGAAGGCAAATACTCTTAATTCTGGAGAGTATCTTGTCTTCCTAATGTCGAACCATCTCTCATGCGTTTCTGGTAGTTATATTATACACAATATATTATTTTACCTGTTCTCAATAGATGCTTTAAAAATTAAATTTGTAATCTCTATTGATGAAATGAACTGATTTGATTTGGTTTGAAAAGAATGTGCAGGAAAATGATGTGTGATAGAATACCAATGATGAAATAAGGAAGAGATATAAGGCAGATGATTGCATCCTAAGTGAAAATTAAAAAAGGGAAACTTAGATGATTTGGACATATGGAACCGATGAATGAGAGAAGAATGGTTAAAAATGATATACAAGCAGTGTGAATAGAAAAAGAAGCTAAGGACCAATCAATTACTAAAACGCACCTACGTTCGAAGATGGAACAATCAACTAGCGTGCGTGTTACGATGTAGAGGATACTTGAGAGGTATGTCAAGACACCAATGTGGTGATCCATCCTCTCTGCCTAGTTAGACATTATGGACAACATTAAGGTTTAAGGCATCTATTGAGAACAGGTAAAATATAATATATAATACCAGGAATGCATGAGAGATGGTTCGGCATTAGGAAGACAAGACACTCTCCAATATCAAGAGTATTTTTGCCTTCGGAACATACTTTCACTTATATGAAAGAGATCGATCTTTGAGGAGATCATGTTCAGCAGACTGAAAAAAAACATGGATTCGAATTGCAACTGGCTACATCTACAGCTCAATAGAAATGACATGCCTAAACTTTTAGACTAGGCTCTACTGTAGACTTTAGAAATCATTTATAGGAAAAAACACACCCAATTCTACTGTAGACTTTAAAAATCATTTAAAGGAATGATACGCCCAATTTTACTGTAGACTTTAGAAATCATTTAAAGGAATAAAACGCCCAATTCTACTGTAGACTTTAGAAATCATTTAAAGGAATAACACGCCCAATTCTACTGTAGACTTTAGAAATCATTTAAAGGAATAACACGCCCAATTCTACTGTAGACTTTAGAAATCATTTAAAGGAATAACACGCCCAATTCTACTGTAGACTTTAGAAATCATTTAAAGGAATAACACGCCCAATTCTACTGTAGACTTAAGAAATCATTTAAAGGAATTACACGCCCAATTCAACTGTAGACTTTAGAAATCATCAAAAAGAATGACACGGCCATTCTATTGTAGACTTTAGAAATCATTAAAAGGAATGACACCCAATTCTACTTTAAACTTTAGAAATCATTTAAATGAATAACACGCCCAATTCTACTGTAGACTTTAGAAATCATTTAAAGGAATAACACGCCCAATTCTACTGTAGACTTAAAGGAATCATCATCATTATCATCAGCCATTAGTCGTCCATTGTTCGATATAGGCCTCCTTACTTGAATTCCACAACTCTCTCTCCCTCGCCACTCTGTGCCATTGACCTCCTGCCACTTGTTTTATGTGATCAAACCATCTTGCTTGTAGTCTGCCCAGGTTTCTGCGTCAATTAAAGGAATGACATGCCCAATTCTACTGAGAAAACAGAGCATACCTTATCGGGGTGAAGGCAGCACGACACACAGTACTCGTAGATGGTGCAACACATCTTGCTGGTGCAGCTGGTGCAGGCGTACTGCTTCGTGCGCTCCGCCTTAGTGTTGCAACACCCGCTGCTCTGGAGGTGTGGACGGCGACACACATAACCTTCAATTTAGAAATGGTACACATGTAAAACTTTCAAATTATATATTAACACGTTGACTGCGGAGCACTGACCGGGACAATGGTATGGGGAGAACCCAAACAGCGTACCCCTGTCCAGGTCATTCGGTTTTAAGTAAGTAGGAGGGGGGTTAGCTGTCAGGAAGGTTTACATTTGATCTTAGTAATAATGACACATGTTTAGAGTACAAACACACAAGTTATGTTGGTTTGCATATCCAAATCTTTTGTGAGCAACGGACACTTGACCGGGTCAGGTGTTATAAAAATCATTAATAACTAATTGCAAAAAAAATATTTAACAAAAATTTGTTTAAAACTAAAATTACGCATTTTTTTAATGTATGTGAACAACTTCACTCGTGATTTTTAAACCTCTTGTTGTGTAACTATTAAATCTCGTCAAATGGTGTGACTAACTAACTAACTAACTAACCATCACGCCATTTCCCCAGAGGGGTAGGTAGAGAGGATGGATCACCACAATGCCCTGTCCTGGCATACCTCTCGGGCTTCCTCTACATTCATACATCGTACCATGCATGCACTTCGATTATTCTGACTTCGAAATGTGACCGCCTTTTAGTAATTGATTAATTTGGTCATGCCATGTTTTCCTCGGTCGTCCTCGGCTTCTTTTTCCACTCACTCTGCTTGTGTACAATTTTTTAACCATTCTACTCTCATCCATTCGTTCCATATGTCCAAACCATCTCAGGGACCATTTTTTAATTTTATCCATGATGCAGTCATCTGCCTTACATTTCTTTCTTATTTCATCGTTCGGTATTCTATCATACAACATTTTCCCGTACATTCTTCTTAGTGATCTCATTTCTACGGCGTTTATCCTGCTTTCATCCTTCTTTTGCCAGCTCCAAGCTTCACTTCCATACATGAGGGTTGGCACTAGAACTCCATTGTGTACTGCCATCTTTGCTTCTGTGGTGTCAAATGGTGTGAATAGGTTAATATCAATTTAATGGAGTTGTGGTGGCTGGCAGGAAGGGTATAAATACCCTTTTCACCGACCCTGAATAAGCTATTGCAAGTGTACTTTTATACTCAATTTCAGTTATACATTTTATGACATTTCAAAATATACACAGTTTAATGTTAGTATTTCAGCGTGTGTACTTAGCTAGCAAACCTACTAACATACAAAGTATTATGATAAAAATTGAACTACACTTCTTTTATCCATTTTACTGCCGACTGATATTGATACTACTGTTACTGTTAACTGTTTGTGACTACAAAGATAATGCTAATAGAAATAATAATTCACCATAAACCATAGGTTCAAAATACAAGGAAGGTTCCCAAAAGAGCCGTATAGGCTTCGAAGTAGGGGGACCAAGGGAAGTAATAAGGGTACCAGAAGCTGCTATTTTTTTTTAACCTAATAATATTCTAAAATTCTATATTACACAGTGTACATATGTATTAAATTATTTGCATACCAAAATTGTAAATATACTTGACTTAAAAACAAATTTATTTAACACATAAAAACAAAAATTAAATTAATATAATAATGAAAATCAGACAAGGAGATAGATAGATAGAGCCTGAGCCTCTTCCTTTTTAATATAGTAATGGATAGAATCATTGAAGAAGTATTATCTCTAAACATAGGGAAAGCTTGGAGACCAAATCATACCTATCATCTGCTACACTGACGAATCTACAAAACCTGTGTCAGACTGATTATGACATATGGCATCGAAACAAGAGCTGATACAGTTCTCACTAAATCACTTTTCAGAACCACAGAGATGAAAGCCCTCAGAAAAATAACATAATAAGAAATGTGTGATATGTTCAGGATGTTGTCAGATGGGGGAGACAAAGAGGAAGAAATATTGAAGAGACCACGTGGAAAGAATGGACGCCCTAAGACTACCACACCTCACCGTACATGGGAAACCAGAGAGAAGAAGGTTGCCTGGAAGACCCCCCAAGAGATGGAAAGACAGCCAGGAGTACACATCACAAGAGGCGGCAAACTCTGCTCAAACATGCCCTAGCGGCCTCTAACCAGTATTAGAAGAAAAAATACAAATTATTATCACTTTGATAAATAAATATTGATACCATTCCAGCGCAAGCCAAATCAATGCAAAGCACGAATATGTTATGAACAAGTGTCTTTCACTTATAAAGAGAGAAAAAGAAAGACTCCAAACCACTTGGCTGACAAAGCAGAGGAACATGGAATATAAGGAAGACGATGCCTACCAGTGAAACACTTGGTGCCAAAGGATTAAAAAAAAAGTCAACCCCGAATAACGGGTAGAAACAAAGAGAAAGAAAACTAAATGTGTTTACCACATATGCCATGTCAGAGAGAACAGAGCAATCAAGATCCTGAACGCATTAAGACCAGCCTGAGTAAGACCTCTATGAAGATCAGCGTAATAGATAATGATAGATAATGCTCTAGCTGACCTGACGAAGTTGGGCGAAAACAAACTGCTTGCAAACATCATCAAGGAGGTTAGAACTCTTCATAAATTGTAAGACCATCTGAATTAAGTATTACTAAATGTAAATGAACCAAAGTTGCTGACATCGTAGATCGTACAGCTAAATTAAAGTGGCGGTGGGCTGAACATATAGCAAGAAAGGGCAGCACCCGATGGAGATCCAGAATACTTCAATGGAAGTCGTGGACATAGAAAAGGAGTGTCGGGAGGCCACCTAAAAGATTATTAACTGACGATATTGCCCTAATATCTGGAACAACCTGGATACAAAAGGGACAAGTGGAAGAAAATGGAAAAGACCTATATCCAGCAGTGAATGGAATAAGGCTGAAGAAGAAGAAAAAATGTGAATATGAATTAAAACGTCAGTTTTATAGAAGTTTTATTATAGTTTGCAGCTAAATTAAATTATGTTAACGACATTATTCACCTCTATCAAATGCGAAAACAACAAAAGGCGAAACATGTCATTCCCATAAACTAAAATAGAGCTTTTAGAAAACAGACATTTTCATTTGTTATAATTATTTAATATGGAGTTTTATATTATTGTTCAAGAAACAATAAATTACTAAATGTGTTTCACAAAATATTTTTAAAAATTGATTTCTCAATTGTCAGGTAAACTATCATTTAAAAATCAACACAAACCAAAGAACTTTAATATAATGTAAAAGAATTATACAAGACAATTTTTTAATAAATTAACACATTGCATTTTATATTTTTGAGCTTATTTTTCGAAAGTATTACATCTTCATTGTGAGTCTGTAATCTGTATCGTTCTCACGATTATGAAGGTATAAAACCTTCAAAGTATATATCAAGTAAAATATTCTCTAAAGTGATAATAAAAACAGAATAATTCCGTAATTAGTATATAAAATAATATAACTATTCATGTTTCAAGCGGTTACTAAAGCTAATTAAGTATTCAAAATAAGTAGGTGAAATCAAAGTTTGACACCCAAATATTATTATATTGATATGTATAATATAGATTATCATAAATACCTCTATCATCCACAATCAGTACTTTTCCTTGAAGAGAATTTCTACAATTAACAACTTCACTTAACGTCTCATTATGCTCTTGTAAAGTCCTCCATATAAAAGGACTTTTTCGCTCGAATATTATCTCTTGGACGCCGGAATCAACTGAATTAGCATTCTGAAAATAATGCAAAAATTTAAAAGAGAAGGCAAATAACGTAAGTTAACTAGTAGACCGTATAGTTAGTAGAATTAAAATATAATAAATACAACTTACGTCTCTCATTAAGTTAACAATACAATAAGTTAAAGACGAAGCAAATATTAAGCCAAGCACAACTTTCCGTCTAACGAACCGCATTAAAGCCGCATACCACATTGTAACTAAATAAAAGATACATTTCAAATTATTTCTCGAACTTTAATCTTCAACAAAAAACCACGACAGTAAAATTTTGATGTCCGAACGAAATGTCATTTTACAGTTTTGTGATGAAAATATTATGTTGTTTTCCTGCATTAATATTACGCAACAGTTGGCTAAATTGATATTGTGGTACCTACCGGAAATTATTTAAGGCTAACACAACACTCGGCTCGCAGCCATGTGAAGAATTTACGTACTTACTTATCGAAAATAAAATCGTTGAAACCGATTGTCAAGGGTCTTCGCGCAGGCATTAAATAGGTAGTGCATGGCTATGCAAACAACAGGTGCTGATAGTTTTATACCGAGGTGTAATATACATATTTTGGGTTGGAAGACAAGTCAGCATCCATTTCATTCAACCGCGCTAATCAGTCACGGGACTAAATGAAAAATATTTTGAATTATTAAATGTTTCTATGAAATTCAAAAAATTAATCTCTTATCAATGTTCCACGATTTCAGAGGCCTGTTGGTTTCATATTTAGAGTCAACACACCTTCCACGCCAAGGATGACAAACCAATGGGGGATACCAACACCTCCTCTCTGATGAAAAGAAGAGGAGATTATATTAAAAATCTAAGGAATGCTAGCAAATTTTCTACCATTTCTCTGTGTTTTCCACAGAGTTGCAGGCCTCGAATAGGGATTTACTGAGCGTAAAAAGGTAATTTAAAAGAAATTAGAAATCAGAAGTAGCTATGGACAGAGTGAAGCTCTGTTAGAATTGGGAAGGAATTCTGAACTTCTTGCCAATGTTTGTTGTTCAAACATATGCCAATTAGTCGGGAGTTGCTAGTATTCTGTATTAGGTATGGATGTATCACTTACTTCAGTGAAACTGAACAATGCTGTCGTTCCAATAAACAGAAGGCTTTTGCAACGGTTGGGGCTGTATAACACTATCAAGATAATACACTAATCTAGTACTGACTTGACTGCAAATAGCAAATAGTCTGGTGTCTAGTTCACTTTATAAGTGTTAATGTTGCGAAAATTCGAGTTTATTGTGGAGCCACTGTCGAGGCAGACTGAAACAGCTACCGGATGCTCCATCTGAATCCACCATGTCGCCATTTCAAATAAATTTGCATTTTTTTTTATTGTCTTTAATTGGAAAATAATATATAGCTCTATATAATATTGATTATAAATTATATTGAATTTTAAAAATATATTCAATTGACATGATATAATTTTTATTCAAGCAATCCAAACAAAAATACTTAGGGAAGTCTTGACATGACTGTGTTCCTGTTTTAAATTGTTTTTAATCCGCTGATTGAAAAAAAAAGATATGTAAACATTTTTCATAATAGAATGACATTCTTTTGTGGGTTTGATAAATACTATGATAGCTGAAATTTTAATTGTATCTCAATAGAGACGAAGATGCAAACTGGAAACTGAATATGGTTGATAAAGGTGTTTACAGGACTTATGACCTGTCATTGGTTGGGTTAAATGCACGCTTTATGTAATTACAACATTCTCCATTCCACTTATTTTCTTTATGACCATGTAAGACAAATTTTTGGAGGTTGTATATATGCTACAAGGCTATACTTATCTTCACATGTCAGTTTCAATTGGCCATCTATGTAGATTTGATTACACATGTTAATCTTTTTATGATTAACCTGTATAATCCACACACTAACGCCATCTATGGAGATTAATTTTTAGCATTTAGCAAACTACTTTATTAACACAATGTGAAGGCTATCGCCTATTAGCGCATTGTTTTAGAAGCCGCCTGGAGATATCATTCCTATCTATATGCCAAAGAATTGACCAGAATGATTACAAATATTTTTTGTTTTCTATGTAGATTTGATTACACATATAATCAAATTTACATAGATAATCAAATCTACATAGATGGCCAATTGAAACTGACATGTGAAGATAAGTATAGACTTGTAGCATATATACAACCTCCAAAAATTTGTCTTACATGGTCATAAAGAAAATAAGTGGAATGGGGAATGTTGTAATTACATAAAGCGTGCGTTTAACCCAACCAATGACAGGTCATAAGTCCTGTAAACACCTTTATCAACCATATTCAGTTTCCAGTTTGCATCTTCATCTCTATTGAGATACAATTAAAATTTCATGAATTAATCACCCACCATGGGTGAAATCCAGGATTCGTGTACAAGTATAAGTATACATTCACAAAAAATAAATATGATAGCTGTTGAAATAAAGACAAATGTGTAAGTAGTTAAAAAACATTGTTTTATTTAATTATTATTGAATAATTATTATTACAGACTGTGTCACCACTACATACATGTACATTAATATAAGAGTTTGAAATCGAAAAAAATACAATTTTCATATGATATTTCTTCAACTACAACAGTTGAGGTCACAAGAAATATTATTTTTAATCTAAATGCTAAAAAACATGAAAAATCATCGAAGAAGAATACTGGTTTGCGGAGAATGCATGAAAACTCCTGAAGATTTTTATGAAAATACCGGTCAATTTCATGAAGGAAAGAACACACTAGAGTCATTCTGTTTTTCTTACTCTCCAAATATTATAGTAGCGAGAGTGCAACATAAATAGTTGTGTGGCGCTTCGATTACTGTTCGAACAATAAAACATGATTTATTTTTTGTGAATGTATACATACATGTATACGAATCCTGGATTATTATAATCCAGGATTCGTATACAAGTATAAGTATACATTCACAAAAAATATTTGTAATCATTCTGGTCAATTCTTTGGCATATAAGATAGGAATTATACTCCAGGCGACTTCTAAACAATACGCTAATAGGCTGATAACCTTCGCATTGTGTTAATAAAAGTAGTTTGCTAAAATGCTAAAAATCATTCTCCATACATGGCGTTAGTGGGTGGATTATATAGGTTAATCTTAAAAAGATTCACTAGTATAATCAAATCTACATAGATGGCCAATTAAAACTGACACGTGAAGATATGCATGGATTTGGAGTATATATACAACTTCCAAAATTTATCATGCATGATCATAATAACAATGGTGGAATGGGGAATGTTGTAATTACATAAAGCGTGCGCTTAACCCAACCAATGACAGGTCATAAGTCCTGTAAACGCCTTGATCATCCATATTCAGTTTCCAGTTTGCTTCTTCGTCTCTATTGAGATACAATTAAATTTGAATAAAACATGACTAAAAAAAATATTTCTCGCTCTCCCAGCATAGATTTTGTGAGTTTTTTAAAGTTATAAATAAATAAAACACAATAATTATGTTGTATTATTTTATTGATTAAATCATACCTAATATTATACTAATGTCATTGATCAAAACCCAAATTAAAAATATAAATGCCATTTTAGGAGGAACAAAATTTCTATAATATAATCCTATTACGTAAGAATTTTTAAAATACATATTTGTATGAGAATTTTGTTTTTATAAATGTATGAATAAAAATATCAGTGTTGTTTCAGTCTCAAAAGGTGATTTTATATCATAATCACATCAATAATATAATGGTATGATAACAATAAACTAGTAGTAATTCAAACACACAGGTGAAAAGCAATTTCAAAAGATTTATAGAATACGTAAAACATATATTTAAAGTAAAATACAAACTCGGTTATTACGATCATGGAAACTTACTCAAATAATGTGACTTATACTACGTGAAAAAGTGTTAAATTTTATTTTTAAATATGTAAAACCAGTAAGAAATGACTTCGTATCATAGCAATATTAAAAACACTTTTTGAGCTTATTTTATTAGAATAAAACACTGCATCTTCTGAATACATCTTTATTTCTATCATCATATAAAAGTGGAAGGGGTAATTTGGATTGAGAAGAGGAGAGATGTAACGGGAACATATCGAGCATGGGAATTGAGTTTAAATTTAATTATATATTTATTAAATATATTTTCATTATTTTTGATGGTGCACTTAAAGTTGTCATCGCAAACAAAAACCTATCCAATAAAACTAGAATGGCAGTGCACAATGGTGTTCTTGGAATCAATGGAAATAACGAGTTCTCGGATGTAACGAAGAAACAGATACTTCATGTCTTCATAAGATGGGTATTTTTGGAAGCATTTAAAAATAGAAGGACGGAATGGCGAATGTTGTATTACATAAAGCAATCGCTTAACCCAACCAATGACAGGTCATAAGTCCTGTAAACGCCTCGACCACCATATTCTGTTTCTAAAAAAACAATTTACATCTTCGTCTCTATTGAGATAAAATTAATCCTTAAAAATGACTAACCCGCAATGGGTTAAATCCAGTATTTGTCTGCAAGTATTTGTATAGGTACATTCAAAATGTTGTATAAAAAACTGGTCCAAGTTAAAGCATAAAAATTGGAGAGCCATCTTCAGGCGTTATCTAGCAATGTAAGATAATTGCGTAGCCTTTCACATTGCATTAATAAAGATTTTCTGCTTAATGCTTACACCTAATCTTAATAGATGGTGCTAGTGTAGATTGAACAAAAATATGTGAAGTGTTCCTCAACATATTAGATCTCACATATGATATAACGAATAATGCATATAACGAGCAAATTTATCGGCCCTATCTTTCTCGTAATAACCAAGAATGACATATCGTACCTTCGGTAAGACAAGGGCACAATTGCACGTTTTGTAATTTTTCATTAGAAACATTTTAAGATTTTTGAAGAATAATATCGTATTATTCTGGCTATATTGATCATACACTATCGCCCTCTGCCAAAATGAAACTGAACTTAATGAGGGACTTTGTTCCTCCAGATAAAGGGATGTTTTTAAAATACATTGGCATACTTAACTCATTTTGAGAATTTTTAACAATTATGCCCTTGTCTTACCGAAGGTGCGATATATTGTTTCAAAATATGCAATATTAATCAGACAAATAATTATTCAAGAATCAGTGTTTCTTAAATTTATATGTTGGTAAGCATAGTTTTGAACAGTTAGAGACAAAAATATTTGACACAAAGTAAAATAAAAGACATTGATGTATTTGATGTATGCAGTATTTACCAGCTAAACATTTTTATTTTAAAGATACTATAAGAAACTTATAAACCAAAATAGCCAAGTATCTCAGTATGACTATTTTGTTTTATTTTGAGAGCCAAATTTATTTATGAGAACCTTGTTTTGAGATGTCGGTTGAAACTATGTACACTGAATAGTAAAAAACACTACTGAAAAAACTATGTATGCCCTAAATAGCCATGTTAGGAATAAGTCTAAGAGACAGAGTCAGAAACGATACGGTAAGACAGAAACGATACGGTGAGAAAGAAAACAAAACTCATTGACATCATCCACCGGGTGGCGACTTTAAAATGGCAATGGGCAGGTGTCATCACTCGACAATGACTTCCAGCCAGTAGAATTCGGTAGTACCTTTTTTTTTAGCAATCGATTCGAAAAATCAATTTTAAAAAGCAGGAGGTCTACACGAGATAGAAAAAATCGGCAAGGGGTCTAAGGAACAAAAAAGTTTGGGAACCTCTGGTTTAGATCATCCTTTCACCGTAGTTGCGGTCGCTCTGCATTTCTCTTTGCCATCCACGATATCCAAGTCAGCAGTCTTGTCCATTTTTTGTCTGAGCTTCTGGGTTAATGGGGTTATTGTTAATAACATCAGGTATGCTGATGACACAGTTATTTTTGCTGACAGTATACCCGATCTTCAAGAACTCCTAAATAAAATTGATATAGCAGGAGAGGATCTGGGCTTGAAAATCAACGTTTAGAAGACCAAATGGATGACACTTGAGCGACTTAACTATTCTTCATCCACTCTGCAACTGAATGGTGAAAATGTTGAAGTGGTCGACCAATTTAAATACCTTGGCATCATTATCATTAAAGGGCTTGACCTGGACATTGAAATAAAATGCAGAATTGAAGTTGCACGAGCCGCATTTAATAAAATGAGAACATTATTTTGTAACGATAATCTGAACTTGAAACTCCGACAAAGAATGATTAAACATTATATTTGGTCTGTTCTACTATATGGCTGCGAAACCTTCGAGATGTGGATATATCGCAGAATGCTCCATATACCGTGGACCGATAGGGTCAGTAATGCAGACGTACTACAGAGAGCCAGAGCCAATAGAGAGCTATTGTCGAGTGTGAAAAGTAGAAAGGTCTCATATTTGGGTCATGTGCTAAGGGGAGAAAAATACCACCTCCTTCGACTGATATCAATGGGTAAAGTGGAGGGACATCGGGGAGTTGGTAGAAGGCAGCTGTCCTGGTTGCGGAACATCAAAGAGTGGACAGGAATAACAGAGTTCAGAACCTGTTCCAAGTGGCGCAGGATAGAGATCCCTTTGTTGCAGTGATCGCCAACGTTGGGGGGACCTGACACGGCACCGAAAGAAGAAGTCTTATGTATTAAAGGTACATTCTCCCTTATCAAAGACACAGTATCCAGTATATGGTACAGTTTATTTAGTACACAGTATATTTATAGTTAGAAGTAACCGTTTGGACAGACAATTGCCGCGGACGGAATCAAAATATAATGAAAATCTGACATGACCCTCACAATTCACTTAAGACTTTATAGCTCTCAGGTACAGATTTTATAAACTGTAAATAGGTACATATTTATTTAGGAGCAAATTATTTAGTAATCCATGGTTTGCATAATTTATTGTTTATGGACAGATTAAAAAATTTCAAAATTCCGAATTCCGGCTACTATTTTATGTTACAGAAATCTGAAATGGGCCCTATTCTAAAATTTTACACACATTCTTGATTTATTACGCTTTTATTATAATAAAATGAAGTTAATCCATAAAATACTTATATAATTTTATTAAAATTATAGAATTATGAGAAATGATTGCTTTTTAAAAAGGTATAAAAGAAGTGTAATAAATTATAACACAAAGAAAGTTTAAATATTCATTAATGGAAGTTATTCAGAAAAATATTTAGAGCTATTAAAGTAGTTATTGGAGGCTAAAATTTATCAATGAAAACAAAAATGGTTGTTACAGTGAAGTTTTAGTTCTAACATGTATGGAAGAGAACCATAGAACTAGTAGAAGGATGACAGCAGAATAAATGCAATAGAAATGAGATACCATAGACAGTTCACAACTGTACCTACTGCAAAGAATATCTTGATTTTGTCTGTGATTTTGATAGTGACCTAGTGTAAGGCCTACATGCTGCAGCCTCCTTAAACCTTTAGTTGCCAAAATCCGATATGTCGGCTTTCGCTACACCAGCGTGAAGCACCGAATCTGACGGACCTAAGCCATGATTGATGCCATGATCGAAGCCATGATACGTGTCAAGACCGTGCGAAATAAGACATCTAGGAAGGCCTAGACAGCCCCTAATGAATAATTTTCTGACTGATCTGGCTAGGTTGTGCAAAACGGATTGCTAGGATTGAGAAGCTTGGAATAAAGTCATCAAGGAGGCTAAAACTCTTCAAGAGTTGTACGGCCATAAGGAGTAATTAAGTATTTTGATAGTGATAAACAGTGTGTGTGTTTTAGATTGTGTAATAAAGAGAAATAATGGATTCCTTGTACGAAAATTTTAACAGAAAAGTAACTTTGATGCAAAAACATCCAAAAAATTCAAACAGTAGCGGGTAAAAAACACGATCAATACACACTAAAAATCATTGTTGTTTTGTTTTAGAAAATATTGCTTATTGAGTTGTACTTTACATTTCTATATGTTTCGATACAACCTAAGCTTTGATGTTGAGGAACACTCGAATGCATTTGTCACCGGACACAAGAAGAGTTTTCCCAGTTGGGCCGAATTGGATAGCAGTCACTTCATCTGAAACAAAAAGCAGAATAAGTAAAACAAAAGAATGAAAGAAAATAAAAATTGGCCAGAAATTAACTTTACTCTTCCATTATTTTATAGATAAAATATTTTATAATCTGGCCCTTTATCAAATTTTAATCATGCTGTCATAATCAACGACGACCTTCGTGGCAGAGTGGTTACGAGCTCTGACTTCCATGTTGAAGGTCCTGGGTTCGATTCCCAGCGATGGCAGTGTGATTGTTACACTGTCTTTGGTCTGGTGTAGAATTCACGTGACAATAAAATGGCGATAGATTGGCTACCTATCACATGTCACGAGAATCAATACGAATAATAGCTAAAAAATAAAAATTGTACACAGTAATTGGGTCCAAACGAACTGTTGTGTACATAAAAAAAAAAAATAAATAAAAAAATAAATAAAAAAATAAATAAAAAAAAAAACTCCTTTGAACCAGGGAAATGAAGATACTCGAAAATATTGCTACAAAACTCTTCGTGACAGACAGAGATCCGAAGGATATGCAAAGTCGGAGATATAGTAAGATGAAAAGACTAGAAAACAGGGTTCTATAATGAACATGAGACCAGAATGGTACAACAATAAGAAGAAGAATTCTATAAGTTTATGGTTCAGTGGATTTCAAGTGGACACGATCCAAATGTGTTTATAAAAGTAAACTAACTAACCATCATGCCGTCTCCTCGAAGGGGTAGGCAGAATGAATGGACTGCCACACTTTTCTTTCCTGACATATTTCTCTCGCTTCCTCAACATACATCGTGTCATGCACGCGCGTCGATTTCTCTGACTCCTCACATGGCCGACATTCAATATTTGATTTATTTGATCGTGCCACGTTTTCCTCGGTCTTCCTCTATTTCTTGTTCAAGTATAATTTAAATAATTATAAAATAAGATATACAGAAGGAACATAAGATTTAAGAAGTGCTACAGCCAGTGGCGGTACTCCCAAAGAAGCCCTGGCTTGCGTGAGAAATTTTGAATCAAAACCTCTTCTGGCTTACAGAGGTTCAGCTCTTGTGGCTATTCCTCTTACGTCTGATGGGAACATTGTTGGAAAGTGATTTGGTGAATTTGTTGGTTTATGCGAGGGCATGATAACTTAGATTTGGGGGTTTTAATTCAAAATTTCATACGCAAGCCGGGCTTCTGGGCTTCTACGGGAGTACCGCCACTGGCTACAGCCCACTATGAGTCTTGGCCTCCAAAATTTTTCGCCATTCTCCCTGGTTCGTCGCCCACATAAATATCGTCCACCACTTTATTGATGGTGTTAATACAAATTACTATAAGTGTTTTGTTATTTTATTTAAGAGTTTTACTGTTGGCATTTGAAATATAAATTTTTCAGTTTTTTCAATACCTGAGAACACATTTTCTATTGTTTCGCTAAGCTCCCCGGTAGCGGTGTTGAAGATCTCAAGGTAATTAGATGTTGCTATGACAACTGTGTCTGCCTTTGGAGAAAGAGCGATCATGGACGGACTGCTAGCCTGAGTGTAGGTTCCAGTCTTAAGAAGCTGGATTATTTCTCCTCGGGCGTAATTAACTAAAAAAAATAACAACAATTGTATTATAAAACCAACAAATAATCAAACCATTTTCAGAGGGGTAGGAAGAGAGGAAAACAATAATAATATGCTAACTTTTTAAGCGTTGTTTTCATGATGTATCACCCTCAAGACATGTTTAAAATCAAAAAAATTTAACATTAATATTTCTGATATTCACGATCCGTTAGAAAATAATATAATAAAACAACATACAAGTTGGGTTTTAATTTGGGTGTGTAATATGAAAAATAAAGGTTTTTCACACTACTCTATCCTGGCATACGTTACGAGCTTCCTTTACATTCATACATCGTAACAGCACGTTCATCAATTTTCCGACTTTGGCCACCTTTTAGTATCAGATTAATTTGGTCATGCCATGCTTTCCTTGTTCTTTGCTTTGCTTTGCTTGTTCTTCCACGGCTTCTCTCTCCAATCACACTGCTTGTATACAGCTTTTTAACCATTCTTCTTTTGTCCATTCGTTCCATATGTCCAAAACATCTAAGTGATTATTTTTTATTTTTACTTAGGATGCAATCATCTGCCTTACATCTTTTCGAAATTTTGTCGTTTAATATTCAATCATACATCGTTTTCTGCATATTATTCTCAGTGATCTCAAATCTATGGCATTTGTCCTGCTTGCATCCTTCTCTTGCCAGCTCCAAACTTCACTTCAATACATAAGTGTTGGCACTAGAACTCCATTATGTATGTACATATAGTAAACAGATGTTTTCATTAATTAAAAACATTTATATGGAGTTTTACACCGAGAATTAAAGACTGGTGGACATTTCAAAAGTGCCAAGTATCAAAAAAGTAAAAAATTAGTTTTTGATCCCAATCGGTGTTAAACATAAAGGCCACAGTTGCAAAGTGATTGAATAATATAGTGTAGTTCAAACTTCATCCTAAAGATGTCACCCATGGTACATGATACATGTTCCAATAAACAGTTTTTTTTATATTTTTCTTTGTTTTATGTTTACACTAATAACCAGCCTTTAATTGTGAAATAGATAATATATTTAATCTCACCGCTTGTATCGAACAATTTCCAGGTTCCATCTTTTGAAACTGTAACTATGTGGGAAGTTCCTGCTCCGAAAGCGAAATCGTATATCCCCGAGGAGTGGCCGCCCAGTTCAAAGGCCCTCGTGATTTGCTTAAATTGACCCTCCTTGTCGAAGAACACCTCCCATACCTTCACCTCACCCACGAACCCTGAGGCAACCACGTAGCGGGCGCACGGGGATATCTTCGCCTTCATCGTGCTCATCAGATAGGTATCTACTGTGGCCATTTGTTCCCCTTTGAGCGTCCACAGTATAATATCATTCTTGGATGAACAGGACATCATGAATCGGCCATTGCAGGCAATTCCAAATCCGACCGCGTCTTCGAAATGCGCCTGAAATACAAACGGTGGAATTATTAATATTATACTTATAATTGCTTAAAGGAACAAACAAACAAACAAAACGGAGAGAATGGACCGCCGCACTCCTCTATACCGACACACCACTCTAGCTTCCTCCACATTCATACAACGAGTCATACACGCACGTCGATTCTTCCGACTTCTAACATGACCAATCTTTAAAATTTGATTAATTTGGTTATGCCATGTTTTCCTCAATCAACCTCGACTCCGTACTCCATTTAAATTGTTAACGTATAAATTCTTAACCATTCTTTCTCCATCCACGCGCTCCATATATCCGAACCAACACAGTGATTCTTTCATAATTTTGTTCATAATACCTTCTTCCGCTCTACATTCCTTTCTTATATCAGCATTTGAGATTCTGCATTACATCATTCTACCACACATACGTCTTAGGAACCCCATCTCTACCGCATTTATTCTGCTCTCATCCTTCTTCTGTCAGTTCCATGCTTCGCTTCCATACATCAGGGTAGGGATTGTTTAAAGGACCGACACAAAATTATGTTTTAATTACTAATTAATTCACGCCGTCACGCCGTCTTGCCGAAGGACCAGGCGGAATGAATGGACTGCTTCTTCAAGATTCATACATCGTGTCATGCATGCACATCTATTTCTCTGATTCCTCACGTGGTCGTAATTTAATATTAGATCGATTTGATCGTGCCACGGTTTCCTTTATTTCTTTTGTTCCGTTTGTGTCATTTACTTTCTTTACCATTTTTTCTTCATTCATTATTTCCATGTGTCGGAACCATCATATCATTATTTTGTTCATAACACATTATTTCTCACTGCATTCACTTCTTATATGTATTTGAATTTGACACTATCATATCATATACAGGGTTATTGGATATTGAACCTATTCCTTCTAGGACGTTGTAGGGGAGGATATTACCAATGATTTATGTCATGTAATACTATGCAAAAGTGAATAATTTTTGAGATAAAATTAATTAAAGTTTCTTTTAAATTCAGGTGATTTTAAAAATTTATTTAAAAATAACTTTCTTAATTAGTGAACATAATAGGCAAATAGAATTATTTGTCCACATTAGGAAATACCAGAAGGAAACATCATACATTTTAATCATTTTAATTTACAAATTCCAAAAGAAAAGCGATTTACAAAAAAAAAACACTAACACATTTTTCAAGAGATCTCGTTTCTACTGCATTTATTCTACTTTCACCCTTATTTTGCCAGTTCCATGCTTCACTTCCACACATAAGAGTCTATAGGTGCAGCGCACTCAGAACCGCGGGGCCCATAGCACTTGTTACATCTGCTATATGGCTAATTCGGCACTGGAAGGGATGCCCTATGTTCAACACTGGACGATCCATTGTTTGAAATGTCCAGAAAGGATACAATACAAGCTCTGCTGGATGGTCTTTAAGGCATGGAATCGCATGGAATGGCACCAGCTTATATATCTGAGCTCTGCATCAACGAGAACCTGAATGCCAGACAGTCTACATTCGATCAACTAAGTCTTCTGCAGTCGGTAGATTGACTGTGCCAAAACGCTGTCCTCGCACAAACTTTAGAGGCCGAGCCTTCTCGGTAGCCGGCCCTTCAGCCTGGAACAATCTTCCAGCAGACCTCAAGTGCATTGGGAATCAGTCAGAGTTTAGATCGAGACTCAAAACGCACTTTTTCAAATTATCCTTTAATGTAAATGTTGATTAACTGTGTCAGGTGCAGCCCTCATACTAAATATGTTTATTTTTAACTAGTGCATAAAACAGAGCATTTTCTACAGCACCCTTGTGTCATAAAAATTCCGCTCTATATATTATCCAATTTATTAGTATTATTATTATTATGAATTAAAAGAGTTACCTTGTCAAATGTAAGTGCCTTGCTCGTGTTAGCGGGTAGCCCTTCCTTCTTCTTGTCCACTTTGTACACTTCTATGCAGTTCTCTATGGCCTTGTGTATGATGAAGGCTTTTCCATCTGGACTCCATGCCACGTGTGTCGCGTGATCGAATTCTATGTTTATTCGGATGGATTTGCGGGCCTTGCTCTGCGGGTCCTTCAGGTCCCAGAAGAAGATGCTGCGATCTGCAAAAAAATACAACATTTAATAATGATATTAAAAAAAATGTATATGGTTCCACGGATGATGAAGGCGTAAAGCCCTCGAAACATGTCGATAAAAAAAACTCAAGTGGAAAAAATAGTAAAATAAATATAACAATTTTTCAAACAACAATATAATTTCGACAGTCAGCTGTAATTAGTTTAGATTTCATTGTACTTAGAAACAAAATTTAAAATGAAATAAACACAATATATAAATTAAGTTAATTTTAAAACTGGTCAAAATTCTTTGGCATATAGAATGGAATAATACTCCTAGCGGCTTCTACAATATGTTGGTCGACAGCCTTCACATTGTGTTAATAAGGTAGTTTGCTAAATGCCGAAAATCATTCTCCATAGATGGCGTTAGTGGGTTGGTTGTATAGGTTAATTCTTGAAAAAATTCACTAGTGCAACCAAATCTACATAGATGGCTGGCTGAAACTGCCACGTGAAGATAAATATGGATTTTGAAGTATATATACATCTTCCAAAAATTTGTCATGCATGATCACAAATAACAAAGGTGGAATGGGGAATGTTGTAATTACATAAAGCGTGCGCTTAACCCAACCAATGACAGGTCATAAGTCCTGTAAACACCTTGATCATCCATGTTCAGTTTCCAGTTTGCGTCTTCGTCTCTATTGAGATACAATTAAAAATTTAATTTTACATAATGATTTTAATATTATGTTTGTATAGAATCTTGTTTACTACCCCTGATCTGTATGTATATATAAAGGAGTAAGTTTATAACAGTGGCACCAGTCTGTCGATGCCAGCTAGTCTGGCGAAACCGGTCGCTGTCGAAATAAATACAATAAGTGGAAATAGTTGATAAAAAAAATCGTTATAATCAATTATTATGTAAAAAAACAGTAAATAGTAAAAATACTCGTAAAATTGTAACAAATCTTTTTAAAATGTATACGAGTAGTTAACTAACTAACTAACCATCACGCCGTCTCCCCGAAGGGGTAGGCAGAAAGAATGGACTGCCACACTTTTCTTTCCTGACATATTTCTCTCGCTTCCTCAACATTCATACATCGTGTCATGCACGCGCGTCGATTTCTCTGACTCCTCACATGGCCGACATTATATATTTGATTTATTTGATCGTGCCACGTTTTCCTCGGTCTTCCTCTATTTCTGGTTCCATTTACATCATTAACATATAATTTTTTTACCATTCTTTCTTCATTCGTTCTTTCAATATGTCCAAACCATCTTAATGATCCTTTCATTATTTTGTTCATGACACCATCATTCGCACCGCATTCACTTCTTATATTTCATTTGGCACTCTATCATACACAGAGTATCCACACATTATTCTAAGAGATCTCATTTCAACTGCATTTATTCTACTTTCATCCTTCTTTTGCCAGTTCCATGCTTCGCTTTCATACATAAGGGTCGGTAGAAGAACACCATTGTTCACTGCCATTCTAGCTTTTTTTGATAGGTTTTTGTTTGCGATGACAACTTTAGGTGCACCATTCACTTTGTTGCCTGCCCCAACCCTTCTTTCAATATCCCTCTCCACTCGCCCATCTCTTGTAAACATACTTGTAGTATACGAGTAGTTAAAATCCATTAATGTTTAACATTAGTGAATTTTAACTAAATATACTTTATAAAAACAATTTAAAAAAAAAAAAAAAAAAATTTCACTATTTACAATGAACATACATACCATAGAATTTTAAATAATTAATTTAAATTTTTTCGTTGTTGAAAAAACAGAATTTTAATTTATAAAAATTATTCATTACGAAAATCCATAGTGTTCACGCCTTAGGTAAATCAAAAATTAATAAGGTGTTAAGACCAAATGTCTTTTGAGATGATGAGGTCCAGCTCTTCCTCCATCTCTTAGATGGTCTTCCGGGTGGACGGTGTCCGGTGGAGATTTCGTAAGCGGCTGTATACGCGAGTCTGTCACTATCCATTCTGACTACATGGTCCTTACAGTATCTTTTTCTGGATCTACTCCACTAAACGATGTCTTCTATTCCGAAAGTTTTTCTTATTTCGGCGCCAAGGACACGATCTTGGAGAGATTTTTCAGTAATGGATATTAAGACCTTCATCTCAAATGTTCTTAGCAGACCCTAGGTTTATACAATGTCGGCCCGCGTCTCTACAGCGTCATGATAAATCGCATGTATGTCTTATAACAAACAATCAAACCATCACGCCGTTTCCCCGAAGGGGTAGGCAAAGAGAATGGACGGCCACACTACTCTATCCTATCACATGTCTCTAGATTCTTCTAATTCATACAACGAGTCATACACGCACGTAGATTCTTCCGACTTCTAACACCAACCTTTAAATTTTGATTAATTTGGTCATGCTATGTTTTCCTCGATCTACCTCGACTCCGTACTCCATTTACATTGTTAACGTATACTTTCTTAAACATTCTTTCTCCATCCATGCGCTCCATATGTCCGAACCAACGCATCGATCCTTAAATATTAAATTAATAATTATGCCGATTTAATCATTTTATTTTATTTTATTGAATCGCTCTTTACATCATGACAGCATGAGCCAAATCGATGTAAAGGGTATTATTATAGCTATCATAGTGATTCTTGTGACATGTGATAGGTAGCTAATCTATCGTCATTTTTATTGTCACGTGAATTCTACACCAGACCAAAGACAGTGTAACAATCACACTGCCCTCGGGGTGGCAGTCAATGCGCTTACCACTCGGCCACGAAGGTCGCCGTTTTGATGTAGCAGTTTTAAATGAGACCATTCGTAGTAAAATGATAGCTCACATATGCTTTATTTATATAATTAATTACAAGACGCAGAAAGATTATGTCAGGTTAGAATGAATCAGACAGACTGAATAAATAACTCTTGAAACTGTAATGTGAAAGATGAGATTATTCGCGATAAATCCATTGCAAATAAAAACCCAGCCTCTCGCAGACGATTAGAATCCACTTAAGGCATCCCATTCAAGATCTTCCTGACTCTCTCACGACCCGCTTATAAATCAAAGATGTGATGTAATGCGATTTAAACGAAAACACATCATTAACCCGATAGCAGATAAAATTTATATGAAATAATTTAAAGAGTTTGATAATAATCCAAAAATATTTTTTAACTTGTTTACGCTTTTACTATCACGTAATACGGCAATTTTTTTATTACTTATAATTAACTAAACAAAAACCTATCCTAAAAGGCGGGCCACACTGTTTTAAACAAGCTCTCCACATCGGTCTCCACCGGCGGTTTAACACTGTGTTGACACTGAAACCAAAATTCGTTTGACCTTCAACAAACTTTGTGGACGGACGCGCATTTAAACACGCATTCCACGTGTGGAGAGCTTGTTTACAACAGTGTGTGGACGCTACACCAACCGTGGGCTCCACAGCTCTCCACCAAGGTCACCCCTGTGGAGAGTTTGTTTCAAACAGTGTGGCACGGCCTTAAGCAGCTAAAATGGCAGTGCACAATGGTGTTCTTGTACCGACGCTTACGTATGGAAGCGAAGCTAGAAACTGGCAAAAGAAGGATGAAAGTAGAATAAATGCAGTAGAAATGAGATCTCTTAGACGAATTTGTCGATAATCTGTGTATGATAGAGTGTCGAATGAAAATATAAAAAGTGAATGCGGTGCGAATGATGGTGTTTCATTTATTTCATTTATTTTGATAATAATCACAAACATTACAGACATACAATTCCAAATCGTTTGCAATTACATTATAAACAGAGAAGCATTAAAAAAAAAAAAATTAAGCTTAAGAGTAAGAAAAAATCATAACATTGATATTGCATCCCTGAGGCAACTCACACTATCACGAAATATGTCGACCTCTGAGGCGATCCGATTAAGCAATAAGATTGCCCTACCCACAGGCATTACCATTGGCAGGTTGGTTCTGCAGCGTGGCAAATAAAACAATCTGTGCTGTCTTTGACGAAGGTAATTATCAGGGACAAATAGACCTACATCACTCAGGACATCCGAGTTCTGTATACGGCCGCCAATCAGCTGAAAGAAGTGAACTCCCAAGTGAATGTTCCTCCTTCTCTCCAATGATTGGTAGCTTAGCATACCTAGCAAGAATTCAGTCGGAAAGAGCCACGGGTAATAACCGCGCTCCCTGAGGTAAAGAAAGCGCAGAAATTTTTTCTGCACTTGCTCCACCATCAGAGAATATCGGATCCCAGGCGGTGACCAAATAACGGAACTATATTCCAGCCGACTTCTTACCAGGGAATTATACAACACCCAAAGTACCTGTGTGTTCGAAAATATCTTGGCATTCCTGAAAACAAATCCAAGCATTTTAATGGAACTATTACATAGAGCAACTATGTGAAGATTGAACGATAATTGAGCATCGAACAGAACACCGAGATCTCTGGATGTAGAAGCTCTTTCAAGCTGTACCCCATCCATAAGATAGCGAAAGTATAATGTTTTCGATGCCCGTGTGTATGACATAACAAAGCACTTGGAGACGTTGAAGAATAATTTGTTACGTTTACTCCATTGGGTTATGCTCTGAATGTCACACTGAAGCTTCAAGCAATCTGAGGGATTCTCTATTTCGGAGAAAACTTTTATGTCATCAGCAAATAATAAAAAAATTTGAAAACTTTATTTCGTTAGAAATATCATTTATGAATATTGTGAAAAGCAATGGTCCTAAATTGGACCCTTGTGGCACCCCTGATGAGGTGTGAAAGGCTGAAGACTGAAAAAGTCCATATGACACATATTGTTTCCGAGATGTTAGATAGCTAGAGAAAAGCTTGAGCAGATTGTCACTAAAGCCAATCCTTTGAAGCTTTCGAAGCAAAAGTTGGTGGTCCACCTTATCAAACGCTTTTGAAAAATCGCTATACGAGCAGTCGACTTGTGCACCTTTATCAAGGCACTTAGTGACAAAGTTCGTAAATACCATCAAATTTGTAATGGTTGAACGCCCTGATCTGAATCCATGCTGTTCATTAATTATGAATGGTTCTATCTTTGGGTTAATAAAATGATGTATTAACGCCTCAAATACCTTCGCAGGTGTAGATAAAATTGCTACTGGTCGATAATTTTCAACACATGATTTTGTGCCTTTCTTGAAAACTGGAGAGATTTTAGAAATCTTCCAAAGTTCCGGAAAGACACCCGTTTGTAGCGATCGATTAAATATAATGGACAGTGGTTTTTTGAAAATGTGGTTGCAACCTTTTAATATAAAGGTTGGAACAAAATCTGGACCTAATGAATTCGTGTTTTTGAGTTGATTAATAGCCTTGAAGACTTCACATTCACTGAAAAAATCTATGGAAATATCTTGAGCGCCCTGAGTCGTATTCTGCGAATCAGCATGGACTGCCTCATTTGATGGAGTACTGAACACAGATTTAAAATGTTCAGCGAATGCATTCACAACTTCTCTATTGTGAACCTCTTGACCTTGCCACGTCATTGTATCAATAACACCACCATCATGGCGTTTGGAGTCTATATATTTCCAAAAATCATTGGGATTTCTCAAAATATCGGCTCCAATGTTGGATATATATGATTTGAAAGAAGATCTCATTTTACATTTTACCGTAGCTCGAAGACTACTAAAGAGAGTGTAGTAATGTGAATTACCAGAAGACTTCCACTTTTTGTGGTAACTATGTTTCATTCTGATGTCACTGATAATATCTCGAGTGAACCACCTCGGATATCGTCTATTAGTGGTAGCCGGGGGTTTCCTAGGGAAGCAATCATCAAAACAAGAATACACAGTGTCATAAAAAACTTGTACGGCCTCATTCACGTCTGTTATAGAGCGAAGTTGATCCCAGTTTGCCTGAAAAAGTGCATCATAGAGGAAACTGAAATCACCATTGGAAAAATTCCAGCCCCTCCATGATACCGTGTCTGCAGTAGGGACCCTAGAATGTGGTCTTGAAGTCTCTATAATCAAGTCAAGTCAAGTTATGAAACAAAATAATGAAAGGATCATTAAGATGGTTTGGACATATGGAAAGAATAAATGAAGAAAGAATGGCAAAAAACAGTATATGTTAACTATGTAAATGGAACTAGAAATAGAGGAAGACCGAGGAAAAAGTGGCACGACCAAAATAATCAATTACTAGAAGGCGGCCACATTCAAAGTCGAAAAAATCGACGAGCGTGTGTGTTACGATGTATGAATGTAGAGGAAAATCGAGTGATATTTCAAGACAGAGCAGTATGGTTCATCCTCTCTGCCTACCTCCCTACTGAAACGGCCTGATGGTTAGTTAGTTTATAAAATATATAATAAAAACTAAATACACCATTTGGCACTAAAGTGTTTCGGACGTTTAAAGTGCCTTATTTATTAGTAAGGTTATGTACGAAATAGCTTGTATCTACAATATTTCGCCAGACTTCAGTAAGACACCAAGGATGCATTTATACGTTTCCGACATAGAGATGGATTTACATTTCACATTAAGGAAGCCTCGTGGTATTTCGTATCAAAAATAATTTCTCACTAACTCACTAACCATCGCGCAGTTTCTCCGGAGGATGAGGCAGAGTGGATAGACCGCCATACCGTTCTGTCCTGACATACCTCTCTAGCTCTCTCCACATTTATACATCGTTACATCCCCGCTCCTCTATTTTTCCGACATTGAATGTGGCCGCCCTTCAGTATTTGATTAGTTTGGTCATGCCATTTTTTTCTTGGTCTTCCTCGGCTTCTCTTTCTACTCACACTGCTTGTATACAACATTTTTACCATTCTTCTCTCGTCCATTCGTTCCATATGTAACCACTTACCGAATGCACGAACTAAGACAGGACAACCAAGGATATTGAACAATGGACTGAAACTTTACAATGAACTACCAAAAGACACAAGGAGTCTCACTGCAACTCAATATAAATTATATCTGAAACAATACATAATTAATAGTAAGATCTAAAAATGTACTCATATAACCCAATTGGGTTTTAAAAAAAAAAATTTAATAAATAAAAAAAATTTAAAAAAAACAATCTCAGGGATCCTTTTTTTAATTTTACTTATGATGCAATCATTTGCCTTACATTTCTTCCTTATTTCGTCGTTCCGTATTCTATCATAGATCGTTGTCACGCACATTCTTCTCAGTGATCATAAAATGCTGTAATTCCAGTTAATCTAACTAACTAACTAACCATCACGCCGTCTCCCCGAAGGGGTAGGTACAAATAATGAACAGTCACAGTTTTTTTTTTGACATACTTATCTCACTTTCTAAGCAATCATACATCGTGACATGCGCGTATGCCGATTTCTCAGACTTATTTAAAAAAAAACTCACTTCCAGACAGATTAAGGGGGTTCCTAAAATATCTCTCATTGTCTCTTCTTCGCAACAAGGTATGGGGTAGCCTATTACATGCAGCTGCAATGCCCAATGTATTATTTGCAAATTTAAAATCTCATCTATGCCGTGGGATATGAAGTTCTAATGGAGATTGTCTCTTGCAGATTGTCGCTATCGGATGTTCACATCAACGCGGTTGCGCACATCTCTAGATAATCGAATAGCATTTCGAACGGCGCACAGTGGATCCATTTGGCAAAAACATGGACATAATTACATTTATGCTAAAATGACTCCATTCTTTTGTAAAGGAACGCGATGATCATTTATGCATCTAACAAAAAATTCGAAACCACTTTATACTCGTAACAATTAATTAAGATTTATAATGTCTGCTGCTTTTAAACGGGCAGAGATATTAAGTAGATGTCGGAACAAGTAATGTAGAAGATTATGCCCTCTATAATCCTTACTAAGTTTGGTTTTGACGTATCCACCTGATTCCGAAATAATTGCAAAAATCTGTTTTGCTTCATACAAAAAAAAACAACAACATTTTTTTTCTTGGAAATTAGCGGTTATATAAAAAAAAGTTAAGAGACAAAAGTGGTATGGAATCTCACAGAGGACCTAATTTAAAAAAAATCGGGGTAAAATTCGGAGTTCGACCCCTATGTCAATGTTTTTGCCAAATGGATCCAGTGTGCGGCGATTCCTTTCGTTTGAATTCACCGAACCAGAATGGAAAATCGCGTCTGTGGATAAACTTAAACAGTCGGACGGGTATGTATGTAATAGCTACCAGATTACCTACTCGGTTGCATGTCGCGTTCAATATCAGTGAAAGTTATATGAAATTGATTTACAAGACCTTACAAGAGAATAAAGTACTAATTAAGTATGAATATAAATGTTATACATGATATTAAAGTGAAATGTTATAAGTAGATACCTAACAAGTGACTGCTATGCAAACCATAGGTTCCTAAAGTTGTCTAGGTGTCGATATCACCTTACTACGGGACCATTAACCGCCCTACCTTTGGGTAATTTTCCGAGAAACGTGAAAAAAAACCAGGTTTTTTATTAATTATATTATATATAATTTTTTTTTAAATTACGAAACGTCAAATACTCGGCCGCATACTTCGCCTGCCACTTGTAAAACTATCATATTTATGAAGACTTGTACTCGAGTGTTGTTGGCACACGCGCTTATCCCTAACAGTGTGCAAATTATTGGTACATTACTTTTTCTCAAGCGCATACGTGATACGGGATAGCGCAGAATGGTACAGTCACAGTGAACGTATCACGTACGTTCAAATAAATAGGGTGGTCAAAATACCTTGGAAGTTCCTAACGGAGATCATCGATCCGGAAACCTAAATCGAGTGAAGAATATAAGTATTTCGTGCAGCATTTCATGAGATGAGAAGTGTTTTCTGAGATGAAAACATTAAAAATAATGAAAACAAAAAAAAAATACACAAAATGTCTTTATTATTATATATTTAGTGTGCTTCCACTTGTGTTTATCGTCGACCGGTATCGGCAGCTTGCTGCCATCTTCTGGTCAAGCAGCAAGCTGCCAAATCGGTAGTCGATAAACACAAATGGAAGCAAGAAATCAGTTGGGTACAGCCAGGGGTAATAACCGTTTTCTTTGAGGTACAAAAAACGTAAGAACTTTTTTTGTACCTTTTCAATCAACCGGCAATATTTAATTTCATGTGGTGCCCACACCAGTTTACTAAATTCCAACCAACTTCTTACCAAAGAGTTATACAATAACTTCAGAACTTTTGAATTGGTAAAATCTTTCCCATTCCTAATCAAATGCAATTCAATGTCTCTAAATGCGTTGTGCTATCTTTTACTAGAGCATTGAGAACTGTATATCATAGATACACAGTGCAACCAGCAACTAGTACATGTATCTACGATGAGAGATTTCGGGATCATCTATGAGAGTAGGCTGACTTTTCGTGCACATATCGAGAGGATTTGTGACATTGCACTAAGGATGTTGGGGTTCATCGTCCGGACCGGAAGAGTTTTCAGAGATCCCAATGTGCTCAGCTTCAAAGAGATGGGCATCTCATTACCCATTTCTTTAAATTAATCAGGGGGTATTAAGAGAACTAGGTCGTGCTAGAGGGTGTTGGTCTTTTTGTCCCTGATAGATTTCTCCGACAGCACAGATTGTTTTACCTACCGGCCACCAGAACCAATCTGCCGCTGGTGACACCGGTGGGAAGAGCGATAAGTCTGCTGAACGCGGTCTCCTCGGAGATCGACGTCTTTCATATTAGTGAAGGTACGTTCAGGGGACAAATACTCTTGACTTTAGAAAGTATCTTGTCTTCCTAATTTCGAACCATTTCTAATGCGTTCCTAGTATTATGTTGTATTTTTATAATATTTTACCTGTACTCAATAGATGCCTTAAACATTTTGCTGTTTGTAATGTCTTTTGAGTTTATAAACTGATTTGATTGATTGATTGATTGATTGATTGAAAAGGCGTTGAACTGTTTTGAGCTGTCAGGGATAGAAGCGCCTCTACTCAAGTGATAGTCAACGTCAGGGAGACCTGACATCACACCAAAAGAAGAAGAAGGTCTTGTCAGTAAAATAAATATTTGGGGCACAAGATTTAACTGGTGTACGCTTAAGTGGGCCCCATTTACATCAAGTCACCATTAAGATTCAGGCATTCTGTAAATGGCATAATACAACTAACAACGGCTGTCTGTGCATAATAGACATAGAAATTACTAATTTAATGCTTCATAAAATTGTTTATGTATCTGGTTTGTGATGTGCCATGTTTGTGAATGTCCAATTACACGTTTTCATACTAGCAGCAATGCATCGTACACGTAGTGAATAACTCATGTCCAGACTTGGTCACATTAAATCTTACACGGACTATTTGAGCAAGTAATACTGTGTCAGCTGTCAAAAACTCATTTGACAAAAATCTCCCATTTCTGGAATGCCACTAGGGCCTTTAATGTGGTAGTTTTCCGTTGCCTTTCAAATGTGTATACAGCTGGTTATTTGAACCCAATTACTGTATACAACCTTTAGCTATTGATTCTCATGACATGTGATAGGCAGGTAATCTATCACCAACTTATTGAACGCTAAGGCATTTACACTGTGGAATTCCATAGTAATATACTTAAGCCACTAATTATTAAAAAAATAAATACATTAAAAAACACGGCATGTTTCGGAGGATACCTCCATCTTCAGGTGTAAAAATATAATGAAAACTAATCAAAGCAAGACTAATACAAAAACGCATTTAAAATTCGATACAATAATTCAAATTTATATTATCTAATTGTTATAAGTAATAATAATAATTTTTTTAACAGTAAGAACTAATAAATAATATTAAACAATAATAATACATGATATAATATAAAAAAACATATAATTTAGAAAAAACATACATTTGAAAAGACATAATTAATTTCTATATAAAAAAACACCCACCGACGCGACGGGCGGTACAGACCCTTTGAGAACCACCTTTGAGAACCACCTTTAAGAACCACCTTTGAGAACCACCTTAGTACTTAAGAGAGATCAACAAGAACTTGTTTTACAATATGAACTAAATAAATTAAACTAATTTTAAATGCTGGCATAGTAATAGTGTATGACATGCTGCGTAGTAGAGTAGTACGTGAAAGATTCTAGTGAGGTATAGGGTTTTTCATTAAGGGAGTATTCTAGTGTAGAAAATTGGAAATATCTATTTTTCTTTTTTTGCATATTTGTAAAGTTTAGACATTAAAAATATGACCCTGAGAGTATTTTCTTAAATTCTGAATATTTTCGAACGCACCGAAACGCAACTATTTTCTTGACGCACCGACTAAATCGGTCCGGCCGGACGAATGAACGATAGACGGCAGGGAAACTCTGATTACCTGGGAAGAGTCGACAATATGAAAACTCTTTTGTACCCAATAAATCATTAGAAATCGACTTCATCAGGTCGAAAACTGTATGATGCTAGGATTACAGGTTGAGAATATGTAAGCATAAAACTTTATTAAACGACTTAGATCGCGTGAAACTCGACTCCAAACTTTAAACGCGTTTTTCCAAAACGGACTATTTTCGATACGGTTGACATGATATCTCAAGTTCTAATGTATCGATTTACTTGAAATTTTGCAAAGAGCTTTTTTATATATCTGAGTACCGCATGGCGTTTTTTCTTTTTTACTATTAAAAAAATGAAGTTGAAAAATCGCCGCCATTTTGGGAATTTTCTCTTTTTCAAAATATCTCTACGTCATGCGATTACTACATCCTTCTTCTTTAAGAATTTTGGATAAGAAGGACTGGAATCGTGTCAACCAGGACGTGCTTTTTTATGAGCCCTTTTATACTTTGTCCGCCTGCACCTTTTTAAATTATTGTTTTTTGTAATTTTTTTTTATAATTGTACTTTTTATATTGATGAAATTTAAATAAATAATTTATGAAGAAATGGATGGTAAAATTTTTTTTTTATAGCGCCCGAAAAAACGCCTAAAATTAGGGCGTCTATTATAGACTAGAATATCCCCTTAAGAGCGATCAAACTTTGTAATGAAATAAAACAATCTGTCTAAGAGTTATTGCCATAATTTTACGACGACATTATGTTATATCAAATATTTCCATAACAGAATTAGAATTTTCTGGCGTCTAGACAATGCGAACTTTTTTATTGGAGACGAAATGTGTTTCAAGTATGTGAAATATGCGTTCGTTATATTTATACACATACGGTACAATTCTGTATAAGTTGACAATCTGCAATTAACTATTAACAAAAAATATACATATTTTATTCGTACGTTGACAATTTTAAAATAAATAACATAACCAATTAATCAAATATAACGCATTCACCTGAATGAACTGACAGAGAAAGTGGACCGCCACATTCTTCTTTTTTGAAACACTTCTCTTCTATCCTTTGAACTGCATATCATCATTATACGTTTGATAATTGTTTCTTGAACAATGATGTAAACCTCCATATTAAATTATTAATACGAATGAAAACGTCTGTTTTCTAGAAGTTTTATTATATTTTATGGGAATGACGTGTTTCGCCTTACTGAGGCATTATAAAATGTTTGAACAAATAATTATCAAAACATTTCATAATGTCTTAGTAAGGCGTAACATGTCATTCTTACAAAATATAATAAAACTTCTTGAAAACAGATGACTCATAGAAAATGTTTTTATTCGTATTAGTTAATTAAACAAGGAGTTTTAATTAATATTAATGAAAACGTCTGTTTTCCAAAAGTAAATGTGAATTATCAATTATGATAATTTGCCTTTTTCGATTTTTATATACTTTGTATTATATATACAACACCATTAAAATTTCATATCAGACATGTTTCGGACAACCAGTCCTTCTTCAGTGATACATATTATAAAGATACATTTTTAAAATATTATAAAATTGTTTACAGATATGATCAATTTTGACAGATGATATAAAGATTTATAGAAGAAATTTTGATAATGTCTCAGACAGATGAAACATGTCATTCCCATAAAATATTAAAAAAATATAAAAACAGGCGTTTTTTTATTAATGTGGTCAATCGATTGTGATGCTGTCATGCGTTTAAAACCAATATTCTGATGTCTAGTCAGATAGTAAAATAAACTCACAGTAAATAAAATAAAATAATTGAAATGTTTTATTTCTATTTTTATTTTTTATACACTCTGAACTTACAACACTTTTATTAAAAATAAATATATAAATAAATGTTCCGGACGAACAGTCCTTCTTCAGTAAAGATACATATTTACAAAAATATTATTAAATTGTTGTTGTTCACATGATCTGACAGATGTAATAAAGATTTTAACAAAAAAATTATAATATTTTTATAAATATGTACCTCTACTGAAGAAGGATTGTTCGTCCGAAACATGTCTATATAATTTTATTTTTAATAAAAGTGTTGTAAATACAAAGTGTATAAAAAAAATAGAAATAAACCATCATAATAACACAAAGTATGGCGTTTATAGAAGAAATTAAAATGTTTGCGAAAATAATCGTTTCTTTTTTAATGTGGAAAATTTTAAAATAAACATAAAGTGGAGTGTCATTAAGTTTACCCAACGCCTGGATAGGGCGCCTTGCTTCAATAGAAACATAAATTTTCGAAGTCAACGATTGTGTTTAAAACGACCCGAGATGTGACTCAAAGATTTCAAGTCAAACAAAGATTCCGCAAGCGCGTACAGATCCAACGTTAAATTTCAAAACATAACGCAATTGGCAGGAAATATTGCATCATTTCGTATTACATACGTACGATACGTACCTAGACACAAAGCATCGTGGTCCATCTTACACACACCGAGATCGAATCTTTATACACTCGGTTAGCTCAGTGAGATCGCTGTGCTTAAAATCCCAGGGTTATTAAATAACCCAAGTTTTTAACATCCGAAAATGGTAAGGTTGCAGCACAACATCCCTGTTTAGAGCTGATGTATCAAAAGGTTAAAACAGCCATGACGTTGTCCTAACTCCTTAAACAGAGGAACAAGAAGAAGAAAAATACTTCGCCATATTTTTACTTCAATCATATCTCCTGGCAAAATGTAACAACTCCAATAAACTATTTTTTTCTATATTCGCCTTTACTCTGTGTTGTTTAATTCATACTTTAATAAATAGATATTATTAATAAATTAAGTGTTGTGAAAATTCGAAGTGCTTTTCAATTTTATCCAACTAAACTACTTTTCTAAGGTCACAATAGCTTTCAACCCCTATTTTTTTATAAAGATTTTTTTTTGTGAATGTAATTATTGATATCTTATTACTAAGGTTATGGTAAGTAAATTGGCATTAAAAAAATATATACGAGTATATTTGCCATGTACATAATTGAAATGTGGCTCTATCGCCGAATGCTCAGAATTCCCTGGACAGATATGGTTACCAATACCGAAGTACTGAGGCGAGCTAGAGTTGATAGGGAGCTGTTGTCAACTATCAAGGTTCGGAAGATTTCACAACTGGGTCATGTAATGCGTGGAGAAAAGTACCACCTTCTCCAGCTGATATTGGAAGGAAAAATTGAGGTATGCCGAGGGCCCGGTAGAAGACAGATGTTCTGGCTGCGAAACGTGAGGGAGTGGACTGGCATCCGAAGTGTAAAGGAGCTGTTCCGAGAGGCGCAGGACAGGGACAGGTTCGCCGAGGTGATCTCCAACGTTGGGGGGACCCGACAGGGCACTTAAAGAAGAAGATGAAAAGTATTGTCACAGGAAGTGTTCCAGGTAAAAGAAGTAGAGGCAGATCTCCTGCGCGGTGGTGTGACCAGATTAAGGAGATGATTTGTTTCACGGGCAATAGAACACGACCCTCAATAATGAGGAAACCTAAAAAGAAGAAGAATTATGTTGGAATCACACGTGGCTTTAATCGTCAACCGTGCGTTATTGCTAAATTTATCTTTTTGTTTGTATTTCAAAGACAAACATTCGAACACTTGTTAAAACAATAGAAGTGATTGTTACTGATTCTTCGGTATAATGCAAAAATGCACTGCATGTAATTTTTATAAAGGTATTTAATTACGTATGTACACTGTGAATTAATGGTATATAATATGCTATAAGAAGAAATCATGACAGTCTGCAACATTAGCGTGAATGGTGAAAATTTGGAGCAAGAAGATGAGTTCGTGTATTTGGGTAGTATGTTTACAAGTGGAGTGGAGAAAGATATTGAAAGAAGGGTTGGGGCGGGCAACAAAGTGAATGGTGCACTTTAAATTGTCATCGCAAACAAAAACCTATTCAAAAAAGCTAAAATGGCAGTACACAACGGTGTTTTTGTACCGACCCTTATGTATGGAATCGAAGCATGGAACTGACAAAAGAAGGATGAAAGTAGAATAAATGCAGTAGAAATGAGATCTCTTAGACGAATGTGTGGATACTGTTGTAGGGCCATCGAAGAAGAAGAATATATAAGAACAGTTATGAACACTTATGTAACTTAACCGCCCTACCTTTCGGTTATTTTCCGAGAAACGTGCAAAAAAGCAGTTTTTTTATTAATGAAATTTAATAATACAATATTTTAATTTTATTTTTTTAAATTACGAAACGTCAAATACTCGGCCGCACACTTCGACTGCCCCTTGTAAAACTATCATACTTGTGAAGACTTGTACTCGTGTGCTGTTGGCACACGCGCGTATCCCTAAAGGTTTGTACATTTTAGGTACGTTACTTTTTCTCAAGCGCGTACGTGATACGGGATAGCGCGGAATGGTACAGTCACAGTGAACGTAACACGTACGTTTAAATACGTAGGGTGGTTAAAACTATAGGGAAATGCGATTAACTAGATATTTTATTTTTTATTTTTATTATTTTTATTATTGAGGGTAACAAACATCAATTACAGTATATGAATATAAACACACAGAGACAACAAAACAAGGCTAATTTCATGCTACCACAAATATTATATAACAACTGACATAAGGTTAAATATAAAAGAAGAATAAAGTAACACTTTGATAAGTTAAAGAGAAAACTAGTAGTATTAGTAATAATGAATAATTAAAGATGAAATATAATTTTAAAATGTAAAAAAATGAAAAAGACAAGAAAAGAAAAAGTAGAGTAACTAGTTTCATTCGCCCCGAAGGGTTGCTCCAACCATTTTTTTAAATCACTTTCATTAAGATGGAACACATCGATGTTATTAAAGCACTTATTGTACATGTCGCACGTCCGGTACACCGCCGCACTCTGAGCGTAGTTAGTCCGATAAGCAGGAAGGTGGAATATTTGGTTCGCAGTGTGTCTTGTGCGAAGCATAGGGGTATTCAGTAATAATTTACTAAGAAGTTCGGAGTTGTCTATTTTGAAGTGAATGATTTTGTGAAGCAACATCATATCATTAATTGTTCGCCTATTTTCGAGAGAGTCCAAGGAATAAAAATTAAGGGCAGAATTATAATTTGTAAATGATTTTTTTTTTTGGGCTCTTTCGATGCGTTGAATATGCGCTGCATAGTAAGGAGACCAAACGGGAGATACGTATTCGAGATATATTCACAAATATGTTGTATTTGTAATTGGTGATTGCACAAAAGTAAAACGCTATCACCAGAGTGAATGGTGTACGTAAAGCGGTAGACTTCTCAAATATGTACCGTACATCTCTAGTTTATAACAATAGCATAATGTTTTATGTACTTAACCGACTAACAATGGGAAAAAATGGAAAGTCACATCAGAGATGCCTTACTGAGATAAAGAGAAAATTAGTATTATGAGGCGACATTTACGCTCCTTTATCGGGAGTAACGAACCTTTTAAGATCTAATATACAATTGTTAGCGATCAAAAACATTTATAAAAATTAATATAAAATTTACGATAGTAAGCTAACTGACACCATCACGCCGTCTCTCCGAAGGGGTAGACAGAAATAATGGACCTCCACTATTCTTTCGTTTATGATAGTTTTAATGATAAAGTAACATTTTCCGATGGTAAGGCAATGTATAACACAAGTATGAAATATATAGGTAAGTAAAAAAAATGGAAACCATGCGAAATGTTAGAGATCGAGTGTGAATAACTTCGGTGGATAATATTGATGCATAGGCTAACGTGGAAGGACACCTCGCCAACCCGTCTGGCAAGCGTGGCGTTGTAATGCCAACCACCCCCCGTATGACATGTCATACATGGAGAAGTATGGGAGAGGCCTATGTCCAGCAGTGAAAGAAAGAAGTAAAAAAATATCAATATTAATTTTTTTGAATTTTTTTTTTCCAATAAAATAAACACTTTTTCTTTATTCGCCATAACTTTGTGTTGGTCGATTAAAATTTAAATAATTGTTTAAAAACCTTGCATTTTTGACGATTTAAAAAAAAAAAAAAATTCGCTGTCCTACTTGCTGACAACGAGCATGAACTACAAGTCCTGGTGAATTGTATGTATGAGGTATGCATGCGAAATGATCTGATGATGAATGTTAATAAGTCCAAGGTAATGATTTTTGAAAAGGAAGAAACCACGACAGTCTGCAACATTAGCGTGAATGGTGAAAACTTGGAGCAAGTAGCTGAGTTTGTGTATTTAGGTAGTATGTTTACAAGAGATGGGAGAGTGGAGAGGGATATTGAAAGAAGGGTTGGGGCAGGCAACAAAGTGAATGGTGCACTTAAAGTTGTCATCGCAAACAAAAACCTATCCAAAAAAGCTAGAATGGCAGTGCACAATGGTGTTCTTCTACCGACCCTTATGTATGGAAGCGAAGCATGGAACTGGCAAAGGAAGGATGAAAGTAGAATAAATGCAGTAGAAATGAGATCTCTTAGACGAATGTGTGGATATTCTGTGTATGATAGAGTGTCGAATGAAAATATAAGAAGTGAATGCGGTGCGAATGATGGTGTCATGAACAAAATAATGAAAGGATCATTAAGATGGTTTGGACATATGGAAAGAATGAATGAAGAAAGAATGGTAAAAAAATTATATGTTAATGATGTAAATGGTACCAGAAATAGAGGAAGACCAAGGAAAACGTGGCACGATCAAATAAATCAAATATTGAATGTCGGCCATGTGAGGAGTCAGAGAAATCGACGCGCGCGCATGACACGATGTATGAATGTTGAGGAAGCGAGAGAAATATGTCAGGAAAGAAAGGTGTGGCAGTCCATTCTTTCTGCCTACCCCTTCGGGGAGACGGCGTGATGGTTAGTTAGTTAGTTAGTTAGTTAAAAAAAATAAACTCAATTTTTGATATTAAAACAGTGTTTTTTTAATTTCACAGTGATTAATGTTATAATGGATTATCTAAAATTAAATTAGATTAATTTTCATATAATAAAGTGAATCAACTGAAAACAAAATCATGACGAGTTTAACGCTGTAGTTACGTAAGCAATTAGTACAATTTAATAACATAACCTTACAAAGTTAGAAGGATCGTTAATCAGCATGTGATTCTAATAACTCAGGTGGTCACTGCGTGATGTCACCTACCGGCTAGGACATTGGGTAATGACGAACGCGCGCCAGGATCTGTCAAAATCCTTGATCAATGCGCAGCCCGTCCGATGATAAGGACGGTTCTTAAAATAGCTGTGATTGGTCATCTAACATCTTCGCGTCATGTCACCATTATGTCATTCGATTCATAGGTTATGTGGTGTCCAGCGATAATGTGAACATATTCTAGAGAAATGCGCGGAGTACTGAATCGCGATAAACAAACAAACAAATAAACTTTGCAACTTTTTGAATGTATACAAATACTTGTAGACGAATACTGGATTTTATTTACCCATTGCGGGTTATCAATGCAATGATTAATTGTATCTCGTATTTGTATACATTCAAAATGTTGTAAAAACAAAAACTGGTCCAAGTTAGCATATAAATTGGAGTGACATCTCCAGGCGTTATCTAGCAATACGTTAATGGCGGCAGCCTTTCACATTGCTTTAATAAAAAGATGTTCTGCTTAATGCTTAATCCAATCTTCATAGATGGCCAAAAATTTGTCAGACATGGTGGTCGTAAGATGGGTGGAATGGGAATGTTATATTACATAAAGCGTGCGCTTAACCCAACCAATGACAGGTCATAAGTCCTGTAAACACCTCGATCACCATAATCTGTTTCCAATTTGCATCTTCGTCTCTATTGAGATACAAGCAATCCTTAAAATAAACTTTGTTTCAATATTCGCCATAACTTTGTGTTGAGCTTCAGATATTTGCAGCATTCATTTGATCTGCAGCCATTAAGACCTTTATACCGAAATACGATAACAAGTTAATAAAGCCTCTGCCGTGTCAGAATATATGAAGAATCTGGTCTGGAAGAACAAGAACATTCGTATTGACCGTCTGTCAAAAATGACCACATTCAGGAAAAAAATTGTTTAAATATTTATTTGTATACACAAAAAACTAATAAAGTTAGTGTTGTTTACAGATGAATAAACATTGTTCAAACAGATAAACCACCAAACGATTTTTTTTGTATACAACAAGTCGTTTGAACCCAATTACTTTACACAATTTTTTAGCTATTTATTATATGTACGAGTATATTGATTCTTTTGGCATGTGATAGGAAGTTCTATCGCCATTTTATTGTCACGTGAATTCTACACCAGACTAAAGATAGTGTTACTAACACATTGCCATCGCCGGATATCGAACCCGGGACCTTCGGTGTGGCAGTCATAGCTCTTGTCATTCTGAAGGTAATTTCTCCGGAAGAGTAGGCAGAGGGAATGGACCGTCACACTAATCTATCCTGACACACCAATCTTGATTCCTACACATTAATACAGCGAGTTATACATGCATGTCGATTCTTCCGACTACTTATATTAATATTTGATTAATTTGATAAAACATCGATTCCATAATCCATTCACATCGTTTACATATACTTTAATCTTCTTCTTCGGATGGCGCTACAGCCCATATCGAGCCTTGGTCTCTGTCAACATTCGCCTCCAGCAGTTTCTGTCCTCAGCAGTCGTCCCCCAGTTCGGCACCCGAAGAAGTTGTGCTCCATCTCTCTTTACTTCGTCCTCCCACCTCAGCCTTGGTCTTTCCACCTTCCCGGGTGTCCAGTCTTAATGCGTTTGGGGATCCGTGAGTTCGGCATCCTCTGCACATGTCCAGCCCATCTCAATCTTTGTATCTTTATGTGCGTGAAGATGTTGGGGGCCTGATACATGGAATACAGCACATCGTTGCGTCGAATACGCCATTGTCGTCGCAGCACCATTCTTTTGAAGGTGTTTAACAGTTTCGCCATTTTTATTGTCAAAGTCAAAGCCTCGCAGCCATACGCCAATACTGTAAGTATTCTTCTTCTTCTTATTCTTCCTCAGCCTATTCCTTCCCGTCCACTCCTGGACAAAGGCCTCCTCCATTCGCTTCCATGTCAATCTGTCCTGTGCAGACTGCATCCAGGTTATTCCGACGTGTCTGTTCAGATCGTCCTTCCACCGTAGTTGCGGTCGTCCTGTACTTCTCTTTGCCGTCCACGGTCCCCAAGTCAGCAGTCTTCTTGTCCATTTTTCATCTGAGCTTCTGGCTACGTGACCTGCCCATTGCCATTTTAGAGTCGCCACCCGATGGATGATGTCAGTGACCTTTGTTTTTTCTCTCACCGCATCGTTTCTGACTCTGTCTCTCAGGCTTATTCCTAACATGGCTCTTTCCATGGCTCTTTGGGTCACTCATAGTTTCTCGGCACTTTGTTTGGACAATGTAACAGTTTTAATACCATAAGTACCAACTGGCAGAACGCAGGCTTCATAGACTTTTCGTTTCAGGTTGATCGGTATTTTCCGGTTTTTAAGGATGTAACTCGTGTTTCCGAAAGCTGCCCAGCTTAGTCAAATTCTTCTTTTTAGCTGTAACTGTAAGTATTATAGTCTTGTATAGCGTGATTTTTAACCATTCTTTACTTATCACTGTAAAATGACACACCTTAATTTTTCCATCTGATTACAATCCTTGACAAAGATTTATCTGGTGCTCAGTCTGAATTGTTCAGTGATAATAACATAAGCCGAATACTATAAGAATACAATACGAATTCTGAAATAGGGATGAGAAAGCAATGGAGAATAAAATTCAAGAACTCGAATCTTCTAGAAACGGATTTGTCAAAAAATAATAAATGAATATTAGTCCTAATAGAGACGAAGATGTAAATAATTTGAAAACAGAATATGGTGGTCGAGGCGTTTACAGGACTTATGACCTGTCATTGTTTGGGTTAAGCGATCGCTTTATGAAATACAACATTCCCCATTCCGCCCTTCTACGAACACCACGTTTGACAATTATTTGAAAGTTGAATAAATGCTACCATGTTGAGAAACATTTCACATTTTTTAGTTCAATCTACACTAGCGCCATCTATTGAGACTAAAGCTAAGCATTTAGCAGAAAATCTTTATTAATGTAATGTGAAAGGCTATCAACCCAATTATCACATATTACTAGATAACGCCTGGAGAAAACTCTCCAATTTTTATATGCTTTTTAATTTGAACTAGAATTTTTAAATGGGGAATGTTGTATTACATAAAGCGATCGCTTAACCCCAACCAAAAAAGGTCATAAGTCCTGTAAATGCCTCGACCACCATATTCTGTTTCCAAATAATTTATATCTTCGTCTCTATCGAGATACTATTAATTCTTAATGAATATAAGTCCTTCTGGTTTCTTATTTCTGAGTAACGAGAAATCCAAAGGGCTGCAATTGATATCCAATGTATAATTGAAGGAAAACAAAGTTTCGGGAGATGAAAATCATGACTAAAAAACCTTCAATAATGGTTCAGTTGTAGCACAATCTCCTTGTTTAGAGCTGCTGCATCCAATTTTTTGAACACGTTAAAAATACGAGTTCTTCCATAGGACAGATGTCCAGAAATAGAACCAACTTATCGATTCAAATCTTTCGAATTAAACAGTTGACTTGACATACTCGAGTTTATTTTAAGGAAGAACCCGTTGGAAATTTTATTTAAAAAAGGTTGGAACTACACTTCTCTATCCCAAGAGTTAAGCCACCCACAGTAGATACAGTGAACATTGCAAAAAGTTCACATACTTAAGTCAATGCTTAGCATTTCATTGTGTATGCAAATACATAAAATAAAATGCTATTGTCATACGCATTATAGCTCATAAGGGGCGTGCCGTGTCATGGATTCTTATTTATCATGTTTAATAAGTTATTTCAAACGATTTGTAACTAACTAACTAACTAACCATCACGCCGTCTCCCCGAAAGGGTAGGCAGAAAGAATGGACTGTCACATTTTAACCGATGCGGCACTCCATCCTTCTCCTTTCGCCCCGCGGGAGACGCGGTGTGATCGGTTGCGAACCTCATCGCCACCAATAGGCATCTCTCACGCACACTTCGATCGTCCAACATCCACAAAATAAATCTAAAACAAATCATATAAAATACAATGATACAAAATAAAATAAAATAACAAAATAAAAATATTTTATCACATAATATTCAATTTAGATGGTGCGCTTGTTGACATGGACGATCCGGACTTGTGATTATTAGATTTATGTTACTCGCATCCACCGTTTTTTTTTAATTAGCTGCAATTAGGTACTTAAAGCAATCAAACACCAGCAAGAGCTTAAAAATAATATTGAAGAAATTATTCAAATTGTCATTGGAACAAATGAAAATTTTACTTTTACACCTGTCAAAATTCTTTATACAAACAAAAAAACTTGTATAATTTTAACGTCAAAACCGCACAAACGTATTACGTGTCACAATTAACTTTTATAAAGTGCGGCAACAATCAAATTGGCTAAAACAATTCACTTTTACACGAAATATCTCCAAGTTTACGGGAGCACCACATGAACTAAACCAAATTTTCTAAATCAGAACCAAATCGATTTGTAAACGAATAATATTATAAAATTAATAATCCAAACTATATTTAAAAAATAATTGCACAAAATATGTTTCTATCATTGTGATAATGAATATCATTAACAACATTTTGAATATATATAAATACTTGTAGACGAATACTGGATTTTACCCATTGCGGATTATCAATTCAAGGATTAATTGTATCTCAATAGAGACGAAGATGCAAATTGGAAACAGAAGTTAATGGCGGTAGCCTTTCACATTGCGTTAATAAAAAGATCTTCTGCTTAGTGCTTAAAACCAATCTTCATAGATGGCGCTAGTGTGTAGATTGAAACTAACATGTGAAGTTTGGTGTTACATATTAACATATATACAACTTCCAAAAATTTGTCAGACATGGTGGTCGTAAGAAAGGTGGAATGGGGAATGTTGTATTATATAAAGCGTGTGCTTAACCCAACCAATGACAGGTCATAAGTTCTGTAAACACCTCGATCACCATATTCTGTTTCCAATTTGCATCTTCGTCTCTATTGAGATACAATTAATATCATTAAAAATTCGAATCACACATCTAGTGTTATTGAAAAAAAAAATGTCATAGTAATCTGTCGTTCTATTAGCCCCAAACACTGACAAATGTCCGTTCTCTGGACGGTGGGAGGCGAAAAGCTAATTAGAGAACAAGTTGCTAGACGCAAATGGCTATGAATCGGTCACACTCTGAGACGGAACCCAGTCTGCCTCGCTCAGGGCGCACTAGACTGGTCTCCTATGGGGAAAACGAGGAAGCGAGGCAGACCTAGAGCTACCTGGAGAAGAGCCCCACAGGACGAGGCCAAAGCAGCAGGCCTCACTTGGGATGGTGTTAGGCATCAGGCATGCGATAGAGTCGGTGGAGAAGGCTCTTTGAGGTCCTATGCACCACGGAGGTGTGACAGGACAAAAAGAAGAATCTGTCATCTATGTGCGTCTGAGAAATCTACGTGCATGCATGAATGTTTCGGAATCAAAATAATTATGTCAGGAAAGAACAGTGCTAGCTACACGATGAGGGTTAAAGCTGTCAACTTGCTGGAAGAATGAATATCACGTTCAACATAAAATATGTAAATTGTGATGAATACATAAATGAACGAGATATCTATTAAGTATCATTTTTTTTTTGTAAAGTAACCATTTGCATACAATTAAGATTTTTTTTTGTGTATCGTGAAAAATTAAAAACACGTTAGTACATACAAAGAAAAAACTCAGATCAAAAACCACATTGTATTGTGCCGCCGTTTCTTCGAATCTGTGAAAAAAGATATAACTTCAATTGTTTACAGAATAATAATGAAAATACGTTGACAACTCTAAACTAACCAAGATTCATTTTATAAATCACGGTACCCACAATAGATGTCTGGTTCTAACCCTTATGTATGGAAGCGAAGCATATAACTGGCAGAAGAATGATGAGAGCAGAATAAATGCTGTAGAGATGATGTCCTTTAAATACGAGTATTTAAACGAATGTGTGGTAAAACAATGATAGAATTTCAAATGCCGATTTCAGAAAAGAATGTAGAGCGGAAATAATATTTTAGGTAAACTTAAAGCGTTAACACTGTTTTTTTTTTCTTCCAATTTTGAGTTTATTTCTGTAGACATGTTTCGAAGCCTTTACACCTTCATCATCGGAAAAACGACATAAATCGTTCTCTCGAGGATGAAGCCTTCGAAACATGTCGAGAAAATTGAACTAAAAAATTAAAAAAACAGTGTTAAATTCATAAAAAATTAGTTGTGTGTGGTGTTTTAAACAAAATTATGGAAGGAACACTGTGCCGGTTAGGAAATATGGAATGCATGGATGAATAAAGTTTACGTTAACTATGTGAATGGATTGCGGAGTAGAAAAATACCGAAAAAAATATGGGATGGCCAAATTAATCAAATTTTAAGGGTCGGCCATGTTAGAAGTCGGAAGAACCGACATGTTTCGCCTTTCTGAGGCATTATCAAATGTTATCAAATATTTGATAATGCTTTAGAAAGGCGAAACATGTAATGCCCATAAACTATAAAACTTCTAGTAAACAGACGTTTTCATTCGTATTAATTATGACACTGCTTATGTTAACATAATGTATGCATATTTATTAAATTTATTGTTTTTTGAGCAATGATATAAAACTCCATATTAAATAATTAATACGAATTAAAACGTCAGTTTTCTAGAAGTTTTATTATATTTTATGGGAATGACATGTTTCGCCCTTCTAAGGCATTATCAATGCTTTAGAAGAGCGAAACATGTTTTTATTCGTATTAATTATATAATGTATGCAAATAATTTTGTGCTAAAGAATTTATTGTAAATTAAGTCCAATAACTTTCAACTAAATGGGCTTTTTAAAATTACATTATAAAGAAAAAACATTTAAAAATAATCTTCCGTTGGAAGTTAACATATTATATGTATGTAAAAAATAAATCTGTTTAAATTTAGGAATCACGTATATTTACGTTTCCCGCACACAATGTGTTAACACTTATTGGATAAACGTTATTAACGAGTTGACGGTGAATACAGATCAATATGTGGCATACGTTGGTAACATTCTAAATTTGATTCTATTGTCATAATATTATTACAATAAATTGTGAAAACATATGAACGTAAGAGCTCACAGTTTTGTATAAATAACCCGACCAAAACATTTGCCAACACGTGTAGGTTTCCGCGTCGGGCGATCTGTGCCAAAATTAATATCAAGTACCGACATCGACGTAATTAAAATCTTAGACTTGGATTTTCTAGCTTACGGGGGTTCAGCTATAGCAGATATTCTTATAACGTCTGGTAGAAACAAGAGTTGTGACCACATGTCAGAATTGATGGTTGGTTTATGCGGGGCCTAATTTTGATGAAGCTAGTTTTTTTGCTGGAGTGGCACCCAGGTGGTAGAAGACCAATTACACGAACAAGGCTGCGATGAGAGGAAGAAGTTGGGAGGGATAGGGCGAAATTATTACGAGTGTCAGATTGGAGGGTCGAAGCGAAGGATGGGAAGAGTTAGAGGCGAAGAATAATGCAAGTTAAGGCTCGATATGGGCTGTAGGGTCATCGAAGAAGTTTTGAATTGCTTGAAGTGTATGCACTAAGTGTACATAGATTTAACTCTTTGCACTCCTCAATAATTTTTGTTTTATGTGCCACCAACTGCTTTTAATGTACAAAAAAAAGACAATAAAAATTAAGTGGAGGCATTGGACTCAGACTGCTGTACCAGCATATTACAATGGTGAAATACATTGTATGGACAATCAAATCAAATCAAATCAGTTTATTAACTCAAAAGACATTACAAACAGGAAAATGTTTAAGGCATCTATTGAGTACAGGTAAAATATTATAAAAATACAACAAAGTACCAGGAACGCATTAGAGATGGTTAGACATTAGGAAAACAACATACTTTCTAAAGTCAAGAGTATTTGTCCCCTGAACGTACCTTCACTAATATAAAAAACGTCGATCTCCGAGGAGACCGCGTTCAGCAGACTAATTGCTCTTCCCACCGGTGTCACCAGAGGCAGATTGGTTCTGGTGGCTGGTTGGTAAAACAATCTGTGATGTCGCTGTCGGAGAAATCTATCAGGGACAAAAAGACCAGCACCCTCTAGCACGGCCGAGTTCTCGAAATATCCCCTGATTAATTTAAAGAAATGGGTTATGAGATGCCCATCTCTTCGAAGCTGTAAAGAATTGGTTCCGAGCATTCCTAAAAGAAATGCCGTCAATCAAAACATCTTACACAATAGATTCTCAGCCTAACGAAGCCGATGACCGAAGGGGGTCGTGTGCAAAAAAATGATGAATCAAGGCCCAGGTTCATACACAAAGGTTACTAGAGGTTGTCCAGCAGAGTAGGAACAAAGGAAGCAAAACATATAAAAGCCGTACAGCCAACTACTCTACACGTCAGTCATTATTACTACTTCTAACCGACACGAGTCTACGTTATCAAGTCTACGTCATGAGGGATCTCGGACTCTCTCCCGCCGATCTACGAAGCCACTCTACTACGTCACGTAGCTTCTGGCGAGTCTTCGCTTCAGCTGACCGACACTACCGCCTAACGTAACTTCGTCATCAGCTGCCCGCCGTTCGGACTCCGCCCCGCTGCTATCGACACCCAGCACAGTTACGCCGCCCTCCATCCACGCTCCATTACGAGTTACCATCAATATATAATTACTTTCGATCGAGAATAAACGATAAAACTTCCACCGTCTTTCAACCATCACCACACTCCCAAATTTGTATTATTTTTTTATTGCGTCGTAATATGTCGAGTCTAGGTTGACATAGAAGTGTAAGAAATACCATGTCGAATTACACTCGACATTGCAATGGAAAGGGTTAAAACCTACTGATTAGTGTTGCGTCCTCTGTGTGTAGTTCTCCTACGTAAGAAGTGGAGATGAAAAATAATCACTTCGACCGCGAATCGAAAACGAAATTAATAAATATTGTTTCACATGCAAGGCCGGCGTCGGGCGCCTGTACGCCCGTATCTCTGCTCTTTATGGCGCCGACTGTCATCATTTTCATTTACGTAGCGAAACTTATGAAGAGGACACAAACAACGCCGTATTTCACATTGATCCGACTGAATGAATTCTTACAAATAAATATACAACATAACCTTTAATTTAAAAAAATATTGACGAATGCGAGATAATCATTTTTTCTTTATATTCTTCTTCTTCTTCTTTTTGTCCTGTCACACCTCCGTGGTGCATAGGGCCTCAAGGAACCTTCTACACCCGACTCTATCGCATGCCTGATGCCTAACTTCTTCCCAAGTGAGGCCTGCCGCCTTAACCTCGTCCTGCAGGGTTCTTCTCCAGGTGACTCTAGGTCTGCCTCGCTTTCGCTTTCCCCCATAGGGGACCAGTCTAGTGCACCCTGAGCGATGCAGGCTGGGTTCCGTCTCAGAGTGTGACCGATTCACTGCCATTTGCGTCTAGCGACCTGTTCTCTAATGGGTTTTCGCCTGCCATAGTCCAGAGAGCGGCATTTGACACTGTTTAGGGCCAATAGATTTTAAATATTGAGTGAAGGCACCCATTTATAAACACCTGGAGTTTACCAATAACGTCCGCGGTAGACTTCCAAGTCTCACATCCGTACAGCAGTACGCTTTTAACGCTACTGCTGAATATTTGGAGCTTGAGCTTTCTCGAAATAATACCGGAGCGCCATACAGGGCGAAGCATAGCGAAAGCTCCCCTTGCCTTGTTAAGTCTGCTGGCTACATCTTTCTCCGTACCTCCCGAACCCGCTATCATACTACCGAGGTAGCAGAGGCTGGTCGTGGTCATGAGGGGGACGCCGTGGAGCAAGATTGGGGTGGAATCATTTGTGGACACTCGTAGGTCCACTGTCTTGGACATGTTAATCTGGAGACCTACTTTTGCCGCTTCCTCGTGAAGTCGACAAATCTTCCGCTCTTTTTCTTTATATATAGGTGTCCAAAAATGTAAGCAACATTTGAATTTGCCGCCTTTTGTGCAGTAAATTGTTGGCAACAACGAAAAAAAGCAATTTGGTAGTTGACAGTTTAGGGTTAGTAAAAATGGAGCGTTACATGATACAACAACGTGTTTTCATAATTAATCAAATCAAATCAAATCAGTTTATTTTCTCAAATCAGTTTATTTTCTGGTGTAAAATGTAAAGCCAATATGTATAAAAATGTTGACTTAATTTTCTCTTGTTTTTATTTTTTACAATATATTATCATTGAAAGTAGAATTAGCCCATTAGGAGCTAAAAAAAAACGTTTATTTTGTTTAACAATTACAATAATCATTATTACATTTTAAAGTTTAACAAAATTATAGTGGTGAAAAAATCACACAAATTATTCAACATTTACCAATATTTTTTAATTCATTCAAACGCTAATCCTTAAATATCTCGAAACACGAAGAAAAAAATACTTATTCCACTTTTAAAAAATAACGGCAGAAGGAAGATTGTTCCGAGCTGATGGACCGGCTACCGCAAACGCTCGATCCCCGAAATTTGTACTAGGGCAACGCTTTGGCTCAACTAATCTTCCTATTGCCAAGAAGTTCGCCGAGCGAAGTGTGGATTTCCTTGTATTTAGGCTTTCCGTTATACCGAGTTCGGATATATAATTTGGAGCCATTTCATGTAGCACTTTGAAGCCTGTCCAGCAGAGTTTATACTGAATTCTTTCTGGACTATTAAGACAGTGAAGTTTTTTGAGATGTTGTGTTATATGTCGGTACTTAGTTTACTATTTCTAGCTAACATTGGGTAGAGGGCTGAGATTGCTCTCGACACGGTTTAGGCTAAATTTATTTTAATAATAATAATAATAATAAATTGTATGATTTATAGAGCGCCATTTTTATGAATTAATCATCTCAAGGGCGCTGTAGCTCCTTTTTATGAACTAGTTGAAGATAAATATTTTAGTTAATGTGAAAATTTTGGTTCACAATAAAGATTTTGTTAAAAATAAACATTTTGTTAAAAATAAACATTTTGTTAAAAATAAACATTTTGTTAAAAATAAAGATTTGTTAAAAATAAACATGTTAAAAATAAACATTTTGTTAAAAAGATTAAAAAAAAATAAAATGAACGTTTTGTTAAGAATAAACATTTTTGTAAAAAATAAACATACAGTTGAAAATAAACATTTTTGCTAAAAATAAACATTTTGACAAAATAAACATTTAGTTATAATAATTAGTAGAGAGCTTAAAAAAATTACAAGTTATAAATCAAAGTCTCCAATCCAGGAAGGACCGAAGGACGGTGTATTTTGAATTTGTGATATTAGTTTGTTTAAATACGACTATTTTTCGCCGTTTCCGGGCGAAGATTGGCCACTTACAATAGTTCATTACTACGATCCGGGATATAGTCGATATAAAGATATCAACAAACGTCCCACCAAAACATCTTCGTGGGTCTTCTGGCAGAGATTCTGATTTTATTTTCATTGCTTACACTTAAATCTTCTGGTATAGAGATATTCAGCACTTATACAGGGGATTTAAAAAAAACATAGAACAAAATCACAAGGGGACAAATCGGGAGAGCGGGCCGGCCACCCCAAATCGCCCCTAATTGAGATGAGGTGCTCTGGGAAGTATTCCCTCAAAACAGGCATCCCGTGACAGAAATCCCGTGTTTATGTGGAACGTACAGGGACCCTAAGAGATTTGAAGACCAACATCTAGGAAGAAATTGCCAAGATAACGCCTGATATGCTGGCAAGAGTATAATTACAAATGCCAGAAATCGATTTAACTAAGTGTATGGAAAATATGGGACGTCACCTACCAGATTTGATCTTCAAAAACTAAGTAAAAACAACGTATGTGGTATATATTATATAAAGCTATGTGCCTACATTATAAAAAAACAAATAAAAATTTCGGATTCATACAATGGGTTTTATTATGATTTGAAAAAAGGAAGTTATGCTGCCGCACCCTTGAAAATCCGTTTGAAAAGTAGGCCTCAACGGCAAACGCACGCTCCTCACTGTTCCAACGCATGATGCCGATTAAACTGTTTCGAATGTTTTACACCTTCATCATCGGTGAAAACGATAATTACTGGAAACAAGAATTTATCAATGAAAGCGAAAATGGCCGTTCACAATGGAGTTCTGGTCACAACCCTTATGTATGGAAGCGAAGCGTGGAACTGGCAGAAAGATGAGAGCAGAATAAATGCGATAGAGATGAGGTCCCTAAGACGTATGTGTGGTAGAACGATATACGACAGAATCTCAAATGCTGATATATTATAAAAAAGGAATGTAGAGCGGAAGAAGGTATTAAAAACAAAATTATGAAAGGATCGCTGCGTTGGTTCGGACATATGGAACGCATGAATGGAGAAAGAATGGTTAAGAAAGTGTACGTTAATGATGTAAATGGGGTACGGAGTCGAGGCAGACCGAGGGAAACATGGCATGACCAAATAAATCAAAATTTAAAGGTTGGTCATGTTAGAAGTCGGAGGAATCGACGTGCGTGTATGACTCGTTGTATAAATATGGAGGAAGCTAGAGAGGTTTGCCAGGATAGAGTAGTGTGGCGGTGCATTTTCTCTGCCTACCCCTGCGGAGAAACGGCGTGATGGTTTGTTTGTTAAAAATCCGTATATGAAAAGCAACATTTTTTAAAAACTTTTTTCAATGCAATAATTAATAGTTTTGGTTTTGACTAGCATAACATTATAATTGAAGACGTCATGTCGGTGAGTGGGTAACCAAACACATTAATTAACATAATTCAACGTATATTGTGCACACATCAATAAATAAATAAAAAAAACGCTACGCTGAAGGCAAAAAGTTGCAAATAGTATTTTTAACGTAAAAACAAAGTGCCTACGGGACCTTGAATTTTTTTTATACGCGAAAATTATGATAATGCTATTTATTGTCAGTTTACTGTGGTTTTTATGGACGCGTTCGTTATACGAGTATAATGATACTGCAGTGCGAGTCATATAATCTACTAATTTTACGATTTCGATATGTACGAAGACGACCTTCGTGGCAGAGTGGTAAGAGCTCTGACTCTCATACGGAAGGTACCGAGTTCGATTCCTCGCGACGGAGGTGTGATTGTCACACTGTCTTTGGTCTGGAGTAGAATTCACGTGACAAAAAATGGCGATAGATTAGCTACCTATCACATGTTACGAGAATCAATATAGTAGCTAAAATGTATACAGTAATTGGGTTCAAACAATCTGTTGTATATAATAAAAAAATGTATTCTTTCTGCAAAATTATTAGTATATTTATTGGTTCATGAACAACCCTTATGTATGAAACCGAAGCATGGAACTGGCAAAAGAAGGATGAAAGTAGAATAAATGCAGTAGAAATGAGATCTCTTAATGTGTCGATACTTAGTGCGAATGATGGTGTTATGAACAATATGATGAAAGTTTATATAAGATGGTTTGGACACATGGAAAGAATGAACAAAGAAAGAATGGTAAAAAAGTTATGTTAACGATGTAAATGGAACTAGAAACAGAGGAAGACCGGGGAAAACGTGGCACGATCAAATAAATCAAACATTGAATATCGGCCACGTGAGGAGTTAGAGAAATCGACGCGCGTGCATGACACGATGTATGAATGTTGAGGAAGCGAGAGAAATATGTCAGGAAAGAAAAATGTGACATTTCATTATTATTGCCTACCCCTTCGGGGAGACGGCGTGATGGTTAGTTGCTTAGTTAGTTTTGAACAACGATGTGAAACTACATATTAAATAATTAATTAATACGCGTAAGTTTTTTCAGATTGTCACGTAGAGAGTAGCGCCGAGAAGTGAATGAATAAAAAAACAAATATATAAATTGGATTTTAATTTGGATATGACATATGAAAAATATGGGTATTCAGCTTAGATCTAAAATGAAGGTATAAAGGGAGATCGTTCCAAGATGATGGGCCGGCTACTGCAAAGCTCGATCCCCAAAATTTGTACTGTAACCGGACGGAATTTTCAAAATTTTTATATTTATCTGCGCACCCGGCAAACTCCAAATATTAAGACATACATCTGGATACCGCGATGAGGGACCTCTTATTTTCTTGGTGAATTTAAAGTCTCGAAGGGCAGACCCGGGAGGATCAACCTGATGAGGGACCTCTTATTTTCTTGGTGAATTTAAAGTCTCGAAGGGAAGAACCAAAGGAAGGATCAACCTGATGAGGGACCTCTTATTTTCTTGGTGAATTTAAAGTCTCGAAGGGAAGAACCAAAGGAAGGATCAACCTGATGAGGAACCTCTTATCTTCTTGGTGAATTTAAAGTTTCGAAGGGAAGAACCAAAGGAAGGATCAATCTGATGAGGGACCTCTTATTTTCTTGGTGAATTTAAAGTCTCGAAGGGAAGAACCGCAAAGATCAACCTGATGAGGGACCTCTTTTCTTCTTGGTGAATTAAAAGTCTCGAAGGGACGATCTGGGAGGACGAGCCTGAGACGAAGTAGGGAGGAACCCCTGGTGTTTAGACACGAAGTTTCCCTCCTGGCCCGAGCTACGACCATTGCGAGAGCCGAGCGAATAGCCCTTATCGCCCCACTCCGGCGATAACGCTGCGATGTAATATTCCCTCTCGGAATACCTACCGCGCATCACGCTACCCCGCTCCTGAGAGGACCTGCGGCTCTTCGCCGACGGGGACAAGTACGAGAACCGGACCACCCGCCTTCGTCCTATGTTAAAATGATCCTTTTGCCGGCCTCTATCTAGTAAGCCGATGTCCCGTAATATTAAAATATTGTCGCTGACGGATAAGTCAGTTCTCTGTGTCAGAAATACGACACGACTAATGTTAATGCTTCCCGATATATAATAATTGTATTTTGTTTATGTTACGAATTCACTCAGCTGTATGTTAGAATGAACCCACAATAAAACACCTTAACCAACCCTTGGTTTTATTATCGAAGATCATTCCTTCGCACCCAATTGTACGGGTGGCTTCCCACAATGAGCGAAAAGTACTACAGTACTAGGGTAACGCTTCGGCTCAACAACTAATCTTTATATTGCAGAGGAGTTCGCCAAGCGATCTGGCGATTTCAATGAATTTAGAGTACCCGTTATATAGAGTTCAGATATATAACTTGGTGCCATTCAATGTAGCATTTTAAAGATTGTCCAGTGGAGTTTATACTGGATTCTTTCTTGACTTTTAAGCAAGTGAAGTTCTTTGAGATGTTGTGTTATGTGGAACTTTTTTTTTGATACCTTTAATGAATCTCTGTAAACAGAATAAATGTGCAAAATGGATTAATACGTGAGGGAGTATGGTAGTTATCCGTGGCTCTATCCCACGGCATTTCTTTTAGGAATGCTCGGAACCAATTCTTTACAGCTTCGAAGAGATGGGGATCTCATTACCCATTTCTTTAAATTAATCAGGGGATGTTTCGAGAACTCGGTCGTGCTAGAGGGTGTTGGTCTTTTTGTCCCTGATAGATTTCTCCGACAACGACAGCACAGATTGTTTTGCCACCAGAACCAATCTGTCTCTGATGACACCGGTGGGAAGAGCAATTAGTCTGCTGAACGCGGTCTCCTCGGAGATCGACGTCTTTCATATTAGTGAAAGTATGTTCAGAAGGCAAATACTCTTGACTTTAGAAAGTATGTTGTCTTCCTAATGTCGAACCATCTCTAATGCGTTCCTGGTACTTTGTTGTATTTTTATAATATTTACCTGTACTTAATAGATGCCTTAAAAATGTTCCTGTTTGTAATGTCTTTTGAGTTAATAAACTGATTTGATTTGAAAAAATATTGTAGGTTCATGAGAAGGACGATTTTTGTGATTATGTGATTGTGTTCTTCTTCGCTAGATTCAATGCAATGGTTTGCAGCAAGGCAAATCAGGTGAAATGAAGCAGCATTGTCCGTGTTTTCGGTAATTTTCGATTTCATTATAATTCAGGTGAAACCATCGATGCTTGGAATTGAATTCGGAATTAAATATCCGTCATACGCTGGCACGTTGCCAGTTCCCGAGAAACAGCATTGAGGATAATGAAGCGTTCCGGTAAAGTCACCTAGAAAACGTGAGTTTGGTAAAGACCTTCAGTGATGAAGTATCTTTGTTTTATATAGCGACAACAACCGGTTTATTCAGGCTCGCTGGCATCGAGCCGGTCCGGTATGACCGAAACCGGTCGCTGCCGAAATTAAGACAAAAGTTGAAGTAGTTAAAAAACATCGTTTTATTTAATTATTATTTAAAAAAATTCTCCCCTTAGCACATGACCCAAATATGAGACCTAATATAATTTAAATAAATAAATACAGTTTTAATCGTTGATCGTTTTTTTTTGTATATTCGACTTGCGTACATGACACGATTTGTAATAAGAATGCTGAAGAAACGAGAGAAGTATGTCAGGAATGAACAGTGTGGCGGTCTATTCTTTCTGCCTACCCTTTCGGGGAGATGTTCAATAGTTTTTTAACTGTAATTTAATTATTGAAAGATTTGATCGAACAAAACGATTTCAGGTTTCCCTAAAAATTCGACGCCATAAAAACAGTCCCTCGTGTCCAAGGAAGACTGTCCTTCACAGTTGTGTGTCTGCATGTGACTAAAGAGCCCGATCCTGGACCCACATATTCTGGGGAATCTGGGGCAGGGGAAGGCACCTGTAATGGGGCCATCACCGTCTCCTAGTGGTCTCTCCTTTCTCCTCCTCCTTCTCTTCCTCTCGACGCGGTCTTCAAAGTCTTGTGTGCCTTTACGTACTGCTGTTCCTCACCTAGGTCTGTCCTCTGCAGTCTTTTCCCAGCAATCACAGTCGATGCCAGTATTTTGTAGGTTTCCTTTAAGAGAGTCCCTAAAGCGTTTCCTCTGGCCACCGTGTGAGCGTTTCCCTTGGGTAAGCTGAGAGTTCATAATCTTCCTTGGGAGTCTTGTCTCAGGCATTCTGACGACGTGACCAGCCCAGCGCAGTTGTTTCTGAATAATGAAAAACAAAAAAAAAAGATCCACAGATCTATTAAAAGAGGAAGAAGAAGAAGAATGCATTTTTGTTTGGCGTTCGAATTATAAATCCCGGTTGTTCGATTCTGGCCATCGCGCGTCACGCGTCCTACCCATAAGGAACAGGGGCAAATGAACCGGCGACCTCACTTTATATCCTCGCTTCATCTGCTGGCGTTATCAGAGGCCACGGGCCCGGGCGGGGTCGGCCGTGCCTACACCGCACTCGTCGCATCGAAGGACGTCTAAAACAGACACAACTTTATTATCATCTCATTTGCATGGCTGACAAGTTTGTCCCGCGCATTATTACTATTCCAAATATTTGACCGCCGCGAGAATATTGCCATTTTTCGTCATATCATTTATCACTTCTTCGGTGCAATAAAGAACTTAAATAAAGGCCGTGCCACACTGTTTGAAACAAACTCTCCACAGGGGTGACCTTGGTGGAGAGCTGTGGAGTCCACGGTTGGTGTAGCGTCCACACACTGTTGTAAACAAGCTCTCCACACGTGAAATGCGTGTTTAAACGCGCGTCCGTCCACAAAGTTTGTTGAAGGTCAAACGAATTTTGGTTTCAAACAAGTATCTACACAGTTTTAAACCGCCGGTGGAGACCGATGTGGAGAGCTTGTTTAAAACAGTGTGGCTCGCCTTTAAGTAACTAGACTCGTTCGTAGCAAAGTATATTTTAAAATATATTTTTGATTAATATTAAACAGTGTCAAAATTCAATATTTGATAAAATTTTGAAATTCTCGTTAGATTTGGATTTTTTGAGTGCCTAATTTACAGTTAGTTATTTAAAATATTGGTGGATACGTGAAATATAAATTAATTAAAAACACACAAAAGCCGGGGTCGTCCAGCTGACAATACGCCCGGGCGCCCGTCGATTTCTCCGACTCCTTAACCCTCCCTTCCCTTTGATGGATATTTTCTACACGTTGCTTCTAATAACCATCAATATCTCTATACATTTAATAAATACAAGGTTAAGATTTTAGGTGTTCCTCCATAATATATGTATGCATTAATTTAAAAAATAATATTAATAATAATCAGAATTTATCGGGTACATCAGAGGTATTTTGTGAACATCGGAAACAAATTCGCGTATAAACAGCGCTGCGAGTGCGCGACACTATCTATATTCGTATCTCACTCTTGCATACTTCACTGTGGAAGCGCGGGGAGCTCAATGTTCTCACTGCCGCCGGCAGTAGCTCTCGGGCTTGCAACCAGAGTAGACCTATGCCCGTTCCGTGAGCGTTGCCAGATGTTTTTTTAATGTTTTCAGCAAATAAATCTCAATTATTATAATTTTGACTTCAATTATAATTAATTAAGGGGATTAGCTATGAATATTTTAATTTTTCCGATTACAAAATCGCTTATTTTTGATCGCGTATTGAGTACTCAACACCGGAACGCGCGTTTTTATTTTAGCACCGTAAGGGAAAGGTTAACCCTTAACGTACCGTGTTCAAAACAAAACGCTCGCTCCCATGTGGTAAATTCAGTTTACCGCTAACTTTATCTAAATATCAAGCATATGACTAAATGAATCAAAATTTAATTTATGTCATCTTGTAGGGAATTTCATTAGAAATAGATCGATATCTATAACATACATGGATTATTTGAAAAACATATCATTATTAATTTTTTTCTGGAACCATGCGATTTCTGATATGGAATGCGTCACAGCATACGAGCAACTGGACACCAAGTATAAACTTGTCTACGCGCCGCGGCCGGCGGCGCGAGACTTTACGAGATTTTACGTATGATAAAGGCACCTAGGCAAAATGTATAGTACGTTCAAGACAACGAGTACGTATTAATATTTGTCCCTTTTGGTAAAGTGTTAATATTTTCACAGTTCTGATATTATTAAGTTGCGTGCTGCGTTTTCATCCACAGTCGGTATTATTACGTACCTATTGAAAAGGCCAAAGATATAATTTATAATACGTTCAAAACAGCGAGTAAGTATTTGTCACTTTTGATAAAGTTGTAAATATTAGCAAAACAAATTCTACCTTAACACGAATGAAGGTGAGGGCAGTCTTAGAAAATATTTTTTTTTGGGATGAAGGAAGTAATTTTTTGCTTTTTTTTTATAACGAAATATTGAGAACACTTCAATGGAGGATTACAATTTTTTTTATAATATTAGGGTCCATAGGTTTTAAGAAAATCAACTTTAAATTGGCAGTGGAAACTCAATTGACCACATGGCAACGCGACGGTTAAGAAGCCGACATTCAATATTTGATTATGTCACGTTTCCCTCGGTCTTTCTCTATTTCTCGTTCCATTTACATCGTTAACATATACTTTTTTACCATTCTTTCTTCATTCATTATTTCCATGTGTCCAAACCATATTAATGATCCTTCCATTATTTTGTTCATAACACCATCATTCGCACCGCATTCACTTATTATATTTAATAAATCTATAACTAATTTTCCAAAGAAAATGCTGTACTCTCGACTGATCAAAGCCAAACATTCACAGGTAGAAACGAAAATTAAATAGAGATTAGCAGTGCCCAAAGACACGTGAGACTTCAAAGTACAGAACAGATAGGAGGAGAAGAAAAAGAGAGTGACCATTGAGGGATAGTGGCGTTTCCACTACTAACGTCTTCCCCTATTCTAGTTGTCCCAGAGTGTGTGGGTAACTCGGACTCGTCTAGAGTAATATATTTTTATTATAATTAATACAAAGTAATTGTTTTCTTGTTCTTTGTATAAATAAATGTTTTAAAATTCTTTCATACCACATCCCATACAAAAATTGAAACACGTGGGTGTCTCAATTATGAAATAATAGGCCATGTATCGTATACGAACAAAGACCAGTCGCCATGTTTTAGATGCCAAACCAGATGGTCGCCAGCTAATGTCTAACTTAAAATACAATGACTGTACTTTATCACCGACTTTAATAAGATAAATAAATATGAGTATGTCCAAAAAAGGGGTAATATATATTCGTAAATAATATATATATTTTTTTTATTATTATTATTATTTTCTTGGATCGCTTTTTTACATCATGACAACATGGGCCAAATCGATGTAAAGGGTATTATAGCTATCACAGTGATTCTCGTGACATGTGATAGGTAGCTAATCTATCGCCATTTTACTGTCACGTGAATTCTACACCAGATTAAAGACAGTGTAACAATCACACAGCCCTCGCCGGGAATCGAACCCGGAACCTTCGGGTTGGCAGTCAATGCACTTACCACTCGGCCACGAAGGTTGTCATTTTGGCCACAATTATTACAGAATTCTAGAAATACGAAATTAAAACATTATTATTTACACTGCTGAGTATGTTTTTCTCGAGACGTTTCGAATGAATAAAACCACCATCCTAGGTAGAACTTTAAAACGTTTATTCTTCCTCTTCTTCTTCTGCCTATTCCCGTCCACTCCCGGACAAAGGCCTCCTCCATTTGCTTCGACGTCTCTCTCTGTCTTGTGCAGACTGCATCCAGTTTATTCCAAAATGTCTGTTTAGGTAATCTTTCCACCGTAGTTGCGGTCGCCCTGCACTTCTCTTCGCCGTCCACGGTCTCCAAGTCAGCAGGCTTTTTGTCCAAGCTTCTGACTACGTGACCTGCCCATTGCCACTTTAGAGTCGCTACCCGGTGGATGATGTCAGTGACCTTTGTTTTTTTCTCTCACCGTATCGTTTCTGACTCTGTCCCTTAGGCTTATTCCTAACATGGTTCTTTCCATGGCTCTTTGGGTCATTTGTAGTTTCGAGGCTAAAAGTAACAACTGGTAGAACACAAAAATCACTTCGTGTTTTGAAATAACATTTGAATTTGTATAGATTGTATTTTCACAACATTTTATTGCACATTTCAATGGGAAAAGTTTATTCAGTTTATTTATGTAGTTCTCCTGATGATGAAAGTTTAATGCAATCGAAACTTGTCGAGAAAACCACACTCATCAGTGTTTTAATTCATATATAAACCATAATGGTTTATATATGAATTAATATATAAACCATCCCCGATAGATATCTCCGACAGCGACAGCACAGATTGTTTTACCTACCGGCCGCCAGAACCAATCTGCCTCTGGTGACACCGGTGGGAAGAGCAATTAGTCTGCTGAACGCGGTCTCCTCGGAGATCGACGTCTTTCATGTTAGTGAAAGTACGTTCAGGGGGCAAATACTGTTGACTTTAGAAAGTATCTTGTCTTCCTAATGTCGAACCATCTCTAATGCGTTCCTGGTACTTTGTTGTATTTTTATAATATTTTACCTGTACTTAATAGATGCCTTAAACATTTTCCTGTTTGTAATGTCTATTGAGTTAATAAACTGATTTGATTTGATTGATTTGAAATCCAAGGTGGACTTGGACTTGGATCTTCTGGCTTACAGAGGTTCAACTCTAATGGCGTTTCCTCTTACGTCTGTAGGAAACATTGTTGGAATGTGATTTTGTAGTTAAGGTGTTAATGCATTATGCATTTGAAAAAGTATTGTGCGTACAAAAATAAAAAGGAAATAAAAAATTAATATATTAATATTATATTTGGTGAACACTTATTGAGGTTAAATTATAAACATATCATCATATCATCATCATATCTTCATAATTATCAACTTGTATCTGTCCACTTCTGGACGTAGGCCTCCTTCATCTGCTCCCATGTCTGTCGGTAACGGCGGTCTCTTTAATGTCGTCCCTCCGTCGAATTTGAAGAAGTCCTGGGTTTCGGGCAACAGTTCTAGGATTTTGGCAAAAGAGGCGTTTTGTCCAGCTAACATATCGTCAGAGCTGCAAGCAACATGCTCTGCTGAGCGCCATTTTGTCCAGTATACTGATAAGGTATTTCGACCTATCAGTGTACCCTGTCCGGTATACTGATTTACCGAAACCGGTGTGCAGAAAGAGTGAATTTAAAACAAGTGTGACCATAACATTAACCGTCGCGTTGCCATGTGGTCAATTGAGTTTCCACTGCCAATTTAAAGTTGATTTTCTTAAAACCTATGGACCCTAATATTATAAAAAAAATTGTAATCTCCATTGAAGTGTTCTCAATATTTCGTAATAAAAAAAAGCAAAAAATTACTTCCTTCATCCCAAAAAAAAAAAATTTCTAAGACTGCCCTCACCTTCATTCGTGTTAAGGTAGAATTTGTTTTGCTAATATTTACAACTTTATCAAAAGAGACAAATACTTACTCGCTGTTTTGAACGTATTATAAATTATATCTTTGACCTTTTCAATAGGTACGTAATAATACCGACTGGATGAAAACGCAGCACGTAACTTAATAATATCAGAACAGTGAAAATATTAACACTTTACCAAAAGGGACAAATATTAATACGTACTCGTTGTCTTGAACGTACTATACATTTTGCCTAGGTGCCTTTATCCTCGCCCCGCCGGCCGCGGCGCGCAGACAAGTTTATACCCGATGTCCAGTCGTCCATATGCTGTGACGCATTACATATCAGAAATCGCATGGTTCCAGAAAAAAATTAATAATGATATGTTTTTCAAATAATCCATGTATGTTATAGATATCGATCTATTCCTAATGAAATTCCCTACAAGATGACATAAATTAAATTTTGATTCATCTAGTCATATGCTTGATATTTAGATAAAGTTAGCGGTAAACTGAACTTACCACATGGGAGCTAGCGTTTTGTTTTGAACACGGTACGTTAAGGGTTAATGCCTATATTTCATTAATATTATACACCACATCAAAATCGGTATGACAAGTGTGAACAAAATAATAGATAAAGCTCGCGTCACACGCGTGACGTTTTTGCCATTATCGTAATCATTTGTAACACATTTTCGTGTACCTACCCAGAGGCCCGTCCCCTGTCACAATGATTTATACACACTGCCTTGTAGTGGTCATCGATCTCTTAATGTATACTACGCCAGTAGGTAGGTACCAAATCAAGAACTGGTGAACAAGAAAAAAAAATGAATCTAATTATGTCAAAGGTGGAGAGCGAAACTGAAACAAGCGACGAAAATACAAGTTCAAATTTGTTTATTATTTTTTAGTAGATTCTTTATATGGTCTACATCTCCTGCTTCTTCTTTTTCAGTCTATTCCTGTCTATTCCCGGACAAAGGCCTCCTCCCAACGCAGTCTTGAAAGTATTTACCAGATCTTAAGATAAATAAACTCCAGTCTGCATTCAATGCAGCAGCAAGACTGATAAGGAGTGTGCCAAAGAGTTGTCACATAACACAGCATCTTAAGGAGCTCCACTGGCTGAAATGTTCAGAAAGGATACAATACAAGCTCTGCTGGACAGTCTATAAGGCGTTGCATGGAATGGCACCAGCTTATATATCTGAACTCTGCATCAACGAGAACCTGAATGCCAGACAGTCTACATTGCGATCAGCTAAGTCTTCTGCGATCGGTAGATTGACTGTGCCAAAACGCTGTCCAAGCACAAACTTTGGCGACCGAGCCTTCGCGGTAGCCGACCCTTCAGCCTGGAACAGTCTTCCAGCAGACCTTAAGTGCATTGAGAATCAATCAGAGTTTAGATCGAGACTCAAAACGCACCTTTTCAAATTATCATTTCCTGACAGGAAGGGCTGATCGACTTCGTCAGGTGCAGCCCTCATACTAAATATGTTAATAATATTTTTTATTTATCATTATTATTATTATTATTATCTAGTTGATAAAACGGAGCATCTTCTACAGCGTCCTTGAGATGAGTAATTCATAAAAATGGCGCTTTATAAATTATTCAATTTATTATTATTATTATAAGCAATATTTGCAACATGGAGATTTATGGGGCCGTATATAGTATTGGAATCCGTGAAATTACTATGTGTCTCGTGCCGTGATCTCATTTTATTTCATTTGTCTTTTTCTTTTTCATATATTTTGAATATACAACACTAATAAAAAAATATATAAAATTTCATATCAGACATGTTTCGGACAACCGGCCCATCTTCAGTGATACATACTCGTATTATAAAGATACATATTTAAACTTGTTTACAAATATGATCAGTTTTGACAGATGTTATAAAGATTTATTTTGGAACGTTTATGCTTTTGTTTTAACAAATACAATATTATTACATCTGTCTCATACTGACAACACAATAATTGTAAAGGATGATTTAAAAATGAAAAAAAAACACATTAAAATAATGTTAATGTCTATGATATTGGCTCAATTTTTAATAGATCATATTATGCCATTATTGTTTAAAAATGATTTCGGGCATATGAGCGCCACGGTTAGCTCGAATGAAGCGCAATCGTGAAATCCAATTTTCGATAATTGTCGTCTTTGTGAATGCGTACTATACACTAGAGTATACGTGGTGCGAAAACGATCCATGGTCTTCCAAATAACTTGCTCGGATAGACGATTATGTCGACCGTAAAATGGACGTAGTGCACGATAAGTTTGGTGAACCGAACCATGATTTTCAAAATAAATTTACACAATTTGCAAGCGCTGTTCTGACGTCAGTCTATTCATGGTGAAATGGCAAAATGTACTGACTACAAATCAACTGTCAACTATCAAATTGACTATCTGTAGAAACAATGCTGCCAGTTTTAAAACCAAACCTCTCAAAAAAACACCCTATAGAATAATTTATTCAGTACCTGATCATATAAGTTTTTTTTTGTTTGCTTATGTCTTTAAATGTTGACAGAGACAAAAGGAGGAAGATCAAAACACTAGATTAGTTGTTTAATGATGGAATAATTAGAAATAGTATAACGATAGGGTTAATTGTGATTCTTTTTACGTCAACATCAATTTGTCGAGCCACATCTTATTTATAAATCAAGATTTAAACCTTCTTGATTTAAAAAAAATATACATACAAAAGCGTAGTATTTATGGATATACAAAATTTGTAAAATATTTTAAAAATTAATATAAATCAAGTGGTGATCTATGGGACAAAACGCTTGATTCCTGATCCAGAGGACATGAGTTCAAGTCTGACATTAGTCAATAAAAAAAATCAAAGTTATGACTAATAAAAATCTTACCCGTAATGATACAACCATAATAAGATATGCCTCATCACACCTCTCAAAGAAGATGCAAGGAAGTGAAGATTTTTTTACATGAAAATTTTTTTTTTTAAAAATAAGAATTTTTAAAAACAGACATTAAAAACTTGGCGTAGGTCTTCAAAATAAAAAAATTATATTAAATTTCAATGCTTTATGACATAGTTTATTGTAACACCTGATGATGCCAACATCGGTCGGCGAAACAGCTGTCGCGAGACTCATAGTGAATAAAATGAAATTGTGATATTATAACAGTGTTTTAAATTTTAACAGTAATGATGTAAATGGAGTATGGAGTCAAGGTAAACCGAGGAAAACATGTCATGATCAAATTAATCAATTTTTAAAATGTTGGTCATGTTTGAAGTTGGAAGAATCGACGTGCGTGTATGCCTCGTTGTATGAATGTGGAGGAATCTAAAGAAGTATGTTAGGATAGAGTAGTGTGGTGGTCCATCCTCTCTGTCTACCCCTTCTGTGAAACGGCGTGATGGCTTGATTGTTTTTTTTGTCTAAACCATAGGTTTACAATCTTTTCTGGGCCATCGCCCCCTTTACAAGAAAAATAAACGTTAAACGCCCCCCTCCTATAAAAGTTATTTCAAATATTCGAAATATGGGAAAATGATTTCAATAAATACAATAACAAAATAAACCAATATTTAAGTTTAATTTGCTTTATTAGTACCTACGTGGTGAGTGTGTTTTTTTTTGTCTTTTTAGATTATACTTTTTTATCTGCCCACGCTCTCAATTTTTTCTGGGTCTTCTACTGCCCCCCTGAAAGTCTCAAACACCCACAAGGGGGCGTAATCGCCCACTTTGAAGCCTAGGCTAAACAAATTCGTTATTTAAAAAAAATGTGTTTTTCGAGATTGACCCCTTTCACCATTTGCTGCGGCAGTGGGTAATCGTCGCAGCCCACTCGCCTCAAGGCTGCATTTAGTGTAACACCGCCTTAAATATCCACGCAAGTTTATCGGTTCTGTGACACTTCCGTCTGTGTGATCCTTTGAGCTAATAAACAAATCAATTCATGCAGAAGCAATATGCGTAAGACCGCCACTAACCCGAGGGATAATATTGTGTAACAAAAAGTCTGTTTTTTTACTTGATACGAGTTAGGTACCCATTGCCATATCGAATCAAAAATGTGGTCGAATACCAAAAATATGTATTAATTTGATTGTTTCATGAACAATGGTGTAAAATTCCATACAAAATAATTAAATAAACTAACTAACTAATCATCACGCCGTCTATCCGAGGTGGTAGGAAGAAATTATGGACCGCCACACTGTTCTTTCCTGACATACTTCTCTCCTTTTCTCGACATTCCCAAGAAGAATGAAAGTAGAATAAATGAGATTTCTTAGAAGAATATATAGTAAAACATTTTATGAGACAGTGTCAAAAGCAAATATATGATAAGAAGTGAATGCAGTGCGAATGAAAGGGTCTGTTTTCATTTATTCTTTTGATTTGTCCAAACCATCAAAATGACCCTTTCATTATTTTGTTCATAACACTCATTCGTACCTCATTCACTTCTTATATTTGCATTTGACACTATCATATACAGTTAGTTTGTTAATTGTTAGTTAGTTATCATATACAGTTTTAACACACATTCGTTTTAGAGATCTTATTTTAACTGCATTTATTCTAATTTTAATTGTATCTCAATAGAGACGAAGACGTAAACTGGAAACTGAACATGGATGATCAAGGTGTTTACAGGACTTATGACCTGTCATTGGTTGGGTTAAGCGCACGCTTTATGTAATTACAACATTCCCCATTCCACCTTTGTTATTGTGATCATGCATGACAAATTTTTGGAAGATGTATATATACTTCAAAATCCATATTTATCTTCACGTAGCAGTTTCAGTCAGCCATCTATGTAGATTTGGTTGCACTTGTGAATTTTTTTCAAGAATTAACCTATACAACCGACCCACTAACGCCATCTATGGAGAATGATTTTCGGCATTTTAGCAAACTACCTTATTAACACAATGCGAAGGCTGTCGCCCAACATATTGTTAGAAGCCGCTAGGAGTATTATTCCATTCTATATGCCAAAGAATTTTGACCAGAATATTTGAAGACCAAATATTTGTGAATGTATACTTATACCTGTATACAAATCCTGGATTTACACCAAAGGGTGGTTAATTCAATGCATTTATTCTACTTTTATCATTTTTTGGCAGTTCCATGCTTCACTTCCATATATAGGGTGTTTTTTTTATAGGTTTGGTTTTTGGACTGGCAACATTGTTTCTACAGACTGTCAATTTGACATTTGACAATTGATTTGTAGTCAGTACGTTATGCCATTTCACCCAGTTGCTCGATAAAGTTGTGGAAAATTGGACTTCACGATTGCGTTTCATTCGAGCTAGCCGTGGCGCTCATATGCCCGACATCATATTTAAACAATAATGCCATAATATTATCTATTAAATAAAGCCAATATCATAGACATTAATATTATTTTAATGTGTTTTTTTTTTTTCATTTTGAATTTGTATGCCTCTAAAAAAACACTCTTGGTTATAGCTTTAAAACTATCTGTTCTGTATGTCAGTAAGTACTATGTAAGCGCGACACGTGGGCGAATGTGCATTCGAACATTCAACTCTATTTTTTAATTGGAAATTAACTCCCATTATCTCTAGCTCGTTGAAGGCAAGTACCTACCTACATATTCATTACAGAATGACTTTATATGGCCTGTGATTGCATTATCTTGTATATTGTAAATATTAAAGAAGAGTATCCACACATTCGTCTAAGAGATCTCATTTCTACTGCATTTATTCTACTTTCATCCTTTTTTTGCCAGTTCCATGCTTCGCTTCCATACATAAGTGTCGGTACAAGAACACCATTGTGCAACGCATTTTAGGTTTTATGGATAGGTTTTTGTTTGCGATGACAACTTTAAGTGCCCCATTCACTTTGTTGCCTGCCCCAACCCTTCATTCAATATCTCTCTTCACTCGCCCATCTTTTGTAAACATACTGCCCAAATACACGAACTCATCTACTTGCTCCAGATTTTCACCATTCACCCTTATGTTGCACACTGTCATGATTTCTTCTTTTTCAAAAATCATTATCTTCATCATCAGATCATTTCGTATACATACTTGATACATACTATTCACCAGGACTTGTAGTTCAAGCTCGTTGTCTGCAAGTAGGACAGCGTCATCCGCATACAAGAGACAGCTTACTGACATTCCGCTCATTTTGGCACCTGCATCCAACCCTTTCAGCTCCTTAATACGAATGGGTGGATACTCTGTGTATGATAGAGTGTCGAATGAAAATATAAGAAGGGAATGCGGTGCGAATGATGGTGTTATGAACAAAATAATGAAACGATCATTAAGATGGTTTGGACACATGGAAAGAATGAATGAAGAAAGAATGGTAAAAAAAAAATTATATGTTAACGATGAAAAAAGAACTAGAAATAGAGGAAGACCGAGGAAAACGTGGCACGATCAAATACATCAAATATTAAATGTCGGCCAGGTGAGAAGTCATAGAAATCGACGCGCGTGCATGACACAATGTATAAATGTTGAGGAAGGGAGAGAAATATGTCAGTAGTGATGGTAAGTTAGTTTAGTTAAACAAAAACAATACCGAATATGATTATCTGAAGTTAGGCAACATCATGACCATTTTTCTTTTTCTTTTTTTTTTTTTTTTTACGTATACAATAGGTCGTTTGAACCCAATTACTGTATACAATTTTTATTTTTTAGCTATTAGGTATATTGATTCTCGTGACATGTGATAGGTAGCCAATCTATCGCCATTTTATTGTCACATGAATTCTGCACCAGACTAAAGACAGTGTGACAATCACACTGCCATCGCCGGGAATCGAACCCGGGACCTTCTGTATGGAAGTCAGAGCTCTTACCACTCTGCCACGAAGGTCGTTTTACTCTAGATATGGCAGCTCTAAACAAGGATATTGTGCTGCAACTGAACCCATTCACGAAGGTTTTCTTCGTCTCTCGACACTTTGAATATTCAGAACTTTGTATTGTTGAGTAAAAAAATAAAAAAATATGATTAATTATTTAATAATACACTTGAAAGAGAACGATACTGAGGAACGTTGCAGGGTAGAAACGGAAAATTCTCGATGCCTTGTGTGTCAGAAAGACGTTTTTTATTTGGTACATATTATACAAAGTATACTTTGTAAGTGGAGAGGCTAGACGCACGGTCAAGTACCGAACCTAGAATTGACTGCAACACGCAGTACGCACAATACTCTGAAATATGTAATAAGTTGTAAGCTTCTCTTTCTTCTTCTTCTTCTGATTGTAGATCTTGCGGTCTGTTTATGCAGGATATCAACTTTCTCCATGTGATGAAGACGACCAGCATTCTCTCCATCTCTTTGGCGGTCGTCCTGGTGGTCGACGGCCTTCTGGAGTCTCGTGCATCACGATATTAGGAATTCTTGCTGGATCCATTCTCCAGGTGTGGTCCCTCTAGAAACGTCTTCTCTGATTTCACTATGTCTTAAATTTTGCAGGATTTGCGAATTTCTTCATTGGGTATCCTATCTCTAAGGGTTCTCCCCACAATAGGTCGCAAAGTTCTCATTTCTGCTACTCTTAAGACATGTTTGGTTCTGACTATGTCTGCTCTTGCTTCGATTCCGTGCGTTTGAACCCAATTACAATTCTACTGTATTTTTTTTTTTTTTTAAGCTTCTATATTGATTCTCATAATATGTAAAAGGTAGCAAATGACCAGACTTCTAATGACCAGTTCTACACCAGACCAGAGACAGTGTGACTATCACAATGCCGATGCCGGGAATCGAACAGGGACCTTCAGTGTGGCAGTCGTAGCTCTTTCCAGTCTTTCACGAAAAAAAAAAAAAAAAAAAAAAAAAAAAAAAAAAAAAAAAAAACGACATAACGAGTCTTAAATTTAAAAAAATCTATATTTTATTTTATTTTATTTTTTTATTATCGAGGGTAACAAACAGCAATTACAGTATATGAGTATAAACACATAGAGACAACAAAACAAGGCCAATTACATGCTACCACAAATATTATATAACAACTGACATAAGGTTAAATATATAAGAGTAATAAAGTAACACTTTTATAAGATAAAGAGAAAACTATTAGTAATAATGAATTAAAAATAAAATACAATTTTAAAATGTAAAAGAAAAAAGAAAAAGACAAGAAAAGAAAAAAAAAATAGAGTAACTAATTTCATTCGCCCCGAAGGGTTGCTCCAACCATTTTTTTAAAATCACTTTCTTTAAGATGGAACACATCGATGTTACTAAAGCACTTATTGTACGTGTCGCACGTCCGGTACACCGCCGCACTCTGAGCGTAGTTAGTCCGATAAGCAGGAAGGTGGAATATTTGGTTCGCAGTGTGTCTTGTGCGAAGCATAGGGGTATTCAGTAATAATTTACTAAGAAGTTCGGAGTTGTCTATTTTGAAGTGAATGATTTTGTGAAGCAACATCATATCATTAATTGTTCGCCTATTTTCGAGAGAGTCCAAGGAATAAAATTTAAGGGCAGAATTATAATTCGCAAATGACCTGCACATTTTGAAATTAATGTGTTTAATGAAATTTTTTTGGACTCTTTCGATGCGTTGAATATGCGCTGCATAGTAAGGAGACCAAACGGGAGATACGTATTCGAGTAGTGAGCGAACCATGGTTGTATAAAGAACTTTGAGGGCTGTGATGTTCTGAAAGGGTTTGCATGTACGCAATATGAATCCTAATGTCCTGTAGGATTTGTCTAAAATGCCATCAATGTGACTTACGAAAGTGAGTTTCGAGTCCATTGTGACTCCGAGATCTCGCACGCGATCTGAGTTAGATAATCTTGTGTTATTAATAAAATAGTCATGATTGTGCGGGTTGATTTTACGAGAAAACGAAACTTTGAGACATTTGTCAGTATTGAGGGTCAGTTTATTTATCTTACAATAATCAGAGAGTCTGTCGAGATCAGACTGAAGTTTATGGCAATCGGATATGTCAGAAATATTCAGAAAGACCTTCATGTCATCGGCAAAAAGGAGGTATTTGGAGTAGAGGAAACAGTTGCCAATATCATGAATATAAAGAATAAAGAAGAGGGGTCCCAGATGGGAGCCTTGAGGAACTCCGGATGGAATTCCCACGAAGTCTGACTTGAAGCCACCAATCACCACAGCCTGTCTTCGATTTTTGATATATGAATTTATCCATCTTAGAAGGTCACCGTGGATTCCAAGTCTGCCAAGTTTATCTAGGAGTACGCTGTGGTTTACCTTATCAAAAGCTTTGGCGTAGTCAGTGTATATGGCATCAGTTTGGAGTCCGCGGTGCATGTTCGAAATAATATAGTCAGTGAACGGTATCAGATTGGATAAAACAGATTTATTACGGAGGAAACCATGTTGTTGATCACTCAGAACACATTTAAGAGAGGGATATAATTGGTCATATACAATACGCTCGAAAATCTTACTAATGGCAGATAAAATGGAGATTGGACGATAGTTCTTGATGAAGCTTTTGGGTCCTGATTTGTGAACTGGAATAATAAAGGCTTCTTTCCATTTATCTGGAAAGCAACCTTCAGATAGAGAACGGGTAAAAAGGATAGAAAGAGGTTCAGCGAGGGTTTTTGCACAGTTAAATAAGTATAATGGCGGTATTCCATCACTTCCAGCACCTTTGTTGGTGTCGACACCTGATAAATATCTGGCGAGTGTATTCCTATCTGTAAGACAGCTTCCGATGTTAGTGGTATATGTAAATAACACACAGAAGTTGCCAGAATGACGTCTCGAAATAAAAAATGACATTATTTTCTGTGTGAAGGACAAATTTTAAGACGTTATTTATTGATCGCCACTCAAATTAGACTCAAATTGGTAATAAACAGATATTTTTATTAACTGCATTAGTCAACCTTCACAGCTAATTTACTGAAAATAAAGTAAGAAATTAGACGCCGAACCAAAGTAGCAACATGGATCGTACAACTTAATTAAAACGGTAATGGACTGGACAAGCGAGACAGAACAATACCAGATAGGTACCCAGAATACTTCAATGGAGGCCATGGATAAAAGGAGTGTCGGGCGGCCACCTAAAAGATGGACTAATAACATTACCCAAATAGCTGGGAAGACCTGGATTCAGAAGCGACAAATCTGGGATGAATGGAGAAAAATGGTAGAGGCCTATATCCAGCACTGGAGAGAAGGAGGCTAAATAAGAAAGTGAAAAAATAAATAATAATTTTTAATTTATAGAATCAATGTTTCAACATGCATTATTGACCTTTTCCAAAACATGTAACCTGGTTATAGAAAATCAACCCATAGAACAGGTCAGGACCTTCAAGTATCTAGGCATAGACCTGGTGGGGAGAGCTGATCTGCGGGAAGAAATACAAGCCCAAGTAAACGAGGCAGCTGCAATCTCTGGGGCTCTAAAATCCACAATATGGAAAAACAAAGACATGGCCATTAAGAGTAAGATGAGAATCTATAAAGCATGCGTAAGACCAATAATAACATATGGCGTCGAAGCAAGGGCAGACACAGTAAGGACCAAACAAGTTTTGAGGACTTCCAAAATGATGACACTGAGGACGATAGCAGGTAACTCACTGAGGGATCGCGTGAGAAACACCAGAATAAGAGAGATATTATATGTGAGGTTGAGGATATTATAAGATGGAGCAGACAGTGAAAAGGGGACTGGTACGGTCATGTTCAAAGAATAGACACCACCAGACTCCCCTATATTGCATTGCATAATCAATCTCATGGGACTCGTCCTCGTGGAAGGCCTAAAAGATGAAAGGACAGCTGGGAATCTATCTCACAGGAGGAACGACACTCTGGAGAACAGACCACATAAGTCTACAATAAGGAAGAAGAAGAATAATAAAATGTTTAACCCTTTCCAATCAGTAGGCGCTGCATTTGCGAAATACGAAATTTTTCGATTTTCATTAAGGCGCAACTGCGGCGACACAAACAATAGAGTTTATTTAAAGCGCCCAATATTGATAAAAGCAGGAAAATACACCATCTTATCGTAAGTAGTTATTGCTACTGATCGGTAGTGTTCATTACTGGAAAATGATGAAGGTCTTGGATAAAAGTGTGTAGGCTTGCTTTTAAGATTAAATCTGCAACATTTCGTTTTTTTGTTCTAAGCATACCACACATTTCAAGCAAGCGCCATTTTCTTAATATCCAATTTGATATAGACTTTCAAATTCAAATATATAACCTAATTTTAAAAACTAACTAACTAACCATCACACTGTCTCACCGAAGGGGTAGGCAGAAAGAATGTACTGCCACACTTTTCTTTCCTGACATATTTATCTCGAATCCTCAACATTCGTACATCGTGTCATGCACGCGCGTCGATTTCTCTGACTCCTCACTTGGCCGACATTCAATATTTGATTTATTTGATCGTGCCACGTTTTCCTCGGTCTTCCTCTATTTCTGGTTCCATTTACATTGTTAATATATACTTTTTTACCATTATTTCTTTCCATATGTCCAAACCATCTTAGTGATCCTTTCATTATTTTGTTTATAACACCATCATTCGCACCGCATTCGCTTCTTATATTTTCATTCGACACTCTATCATACACAGAGTATCCACACATTCGTCTAAGAGATCTCCATTCTACTGCATGTATTCTACTTTCATCCTTCTTTTGCTAGTTCCATGCTTCGCTTCCATACATATGGGTTGTTGAAGAAACAATAAATTTACTAATAAGTATTGCAGAATAAATTAAATAAACACAAAAGTTCGGATCGTCCATGTCAACATGTGCAACATCGAAAAAAACATTATGTGTTATTACATTATGTGCTAAATTAAAAAAAAACGGTGGATTCGTGGAGCATAAATTAAATAGACAATATGTGCACCATCTAAAAAGAACATTTTGTGTTAAATGATTTTTATTTTGTTATTTTATTTTATATCATTGAATTTTATATTATTTGTTTTAGATTTATTTTGTGGGTGTTGGACAATCGAAGTGTGCGCGGGAGATGCCTATTGGTGGCAATGAGGTTCGCAACCCATCACACCGCGTCTCCCGCGGAGCAAAAAGAGAAGGATGGAGTGCCGCATCAGTAAAAGTGTGACAATCCATTCTTTCTTACTACCCTTTCGGGGAGACGGCGTGATAGTTAGTTAGTTAGTTAGTTAGTATCGCAGAAAGAATACATTTATCTTATATACAACAGGTTGTTTGAACCCAATTACTATATACGTTTTGTTTAAAGCTATTATTCTGATTCTCGTAACATGTGATATGTAGCTAATCTATTGCCATTCTATTGTCACGTGGATTCTACACCAGAATTCGTCTAAGAGATCTCATTTCTGCTTCATTTATTCTACTTTCAGAATAAGAATAAGAAGTATTATTAATATCGGTACAACAAGAACTCAAATATCTTACATGAAAATGTACAAGCTGTTTCTACACTTGTTGGTTTTACGAGTTTTCCATTGTGTCACTAAGAATGGAATTATCTTAGAAGTGGCCTTCTGCAATAAAGGTTTAACGATGCGCATATCCAGCAACTGCGTTGGCGAGCTATGAATAGCGACCTACTAACTTGTGACCTGTGAAGTCTACAGGGACCCGGGACCTGCTATAAGTACACCGTTCTTCTAAAACATAAATTCCCAAACTTTTTTGCCCGGTAGACCACTTACATTTTTTCCCCCGGAAACCCTCCGCCTACCGAAAATTGCATTAGCATAACCCTAATAATGTCAAATATGTTTAACCCCTTTAACTACTATAATTCCATAGTAATATACTTCGGAAATTGAAAATAACTTTGTTTAATCCACAAAATATTAAAAAACACGACATGTTTATACTTAGGAAATTGAAAATAACTTTGGTTAATCCACAAAATATTTAAAAAAAATATAGTACAAATTTCGGGGATCGAGCGTTCGCGGTAGCCGGTCCATCAGCTTGGAACAATCTCCCTTCACACCTCAGATGCTTAAATAATCCGACAGATTTCAGATCTAAACTGAAAACCCATCTTTTTCATATTTCATACCCAATTTAAACATTGTTCTACTATACTTTTTAACCGATCGCGAAAATCAGATGCAGCGTTCACATTTAGATTTTTATATTTAAAACACGTCCTAATGCGCCCTTGAGGTGATTACATCACAAAAACGGTGCTTTAAAAGCTAGCATATTATTATTATTATTATTATCTTCAGGTGTAAAAATATAATAAAAACTAAACAAAGAAAGACTAAGAAGGTTCTTGGTTCTATTAGTATCGGCTTTGACCTCTATTCCATACGCCATGATGGGGCGGACGCATGCATTGTATAATATATTATGTATGTATAATAAATTTCTCTCAATAATGCAGTAATTAACAATGCCGCATCAAAAACCAAGTAATTTATAGGATAATATTAACATTATTTTAAAGCTGCTGACTGTATGCCGAACGCAACATTAGATGAGAGTAGTGATGTCAGGAGTTCCACTAAAGAACACCAAGGAGTTTGTGTACCTCGGAACAAAATAACATGGGACGGTCGGTCTAAGAGCGAGGTGAACAGCCGTATACATCAGGCTAGACTTGCATTTAATAAAAGGTTGAAAATAATATAATCGAATATATAGACCTAAAACTGAGAATACTCCTCATCAAGACCTATGTATGGAGTATCTTGATGTATGGCTGCGAGACATGGTGTCTATCCGAAAGAGATAAACGGAGACTAGAGGCTTTTGAGATGTGGTCCTATAGAAGACTATTAGGAATTTCCTGGAGAGACTATATTACAAATGAGGAGGTTCTCCAAAGAATCGAATGAGGAAGGCACCTGCTCAGGACCTTCTCCAAAAGGCGTGCAAGATGGATCGGCCATGAAATACGATAAGGCCTCTTGCATGCCATAATGGAGGGTATGACCGAGGGGACAAACTCTAGAGGACGCCCACGCCGAGAGTACCTGGAGGACCTGTTGGTGGACGTGCGCTGCTCATATGCAGATTTCAAAAGAGCCGCACAAGACAGGAAAGAATGGAAGAGAAGAATGGAGGAAATTGCTGCAAACTAATCCCAGGATTGAAACCAGAGAGTTATTTATTGTTTCGGCATTCACTTTGTGGTAGGATATGATTAAATTGTAAATAAAACACTTGTTTTTCACCACTTGAGTTATTATATTTTACACGACTAGTTTCGAAAGCTACAGATGCTTCCATCTACAGGTTTAAATATAAACTAAAGCATTAATATAACATATAACAATTGTCTGTACTGATAGAGGTGGGGGGGATTATGAGTGATTGGTGGCGGGGGTAAGTGAGGGGGTATGGGTTCGAGATAACGAGAACATAGAAAGCAGGGGTGAGGAATTTTGAAACAAAATATTATTTATTAGATTATTATTAGTATTTAAGTTTTTTTGGATTTCTAAGTTATTCATTATTTGTCCTAACTTAATAAATAATATATTAAATAATATACTAAATAATCTAATAAATAATATATTATTTCAATATTCCTCACCCCTGCTTTCTATGTTCCCGTTATCTCGAACCCCTACCCCCTCACTTACCCCCGCCACCAATCACTCATAATCCCCCCACCTCTATCAGTACAGACAATTGTTATATGTTAATGCTTTAGTTTATATTTAAACCTGTAGATGGAAGCATCTGTAGCTTCCGAAACTAGTCGTGTAAAATATAATAACTCAAGTGTTTTATTTACAATTGAAACCAGAGAGAGAGATTAACATTCTCAATTAAAATATTAATTATTGCTATTTATTTTAAAAGGTCAGTGGGTCCGAAAGGGTTTGATCGCTAATCGTACAAGCCAGTACCTGTCCTTCAGCGCCGTGCTAAGATTGTATAATGTATAATGGCGATTATTAACGGCGCACGGCAACCTGTGTACTGACATGATTTGTGGGCCTAATCGTTACATAATACCACGCAGCCTTGAGGGCAACCCATCCTTACTGCCGCCACATCCAACTGCTTTAATAATATACTAACCAAAACAAAGGAACTTTCCGATAAAGAAGACGATTTTTCATAATTCATTGTAATCAATGTTTTAACCCTTTGAAATCAGTGGGCGCCGCATTTGCGACATACAAAACTTTTCGATTTCCATGAAGGCGCAACTGCGGCGACACAAAGAATAGGATTTATTAAAAGCTCCCAATGTTGATTCAAGCAGGAAAATACGCCAAACTAACCTAACCTAACTCAGTTGTAAGGCGAATTTCGGGATGCTATTAGATAGCCCATAGAACCACAAGACAGGAACTCTAACACTCACTTAGTTAAAATCTCACATAGATTCACTTTTAGTAAAGTTCACACCACTTAGAAATAAGTATAAAAAAATAACCTAACCTAACCAAACAAAGGAACATTCCGAAAAAGAAGACGATTTTTCATAATTCACTGTAATCAATGTTTTAACCCTTTGCAATCAGTAGGCGCCGTATTTGCGACATACGAAACTCTTCGATTTCCATGAAGGCGTAACTGCGGCGACCTAACCTAACCTAACTTAACTCAGTTGTAAGGCGAATGTCGGGATGCTATTAGATAGCCCATAGAACCACAATACAGGAACTCTTACACTCACTTAGTTAAATTCTCACATAGATTCACTTTTAGTAAAGTTCACACCACTTAGAAATAAGTAAAAAAAAAAAAAATAACTTAACCTAACCAAAACAAAGGAACATTCCGATAAATAAGACGATTTTTCATAATTCGTTGTAATCGATGTTTTAACCCTTTGCAATCAGTAGGCGCCGCATTTGCGACATACGAAACTTTTCAATTTCCATGAAGGCGCAACTGCGGCGACACAAAAAATAGGATTTATTAAAAGCTCCCAATGTTGATTCAAGCAGAAAAATACGCCATCTTATCATAAGTGTTCGATCGCTTATGTTCATTTCTAAACATATAACATCCATCATTTTAACATTCATATTCGTGAACTCTCGACAATTTGGCCTGCAATCGATCACAGTTATAATAAAAATAAAGCGAAACAATGCGTGATAAATAAAATTAAGAAAGGGTCACTAAGATGGTTTGGACTTATGGAACGAATGGATGAGGGAAGAATGTTTAAAAAGATATATGCAAGTAGTGTGAATGTGAAAAGAAGTCGAGAAGGCCAAGGAAGACATGGCATGACTAAATTAATCAATTACTGAAAGGCGGCCACGTTCTAAGTAGGAACAATCGACGAGCGTGCATGTCACAATGTGTGAATGTAGAAAAGGCGCGAGAATTATGCCAGGATAGAACAATGTGGCGATCCATCCATTCCTCCGGGGAAACAGCGTAATGATTAGTTAGTTAGTTAGTTAGAGATAATGGGTTAATTGGGAGGATTAAAAACAAATTAACCTGTATCACAGTTAGTAACTTTTAAGAAATATTCCTTATTTAAATTTATGCCAAAGAAAATCAAATAACTTTTTAATTATCCACATATAAAATTTATTACCACAAAAAAACATTCTAAGACGGAAATATCTGTGGTTATTTTGAATTTGCATGATTTTTATTGACTATGAAATAATTAATTACTTAAAAAATTCCTAAATTCAACATCTTCTTGATAATTTTCCAAAAGGCATTTCATAATTTGTTTTATTCGTTGTTTCTCGCAGGACAGTTGGCCTTCAGCATATTTGAAATTCGTTTTACATTTTATCCAAGAAATCTACATTTTTTATTATATATAAATTTTAAGATTTTGAGTCTTTGTTGTTTCGTTAACAATAATCTAAAACTACATATTAAAAAATAATAATAAATGAAAACGTTCATCTTCAAGGAGTTTTTTAAGATAATCAAAAGATTTTACTGAAATCTTTTGATTTTAAATGATAATGAAATAAAACGATGTTTTTTTTAACTACTTCCACTTTTGTCTTTATGTCGACAACGAACGGTTTCGCCAGGCTCGCTGGTATCGACAGACTGGTGACAATGTTACAAACTGAGTTCTTTATATACATACAGATCCAGGGGTGGTAAACATAATTCTGGCGAAACCGGTCGCTGTCGAAATAAAGACAAAAGTGGAAGTAATTTAAAAAAAACATCGTTTTATTTCATTACTATTCTAGTTTTATTTAATTTTATATGGAATGACATGTTTCGCCCTTCTAAGGCATTATCAAATGTGATTCGATAATGCCTTAAAAGGGCGAAAATTTCATTCTATATACAATTTAATAAGACTTCTAGAAGACAGAGGTTTTCATTTATATTAATAAGTTATAATTTGAGTTACATTTAAAATTACTGTTTACAAATATTCTAAATACAGGAGAGCATCTAAGTAACCTAAAAGTAAACAATGAAAATAGTGTTTTTATTAACACTTAATCCAATTTGCAACAGGTGGATGAATTTGTATATTAAGGAAGTAAGTTTAGAAAGGATTGGTGAATGGATAGACACATCGAAAAAAAGGGTTGGGATAGACAACATAGTGATTGATGCATTTATTGTTGTCATCGCAAATAACTATTAAAAAAAATAAGATGGCAGTGCACAATGGTGTTCTTGTATCGACCCTTGAGTATGATAGTTAAGCATGAAACTGGCAAAAGAAGTATCAAGGAAAACTTGGCATGACCAAATTAATCATATTTTAATAATATTAGAAGTCGAAATAATCGCCGTGCATGTATGACTCGCTGTATGAATGTGGAGAAAGCTAGAGAGGTGTGTTAGTAGACGAGTAGTGTGGCGGTCTATTCTCTCTGCCTACCCCTCCGAGAAACGGCGTGATGGTTTGTTGTTGTTGTAAAACAATGGTTACTTAAATTTAAATAGTCTTGTTATGAATCATGAAAACAAAAAAATATATTAAACAAAATTTCTTTCTTTATTATTATGTATTTAGTGTGCTTCCACTTGTGTTTATGTTCGACCGGTTTCGGCAGCTTGTTGCCAGCTTGGTGAGAGACCAGAAGATGGCAGCAAGCTGCCAAAACCGATCGAACATAAACATAAGTGGGAGCACACTTAATACATAATAATGAAATTTTGTATCCAAATTTTTTTGTTTTCATTATTTAAAATGAACTTCTACTAAGAAATTTCAATTAAAAACATTAATTATTTGTTATGAATCTCAATAAAAATTAAATGGATCTGAATCATGATATAAATCTTAGTACATATGTGGTTGAATCATTAAAACAAACACATATGCACAGTTACGAGAAACCGGGTGTGCTAATGACACAGTGGATGAAATCGACCGCATCCTATGTTTGCGATAATTTTATTATTAATATGACACCAGTGGCGCGTCGTGATCTTATTACTTCATTATTTAAAAAATTCAGATACGTTCTCAGACATGCGAAATCGTGTGCATTTCGAATTACTTTCGAAGAGAATCAATGGTTTTCTGTCTCGCTCTTTTGGATTCAAAATATTTTCATACTCTTTCTTGACGACATCCGTTTTTGGCTATTTATATTATAATTAATTTATTTTAGATCATTTGTTTTACTGTCTTACTGAAACACCGCTTATTACGTTTCAACGTGGCAACTAACTAACAAAACATCAAGCCTTTTCACTGTAGGGTTAGGCAGAGAAGATGCAACGTCACACTATTACGACTTTTCATATTGCCCATATTGAGAGGATTTGTGATGTTCGGCTTCATCATTCGGACCGGAAAAGTTTTCAGAGAACCCAATGTGCTCAGAGTCTTATACAACGCGTTGGTTCCTAGCAGACTCCAGAGTGGTTCTGTGATATGGAGTCCTCGCGAGGCGAGATATTCCGTTGTGCTGGAGAGGGTTCAGAAAAAAATTCTAAAGTATCTCTAAATTAGGGAGTATGGTGGTTATCCGTGGCTCTACCCCACGGCATTTCTTTTGGGAATGCTCGGAACCAATTCTCATGGGTATCTCATAACCCATTTCTTTAGATTAATCAGGGGATATTTCGAGAGCTCGGCCGTGCTGAAGGGGGGTTTTTATGTCCCTGATAAATATCTCCGACAGCGACAGCACAGATTGTTTTACCCAACTGCCGCCAGAACCAATCTGCTTCTGGTGACACCGGTGAGAATAGCAATTAGTCTGCTGAACGCGGTCTCCTCGGAGATCGACGTCTTTCATATTAGTGGTATGAAGGTTCGCTAAGGGGATAAATACTCTCGACTTTAGAAAGTATCTTGTCTTCCTGATGTCGAACTATCTCTAATGCGTTCCTAGTATAATGTTGTATGTGTATAATATTCAACTTGTACTCAATAGATGCCTTAAACATTTATGCTATTTGTAATGTCTTTTAACTAAATAAACAATTTTATCCTGATATAACTTTCGCGCTTCCTCTACATGCGTACATTGTTGCGCACGCTATGATTTTTCCGGCTTCGAACATGGCCGCCATTTAGTAATTGATTTGATCAAGCCATCTTTTCCTCAGTCTCCCTCGACTTCTTTTACTTTTAAAAATACTTACACCTTTGCACAGTTATTGAATTTTATGATTTTTGGTACTTTTGTCACCTTTATAATGATCAGCCCTCAATTAATAGGACAGGAGTCGCGCCTAAATATGAATATGACCACAATTGGCATAGCATTCGGGATATTATACTATATCATAATATAAATAGGCATAAACCGGATGTCATCGAGAAAGAGTACGAGAATATTTTGAATACAAGAGAGCCGGAGAGAAATACTTCGCTTCTCTCCAAAAGTAATACGAAAAGTCGAAATGCACACGATGCGCATGCCCATGAACGTTTCGGGATTATTTAGATTTTTTTCTGATTATTATTGTATGACAGTAGTGTAGAAAGCAAAAAAAAGAAAACAGTTCTGTGTTGTTAATTGTGAAAATTTTGAACGTGTGTTAAAGAAAAGTTAAAAATTATTACTGATTACGATTGTACAACTTTAAAGTTTTAAAAGGGTAGAAAATCTTTACTTCCGTGGATAATTCCCGGGTACAAGTCATAAATGCAAATTACTATATATTTTTTGGCTATCATACTGATGTAATTTATTTCACGTCTGGATGAAAATGAAATCCACACGTTAGTGGAAAAAAAAAGTTAATTCTGGAACTGCGAATACTAATTTTCATTATTAGTTGCGAAAGATCTAAATGAATTTGATACAACCCGAGTTACAGTGAACTTTTTATGTGAGATTGTTATAAATTTAATATTTGAAAGAAAATATGTGACGAGGCGCCATTGTTTCTAATTTGTAATATTTAATTGTTTCCAGTATCAATCCATTTTCCGGTTCACGGGCTTGACGGGTCAAGGCGAAAACCAATTTAAATAACTACTAATTCTTTACGACTTATAGAAAATAAAATAAAAAAAATATTTTTTTAATTAATAATAAAACAAAACACATTATAGTTTGCTGCCTGTGGGAGGTTCTTGCTTCTTAAATAAAATTATATTTATAGCCAGATAGAATTCGATAATCAAATGATTTTGCTGAAATCTCTTAATGGAAGTTTATTTTAAATAATATTACAATAAAACGATGTTCTTTTCAAGAACTACTTCTAATTTTGCCTTTATTTTTACAGTGACTGTTTTTGACCTATCGCTGGATCGATGCCGAAACCGGTCACTGTTGAAATAAATACAAAAGTGATAGTATTTTTTTAAAACTATCGTTACTACATATGATTTATCTTATAATAAATATTTGTGAAATGTATACTTATATCTGTATACGAATCCTGGATTTTCACCTGTGGGTGGTTAATTTAAATTTTTTTTTAATTGTATCTCAATAGAGACGAAGAAACAAACTGGAAACTGAATATGGATGATCAAGGTGTTTACAGGACTTATGACCTGTCATTGGTTGGGTTAGGAACCTAGGTAAACAGTGCGCTAGGAGGCGGTAGCCTCTTCGCATTGTGTTAATAAAGTAGTTTGCTAAATGCTAAACAATCATTCTTCATAGATGGCGTTAGTGGGTGGATTGTATAGATTAATCTTAAAAAAATAATTAGTACAATCAAATCTACATAGATGGCTAACTGGAACTGACACGTGAAGATAGGTATGGATTTGGAGTATATATACAACTTCCAAAAATGTATCATGCATGATCATAATAACAATGGTGGAATGGGGAATGTTGTAATTACATAAAGCGTGCGCTTAACCCAACCAATGACAGGTCATAAGTCCTGTAAACACCTTGATCATCCATATTCAGTTTCCAGTTTGTTTCTTCGTCTCTATTGAGATACAATTAAAAAAAAAATTATCTTATAATAACCTAAAGTTTCATCATGCAAAGGCATTATCAAATGTCTACATAATGTCATTCCCATAAAATATTATAAATTTTCTATGAAACATTCATATTAATTAATTAATGAATCATTAATATTAATTAATTATGATTTATTGTTTTTATAGCATATTATATTTTCGAAAAATTAATTTAACAAAACGACTGTTTTTAAAGAGTTTCAATTCATAAAACATTTTTTTATGTAGGAGCTTTTACAAGTACATCGTTGATATCTATATTACAATAATTAAAGAAAGTGTGATTGAATCAAAAATATGTAAAGAGCAAAACGTGAAATGTCATTATTAAGATTAAAATGCATTTAGTGCAATTAAATATGAATGTAATTTATCATTACTGATTAGTAGAAATGTCAATAGCATAAATCAAAGTAAAATGTCTAGTTTCCTTTAATGTTGTATAATCTAACTATTAGGTCCTTACATATGAAATTGGCGTTTTGCCGTATTGGCAGCTTTGATCTCAAATATCTTCTCTTTGGTTAGGAATTCCAAATTCAAATTTATACAGCTATTTACTCAAGTATTTGTGTTTCGAAAATTATAATTCATTTGTTTTTTCCTCAATTGTTTTTTTTCTTTGCGTCACTCAGTTTACAAAATGGAAAACTTGAAATATCGCGTTATTTACGAGTACGAGTTCCACCGTGGCACCAGTGCTGCAGAAACGGCTCGAAGGATTAATGATGTGTATGGCGACGGTGCCGCAAAAGAAAACACAGTGCGTTTTTGGTTCCAACGTTTTCGTTCTGGAAATTTCGACCTGCAGAACAAGCCCCGTGGACGGCCGGAGACCTATTGTGGAAGCGGATCCATCGCAAACCACGTCCGAGTTAGCTGCAGGCTGCGTTGTTAGTGATAAAACTGTTTTAATCCACTTGAAGCAAATTGGGAAGGTGAAAAAGCTTGAAAGGTGGGTACCTCACGAATTCAGTGAAGCAAATCAACAAACGCGCGTTGACTGCTGCGTTGCATTACTCAACCGGCACAATAATGAAGGGATTTTGAAACGAATCATTACATGTGATGAAAAGTGGATCCCGTATGATAATTGGGAGCGCTCATCGCAATGGCTGAACCCTGCCGAACCAGCCAAACCATGCCCCAAGCGAAAATTGACTCCAAAAAAGTTACTTGTGAGCGTTTGGTGGACTAGTGCTGGTGTCGTTCACTACAGCTTTCTTAAATCTGGCCAGACGATTACGGCAGATGTCTATTGTCAGCAACTGCAAACCATGATGGAAAAGCTAGCTGCTAAACAACCGAGGCTGGTTAATCGCTCTAGGCCACTGCTGCTTCATGATAACGCTAGACCACACACTGCACAACAGACGGCTACCAAATTAGAAGAGCTTCAATTGGAATGTCTAAGACATCCACCGTACTCTCCGGACCTTGCCCCAACAGATTACTATTTTTTTCGAAATTTGGATAACTTCTTGCAAGGGAAAAAATTCAACTCCGATGGGGCAGTCCAAACCGACTTCAAAGATTTTATTGATTCCCGTCCGAATGGTTTTTTTAGTAAAGGTATCGATGAACTACCTATGAGATGGCAAAAGTGCATAGATAGCAATGGTACATACTTTGATTAAATAAATATATTATATTTAAAAAAAATCAACTTTATGTTCCTCCCATACAAAACGCCAATTTCATATGTAAGAACCTAATATTAAAGTAAATATGTTTTGCATACTCTAATATATGACATGTATCTACAGTGAACCAGATTTGATATGTTCCATCAAGGAGATGCACTTAAAATGGAATGGTCAAATAATAGGAATTGACAATGAAAACTCCATAAACCGTCTCACACTCTTCAGGCCGCAAGGACGAAGAAGACCAGGAAAGCCCAAAATGCGACGGATGGACTCTTCGGCGCTGATACAACTGCAACAGTTTCTAATGTTAGACATAGGTTTTCCCCATATTTCTCCACACACTCCTATCTTGTGCCTTCTGCATCCGGTCATCTTTGTGTCATTAGATATAACCATCGTCAATATCCCTACGTCACTCGATAGCTATGAAAATTCTTAATAAAAAAACAATTTGTTTATTTTTATTTCGGATGATGCATTATAAAGAACACCATCGGCAAAGATTTTCACAACAGGGCTTTACATATCGGCTTCTATCTCCGCCAAATTTTTTTTTTTCAATATTTAATATTGTAAATTGTTTATAAAAATACTATGTTCAAGTATAAAATAAAGACTATTTTATACATGAACATAATATTTTAAGATAGACTGTTAGACTGCAGAAGTAAGACCTAGGTGGAGAACAACAGTACATAAAGGCATGCAAGACTTTGAAGCACTATTCCCGTCCACTCCCCTGGACAAAGGCCTCCTCCATTCGCTCCATGTCGTATGCACACTGCATCCAGGTTATTCCGACGTGTCTGTTCCTATCATCCTTCCACCGTAGTTGCGGTCGGCCTGCACTCCTCTTCACCGTCCACGGTCTCTAAGTTAGCATTCTTCTTGTCCACTTTTCATCTGAGCTTCTGGCTACGTGACCTGCCCATTGCCATTTTAGAGTCGCCACCCGGTGGATGATGTCAGTGACCTTTGTTATTTCTCTCACCGTATCGTTTCCGACTCTGTCTCTTAGGCTTATTCCTAACATGGCTTTTTCCATGGCTCTTTGGGTCACTCTTAGTTTCTCGGCACTTTGTTTGGATAATGTAACAGTTTCAATACCATAAGTACCATCTGGCAGAACGCAGGCTTTTCGTTTCAGGTTGATCGGTATTTTTCGGTTTTTAAGGATGTAACTCATGTTTCCGAAAGCTGCCCAGCTTAGTCCAATTTTTCTCTTTAGCTCTGCGGTTTGGTTATCTCGGCCCAATCGAATATTGTGTCCCAGGTAGGTATATTCTTGGACATTATCACTTCTGTTGCCGTCCACGTTGATTTCAAGCCATTCCGTGGCCATCACCTTGGTCTTTGCCAGGTTCATATTCAAACCTACAGATTCAGTCACATGCGGACCCACAACCATAAAGGACATTCTTCCTCAGACACGAGGAACAGCCGATGATGAAAGATTATTTTAGTATATATAATGGCTGTGTTAAAATAAAAATATACCTATTTTTCCGAGCGCCAAGGTGGTATAACCCCTTAATGGTTATTATTGATCTACCGGGTTAGCTACATCTAAAGATGTCTAATTCGAATGTCACCCCGTTTATAAGAAGAATCGCCTTCAAACTAATTCCTGTGATTGAAACTGCGAAGATGTTAATTAAAATGATAAAATATACACTTGAGGCGCGTTAAAGAAGTTTAACCTCGAAATTTCCGTAAAAAAATATTAAAAATATGTAGACATGTTTACATAAGACGCGTTCTTATTAAAGATAATAAAATAGTCAAATTTATGCAGAAATTATAAAATCATTCAAATGGATGTTTTATTTGACAATGTAAACTTAATTCCAAAAAAATCCAGTAACTCAATTTTCACTCTCAAACGATGACTTACAAATATGTTGAATTCCTACATAAAAAAATATTCGATTACTCACGATGTTAGTTATGGCTACAAAAACAAACGAAACATCAAAAGCGTGGTCCTGAATTTAAATAATCTCATGAATACCAACATTAAAAAAATAGTAAATTTTCATACGTATTCATATACTCTTTTATTTATTTTTAAATGGCAAATTAAGACCAGACAATTGATGGAACTTAAAATTTAAATAGAAAAATAAATTAATAAACAATATATTTATAATACCTAATGTATTTTTATTATTATTTCTTAAAACTCCATATTAAATAGTTAATACGAATGAAACCTTTCGTTATCTAGAAGTTTTATTAAATTTTATGGCTAGCTAAGGGATTATCAAATGTCGGTTTGATTTGACAATTGATAATACCTTAACAAGGTGAAACAAGTCAACTCCATGTGGCGGTAGGCGAAGGGCTAGGCTTAAGAATGGATCGCTGTACTGTTCTTTTCTGACATACTTCTCTCGCTTCTTTGAACATTCATACGTTGTGTCATGCACGCTAGTCGATTTCTTAGGTAGCCGATATTTCATTAGGAAGACCGACGACATTAGGAAGATAAGATACTTTCAGAAGTCAAGAGTATTTGTCACGTACCTTCACTAATATGAAAGACGTCGATCTCCGAGGAGACCGCGTTCAGCAGACTAATTGCTCTTTCAACCGGTGTCACCAGAGGCAGATTGGTTCTGGTGGCCTAAGGTAAAATAATCTGTGCTGTCGCTGTCGGAGAAATCTATCAGGGACAAAAAGACCAACACCCTCTAGCACGGCCGAGTTCTCGAAATATTCCCATATAAATTTAAAGAAATGGGTAATCCACGGATAACTACCATACTCCCTCATGTAGAGATACCTGAACCCTTTCAAGCATAACGGAATATCTTGCCTCGTGAGGACTCCATATCACAGAACCACTTTCGAGTCTGCTCCGAACCAATGCGTTGTATAGGACTCTGAGCATATTGGGATCTCTGAAAACTCTTCCGGTCCGGACGATGAACCCCAACATCCTCAGTGCAATGTCACTAATCCTCTTGATATGTGCACGAAAAGTCAGCCTACTCGCATAGATGATTCCGAGACCCTTCATCGTAGATACATGTGTTAGTTGGTGGTTGTTCATTGTGTATCTATGATACAAAGTTCTCAATGCTCTAGTAAAAGATAGCATAGCGCACTTAGAATTAAAAGTTGTTGTTAATTTTAGTTCCTGGTATTATACGAGTATTGTATATATAATATAATATTTTACCTGTACTCAAAAGATACCTTAAACCTTATTTTTGTTTGTAATGTCTGTTGAATAAACTGATTTGATTTCATATTGAAATTATTATAAACAATGTGTATTCGCTACACAGTGTCGGAAAGAAAGGTTAAAAGTCAGAGAGCATTGACGTGACACAGGTATCTATTGCACTTGACTAACTGGAGTCCAGCGCAAAAGATGCAAGCTTAGAATGTTTAATTATTATACAATACATATTCTTTGTTATACAGAAACAAGGAAGTATCGACTGGTGCCGTGTGGTACGACAGCATCATTCGAACAAAACAAACAACAAACAACAAAAACAATAACACAAACGATACACGATATGTAAACATAGAAATGTTCCATATATTCAAGTATAGTGAATGCGGTGCGAATGATGGTGTAATAAACAAAATAATGAAAGGATCATTAAGATGGTTTGGACACATGGAAAGATTGAATGGAGAAAGAATGGTAAAAAAAGTCTATGTTAACGATGTAAATGGAACTAGAAATAGAGGAAGACCGAGAAAAACGTGACACGATCGAATAAATCAAATATTTAATGTCATACCACGCGAGGAGTCCGAGAAATCGACGCGCATGCATGTATGAATGTATGAATGTTGAGGAAGCGAGAGAAATATGTCAGGAAAGAAAAGTGTGGCAGTCCATTATTTCTGTCTACCCCTTCGGAGAGACGGCGTGATGGTAAGTTAGTTAGTAAATAATTTTACTTAACTTTTTTCTTGAAAAACTCCATATTAAATTATTAATACTGATGAAAACGCTAGTTATTTAGAAATTTTAACTAACTAACTAACTAACTAACCGTCACGCTGTTTCCTCAGAGGGTTAGGTAGAAGAATGGACCGACACATTGTTCAGTCCTGGCATACTTCTTGCGATTCTTATACATTCTACATCGTGTCATGCATGCATGTCGATTTCTCCGATTTATTACTTGGCAGATATTTAATATTTGATTGATTTGATCGTGACACGTTTTTCTCGGTTTTCCTTTATTTCTCGTTCAGTTTACGTCATTTACACATACTATCGTAACCATTCTGTCTTCATTCATTCTTTCCATGTGTATAAACCATCTTAACGACCCTTTCATTATTTTGTTCATAACTTTTCCATTCGTACCGCACTCACTTCTTATATAATATTTGCATTTGACATTCTATCATATACAGATTTAGCACACATTCGCCTGAAAGATCTCATTTCTACTTCATTTATTCAACTTTCATCCTACTTTTGCCAGTTCGATGCTTCACTCCCATACATAAGGGTCGGCACAAGAACATTATTGTGCACTGCATTGTGCACATTTTTTTGTTTATTTTTTCATGAAAAACTTCATATTAAATCATTAATAGTAATGAAAACGCCAATTTTATAGAAATTTTACTCTGTTTTTTCCACTTTTGAGTTTATTTTTCTCCACATGTTTTGAAGGCGTACACCTTCATCATCGGAAGAACGATACAAAATGTAAGCCTTCGAAACATGTCGAGAAAAATAAACTCAAAGTGGAAAACACAGTGTTTTAATTCATAAAAATCGTCATTATGAAATTCCAGTGTTAACGCCTAAAGTTTATCTAAAATTAAATTTTACTCTCCCTTCATCTCCCTTGTAATGTAATAAGACTTCTAGGAAACTGATTTCATTTGAATTCTAATTTTATATTACGTAATTCACATGTCTGCGAGTCGGAACATATCTTTCTTGTAAATAAATTCATTTTAACGGCGGAAGGACATGTGTGTGTTTGTGGTTTTGTTTTTGAATTTCCAATAACAACGCAAATTTAAGTCCATAACACGCTCAATAATTAAGATATGTGTTAATTATTATTTTTTGTATAAAACCGGTAGTTTGAACCCAATTACTGTATACAATTTTATTTTTAGCTATTATAGGTATTGATTCTCATGACATGTAATAGGTAGCTAATCTATCGCCATTTTATTGTCACAAGAATTCTACACCAGACCAATACACTGCCAGTGTGACAATCACACTGCCATCGCTGGAAATCGAACATTTCCGATCGTATGCCAGTCAGAGCACTTACCACTCCGCCACGAAGGTCGTTAAAGAGAAAGCCCCCGCACAAAACAACAACCCACCAAATCACATTTCCAACAATGTTCCCATCAGACGTAAGAGGAATAGCCACAAGAGCTGAAGAGAGTAAGCTAGAAGATCCACGTCCAAGCCAGAAAAGTAGGAATTTCCAGACACCATTAGCCGGGATACTACATATTTAAAATTATTAAATTAAATAAACAAATTCCTTTAAATTTTAACATAGTACAATATCATTATAAATATAAACTAACTAACTAACGTCTCCCAGAAAGGGTAGGCAGAAAGAATGGACTGTCACACCTTAACCGATGCGGCACTCCATACTTCTCTTTTCGCCCCGCGGGAGACGCGGTGTGATGGGTTGCGAACCTCATCGCCACCAATAGGCATCTCCCGCGCACACTTCGATCGTCCAACATCCACAAAATAAATCTAAAACAAATAATATGAAATAATTTTGAAGTTCTTGCTGGAGTTGAGTCAGGTGCCTGATTATTTTTAATTAAAAGAACGGTTAGTTACTATTAAGAAATTTTCAAATTGGCATAGGAACAAATAAATATTTGAGAAATCAAGAAAATTTTACAGTTGATATATTATTGTAACACCTGATGATGTCAACGGGGTTAACGAAACAGCTGTCGCGAAAAATAAAAATACAATTGTGATACATAAAACTTTTTTTTTAAATTTAACAATGTATAAATTTAAAGTACCATAGTGTTTCGGCCAAAATAATGGACTATTAAATATACAATAATGTTGAATTTTTTTTTTGTCTCTTCTATTCACAAAAAAATAAAATAAAAATGTAGAATTTTTTTTTTTTTGTAAACGCACTGTCACTCACACTATTGCATACAATCTCCCTGATATGAACTGACTCTAAAAAAGCGCAAATGCAGAAAACGAGTCTCGGGTGACGTCACGGCCGGCTCACCGCCGGCAATAACTTATCGTAACGGCCGGTGTCAAGTGACATTTGTTTGAGACGAATGAAAGCATAAACTGTGAAAGAAAGTGACTTTCGAAAGCAAATCTGCACACTATTTTATAATTGGTACACGGTGTGGAGCATACATACACAACTCCACATACACACACATACATAAACACGGAATTGTATTTCAACAAGCACGAATTAACGTTACCCTAAAGAGGAAATCCTGATAAATAATTATCGTTTATTAATACAAATAAATACGTATGTTTTCTAGAAGTTTAATAAGATATTTTGGACAAGACACGTTTCGCCTCGCTAAGGGTATGCAAAATTTAAATACCTCGGCAGCAATCTCTTGACCCATATGTAGAGATAAAATGCGGAATTGAAGCAGCAAGAGCTACATTTAATACAATGAAATCACTCTTCTGCAATGATAACATAAATTTGAAACTCCGCCAGAGAATGATCAAATGTTATATGTGGTCTGTTTTACTGTGTGGATGTGAAACGTGGACTTTAAAAGTCAACAGACTGGAAGCATTTGAAATGTGGCTCTATCGCCGAATGCTCAGAGTTCCCTGGACAGACATGGTTACCAATACCGAAGTCCTGAGGCGAGCTAGAGTTGTCAACTATCGAGTGTCAACTATCAAGGGTCGGAAGATTTCACATCTGGGTCATATACTGCGTGGGGAAAAGCATCACCTTCTCCAACTGACATTGGAGGGGAAAATTGAGGGACGCCGAGTGCCCGATAGGAGACAGATGTCCTGGCTGCGAAACGTGAGGGAGTGGACAAGCTAATCGATCCTGCGCCATTTGCTCCAACCAATCTCTTTTGCCCAATTTGATCAGATCAGCCAGACCATTATCCATTAAGGTCCATTTACACTGGACAGTAACCGTAACGTACCCACGTAGCCTTGAATCACACCGACCCGTTATTTCAAGTGATATAATAAAATTGCCATCGGGAGAGTTGATAAGAGACGCGCAGACGTAAAACTGACACTTATTAACTCTCCCGACGGCCTTTTTTCCAGTGTAAATGGACCTTTTTAATCCCTAGGAAGATGGAGGTATCCTCCGAAACAGGTCGTGTTTTAAAATATTTTGTGAATGATAAACAAAGCTATTTTCAGTTTCCTAAGTCTAAATATAATTTAAAACAAGAAACGGAATGATCATTTATACCTTTTCCGTTATTCGAAAGGTAGTAAATGTTATGGGTCACAACAATTATTACTATCGATGCGAAATAGTAACATCCAGAGTCGTATAGCGTTAAACCGTAAGCATTTTACTACTACCGCGTACACATTTTGATATTATTCCGGTAAAATCTAGTTTACCAATGGTTTTCTATTAGTAGAAATCCAGAATAGCGGCCGAGGACATCTCGAAACGTGGTTCGCGCGGATAGGGACACGTCACGTCGGAGTCGGCAGCGGTGGGCAGAGTGCAAGTTATGCTATTCCAGTGGCAATAACATAACGGTGGCTCGCAGAGCGAAATGTCGTATTCTAACGGGGAAACGGGTTTCAGAGTTATTTAAAACGTAATATGAAAATCTCCAAATATTGTAAAAAGCGCAACCAGCGAAACCTAAACTCCAAGACTGCCGAGATTAAAAATTAAAATTTAATTATCAAGAAACATGAAATTAATAAAACTTTGGAAAGAAGTTATTACTTGGTGGTTTGACATATTTAAAATTTGAATTAAACACTTTTAAAACTTTGTATAAAACCACTTTATTTTTTCGCCAACCGGTTTCACTCTGTAACGAGCTTCGTCAGGGCTATACACTGTTTGTGTATAGCCCTGACGAAGCTCGTTACAGAGTGAAACCAGTTGGCGCGCCTGACTCAAAATAAAGTGGTTTTATACAACGTTTTAAAAGTGTTTAATTCTAATACGATATTAATAAGTAATATAACTTAGTAGTCCATTGTTTTGGCCGAAACACTATGATACTCCAACATTTTTAACTGTAAAATTATAAAATGATAAAACAAAGAATGTCACGATAGCTGTTTCGCCAACCGGTGTTGGCATCATTAGTTGGTTGTGGCAAATTTTAAACAACTTGTTCAAACAACAAGTTGTTTATAATACCCGACGATGCCAACATCGATTGGCGAAACAGAAAATTCTCACAGAGTGAATAATAATAAATATTGTGATTTTATAAGAGTTTAGAATTAATAGAACATTATCAAAGGGTTCCGAAAAAAGATTTCTACAAGGGTTTGAAAGTATTAAAAAGCTTGCCGCAAGTCATGAAGCATTCAGATAATGTTCACAAATTCCGCAACCAATGTATAGGGTATGTCCGGTCACATTTTAAAGTTTTTAAGCTAACATTTTTTTTTTAAATTTCTTCTGTTCGTTTTGTGCCTAGTTTTTTTTATGTTTTCAATATAGGTAAGGGGAGGAGGGGGTTGCTCCTCTGTGACGGGCCTCGTTCCTCTCCCTCTCGGCCATTATAATAATTTGTGCAGTGGTTTTTATAAAATATTATGAAATGCTTCTTAAACCTCGTCCTTTGTCCTACATGCCAAAAACTGTACTCCACGTTTTATTTTTCCCCATCCCGCATTTGTCTCCTCTGCCTCTCCTGTTCTTCCTGCTGTATATTCCTGTGGTGTACTATTCTTTTTATCTTTTATATAATGTTTCTGAAATGTTCATGTATTATATATTACGTTTATTTATTCAACAGATAAATACTTGTAATTAGTTGCTGCAGAACAGTGTTCATTTGATATTAATATCCAAGGAAGCGCGTGTTATAAATTATAATTCAAAGTCACGAACGCCAACTCTACGAAACGCGTAACACGGGGGAAGGGAGCAGAAACAATTTCCTAAATAGTAAAACAGAATAATAGAATTGCATCCATCCAATCGCCCGACCAATCGTTGCGTATCATCCGGGCGCCTGTGTACCCGTCACGGGGGTCTAATTGCTCACAAGGCTTATTATTTATTTTCATGTGGACTAATTGACCAAGAACCAAGAACAAGCCAACAAAAAAAAATAATAAATAAATTACAGCGGCACATAGAAGTAAAACAGGGTAGATTAAATGTGGTCTGGCACCCCCTTGTTGTTGCCGTATTTAAATGGAAGTTCGGGATGGTCCGGGGACAGGCCCAGGGAATGTAGGAGCGAGGCTGACAAAAGGGCACCGCTACGCCCTATAACAGCCTCGGGTATGTGGCGGGAACTTCTATGTTCCTTTAAGAAAAAAATAATGCCACACCACTAATTAAGTGCTTCGTACGAAAGTGAAACCTAGTTACACCGAAGGCATAATTAAACCGATCCCCCAGTGATTCGAGTCTATTAGATTTAAACGATTTGTTGTGAGAAGCGTAGGAGGAATAGGTGACGGGAATGATATTATATACCGGCAATATAAACAGCGGGGGTTATTTACAACGCTAAAGCGTCCTCAATTACTCTGCCACTTGCAATACGGCTATAGATTGGCCATTAACCACACGGTCCTTGAATATGCGCACACACGCTGTACACACTAGTTGTATTAGAAATACAAAAGTGCCATACACTGCGTCTTGCGACAAAATCATGCTGCGGTTTACTGCGTCACGCGATTATAATATTTCAAATAAATCAAATCAAATCAGTTTATTAACTCAAAAGACATTACAAACAGCAAAATGTTTAAGGAATCCATTGAGTAAAGGTAAAATATTAGAAAAATACAACAAAATACCAGGTACGCAATAGAGATTGTTCGTAAAGTCAAGAGTATTTGTCCCCTGAACATACCTTTACTAATATGAAAGACGTCCATCTCCGTGGAGACCGCGTTCAGCAGACTAATTGCTCTTCCTACCGGTAATATAGTAACGAGTCAGTGGTTTTCACGAAATACACATTATAATTTATATACAAAAAATAATACAATAACTTCTTCTTCTGCCTTCTTCCCTCCAGTGCTGGATACAGGCCTCTTGCATTTTCCTCCACTCATCCCTGCCTTGTCTCTTCCTTATGTACTGGTATATATACTTTTCTTCTTCTTCGATGGCCCTACAGCCCATATCGAACCTTAGCCTCCAGATATTCTTCGCCTCCAACTCCTCCTGTCCTCCGTTTCGACCATCCAATCTGACACTCGTAACAACTTCGCCCCATCTCTCCCATCACAGCCTTGGTCGTCCAATTGGTCTTCTATCACATGGGTGCCATTCCAGCAATCTTTTTGAGGTTCGCGATGGCGGCATCCTCTGCACGTGTCCGGCTCATCTCAGTCTATTCAGTCTGACCTGTGTGGAGAGACTGGGAGCTTTATAAATATAGTATAGCTCGTCATTATGCCGTACTCTCCAGCCTTCACCGTCATTCACAGGTCCCAGAAATCTGCGCAGCACCCTTCTCTTACTCTTAGTATAGTATAATGTATTATAATAACATATCGCCTCTTTGCAAGAATAACGTGACACTTCGAAAATCAAATCCGCCGTGTTCAACGTTATTTTCTACAAAAACTTGGTATTTTTAAAGTGAAAAACAGAGAATTTATGAGGGAAAGGGACAACAAAACAGTGGTATATTGTGTTGTCACGTTGTCTCTTTCAGACGGGTATCTTGTTTCATTTTAAAAAAAATCAATTTTTCGAGACAACACGTTATTCTTGCAAAGAGGCGATATAATATAATAACAAATTACAAGTTGTGACCGGATTCGTAAAAATGGCTATAATGTACACATTTTTGTATTTATTTGTAAAATAATATGGTTTAATGGAACAGCACCAACAGAGGCAGAAAGCTTAGAGGGATGCGTTTAGAGAACAGAGATTTTTTTTAAATATAGGTATTACGTACACTCGTATACACAAGATATTTTACTCAATCAAGAAGTGGAGATCGAACGCAAGCAGAACCTTGTATGGGCTGCTTTCGATAAACTATCCTATATTGACAGATTCAAACAATTCGCAACACAATTTTTCAAGTGGTCGTGTTAAGTGTTTGATCGCTCTCGCTACTGGTATGGCCTAATTTAATCTTCAAGACGTAACAAGCTGAAGTTGTCAAAAATAGCTCAAAAGAAAACTATATGATACTAACTAACTAACTAACCATCACGCCGTCTCCCCGAAGGGGTAGGCAGAAAGAATGGACTACCACACTTTTCTTTCCTGACATATTTCTCTAGCTTCCACAACATTTATACATCGTGTCATGGCCGACATTCAATATTTGATTTATTTGACCGTGCCACGTTTTTCTCGGTCTTCCTCTATTTCTGGTTCCATTTACACCGTTAACGTATAATTTTTTTAGCATTATTTCTTTATTCATTCTTTCCATATGTCCAAACCATCTTAATGATCCTTTCATTATTGTGTTCATAACACCATCATTCGCACCGCATTCACTTCTTATTCGACACTCTTTCATACACAGAGTATCTACACATTCGTCTAAGAGATCTCATTTTTCCTTCTTTTGCCAGATCCATGCTTCGCTTCCATACACAAGGGTCGGTAGAAGAACACCACTGTCCACTGCCAATCTAGCTAATAGGTATATATGATATTATAGGTATTGGATAGGTTTTAAAGGGATATATGATACTAAACTAACTAACCATCACGCCGTCTCCCCGAAAGGGTAGGCAGAAAGAATGGACTGCCACACTTTAATCGATAGGGCACTCCATCCTTTTCTTTTCGCCATCGCGAGAGACGCGGTGTGATGGGTTGCGAACCTCATCGCCACCAAAATGCATCTCCCGCGACAAAATGAAAATGTTGGAGGACATGAGTTTCATAATATTCATCTTTAGTGCACGAGGCAACGATTGGGAAAAAGTACAGCGCAAAAGTACTGCTCAATTCAACAATGTCATGAACTGGATGAAGGCTCAATACACCATCGACACCTCTAGGCACAAGCCTGGTACGGCGCTAGCTCCGGACATCGCAACTATGGAAAGGCTATGGAAAGCCTTTAGTGTCATATACTGACATCGGAGTTGTAAATGGTCAAGGTGTGTCTGCATCCATATTTTGCACCTTTTTTCCGGCAACAATGCCAAGAAAGTGGGTGAAACTACACAAGGGAATACATCTTGTTCCTTTTGTTGTCTCATTGCTATCAGATGAAGTTCTACATGGGAAAGATAAGGCATACACATCATTAGCAGATACGTATGCGTACTATGCTGTTTCATACAACTCCTCAGCTACCCCTGAATCATCAAGACTAGCATGGTCAAGAAAGACAAACTTTGCTAACAGTAAGACCAAAATTCTTGTTACAGAAACAATTATCCTGGATATATCTTTAGATGTCTTCTACGCAATAGCTATGAACCAGATATATGATACTAAAATTGTAATACTCAAAAATACAAAATTTTAATATATTTTTTTTAATGCAAACTACATTTTGACGCAATGCTTGAACCGTGACGCAGCATTATCGTGTCGTACGTAGGTTATCTGAAACAAGCCTTAATAAATCTAAACAGTTAAGGCAGTTTCAAAATGATGTTACTAATAAATAATTGCTGTCGCATTCGGTAAACATTATCTTCAAAAACCGGATTCACATTTCAAAAGTAATGGAAGTTATCAAGATGACAAAAACATCTATGTATATTGATTTAATCTGTAATTAATTATTAATATCCATAATACGAAGGTAGACAGATAGCAGTTTTGCCTTATCAATACAATTATAATATTTCCTTATAAGGAAATCTTTTATGTATTGAAGTAAAGCAAGGAACTGGCAAAAGAAAGATGAAAATAAAATAAATCCAGTACAAATGAGATATCTCAGACAAATGTGTGATAAATCTGTATATGATAGTGTTAAATGCAAATAAAATAATTAAATACAAAACGAATGAAAGTAATAAATATTTTTAATTGAAATTTCTTGGTAGAAGTTCATTTTAAATAATGAAAACAAAAAAAAATATACAAAATTTCTATATTATTATATATTTAGTATTGAACAACAACAACAACAAACCATCACGCCGTTTCGCCGTAGGGGTGGGCAGAGAGAATGGACCGCCACACTACTCTATCCTGGCACACCTCTCTAGTTTTCTCCACATTCATACAGCGAGTCATACACGCACGTTGATTCTTCCGACTACCAACATGACTAATCTTTAAAATTTGATTAATCTGGTCATGCCATGTTTTCCTCGGTCTGCCTCGACTCCGTACTCCATTTACATCATTAACGTATACTTTCTTAACCATTTTTTCTCCATCCATGTGCTCCATATGTCCGAACTATCCTTTCATAATTTTGTTTATAATACCTTCTTCCACTCTACATTCCTTCCTTATATCAGCATTTGAAATTCTGTCGTATATCGTTCTACCACACATACGTCTTAGGGACCTCATCTCTACCGCATTTATTCTGCTCTCATCCTTCTTCTGCCAGTTCCATGCTTCGCTTCCATACTTTAAGGTTGGGACCAGAACTCCATTGTGAACGGCTGTTTTCGCTTTCATTGAAAAAAAATTCTTTTCGATAACTATTTGTAAAGCTCCATTCACTTTGTTATCCGCCTACCCCTGCGGGGAAACGGCGTGATGGTTTGTTGTTGTTGTTGTGAAACAACATCATATCATTAAGTGTTGGGCTATTATTGATTATATTTGTAAATAATATTACAAACAGAAGTTGGTAGGGCCCGTGCCGAGACCGGAGGCGGCGGAGAAAGGCGCCGTGTGTTGTTGCAGAAATGAAAGTGCATTTTATTTTTATCCCTGCATATCGGATGCATTTATCGGCGAGGCGGATGTGCGCGCATCGGCGACCTGATCCGAGCCAAAAATAGCCCGCGCACTGGGTCAACGGGGAGGTTTCGTGTAGGACGATTGATTATCCAAACTCACTTGCCTGAATCTTATACATTTGTTGATTGTCATTTATTTTTATATACGCCATAAGGGCTTTTATTTTATAGTAGATACCTATGATTATATATATAATACATTAATACAATGACAATTAGAATAATTTCTTCAATATTATTTTTGAGTTCTTGCTGGTTAAGTGCCTAATTATAGCTAATTTAAAAAACGGTGGATACGTATAACATAAATTAAATAAACGCAAAAGTCCGGATCGTCCATGTCAACATGTGCAACATCGAAAAAAAACATTATGTGTTTACATTATATGCTAAATTAAAAAAAAAACGGTGGATTCATGGAACATAAATTAAATAGACAATATGTGCACCATCTAAAAAGAACATTTTGTGTTAAATTATTTTTATTTTGTTATTATATTTTATATTATTTGTTTAAGATTTATTTTGTGGGTGTTGGATGATCGAAGTGGCGCGGGAGATGCATATTGGTGGCGATGAGGTTCGCAACCCGTCACATCGCGTCTCCCGCGGAGCGTAAAGAGAAGGATGGAGTGCCACATCGGTTAAAATGTGACAGTCCATTATTTCTGCCTACCCTTTCGGGGAGACGGCGTGGTGGTTAGTTAGTTAGTTAATACATGTTACACGTGATTATAGGCAACGAGAAACCACTTCAGTAACACTTTCTAGATAATTACTGTGGCGAGAAAGGATTCACCACAGCGATGACTCCCCTTCATTGTGTTGCACGGCCATCATCCCCAAGGTAGACGACCCCCGGGTGGACCACCAAAGAGATGGATCGACAGCTGGGAGTCGACTTCGCAGGAGGCCAATTCCTCTTAAGAAACAGGCCACTAGGCCTACACTAAGAATAAGAAGAAGATATAAGTATCTAATGGACGAGCTCGAAGGCAGCTTAATGACCTGAACCCCTAAACGAGTAGGTCTCGGGATGAATTTGGACAAAATGAAAGTCACGCATAATGCACATATTGTCCCGGAACCAGTAACCGCCAATGACTTGGCTCTCGGAGTGGTGCAATAATATACATATCTTGGCCAAATTGCATAACACGGCAGAAACTACTTCGAGAAAGAGGCTAGCCGAAGAATTCAGTTCGGTTGGGCGGTCTTTGAAAAACTACGTCATATCTTTACCTCTCAAATACCCCAATGCTTTAAGACTTAAAGTCTTTAACTAGTACGTCTTGCCAGTCATAACCTACAGAGCCCAGACGTGGACGTTGATAAGGGGTCTGGTATACAAGTTCCAGGTCGCCCAGCGAGTTATGAAGAGAGCCATACTTGGAATAACCTTGAGGGACAGAATTCGAAACGAATTTATTCGACATCAAACCAAAGTGACTGAGGTGGCTCTGAGGATAGACGGGCTGAAATGGCGGTAGGCTGGCCATTTGGTCGGAGAAGTTTTGTTTGGAGTGGAGACCGCGAACAGGATTCCGTAGAGTTGGACGTTCCCCTGCCCGCTGGACCGACGACGTTTTAAGGATTGCTGGACCTGGATGGATGAGAGTGGCGATGGATAGGGGGCAGTGGCGTATTTTGGGAGTGGCCTACGTTCAGCAGTGGACAAAGAAGTAATATTAAATATTCAACAACAACAAACTATCACGCCGTTTTCCCATAGGGGTAGACAGAGAGAATGAACCGCCACACTACTCTATCCTGGCACACCTCTCTAGCTTCCTCCACATTCATATAGTGAGTCATACACGCACGTCGATTCTTCCGAATTCTAACATGACCAACCTTTAAAATTTGATTAATTTGGTCATGCCCAGCGTTCCATGGAAAGACATATGCTCGGCGTCAGTCTCCGAGATAAAATTAGAAATGAGGAGATTAGACGCCGAACAAAAATAACGGATATCATGGAACGACTAGCGAGACTGAAGTGGCAATGGGCGGGTCATGTGGCGAGACAGAGTGAGGAAAAATGGACCCAGAAAATATTAAGGTGAAAACCATTGGAGAATAAGAGAAGCGTCGGCAGGCCGCAAAAAAGGTGGGCCGACGACATTGCTGCCGTGTGAAAGGAAATGTGGCTGCGGCTGACAGGAGATAGAGACGAGTGGAAGGGAAGGGAAGAGGCCTATATCCAGCAGTGGACCGATAAAGGCTGACGAAGAAGAAGAAAAAGATGTTTTCCTCGGTCTGCCTCGGCTCCGTACTCCATTTACATAATTAACGTATACTTTCTTAACCATTCTTCCTCCATCTATGAGCTCCATATATCCGAATGGATTAGCAACGATGAAAAATTTGTTGACTAGCCATACAGAGTGGTGTACGAATATGTACCTGAAAATATAATAAATGATATATACTTAAGTAAGTATAATGAATTTGCAGCGGTTTTAATATTATCAGATAATGAAGAAGGAAAAAATGTAACGAGTGAATGCAATGCTGTATTTTATGATAAACGATTGTACAATCAATCATTGCATTGCAGTTCTCACGATCGGTTATATAAAAATCCCATATTCGCAGACAATAAAGGGAACTCTGTCAAAACACTTGCAAAACCGCGCGCACTGAAATTATAACTTTTACAGCGAAATTCGCAATGTCCTAATTCTAATCGCACAAGCACAATAATTGTCCTTTTTAATAAGCGATCAAGTACGTAATAGAGTAGGAACTTTTTGCCTAAATACGATCCGTATAAATTTGACCGTGGAGTTTTTGCGGACATTGGCAGTTTTTATTATTATTTTTTTGGTCGGCAAAACTGTGTCAGGCGGACACTATTGTAGGAAACTAGAGCAGGTTTGTTAATTTACCATTTTAGGCGTTATAAAAAAAAATCTATTATAATAGTATACTAGAGGAAATATTGCAAGTTTTGAATATATTCTGTGGGTGAATCAATTACGCTTCAAAGTCAAGATGCTACCGTGAACAAACAATAATAAAACAAATGTCGATTTTTGAGTTTATATTTCTCGGCATGTTTCAAAGGTTTTACAACTTCATCATCGGCAGAACATTATAAATTGAAATAATTAATGTTTTTAATTTAAATTTCTTGGTAGAATTTCATTTTAAATAATGAAAACAAGAAATTTTTTATACAAAATTTCTTTATTATTATGTATTTAATGTGCTTCCACTTGTGTTTATGTTCGACCGGTTTCGGCGGCTTGCTGCCATCGTCTGGCCATGGAAGCAAGATGTAGCAAGACCCAGACAATGGCAGCCAGCTGCCGAAACCGGTCGAACATAAACACAAGTGGAAGCACATATATAATAATAAATAATAATAATAAAGATACATAATAATAAAGAAATTTTGTATCAATTAATTTTTTTCAATATTTAATATTGTATAAATTGAGTGAATTTTTTACTACAATTTAGTAGTGAGTAGTAGTAGTTTATAAGTAAGGAACTGAATTAAAAAGGTTTATACGATACATTCAAATAAGAGCTGCAAATATAGTCTGACGAAGTTCGAAACTAATTTTTCGGACTGCAAATGTAGCCATCCGCACTATAGGGGTGAAATAAATACTTTATCAAAGATAACGGAAATAATTTTAACAGTTTATTGAAAGTTAAGGCATTAATACTGTGGAATTCCATTGTTATACACTTTGGAATTGAAAAATAATGTTTTTTTATTTTACACTCAAATGTTAAATAACACGACATGTTTCGGAGGAGACCTCCATCTTCAGGTGTATATATAACAAAAAACTAAACAAAGACTTATTAAAACGCATTTAAAAATCGATACAACTAATAACTAACTAACCATCACGCCGTCTCCCCGAAAGGATAGACAGAAAGAATGGACTGCCACACTTTAACCGATGCGGCACTCCATCCTTCTATTTTCGTAACTTTTTTTTTTAACAGTAATAAATAATACATAATAATAATATAGAGTATAAGTGACAATATAAAATTTTCAACGCAAATTAATTCATTATTAATATCTAGGCCAAATATGTATTTTCAAATAAATATATATATTAAATAAACAACGTTATTTTTCAATTCCAAATTTTAACAGTGTTTTGCGAATCCAAAAGTGTTCAATTTAATATAAGTGAATTGTGGGTATCAATTATAGTCAACTATCATCATCATCATAATCAGCTGCCCCTCGTGTCCGAGGAAGACTCCTTCACGGTTGTGGGTCCGCATGTGACTGAAGAGCCCTATCTTGGACCCACACATTCTGGGACAGGGGACGGCGCTGGTAGTAATACCGTCACTGTCTCCAGATGGCCTCTCGTCTCTCCTTCTCCTCCTCTCTTTCGTCGCCTCTGGTGTCGTCTCTACTCCATGCTTCAAAGTCCTGCATGCCTTTATGTGCTGTTTTTTTCCACTTAGATCTGTATACGTGAATGCACATCTATAAATTACACACCAATTAAATGCCTTATTAATCACATTGAATGGTTTAACTTAGATACCCATGCAAGGCATTGGAATAAACAAAGAGAACCAACATTTTGAACGCCAAACAGATTTGTAGAACTTTAATAATCGCAAGAAAATGTTAACACGCAAGCAACCGTATCATCGAGGAATAAATTACGCAAATATAAAATTTGCAATTTAAAAAAAAATGCCTTTGGTAATGTAGAGAAACGATATCCCATCGGCAGTTAATAAAAATTATAAATTAAGATAAAAAAAACTAGAAATCCTCGAGCAGTTATGTCAAAAGAGGAAATTAAAACGTTATAAAATACTGTGGGGTATTTTGATTTGAATAATATACAAACCGTAAATAAACGATAATTGAAAAAAAAAATTGAGTGGGGATAAAAATAATAAATACTATAATAACCATGTGAGATGTGTGTGTTTTCTAGAAGTTTTATTATAGTTTATGGAAATGACATTAGGGTGGCCCATAATTAGATATGTATTTTTATAAGTCTCACCCCCTATTTGTTTTCAATTTGGGCTAATAATAAACTGGTTATTTTTGTATTTTTTATTCAATACGTGCCACACGTGCCCCAAATGGGGGTGAAATTTAACACAATAAGTAACTAACTAACTAACTAGCCATCACGCCGTCTCACCGAAGGGGTAGGCAGAAAGAATGGACTGCCACACCTTTCTTTCCTGACATATTTGTCTCGCTTCCTCAACATTCATACATCGTGTCATGCACGCGCGTCGATTTCTCTGACTCCTCACATGGCCGACATTCAATATTTGATTTATTTGATCGTGCCACGTTTTCCTTGGTATTCCTCTATTTCTGGTACCATTTACATCATTAACATATAATTTTTTTACCATTCTTTCTTTCCATATGTCCAAACCATCTTAATGATCCTTTCATTATTTTGTTCATGACATCATCATTCGCACCACATTCACTTCTTATATTTTCATTTGACACTCTATCATACACAGAATATCCACACATTCGTCTAAGAGATCTCATTTCTACTGCATTTATTCTACTTTCATCCTTCCTTTGCCAGTTCCATGCTTCGCTTCCATACATAAGAGTCGGTAGAAGAACAACATTGTGCACTGCCATTCTAGCTTTTTTGGATAGGTTTTTGTTTGCGATGACAACTTTAAGTGCACCATTCACTTTGTTGCCTGCCCCAACCCTTCTTTCAATATCCCTGTCCACTCTCCCATCTCTTGTAAACATACTACCTAAATACACAAACTCAACTACTTGCTCCAAATTTTCACCATTCACGCTAATGTTGCAAAAATAAGTATATTCTTAAATTTTCGCAAAAACTATTTTATTGATTTTGTCTAGAATTTAAAACAAATATTTAGAAGTGAAATAACTAAAAGAATGCCTAGAGCTCCTCAACAATAAAAAAATATTTTTTTAAATATAATACATTAACATAATTTTTTTAATTTTAAGGGTTCATTAATTTACTGATAATGAATGCCGTGAGCTATATGGAAAATGGCTCCGATAGTATTTACGACTATCAATAGGTATTGCTTTTGCTCCTTATCCTGTGTTACGATATTGCCGTATTCTTAAGCTTCACACCTCTTTCTGCGATGTCATCGATAACCGTAAGGTTTCTGACCACTTTAAGGCCATGTTGACAATCATGAAGAGAATTCCAGATCGCAGATATTCAAAGCCGCATAAAAAAGTGACCAAGTTCAGCAGACCGATTGCTCTTCCCACCGAAATTATCAAAGGCAGGTTGGTTCTTTAAGTATGAGGATATCGACAGTTATTTTAATATACTTCAGTTGTATATTCTGCACTGTTCGGTCAGTATTTTTCCTATTGCGTCCTTGGGATAATTTAACTAACTAATTAACTAACCATCACGCCGTCTCCTCGAAAGGGTAGGCAGAAAGAATGGACTGTGACACTTTACCGATGCGGCACTTCATCCTTCTCTTTTCGCCCCGCGGGAGACGCGGTGTGATGGGTTGCGAACCTCATCGCCACCAACAGGCATCTCCCGCACACACTTCAATCGCCCAACATCTACAAAATAAATCTAAAACAAATCACATAAAATAAAATAACAAAATAAAAATATTTTAACACAAAATGTTCTTTTTAGATGGTGCACATGTTGACATGGACGATCCGGACTTTTGTGTTTATTTAATTTATGTTACACGTTACCACCGTTTTAAAAATTAGTAATAGGGGTAATTTATATAAAATTAAATAAAAATGAAATGTTGTTTTTAATATTTTTCTGGGTTCTTTTTTCGCTTGCTCCTATGCATGAGCCGTCACTGGTCAATATTTGCGTTAATACATAAATTAAATAAATGTGTTAGAATCTTAATATATTATATTTCCGGGTAATTCGCGTTCGATTCAATGTGAAATAAAAATGTCTACATTAGAGACAAATTTATGATGCGAACGATTTGATAAAAGACGAAGGAAATGAAAGAACAGGGTTATCACGATATGTAAATGCGAAATAGAAATTATGCAGTAGCTGACACTGAACGTGGATTCTTTGAAAACTATTTTGAATACAGCAAAAATATATATTTTTTTTTTATTAAATTATTATGATAAAGAAATTAAAATAAAGAAATTATGAACGAAACTATGAAAAGGTTTGGACACGCTATGCCATCTTTTATTAGAGCATTGAGAACTTTGTATCAAAGATACACAATGAACAACCAGCAACTGGCACTAGCAACTAGTATCTACGATGAGAGATCAAATCAAATCAAATCAAATCAGTTTATTTTCTCAAAAGATATTACAAACAACAATTATATTATAGTTTCAGGTATCAATTGAGAACAGGTAAAACATAAAATATATACTCGTATAATACCAGGAACGCATGAGAGATGATTCGACATTAGGAATACAAGATACTCTCCAAATTCAAGAGTATTTGTCTTCTGAACGTACTTTCACGAATATGAAAGACATCGATCTCCGAAGCGACCATGTTCAGCAGTTTGATTGCTCTCCCCACCGGCATCACCAGAGGCAGGTAGGTTCTGCATGCTGGGAGATAAAACAGTCTGTGCTGACGCTGTCGTAGATAACCATCCAGAACATAAAGATGGATAGCCTCCAAGATGACAGAATTCTCAAAGAATCCTCTGATAAGTCTGAAGAAATGGGTAAGTGTGCACCCATCCCTTCTTATCTGTAAACTATTGGTCCCCAGCATGCCCAAGAGGAATGCAGTGGGATAAAGCCACGAATATCTACCCAACTCCCTTATGTAGAGATATCTCAGAAATCTCGGGATCATCTATGAGAGAAGCTGACTTTTCGCGCACATATCGAGAGGATTTGTGGCACTGCACTAAGGATGTTGGGCTTCATCGTTCGGAACGGATGAGTTTTCAGAGATCCCCGTGTGCTAAGAGTCCTATACAACGTATTGGTTCGGAGCAGGCACGAAAGTGGTTCTGTGATATGGAGTCCTCGCGAGGCGAGATATGGAGTTCTGGTCCCAACCCTAATGTATGGAAGCGAAGCATGGAACTGGCAGAAGAAGGATGAGAGCAGAGTAATGCGGTAGAGATGAGGTCCCTAAGATGTATGTGTAGTAGAACGATATACGACAGAATCTCAAATGCTGATATAAGAAAGGAATGAAGAGCGGAAGAAGGTATTATGAACAAAATTATGAAAGGATCGCTGCGTTGGTTTGCCCATTGGAGAAAGAATGGTTAAGAAAGTATATGTTAATGATGTGAATGTAAAAATTTAAAGATGGGTCATGTAAGAAGTCGGAAGAATCGGCGTGCGTGTATGACTCGTTGTACGAATGTGGAGGAAGCTAGAGGTTTGCCAGGATAGAGTAGTGTGGTGGTCCATTCTCTCAGCCTACCCCTGCGAAGAAACGGCGTGATTGTTTGTTTGTTTGGTATTAATATAGAACTAAAAGATTTGTGTAGCTCGTCGTTAACCAAACAGCATATCGTTTCGGAAAAAAATGGCCACTTAATTCGCTCTACTTTGCGATGAGCAAAAAACTGTGGAAAACTGACACGCCACAATTCCAGTAAAAAGCGAAATATTGGAGGTAACTTTTTTAACGTGAAATCAACCATTCGTTTAGTGCTGACCCTCAAATATCGGCTGGCGAATGCACAAAATATATTACGTGAGACGTTTATTCCTAACTAACTAACTAACTAATAAACCATCACGCCGTTTCAGCGCGGAGGTAGGCAGCTGTATCAATTGTTTATTTTCTTTTGCTGTTGTATTGCTAAGCTTGGAGCTGGCAAAAGAAGGATGAAAGCAGGATAAACGCCGTAGAAATGAGATCACTAAAAAGAATGTGCGGGAAAACGTTGTATGATAGAATACCGAACGATGAAATAAGAAAGAAATGTAAGGCAGATGACTGCATCATGAATAAAATTAAAAAAGGATCCCTGAGATGGTTTGGACAAATGGAACGAGCGGATGAGCGTAGAATGGTTAAAAAGTTGTACTCAAGCAGCGTGAGTGGGAAAAGAAGCCGAGGACGACCGAGGAGAACATGGCATGACCAAATTAATCAATTAATAAAAGGCGGCCACATTCGAAGTCGGAATAATCGACGTACGTGCATGGTACGATGTATGAATGTAGATGAAACCCGAGAGGTATGCCAGGACAGGCCATTGTGGTGATCCATTCTCTCTGCCTACCCCTCCGGAGAAATGGCGTGATGGTTAGTTATTGCTATGTGTGTACGGCGGGACATCGAGGGAGAGTATCGTAGCATAAATGTGGTCTGGGTCCCCCTTGGTTGCAAATATACATATATTATTTTTTTTTTTAACGTAAGTCCCGCATGGACAGGGGACGGGCCTAGGGAGTGTACAAGTGAAACAGACGAAGTGAAACGTAGAAGTGAAACGCTCGTGACTGTTCCCACTACGAACATCGCCGTGCATATACGAGTATACGTGAGATGTGTTTAGATTCTTCTTCTTCTTCAAGTGCCCTCGGCGAACCTGTCCCTGTCCTGCGCCTCTCGGAACAACTCCTCCACACTTCGGATGCCGCTTAGTGGGCACATCTCCCAAGAATTTTAAGGAAGATTAATATTAACCAGCATGAACATCACTATATTACAAGAAGAAAAAAATTAAGGCTCCATTAAAAAAAAATCAGAATTGACTAATACAAAAGGCTCTAAAAATGTATTCAGATATTCCAGAGGAATTCAGAAGTGAGTAGAACATGAACAAATTTAGAAAAGAATTGAATAAATATGTTACTAAAATGTAGCGTTATATTATAATATTATTTATGTAGATTATTATTTCTAATTGTTTAAACGTTTTTATTAGATCATGTGTTTACCTATGTATATGTCTGCAATTCCAAGTAAATACATAAATAAAAATAATAATGAGCTATTTTCTGCTCATACAGGAAAAAATATTTTTCATATTTCAATCCTAGGGATTGGTTTGCAGCAAAGCCTAAAATCTTTTGTTGGTTCTAGACATGTCACTTGGGCTTTTATTCAACTTGTCAATTTGTGGTAGTTTCCCGTTTCTTTCTACAAAAAAACTAACCATTACGCCGTTTATCTCGAGGGGTACGTAGAGAGGATGGATCGCTATACTGCTCTGTCCTGACATACCTCTCTAGATTCCTCTACATTCATGCATCGTTCGCACGCTCGTCGATTTTTCCGACTTCGAATGTCCAAACCATCTGAGGGATCCTTTTTTAATTTTACTTGTGATGCAATCATCTGCCTAACATTTCATCCTTATTTCTCCGTTCTGTATTCTATCATATATCGTTTTCCAGCACATTCTTCTACGTGATCTCATTTCTACGGCATTGATCCTACTTACATCCTTTTTGTGCCAGCTCCAAGTTTCACTTCCATACATAAGGAATGGCACTAGAACTCCATTATCCAGTGGCATATTTGCTTCAGTGGATATATTTCTATCCTTAAAAATTTTAATACCATAGATTTAAACCCTTGGCGTTAGCCTTTGGCAAAAGGTCAAAATTATCATTAATAAAAATCTCACCCGTTATGATACAACCATAATAAGATATGTCCCGCCTCGCGTCTCATAGAAGATGCAATGATGTGAAGTATTTTACCTGAAACAAAATAATATTGTTAATTCATGATTTAATTGTATCTCAATAGAGACGAAGATGCAAATTGGAAACTGAATATGGTTGATCAAGGTGTTTACAGGACTTATGACCTGTCATTGGTTGGGTTAAGCGCACGCTTTATGTAATTACAACATTCCCCATTCCACATTTCTTTATGAGCATGTATGATAATTTTTTTTTGGAAGTTGTATATATGTTAAAGTCCTATGCCAGATTTCACATGTCAGTTTCAATGTGCAATCTATGTGAAACTGACATGTGAAATTGACATTTGAAATTGACATGTGAAAGAAAGGTGGAATGGGGAATGTTGTAATTACATAAAGCGTGCGCTTAACCCAACCAATGACAGGTCATAAGTCCTGTAAACACCTTGATCAACCATATTCAGTTTCCAATTTGCATCTTCGTCTCTATTGAGATACAATTAAATCATGAATTGATAACCCACGGTGGGTGAAATCCAGTATTCGTATACAAGTATAAATATACATTCACAAAAAAATATTGTAATACCTATTGTTAATATTGTGATTTCTGTAAAACATGCATTGAAAATGAATCAACTAGTAAATAAAAATATGTAAATTTAGAAAAAATCACATGTCATGAGAGTCAGTATAATAGCTAAAAACAAAATGTATACAGTAATGTAACTAGCAGAGTTGAAGAGAGTAGGCACGTGTTGAACACCATAGCGGAGAGGCGCGCAAGATGGATTGGTCATGTGTTGCGACACGAATGTTTCCTGCATAATGTGTCGGAGGGAATGGTCGAGGAATCGATTGACAGAGGACGACCTCGCCAATAGTACCTAGAACAGATTTGCCGAGATTTGGGCTGCACCTCTTATGCGGAGTTGAAGAGAGTTGCCAAGGACCGAGCGGAGTGGAAGAGGAGATACGTCGCCTTGTTGCAGACCAATTTAGATTGAGACCGGAGAAGATACAGTAATTGGATTCAAACGACCTGTTATAAAAATAAAAATAAATTACGTGCTTGCATGACACGATATATGAGTGTTGAGGAAACGATAGAAGTATGTCAGGAAGACACTACGTACTCCGCCTAACAAAATGGTCTCACGCAGGACGCTATCTCCTACCCCAACTCCATCCAGGCACTGCTCCTCTTATCTTCCCCTCGGGAACAGACTTTTTTTTGTAAATACAATCCCAACCCTAACTGGTCTTCCATTCCTTGACAATAATGTAAGACTTTATCATAAACCCTAAATCCTCCCTCGCCCTCTTTCAGAGGGACACTCCGGGCCATACATTTAGCCCCATCATAAATCAACTACCAAATCGCATTTAAACAATGTAAGAGGAATAGCCATTAGAGCTGAACCTCTGTAAGCCAGAAAATCCAAGTCCAAATCCAAGACCAGTGTGGCGGTCCATTATTTCTGCCTACTTCTTCGGAAAGACGGCGTAATGGTAAGTGAGTTAGATTTCGTTTTAAAAGATACGTGTAACAATTCAACGAACTTGTAAACAAATGAATATGAAACAACTCCTAGAGCATGCATCATGTGTGTCCGTGACTCCTTCGTGACAATGAAACGCGCCGTATCAGCGTTGATTTGCTATCGCATTGTTTAAAAATAAATAGGAGTTAACCTCAGCAAACAATGGAGGAGCAGGGGTGATAAAGGCGAGAGGATGGACTCCGCAGACAGTCAGGGACAGACGACTAGACGGGATGTCATAAAGGATGACGCTTATCGCATCCGACTGCGGACCACAGATCACGGCCGTATAATGATCTCGGTTGTCCTGGGGTTTAGAAAGATAAAAGTACTATTTTGGTTTAATTAATCTACATACTTATTACTTTTAATATCACAATTTCTTTTTATTCACCGAGAGTGTCGCGACAGCTGTTTCGCCATCCGATGTTGGCTTACTACATTGTTTATGGAGTCCTCACGAGGCGAGATATTCCGTGATGCTGGAGAGGGTTAAGAAAAAAATTCTGAGGTATCTCTACATGAGGGAGTATGGTAGCTATCCGTGGCTCTATCCCACATCATTTCTTTTGGGAATCCTTGGGGCCAACTCTCTGCAGCTTCGAAGAGATGGGCATCTCATAACCCATTTCTTTAGATTACTCAGGGGATATTTCGAGAACTCGGCCGTGCTGGAGCGTGTTCGGCTTTTTGTCCCTGATAGATATCTCCGACAGCGACAGCATAGATTGCTTTACCTACCGGCCGCCAGAACCAATCTGCCTCTGGTGACACCGGTGGCAAGAGCAATTAATCTGCTGAACGCGGCCTCCTCGGAGATCGACGTCTTTCATATTAGTGAAAGTAGGTTCAGAAGGCAAATACTCTTAACTCTGGAGAGTATCCTGTCTTCCTAATGTTGAACCATCTCGCATGCGTTTCTGGTAGTATACTATATACAATATATTATTTTATCTGTTCTCAATAGATGCCTTAAAAAATAATTTTGTAATGTCTTCTGATGAAATAAACTGATTTGATTTGATTTGATTTATTGTAACACCTGATGATGCCAATATCGGTTGGCCAAACAGCTGTCTTGACACTCTCAGTGAATAAAAAGAAATTGTGATATTATATAAGTGTTTTAAATTTTAACGGTTATAATGTTGAAGTATCATAGTGTTTCGGCCAAAACAATGGACAAACTATATACTTAATTTTTTTAATGTTTAAATTTTAAATACTATTATTAAACGTATCTCTATTTGTTGAGATTGTTACGACAGCTGTTTTGCCAACCTATGTATGTTGGCATCATCAGGTGGTACAAACAATTAAAGATTCAACAAAAAAAGACTTAAATTATACATTTATTATTTGATTGATTTGATTGAGCCACGTTCTTCTCGGCCTTCCTCTATTTCTTGTTCTGTTTACGTTGTTTACATATGAGCCACGGGTAACTACCATAATCCCTCATAATTTTTGTCTGAACCTTCTCCAGTATAAAGGAATATCTCTCCTCGTGAGGACTCCATATCACAGAACCACCATATCATAACACGTGAGGTGTAGTCGCAAATCCATTAAACTGATTCAATTTATACATATTAAGTTCGTTTTTTTAATATATATAAAATCAGATGACCAATTACCTAAATATTTATTATAATATATATAAAATATATATATCCCTAGTTTTCATCAATATATAAAACATAATGCATTATTCATGTAAAGCTAATTCTAATTAATTAGTATTAGATCAGCATTGCGTAATAGCCATCACGATATGCGTATTGCCTATTGATATGTACATTGTAAATTAGATTCTAAATAACTCCATTAAGTAACAAAACTAACCGTAAAGCAGTTTTCCAAAGTTCCGATACCACTATAATCAAACATGACACGCGCGTTTGAAAATTTGACCGGGACACGTTTTCCTGCCTCAACTTATTTTTTTAATCACACAAATGTAAACAATACTTTAACCTATCTAATGTTTCTTGAACAAGTATGCAAAACTTACTGAGGAAAGGATTAATGTCAACGCATTTTTTCAAACCGATTCGGGGCTCAATTGAGAACCCATATGTTCTGGAGCAAATAGGTATTTTTGTTCCTGATAATTGCCTGCGACAGCGCCGACATCAATTGTTCTTTGCTCCGTCACGCAGAACCAACCTGCCTTTGGTGATCCCAGTAGGACATATACGCGATCTCCTCGGAAATCGACGTCTTTCATGTTAGTGAAAGTACGTTCAGGGGACAAATACTCTTGACTTTGGAAAGTATCTTGTCTTCCTAATGTCGAACCATCTCTAATGCGTTCCTGGTATTATATTGTATGTATATAATATCTTACCTGTACTCAATAGATGCCTTAAACATTTATGCTGTTTGTAATGTCTTTTGAGTAAATAAACTGATTTGATTGATTGATTGATTGATTGATTGATTGATTGATTGATGTATGATTTTTTGGTTTCATATTGTTTTATCTTTGTCTTATCTTTGTAACACCGTTTTGTGTCCAAATGAGTCGCCTAAATGTTTTTCGTTTGTTATGTCTCATTTGTGTATTATGTATAAATAAAAAATATAACATATTACTTCTCGTATAACAAGGCGCCGTTATCCAATAACAGCTTTGGTTAAGCGTATGGAATCCTCTATGTTGGACACGAAAAAACCCATGTTGATCAATAAACAATTATTCATGTGAATACATATATAATTATTTTATTGATATAACAAACAGGGGGTTTAGTGATGCTTGCCGGAAACAATAAATTTAACCAGCGACCTTCATTTCCATAAGCGAGTTCTGAAACACCCACTCGCCCAATAAACATGTCCCAGTATTACTAAACTATATAAATAACGAAATGGTGAAGTATTGCAATAAGATAACGGTTGGTTTAACTTACGAGTATATACGGTTAATTAACCCCTTCAGTAATCATTAAAAATTAATATAAAAAACACCTATTATTTTGTGAATGAATTTTATTTACTGAACATATACAATGTATGCTCAATAAAAGCCATTCCGGGCACAAAATGGGACTGAAAGTTGATATTATCGTGCATAGTGTGAAAAAAAACATTAGGTATATCATCAAAAAAATATTTGAGGATTTAAGATGACGCTTGTATCATCACAGTTGTCTTTTGTTTCGCTTCTTGCAAGGCGAAACAAATGTCTCACTACCATTTACATAATTTATTATATAAATTAAATCCAAGTAAAACCAATAAACAATCGTGTTTACTAACTAACTAACTAACTAACCATCACGCCGTCTCCCCGAAGGGGTAGGCAGAAAGAATGGACTGCCACACTTTTCTTTCCTGACATATTTCTCTCGCTTCCTCAACATTCATACATCGTGTCATGCACGCGTCGATTTCTCTGACTCCTCACATGGCCGACATTCAATATTTGATTTATTTGATCGTGCCACGTTTTCCTCGGTCTTCCTCTATTTCTGGTTTCATTCACATCATTAACATATAATTTTTTACCATTCTTTCTTCATTCATTCTTTCAATATGTCCAAACCATCTTAATGTGTTTACTATTATAAATAAATATTAAATTTACACTTATGAAATTGAAAACGACTTTGTTTATAATGCACAAAATATTTAAAAACACGACTTGTTTCGGAGGATACCTCCACCTTCAGGTGTAAATATATAATAAAAACTAAACAAACAAAGGTCACTGATATCATCCACCGGGTAGGACTCTAAAATGGCAATGGGCAGGTCACGTAGACAGAAGCTCAGATGAAAAGTGGACAAGAAGACTGCTGACTTGGAGACCGTGGACGGTGAAGATAAGTGCAGGGCGACCACAACTACGGTGGAAGGATGATCTGAACAGACACGTCGGAATAACCTGGATGCAGTCTGCACAAGACAGAGTGACATGGAAGCGAATGGAGGAGGCCTTTGTCCAGGACTGGACGGGAATAGGATGAGGAAGAAGAAGAGAAGAAGAAATAAAGAAAAACTAATATAAAAAACTTTAAAACTTCTTTATTTACTTTTTATTAAGATCTTATGATTATCTTTTTATTGAAGATGGAGGTATCCTCCGAAACATGTCATGTTTTTTAAATATTTTGTGTATTAAAGGCGGGCCACACTGTGATAAACATCGGTCTCCACCAACGGTTTAAAACAGTTGAAAACAGTTTGTAAACCAAAATTCGTTTGACGTAGCTTGTGGATAAACACGCGCGGCTGTGGATTCGTGTTTATTAAAACATTTTGTAAACCAAAATTGGTTGAATCAAACCGCCTAAACACGTGGAATGCGTGTTTGTAAACTGTGGAATGCGTGTTTGTCGTGTTTACCAACTGTTGATCCAAACGCATTCAGTATACAAATTTTGGTTTCAAACCAGTGTCCACACAGATTTAAACCGTCGCGCGTCGGTGGAAAGCTTGTTTATCACAGTGTGGCCCGCCTTTAATAAACAAAGTTATTTTAAATTTTCTAAGTCTATTACTATGGAATTCCACAGTGTTTAATGCCTTAGCTTTTAATAAGTTGTTTAATATGAAATTTGTTTATTGAAATTTCTTGGTAGAAATGATGTTCGTAGTTAGTTTCATTTCTCATTTTTTTTTTGTTTCGACTGGTTTCAGCAGCTCGCTGCCATTTTCGGGTGATCGATGATTTGACCAGAAGATGGCAGCATGCTGCCCAAAATAAAACACAAATGGAATAAAATTAAATACATACTCGTATAAATGAGAATTTTTATTGTTTTATTTTTCATTTTCATTAAAGTTTATAATATTTACTCTCGAGTAACCTTGGCAAGTTAAGTCGGTCGATGACACAAAAATAAGTGTTTTGTAGTTTTATAGTTTATCTTTGCGGTCACATGCATCTACGCTGTTTACATAGTTTTTATTACAAATTACTTTAACTCATTGGTCAGATGCTAGAAATGCAATATCTTCATAATTTACTATTTATGCTCAACAGTGAATCTTTGTCTCAAAGACTGACTGTCCTCATTAAAGGGTATTCTAGTGTAGAAAATTAAAAGAATTGTTTTTTTGATTTTTTTAAAGAAAGAACCTTTAAGAATATGATCCTAAGAAGATTTTCTGAAATTTTGAATATTTTCGAAGTTACAGCTATTTTTGTGACGTACCGACTAAATCGGTCCGGCCGGGACCTATGAACAATAGGCGGCAGGCAAGCTCTGACTACCTGGGAAGAGCCCATATTATAAAAACTCTTATATAACTCAATAAATCATTAGAAATCGATTTCATGGAAGGGCGATAATTGTATGATGCTGATATCGCTGATTGAGAAAATGTACGTAAAACTCAATAATTAAACGACTTAGATCGAGCGAAACTCGACTCCAAACTTTAAACGCGTTATTCCAAAACTTACTTGTTTCGATACGGTTGACATGATATTTCAAGTTCTAATATACTGATTTACTTGAAATTTTGCACAGAGCTTCTTTACATATTTGAGTTTCCGTAGGGTTTTTTGCAATTTTTTTCTTTCAAAATGTCCCTACGCGCGATAACTTCTTCTTCAAGAATTTTAAATATATATATTTTTCAAATCACTGGAAGGACTGGAATCCTGCCATCCAGGACGTACTATTTTTTGGGAACCCTCACTTTGTCGGCATGCACCTTTTTGGATTATTGAAATTGTACTTTTTTTATATTTTTGAAATAACAATAAATTATTAATGAAAAAAATAATGTAAAAAATATTATTTGTTTTTTTTTATAGCGCCCGAAAAAACATATATTCTCATTGTCTTCATCTCGGAAGTCATCAAAACTTATTTGTTCCTGCCTGGGTCTGCTCTTGCTTCAACCTAACTTACTAAACTAAACAACCATCACGCTGTCTCTCCAAAGGGGTAGGCAAAGATAATGGACTGTCACACTATACTTTCTTGAAATACTTTGATCGCTTCCTGAATCTGCATACATCGTGTCATGCACCCACGTCGATTTCTTCGACACCTCACGTGGCCGACATTTAATAATTGATTGATGATGCAACGATTCCTCTATTTATATTTCCGTTTACGTCGTCTACATATAATTCCTTTATCATTATTTCTTCATTAATTATTTTCCATCTGTCCAAATCATCTTTACGATCCTTTCATTATTTTGTTTATAACACTTTCATTCGCATTGCATTGACTTCTTTAAATATTTTACACTCTATTATAATATATACAGATTTGAGAAACAAGAGAAATATGTTAGAAAATAACAGTGTGGCGGTCCATTCTTTCTGCCTACCCCTTCGCTGAGAAGGCATGTTGGTTTGTTAATTAATTATTATTATTTTCATAGCATCAAAAATATTTTCTGTATAAATGTAAATTTTTCGGTAATTATAGAAAATAAACATGTTAATCTACGCAAGTTGTAGTATCTTACTATGTACTATTGTAAGACAATCTTTACTGAGCATACAATAAGAATTCGTAACAGGGTTGTGAAAACGTTCCTTACAATAGTGAAATAAAAACGGTATTTCAAATAAAATAATGCCAATTTTAAATTGTTTGCCGTTATTTTGTGTTGTGTATTAATTTGAAAATGGATATTCACAGCAAACAGATGCTACTTTGGCCACAATAATCACCTAAAGTCGCGTTTACTGTCCAGAAATACAAAGACCACACTGTATAAAACGCTAATTAGACCAGTTCTAAGCCTCGGAGACTTGGACACTCACTAAACGTGATGGATTAAAGATGAACTTCTTCAAAAGGAAAATCATATGCCGAATCCTCGGACCAAATTAAAAATTAAATCGCGTCGGCAGGCCGAGACTACGATGGTGGGATGGTGCCGTGGCAAACTGTCCAGTCCTGGAGCAGCCAGAGTGGGTGGTGGCGGCCAGAGACAGGACAGGATGAGAAGATGGAAGAGATGAAGTAAATAATTATCTATTATAGCATTGTTTTCGTAAGACTGCAGATTTTAAAATATTCTGCAGATTCCAAAACGTACATCGATCTTTCGTTTAAGAATTAGTATTTCAATTACTGATTCAACTCTAATAACACTATTTGATAACAAATCATTTAAAACACAACATTTTGAACGTTTACAAATTCTTGTAGACAAATACTAGATTTTACCCATTGCGGAATTTTTTTTTATGAGGATTAATTCTATCTCAATAGAGACGAAGATGTAAATTGTTTTTTTCTGGGAACAGAATGTGGTGGCCGAGGCGCTTACAGGACTTATGACCTGTCATTGGTTGGGTTGAGCGATCGCTTTATGTTTTACAACATTCCCCATTCCGCCCTTCTTATGACCACCACATCTGACAAATTTTTGTAACTTGTATATATGCTAGAATCCCGCGCTTATCTTTACATATTTTAGTTCACTCTACACTAGCGTCATCTATTAAGATCTATTAAGATGACGCTAGACGAATACAACGATATACGACAAGTTCCAAAAAATTGTCAGATGTGGTGGCCATAAGAAAGGCGGAATGGGGAATGTTGTTAAATATAAAGTGATCGCTCAACCCAACCAATGACAGGTCATAAGTCCTGTAAGCGCCTCGGCCACCACACTCTGTTCCCAGAATAAACAATTTACATCTTCGTCTCTATTAAGATACAATTAACATTTAAAACACATCGAATTGCATTCAACGTAACGAAGGTTGATAACGGTTATAAATAAACGATAGGAATTTCGCAACCCTGATCTTCGCCAATAAACAAAACAGTCACTCTACACACAAAACATGTTCTAGCGCCATATCGCGTTGTAAAATGTTGTGTTTACATTTAATATTATAAAAAAGGAAAGCGTTGTGAGAATAAACACACATACATACACAAGTTTCCCGTTATGATGATGGCGTCACAGATAACAGCACACGACCTCAAAAATTAATTAATAAATAAATATCCGTGTTTAAGTACTTACTATTAAGAGCGATACAGTTTTATTGAAATACGAAACTAATGTTCCATGCAAACTATTGTTTCTTTTTTTATTCTTGGATCTTGTCTTTAAGGGAGTACCAACCCAGAGGCTATTAATTATCAACGGAAATTTCTTTCTTAGGTGTTGAGGTTAGATATTGTTAGAAGCCGAGAAACTACGAGTGACACAAAGAGCAATGGAAAGAGACATGTTAGGAATAAGCCTAAGAGACAGTCACTGACATCATCCATCGGGTGGCGACTCTAAAATGGCAATGAGCAGGTCACGTAGCCAGAAGCTCAGATGAAAAATGGACTGATTTGGAGACCGTGGACAGCAAAGAGTAGTGCAGGGCGACCTCAACTACGGTGGAAGGATGATCTGAACAGACACGTCGGAATAACCTGGATACAGTCTGCACAAGACAGGGTGACGTGGAAGCAAATGGAGGAGGCCTTTGTCCAGGAGTGGACGGGAATAGACTGAAAAAAAAAGAAGAAGATTGTTGGTTGGTGTGAGGAGAGTATCTTGGAGGATGTAGTGGGGTGGGTCCGACATTGGCCGAGGTCTTGGGTGGGGCCGGTTGGTCCTGGGTACGGAACCGAGAAGGGCGAGAGTGACCTTAGGTGAGGAACAGTGGTATTGGATGAAAAACTGATGTGAGAAAGGCGTTAAGATGTAGGACGGGGTATAGGTGAAGCATTGGAGACATGGAATGGTGTGTCGATAGCGGCAGGCGAAGCAAGGGATGGAGATCTCCGAAGAACGGCGGTAAGCGCGAAGGTGGCGTGAAGTACGGAATCGCAAAAGAAGGGTGAAAGTAGAATAGATGCAATAGAAATAAGATCTCGAGGACGAATGTGTGACAAACTCTGTATATTATAAGTGTCATTATCAAATATAATATAAGAAGTGAATGCGGTGCGAATGAAAATTTTATGAAGGGCGAAAAATGTCATTCTCATGAATGCAGACGTTTTGATTAACCTTAATTCACTAAACATTAGTCTCACAGACTACACGAATTGTATCTTCTTCTTCTTCTGCTTACTTTAGGATGAGAGAAAAATGGTTTAAAAATTGTGTGCAAGCAATGTTAATAGAAAAAAAGTCGAAGACAACCGAGGATAACACAGCATGTCTAAATAAATCAAATACTAAAAGGCGGCCACATTCGAAGTGGAAAAAAATTAACGAGCGTGTATGTTATAATTTATGAATCAGGATGGAGTAGTATGGCTTTCCACCCTCTCTACCTATCTCTCCAGTGAAACGGTGTGATGCTTAGTTAGTTAGTTAGTCAGTTAATTAAATAATAAACTCGAAAGATCACTAAGAAGAATGTGCGGGAAAACGTTGTATGATAGAATACCGAACGATGAAATAAGAAAGAAATGTAAGGTAGATGACTGCATCATGAATAAAATTAAAAATGGATCCCTGAGATGGTTCGGACATATGGAACGAATGGATGAGAGTAGAATGGTTAAAAAGTTGTACACAAGCAGCGTGAGTGGAAAAAGAAGCAGAGGACGACCGAGGAAAACATGGCATGACCAAATTAATCAATTACTAAAAGGCGGCCACATTCGAAGTCGGAATAATCGACGTGCGTGCATGGTACGATGTATGAATGTAGAGGAAGCCCGAGAGGTATACCAGGACAGGCCAGTGTGGCGATCCATCCTCTCTGCCTACCCCTCCGGGGAAATGGCGTAATGGTTAGTTAGTTAGTTAGTTATAAACTCGAAAGTATGTGTGTGTGTGTGTGTGTGTGTGTGTGTGTGTGTGTGTGTGTGTGTGTGTGTGTGTGTGAATAAAAGTGTTGTGATCAAAATAATGGAAGTGTTATGAACAAAATAACAAAAATACAAAAATACAAAAAATACTAAATACAAAAAAAAATAAAAATAAAAAAAAACACAAAATATAAAAAAATAAAAAATAACACAAAATATAAAAAAATATTTAAAAAAATACAAAATACAAAGAATTCAAAATTAAAAAAATATACATGTCTCATTCTACCGGCAAGAAAATATCGCGTGTCGGTGTACCGGGGACCAGAAAAGCCGCATGTCCGCCCGTACGACTAGGACCGATGTTTACATTATCGTGAGCATGATGTGTTATCGCCGGCAATTTGTTTTACTTTTCCGAAGGCTACTCCGACTTTCGGTCTCAGGGTTATAACGGGTTACGTAATCTCCCGACAGCCGATCATCAGTCATCCATAGAGAACACCGATGTGCATTGTACGTACAAATAATTATAATTGTGTGGATTATTAACATGTTGTAACTATTAAGAAGATCATTGTAGTGATGGCGTGAAACGTGTTTTACCTATGATCTGACCTAGATCTAAAAATAAACGCCGGTATAACAATAAATTTAAAAAATGTTTATTTATTAATTAATACGAATGAAAAGTCTGTTATGTTCTCGTAGTTTTAGTATAATTTATGAGAATGACATGTTTCGACTTTCTAAAATCATTAACAAATGTTATTATTTGATTAAGGCATTTGAAAGGCGAAATATGTCATTTCCATAAATTATAATAAAATTTATAGAACACAGGCGTTTTCTTTAAATTCGAGGTAGAATTTTGCAGGAATTGTAGTACCCTCTAAAAGTCTATTATAGTCAATGAAAGAAAATCAAATGATTAAACTGAAATCTTTTGATGGAAGTTCATTTTAAATAATATTATAATTAAATTAAATTATGTTTTTTTACATTCGCCTTTATTTCGACAGCGATCGGTTTCGCCAGGCTCGCTGGCATTGACAGACTAGTATCGAAAAAACAAAATGTATGACCTTTTCCAAAACACCCAAAACATGTAACCTGGTCATAGAAAATCAACCCATAGAACAGGTCAGGACCTTCAAGTATCTAGGCATAGACCTGGTGGGGAGAGCTGATCTGCGGGAAGAAATACAAGCCCAAGTAAACAAGGCAGCTGCAATCTCTGGCGCTCTAAAATCCACAATATGGAAAAACAAAGACATGGGCATTAACAGTAAGATGAGAATCTATAAAGCATGCGTAAGACCAATAATAACATATGGCGTCGAAGCAAGGACAGACACAGTAAGGACCAAACTAGTTTTGAGGACTTCCGAGATGAAGACACTGAGGACGATAGCAGGCAAGACGCTAAGAGATGGCGTGAGGAACACCAGAATAAGATAGATATGTGAGGTTGAGGATATTATAAGATGGAGCAGACACCGAAAAAGAGACTGGTACGGGCATGTTCAAAGAATGGACACCACCAGACTCCCCTATATTGCACTACATAATCAACCTCGTGGGACTCGTCCTCGTGGAAGACCTCCTAAAAGATGGAAGGATAGCTGAGAGTCTACCTCACAGGAGGAGCAACACTCTGGAGAACAGACTACATAGGTCTACAACAAGGATGAAGAAGAAGAAGACGATAAATGACTTTTAGAGGGTACTACAATCCTGTAAAATCCCACCCCTAAGTCAATTTCCTATGTGTTGCCCTCCCCTTGTTAGTAAGGCAAAACATGTCGTTCCCATAACATATTATGAAACTTCTAAAAAACAGACATTTTCATTCGTATTAATTATATCTATTAAAAAGTATTGTTCACGGATAGATGTTTTTGCGGAGATTTGATATATATTTTCAAATTACGGGACTCGAAATCGTAGCCCTCGCTAGGGTTTGAGTCTCGTCACGAATAAGTTTTTCGTTATTATAAAACACCGTTCACACAACCAAAATTGTAATCACTAAATGTTTCCTTGAGATGTCGGCATACAAATAAATTGCTTTTAAAACGTATAATATAAAACAAAATATAAATTTGATAACGATACATTAACAAAGTAATAAAAACCAGTATGAAAATTGTTTATATAATATATTACATAATTATAAATATTAAAAGGGAACCAATAGTTAACATAAATAATTGATGAAGTGTGACGCACGATTGAAATAACATCAGCTATTCGCTCGGTACGTGTATACCAGAGTTTCCCAAACTGTCCTTCGCGAAAATAATATTAATAACACCACTGTTTGCTACATTTTGACTTTTATAATTGTACGTATGAATAATTGATAAAATTCATCTTGGAACCACAATACCTTCATTTTACAGTCAATGTTGAAAAACAAATACAATATTGAAAAGATTATAAATTTTGCATAAAAATATTTCAGTTTCAATTTTTGAAAAACTCAAGGCGTTAACACTGGAAGTCCATAATTACGATTTTTTACGAATTAAAACACTGTTTCGAAGGCTACTACTAACATAAACATATCACTATATCATTCTCCCGATGATGAAAGTGGAAAACCTTTGAAACGTGTCGAGAAAAATAAGCTCAAAAGATGAAAAAATAGTGATATAACTCATAAAATAAGAGTCTTTTAAATATTAGTTATCAAATACTAAACTTATTTTTTTAAAGCTGTAATTTGGGGGTTTTAAATACTCAGTGCTTAAAAGAAAGGTAATTCCAACTGTTCTTATATGTAATAATAATAATAATAATAATAATAATAATAATAATAAAATGATAACATTTATGCCAAAACGCTGTCCAAGCACAAACTTTGGCAACCGAGCCTTCGCGGTAGCCGGCCCTTCAGCCTGGAACAATCTTCCAGCAGACCTTAAGTGCATTGAGAATCATTCAGAGTTTAGATCGAGACTCAAAACGCACCTTTTCAAATTATCCTTTCTTGATAAGAAGGGTTGATCGACTGCGTTGGGTGCAGCCCTCATTTTAAATATGTTTATTTTTAACTAGATCATAAAACGGACGAATTGAGATGAGTAATTCATAAAAATGGGGCTCTATAAATTATCCAATTTATTATTATTATTATTATATCAGTCCACCCTTTTGTGGTCTTTCTATGCCTCTTTTGTTGTTCCGAGGCCTCCATTTCAGGATTCTAGGTGACCCCCTGAACTCATCCCGTCTCGCCACATGCCCCGCCCACACCTTATACAAAGTGCTGTGTCAAAATTGTGCTCCATCAGAGAACAAGTTTGGGAAATCCTGGTGTATAGACATACCCGTACTTCATTGTTCACGATGAATAATTCCGATTAAATAAAGCGTAATTCTCCGAATCTTGTACTGAATTCTGAGAGATTCACAGTTAGCATTCGTGCACTGACTTTCAGCTACACGACTCATGAATTTCCTGTTAAAGATAATATTCAACAACTTTATATAACATTGATGTCACTAATGTGGTTTGGACATATGGAACGAATGGATTAGAGAAGAATGGTTAAAAATAAAGTAGTGTGAATGGGAAAAGAAGTCGAGGAAGGCCAAGGAGGACATGGCATGACCAAATTAATCAATTACTGAAAGGCGGCCATGTTCGAAGTAGGAACAAATGACGAGCGTGCATGTCCCGATGTGTGAATGTAGAAGAGGCGCGAGAATTATGCCAGGATAGAACAATGTGGCGACCCATCCTCTCTGCCTATCCCTCCGGGGAAACGGCGTGATGGTTAGTTAGTTAGTTAGTTAGTTTTGAAACCAATAACGAAAAAAATATTATTTCGTCAATATGTGTTTTCGTCACAATTTTATAAATCTGACGAGCCCCGACACTACAGATCGATGTGCATGCTCGTCGTCACGTCAGCATGCTCTACGACATGGCAGAGTGATATGTTTACGTTTAGATGTTTGCGTCTTCGACTCTATTGAGATACAGTTAAATTTGAATTAACCACCCACCATGGGTGAAAATCCAGGATTCGTATACAAGTATAAGTATACATTCACAAAAAATATTTGTAATCATTCTGGTCAATTCTTTGGCATATAGATTGGAAAAATACTCCAGGCGGCTTCTAAAACAATACGCTAATAGGCGATAGCCTTCGCATTGCGTTAATAAAGTAGTTTGCTAAATGCTAAAAATCATTCTCCATAGATGGCGTTAGTGGGTGGATTATATAGGTTAATCTTAAAAAGATTGACATGTGTAATCAAATCTACATAGATGGCCAATTGAAACTGACACGTGAAGATAAGTATGGATTTGAAGCATATATACAACTTCCAAAAAATTATCATGCATGATCATAAAAACAAAGGTGGAATGGGGAATGTTGTAATTATATAAAGCGTGCGCTTAACCCAACCAATGACAGGTCATAAGTCCTGATCATCCATATTCAGTTTCCAGTTTGCGTCTTCGTCTCTATTGAGATACAATTAAATTTGATTTCTTTAACATTGGAGTTATCTCAGATGCTATTGAATACTTCCTACAATAATAATTGACACTAAATAACGTAAAAGGTTAATTTATTGTGACCGTGTCAATACCTTCATCAATTTTTTTAAAGATTTAACCTCCAAAGTGACTTCATATTTCATTGTATTTTTTATACTTAGAAGAAAAAACTTAGAACGTGTTGTTACGTACAATTAAACATACAATTTACGTCTAAATATGGAGAGAGAAGTTGAAGGTGAGTGATCCAACGGCGAAAGAACTACTAGCTAACCCTTAGTAAGGTTGTGGAGAAATATTTACCACAAAGTAATTAGACTTCTATTTTACCACATATATAATCAGCTTAAAACTAAGAGAGAAGATATTAAGGTGTTATGAGTGGTCTGTTCTGTTATATGGTTGTGATACATGGACATTAAAAGTAAATACAATGAACCGGTTAGAGGCATTTGAAATGTGGCTTCACCGAAGAATGTTCAGGATCAGGTGACGAACATAGAAGTCCCGAATCGTGCAGGAGTAAATAGAGAGCTGCTGACATTGATCAAAGTCCGCAAGATTTCATATCTGGGTCACGTTCTACGAGGAGAAAAATATCGCCTGCTGCATCTAATTTTGAAGGGAAAAATAGAGGGTCGCAGGGGGGCAGGGAGAAGACAGATCTCTTGGCTGCGCAATGTGAGGGAATGGACGGGAATCGGAACTGTGGAGGAGCTATTCCGGACAGCGCAGGATGAGGAAGAGTTTACCAGAGTGATCGCCAACGTCGGGGGGACCTGACAGGGCACTTTAAGAAGAAGATATAATATTTAGCATAAAATAACTCCTAGTAAACCCTATAAAAGGCTGTGGGAGAATATTCACCACAAAGTATTTATAAAAACAACAGTAACAATTAGTAACAAAAACCTATCCAAAAAAGCTTAAATGGCAGTGCACAATGGTGTTCTTGTACCGACCCTTATGTATGGAAGCGAAGCATGGAACTGGCAAAAGAAGGATGAAAGTAGAATAAATGCAGTACAAATGAGATCTCTTAGACGAATGGGTGGATACTTTGTGTATGATAGAGTGTCGAATGAAAATATAATAAGTGCATGCGGTGCGAATGATGGTGTTATGAACAAAATAATGAAAGGGTCATTAAGATGGTTTGGACACATGAAAGAATGAATGAAGAATGAATGGTAAAAAATATATATGTTAACGATGTAAATGGAACTAGAAATAGAGGAAGACCGAGGAAAACGTGGCACGATCAAATATATCAAATATTGAATGTCGGCCACTTGAGAAGTCAGAGAAATCGACGCGCGTCCATAATGTTGTATGAATGTTGAGGATGCGAGAGAAATATGTCAGGAAAGAAAAGTTTGGCCGTCCATTCTTTCTGCCTACCCCTTCTAGGAGACGGCGTCATGGTTAGTAAGTTAGTTAGTTAGTTAAGTAATTAGACTTCTATTTTTTACCACATACAAGTATATAATATTTAGCATAAAATAACTCCTAGGTAACCTGTTATAAGGCTGTAGGATAATTTTTACCACAAAGTTACTCCTAGCTAAACCTTTATAAGGCTGTGGTAGCATATTTACCACAAACTAACTATGAGTTAACCCTTCATATGGAATTGGGAGAATATTTACCACAAATAAAACCGTGCGCCATAAACAGGCCAAAGTGGAAATAGGAGTGACACACCACACATCCGATGCTGTTAAAGGACACAGCGGTCACTTCCAGCTAACCCAGAGGAAGGAAAAAGAGGCATCGGTCCACCCAAAAAAATATTTGCGGACAACATGATTCCAGTCGGGGGAAGAAGATGGATGAGAGTCGGGATAGAGTAAAATGGAGACTGTTTGAATAGGCCTATATCAAATCAAATCAAATCAAATCAGTTTATTAACTCAATAGACATTACAAACGGGAAAATGTTTAAGGCATCTATTAAGTACAGGTAAAATATTATAAAAATACAACAAAGCACCAGGAACGCATTAGAGATGGTTCGACATTAGGAAGACAAGATACTTTCTAAAGTCAATAGTATTTGCCCCCTGAACGTACTTTCACTAACATGAAAGACGTCGATCTCCGAGGAGACCGCGTTCAGCAGACTAATTGCTCTTCCCACCGGTGTCACCAGAGGCAGATTGGTTCTGGCGGCCGGTAGGTAAAACAATCTGTGCTGTCGCTGTCGGAGATATCTATCGGGGACAAAAAGACCAACATCCTCCAGTACGGCCGAGTTCTCAAAGTATCCCCTAATTAATCTGAAGACATGGGTTATTAGATGTCCATCTCTTCGAAGCTGTAAAGAATTGGTTCCGAGCATTTCCAGAAGAAATGCCGTGGGATAGAGCCACGGACATCTACCATACTCCCTCATGTAGAGATACCTCAGAATTTTTTTCTGAACCCTCTCCAGCATAACGGAATATCTCGCCTCGTGAGGACTCCATATCACAGAACCACTCTCGAGCCTGCTCCGAACCAATGCGCTGTATAGGACTCTGAGCACATTGGGATCCCTGAAAACTCTTCCGGTCCGGACGATGAACCCCAACATCCTCAGTGCAATGCCACAAATCCTCTCGATCCTCAATCCTGCAGTGAAGAGATGGCTAAGGAGAAGAAGATATACTTAATACAATTAGCCATTTTCGGTGACATGGGGTCGGCTCTCCTAATACGACTCTACCAGTCTCAAGATCCTGGGTCATCTGGCTGTCCAGTCCCAGCGCCCTCAGGCCGTTACTAACTGTGGACATCCACGTTTCAGTAGGCCGACACGGTCCCCTCCTTCCATCTTCCAGTTGCATGCCCTTGTGGACGATGTATCCATCGTCCCTCCTGCTCACATGGCCGTATCAACGCAGGCGACGTTCCCTAGCCTTTTCCACTTTGGAAGTGACATTTAAGCTACCTCTGATGTGCTCGTTTTTAGCTTTATCTAGCATGTAATCTAATACAATGTTTATTTATATTATTCAATATAAATAAACATTATAAATATAGCCAAAACGAAGCTCTTAAAAAACGGTAATTTCAAAATACCTGTTTAAAATAAATAGCCACCTTTGCATTGTAGTGGTCAGACTAATTGTCCGGTGTTGATTCTAAAATGGTGTCATACAGCATTCGTCTGTGCTAAAATTACGTAATTACGTTGGATAATAACAGAAACCATATTATTCTTATGTATTATATAATTGTATTGATTTGTGGTCAGTCATAAAACTTACACAAACTACTACAAACTGTTCACCATTCAAATTAATAAAAACATTTTACTTCATTAAAAAAAATTTTAGAAAAAATGCATACATATTGATACATAATTATTGCATACATAATTGACCGTCCGCACCGTTGTTGAGTAATTATATTTTTGGCTCTAGAAACTAAAAACTATTTAAAAGAAACTGCTTGAAACAAACTAAAGTATTATTTATTGTTATTGAAATAAATAGAAGTTTGCATGTGAAAGTGCGGGACACAGAAGGAAATATAAATTAGAGTAAATGGGGGATGGCATCCCACTGTGTTTGCGTATATTAAATGTTAGTCCCGGATGGACGGAGACAGGCTGAAGAAAGCCATAACAGCCTAGGGTATGGGCTGGGAACCCTTCTGTGTTCCTGATATCCAATTATATATTCTTGAACAATGATGTAAAACTCCATATTTAATAATTAATACGAATGAAAACGTCTGTTTTCTAGAAGTTTTGTGTAAATGACATGTTTCGCATGCCTTAAGTCTTTTGATAATGCCTTAGAAAGGTGAAACATGTGATTCCCATAAACTATAATGAATCTTCTATAAACTAACTAACTAACCATCACGCCGTCTCCCTTCGGGGTAGGCAGAAATAATGGACTGACACTTTTTTTCCTGACATGTTTCTCTCGATTCCTCAACATCGTATCATGCATACATCGTGTCATGCACGCGCGTCGATTTCTCTGACTCCTCACGTGGCCGACATTCAATATTTAATTTATTTGATCGGGTCACGTTTTCCTCGGTCTTCTAGTTCCATTTACTTCGTTAACATATAATTTTTTAACCATTCTTTCTTCATTCATTCTTTCCATGTGTCCAAACCATCTTAATGATCCCTTCATTATTTTGTTCATAACACCACCATTCGCACCGCATTCACTTCTTATATTTTCATTCGACACCCTATCATGCACAAAGTATCCACACATTCGTATTAATTATTTATTATGGAGATTTATATACATCGTTCAAGAAACAATAAAATCCAGTTCAGTTAATTAGTGCGAGAAAACAAAAATTCAACAATAAACAGATATATCTCATATGTTAATTCACAGCCGAGACCTTTGGATGCTAAATTAAATTTATGTATAGAAAGAAATGTTTCGAAGGTTATGCGTATCATGCTCTGGCTGTTCCAGCTATAACCATTGAGACCGCCTCTACAAGGACTTCCGTATCGTAAAACAATCGAATTTCTTCAAGAGCTGGGAATATTGGCAATTCGTACGAATACGACATTAAATATGTTTATTCTAATGACCTGCTAAAAACTTAACTGGTTTTGTAGTGCCCACAACGACTTGTTTTAAAATGTGTTTTTTAAGATCTTGGGAAAATCCGTTTAACAAGCCTTTTTGGACTAATATCGGAGAACGTAATAGTCTACATCTTCAGGAGAACCAAAAAAAACATATTTCTTCCAACCCTGAAATCTACTCAATTATTTGTTTTAATGTACTTAAAAAATATAAAATTTGTTTTTTTTTGTATACAAATACTTGTCTGCAAGTATTGGTATAAAAAAAAATAATTCCATAAAAAAACTGTTACAAGTTAATAGTATAAAAATTGGAGTTTCACTCCAGGCGTTATCTAGCAATGTGATAATTGCGTAAATACCTCTCACATTGTATTAATAAAGATTTTCTGCTTAATGCTTACAAATTATCTTAATAGATGGCGCTAGTGTAGATGTCCCTACAACAGTGAAATTATTAAAAAATATTAACATATATACAAGTTCCAAAAAATTGTCAGACGTAGTGTCGTAAGAAGTGCGGAATGGTGAGTGTTGTTAAACATAAAGTGATCGCTTAACCCAACCAATGACAGGTCATAAGTCTTGTTAACGCCTCGACTACCATATTCTGTTTCCAAATAATTTACATCTTCGTCTCTATTGAGATACAATTAATCCTTAAAAAATATAATGTTTTTGAAAAAACAATTTTCACTTTTCGCCTATGTTTCGACAGCGACGGTTTTGCCAGGCTAGTATCTAGGGACTGATCTCAAAAAACATATTGCTTCCAACCGTGAAAATCTACTAAATTATTTGTTTTAATATATTGTACTTAAATAATACGATTACTTAATAAATATTTTGCTAGTCAAAAATACAGTATGATCATATCAGTAGCAAAGATCAAGAATATGGTATTCTCTCGAGCTTAGGTGGGATGTAGCGTGTCTGTGGGGGGTGTGTCAGTGGAACAGGTGGAACAATTTAGATATCTGGGTGTGGACTTGTGTGGGAAAACGGATCTACCGTGTGAAGTGATGGGGCAAAACAAAAAGGCTGCGGTCATTTCAGGATGCTTGAAGAACTTAATTTGGAAAAACCCTGACATGAAGATCAGCAGCAAAGTGAGAATCTATAAGACTTGTGTGCGTCCTATCATGACATATGGGATCGAGTCTAGAGCGGACACCGCAGTCACAAAAAACGCAGTCAGAGTGTCAGAAATGAAGACGCTCAGATATATATCTGGCAAGACACTGCAAGAGAGTATAAGGAATACACGGATAATGGAGATATGCGAGGTCGAGGATGTCGTTAGGTGGGGAAGGCAAAGGAGAAGATATAAGAGATGGTATGCACACGTGAGGAGAATGGATCCATCCAAACTCCCCTTCATTGTGTTACACCGCCAGCCCCAATGTAGACGACCCCCAGGCAGACCACCAAAGAGATAGATCGACAGCTGGGAGTCGACTTCGCAGGAGGCCAATTCCTCTTACGAAACAGGCCACTAGGCCTACACTAAGAATAAGAAGAAGAGAGTATAACATCATTATTCAAGAAATAATAAATAAGTATAAAAGTAATTAATACGAATGAAATCGTCGGTTTCCTAGAAGTTTTATTTTATTTTATGCGAATGACATGTTTCGCATATCTAAGGCATTATCAAATGCAGACAGGCGAAACATGCCATTCACATAAAATATAATAATACTTCTAGAAAAGATACGTTTTCATACGAATTAATTATTTAATATGGAAGTTTACATCATTGTTCAAGAAACAATGAAAAAGTCAAAAAGTATTTAAATTTATTTCTAAAATCTAGTTTATTGCAATTCATATCAATAGAACTGTATAGGTACATAAAGAATTTTAGAAGAAAAAAAATTGTATGTTATGTAAATGTGAAAATATTGTAAATAAAAAACATTAGCTATGAATTTAAATGGTATATCAATAAAATCGAATTGATTCATTTAGTAAACAAACCAATCGAATAAAACTGTGATATGTAATAAAAAGTTATTTATTTATACATTATGTAATATATATAAGCGAGTTATATAGTCATACGAGTATAATGTATTGATCCTTGAAATTTCGCGTTTAACAACTCGGAGGTTGAAACATAAGGAAGAAAATGAATCAATGTTGTATCACACATGTATAATAAATAAAATATTACGTAACCAAATAGAGACCGATAGTTTTCGCCAATGATTCGAGTTATCTCACGAGTTCTTCTATAGGCCATATGCACAGTAGTCGGACTACACAACTGTAAGAAGTCTTATATAAAATCAAGTAATTATTTTACGTGAGTTGTGAGTCCTAATCTAGAGATTTTGTGAGTCCTTAACCCTCATTGTGCGTTTGACTTCATTTGCAGTAAAAAATGGTATTTAACTGTGGTTGGTCCTTAACCCTCATTGTGCGTTTGACTTCATTTGCAGTAAAAAATGGTCTTTAACTGTGGTTGGTCCTTAACCCTCATTGTACGGTTGACTTCATTTGCAGTAAAAAATGGTCTTGAACTGTGGTTAGCTACATTTACTGCTCAGACAGATAGTCCCAGTTTATTATAATATTGCGTACAATTTATTCTACTTCTTTTTTTTCAACCTATATCCGTCCACTCCTGGACAAAGGCCTCCTCCATTCCCTCCGCTTCCATGTCACTCTGTCTTGTGCAAACATGTCTGTTCAGGTCATCATTCCACCGTAGTTGCGGTCGCCCTGCACTTATCTTTGACGTCCACAGTCTCCAAGTCAGCAATCTTCTTGTCCATTTTTCGTCCAAGCTTATGGCTACGTGACCTACTCATTGCCATTTTAGAGTCGCTACCCGGTGGATGATGTCAGTGACCATTGTTTTTTCTCTCACCGTATCGTTTTTGACTCTGTCTATAAAGCTTATCCTAACATGTATTTTACCATGGCTCTTTGGGTCACTCGTAGTTTCTCGGGACTTTGTTTGGATAATGCTACAGTTTCGAGGTAATAAGTAGCAAGCTTCATAAACTTTTCTTTTCAGGTTGATCGGTATTTTTCGGTTTTTAAAAATGTAACCAACTTTTCCGAAAGCTTAAAAGGGAAGATTGAAAGTGTGCGCGTTGTGGGAAGACCCCAGATGTCCTGAATAGAAAACATTAAAGAGTGGACCGGAATTCGGAGGGTGGAGGAGTTGTTCCGACTAGCACAGAACAGAGAGGCCTACGCCAGAGTGATAAGCGACGTCAGGGGAACCTGACACGGCACTTTAAGGAGAAGAAGATATTGTTTTCTAAAAATCAGAAAAATAGGAAGATTAATAATTAATCTTGTAAATAATAATTGACGTCAAATCCGGGATTTCATTAATTTAATACAAACACATTTTATCGTTATCGTACGTAAAAATTATGAATCGAATAATTCTTGTAACTGGATATTTCCAGATATTCGCTTCTATAGAAATAAAATACTTAATATATAGCTACTCATAATAAGATAAAAATATAATGAGTGCTTAACACACATTTAAAAAGATAATTTAGAATGTTGTGCGAGTGAACTCAATAACCGGGTTATAAATAGTAGATTACAAATAAATTCATTGTCTATAACATTGTAATTAAACACTGTAAATGTGTCAAACAAACAATTAAGACATTCCATGAGGGAGGACGTCTGCTGTCCAAAACATATGTTATTTATTTATTGTAGGGTAACATACAGTGATTGTTAATACAAATGCAAAATGAACAAACTAACAGTTAAATGAAGACATAGAAGGTTACCCGCCGCTTACCCGAAGCTGTTATAGGACGCAGCGGCGCCCCTTCGTCAGCTTCGCTCAAACAATCCCTAGGCCCGCCCCCCATTCACGCAGGAAAAAAAGCAAAAGGGTGTCTAGGCCAAATTTAATCCAGTTTAATCTCAATCCACTTATATGTCCCAATCTAACAAAACAAAGCAAAATATGGTACATTATTTTATGGGCTATTATATATATTTGTGTAAAGTGCAAGTGTTGTGAAAATACAAGGTTATTCAAATGAATCATCTTCTTCTCCGGCGCTACAACCCTTGATGGGTCTTAGCCTCCTCCAAGAAACGTCTCCATCCCGTCCTGCCTCTGGCCGCCACCTCCCAGTCTTGCTGCTCCAGGACCCGACAGTCTGCCACGGCACCATCTAACCATCGCAGTCTCGGCCTGCCGACGCTTCTTTGCCCTGCTGGATTGTCATACAACACTCTTTTGGGGAACTCCAAATCTCCCATATGTTGCAAGTGCCCTAGCCAGCGCAGTCTGTTAATATTTATAAACTTGACCACGCTGACGTCCTGGTATAGATTGTAGAGCTCTTTGTTGTATCTCCTTCTCCACGTCTGGCCATCCTTAATGGGTCTGAAGATTCTGCGGAGGATCTTCCTTTCGAAGCAGTTCCTCTTTAATTCATCACGTTTAGTGAGTGTCCAAGTCTCCAAGGCATATGGACGACCTTCGTGGCCGAGTGGTAAGTGCATTGACTGCCACCCCGAAGGTTCCGGGTTCGATTCCCAGCGAGGGCAGTGTGATTGTCACACTGTCTTTTGGTCTGGTCTAGAATTCTCGTGATAGTAAAATGGCGATAGATTAGCTACCTACCACATGTCACGAGAATCACTATGATAGCTATAATACCCTCTAAAAAGATTTGGCTCATGCTGTCATGATGTAAAAAGCGATTTAAAAAAAAATTAATTAAACATATGTTTAAACTCGTCTAATCTAATGTAATCTTTCTGGACAGTAATCGCGAATTTAGGTGCTTATTGAGGCCAAAGTAGCATCTGTTTGCCGTGAATATCCTTTTACAAATGAATACACAACACAAAATAACGGCGAACAACAAACCATCGTGCTGCTTTACCATAAGGGTAGGCAGAGATAATGGAACGCCACAATACTTGACGACTGCTTGACGGCCTTTGTGGTCGAGTGGCAAGTTCTGTGACTACACACCTACTCGGCGATGGGAGTGTGATTGTCACACTGTCATTGGTCTGGTGTAGAATTCTTCTTCACCTTCTTTTAATAGATCTGACGATCTGTGACACTGATCTGTGATGGTGAGATCCAGCTTTCCCTTCATCTCTTAGCCGGTCTTCCAGGTGAGCGGTGTCCGGAGGAGATTTCATAAGCGGCTGCATATGCGAGTCTGTCACCATCCATTCGGGCTACGTGTTCCTTCCAATATCTTCTTCTGAATCTACTCCACTGAACGATATCCTCTATTTCGCAAGTTTTTTCTTATATCTGCGTTGCGGACACGATCTCGGAGAGTTTTTCCAGTAATTGCTCTTGGGACCTTCATCTCCGATTTTCTTACTATACTACAGCCGTTTGAAACGGAGTCGTGGGGCCATAAATGTCAATAGAAATAGGGATGGGAAGCCCCAGGACTGTTATCGGTATACGGCTACCTGCTCTCGTGGTGTCGATGAGTCACTATAATGATTTTGTAATGATATGTACGTTATGATATGTACGATGAGTCACTAATGATTGGTTTTTACCGAATGCAGTGCTTTTTTGTTATAAATGTGTTTACTGCAATTAAATGAATTCATTCGTGTGTCACCACTCGTTACGCACTATGGATACTTTATTTTCCAACATTGATTTGAAGAAATTACATGGCGATATTAGCCCTCAAACTCGAACAGTGATTCACAACGTATTCTTGTTTGTCAATGAATTGAAAAGTGATCCGAATAAAATAGCTTCTCTTAATTTCAACAAACCACGTGAAATGGCCGCGTTTATTTGTGGTGTGAGTAGAGTGACAGTGGACCGAATAAAGACTGAATTATTGCAATCAAGCAGCCCCTGTACACCAAGAGCAAATTTTAAGAAACAAGAAACTGTCACCAATATTGACGATTTTGATAAAAGTGTATTGAAGCGGACTGTAGGTTCATTTTATGATAGTGGAGAGTATCCGTCCGTGGCGAAAATATTAGAAAAATACCGAGAGCAATTACCTGATTTTAAATGCGGAAAAACTTCGATGAGAACACTCATGAAGGAGATTGGGTTCAAGTATAAGAAAAATGCCGAAGGACGTAAATATTTAATGGAAAGAACAGATATTGTTTGTGCCAGAATGGACTTTTTAAGGAAATTGGATTTACTTAGAAGAACTAACGATCAGCGGCCGCGTTTCTATCTGGATGAAACATGGATTAATCAAAACCATTCAAGAAAGCGTATGTGGCTTGGAAGCAACGATGAAGGAGGTTTCAAGAATCAGCCTGTAGGAAAAGGTCAAAGATTGATAGTTTGCCATGCTGGTTCCGCAAGGACTGGCTTTGTTCCAGAAGCGAAGCTAATATTTAAAGCGGTAAAATCGAAGGATGCTGATTATCACACAGAAATGGATGGCGATACATATATGGCATGGTTTTCCGCATTCCTAAATATACTTGAAGAGCCCTCAGTTATAATCGTCGATAACGCAAGCTATCATTCGATGCAGTTGGAAAAAATACCCACAAGAAACACAAGGAAAGCCGAGATTCAAGAATGGTTATCAAAAAAAAACATTCAATATTCCAGCAGAGAAATTATAGAAGAGTTAATAAAAAAAGTAAAAGCCAGTAACCCGCAGAAGGTCTACGCTTTAGACAGTCTGGCAAATGAACGAGGCCACGAAGTAATACGGCTGCCTCCATATCACTGTCAATATAACCCAATAGAATTAATTTGGGCACAAGTAAAGGGAGAAGTTGCAAATAATAATAATACATTCAAGATAGCAGATGTTGAAAATCACCTCCACCGAGCCATCGATAATGTCACAAAAGAAAACTGGGCCAAATGTGTGAGACATGCCGAGGAACTTCAAAACAGTGACCTACAGAAAGCTCTTATTAGAGATCAGGCGCCGCTTATAATAAATTTGGCAGAAGACACTGATGAAGAAGACTCCGATGAGGATTGATACATTTTTTTGTAATATAAACGGCTCTTTTAAGGGCCACAATATGATCTACTTTGTTTTTTATATTTAACATTCTTTCTGGGTTTATAGACATACGGTATACAAATTTTAAAATTAAACAATTTTTCTGTTTTTACTGGTATTTAATTTAGTATCTGGTAGTCACTAATTTCATACTAATTTAAACGCACGTAAAACCCATAAATACAGTTTAATATCAAAACTTTGTTAACTCGTTAAAGTTTATGAACAAGATACGATAATAAACGTTACTTATCGATATATTTATTTTATTGTTACGCCCATCCCTAAACCGCTCCATAAGGCCCGTAAGTGCAAGCGAGATAGACATAGGGAAATGATTTATGGCCCCAAGACTCACTTCTGAGCGGCTCTAGTATAGACACTTGGTCCGCACAGTGTAGAATTCACGTGGCAATAATATGGCGATAGACTATGTATATCCCTCATTAACAGTGGCGGTTCTCCCGTAGAAGCCCAGAAGCCCGGCTTGCGTAAGAAATTTTGAATCAAAACTCACAAATCTAAGTGATCATGATAAACGAACTAACCACCAAATCACCTTCCAAGAATATTCCCATTAGACGTAAGCGGAATAGCCACAAGAGTTGAACCTCTGTAAGTCAGAAGAGGTTTTGATTCAAAATTTCTTACGCAAGCCGGGCTCCTGGGCTTTTTAAGGAGTACCGCCACTGTTCACTAACTAACTAACCATCACACAATCTCCTGTAAGGGGTAGGCAGAAAGAATGGACTACCACACTTTTCTTTCCTGACATATTTCTCTCGCTTCCTCAACATTCATACATCTTTCTATGCACGCGCGTCAATTTCTCTGACTCCTCACATGGCAGACATTCAATATTTGATTTATTTGATCGTGCCACGTTTTCCTCGGTCTTCTTCTTTTTTTGGTTCCATTTACATCATTAACATATAATTTTTTTACCATTCTTTCTTCATTCATTCTTTCCATATGTCCAAACCATCTTAATGATCCTTTCATTATTTTGTTCATGACACCATCATTCGCACCGCATTCCCTTCTTATATTTTCATTCGACACTCCATCACACACATAGCATCCACACATTCGTCTAACAGATCTCATTTCTTCTTCTTTCCGTGTCCTTTCAGGTCTCCCAACGTCGACTATCACCCTTGAGTAGGCCTCCCCGTCCTGGGCAGCTCGGAACAGCTCCCCCACGGTCCCCGTCCACTCTCGGATGTTCCTCAGCCAGGACACCCGCCTTCTCCCAACACCTCGTCGACCCTCAATCTTACCCTCCAAGATCAGATGTAATAGTGCGTACTTTTCGCCTCTCAGAACATGGCCCAAGTAGGATACCTTACGGACTTTGATGTTTCTCAGCAAATCTCATTTCTACTGCAATTATTCTACTTTCATCCTTCTTTTGCCAGTTCCATACTTCGCTGCCACTGTTCACATATCATATAATAGCTTAAAACAAATTGTTTACACTAATTGGGCTCAAACGACCTGTTGTATACAAAAAAAATTAAAAAACTTTAATTTCCTGGTTATTAATTCCCGATCCACTGCAATATGACTAAATGGATTATATCTTTGTAAGTTTTTATTGGAAACAAAATAACTGTGTATTTTTTAGAATAACTCCGTTAGATCTCTGCATGATGCAAAGAAACCTGTTCTAATCGTACTTTAACCCGGAATACCTTAAATTATACAGCAGCCTTGGTACAGCTTCCATCTCCATACTAATTATCTCGCTCTCGAGCAGTCGCTAACTCATCAACGAGGAAAACTCGGACGTGTGACGCAACTGCTGACGAGCAAAGTGTACAATCTATACAAATGACAAACGCATAATTTTTTTTTATAATTTTGAAGAAAATCTAAGTGTAATGTACATACTGCAAATACATTAAGAAAAATAGTATAATATAATACATACACAAAAACGCAATAATGTCCATATAATGTATTATGTGAATCACATCTCTTGCTCGGAGACATATATTTATAAGTTCATTCAAATCATGGGACACGAACACGTTTTTCTAGATCAGTGGTTCCCAAAGTGGACCGTACGGACCCCCATGGGGGGATAGAAGTTATACCATTTAGTCGGTTCAAAGGTAAAACTCATTAAGTGACATTTAAAAAAAATATATTTTGTTTGCAATTTCAGTATGAGACTTGTGAATTCTACGTCAGAAAATAATCACCAAGTGTATTAATTAAAGAATAACAGTTATTCTTTAATAAAAACACTTGGTGTTTATTTTCTGACGTAGAATTCACAAGTCTGATACAGAAATTGCCAAAAAAAATTTTTTTTTAAATGTCACTTAATGAGTTTTACCTTTGAACATACCACAGACACATACCAGGACGAAATCACTATTAACCAAGTACAGGTCGCCATCGCCAAATTTAAAAACAGAAAGTCACCAGGCATTATCCGTGGCTCTATCCCACAACATTTATTTTGGGAATGCTTGGGACCTACAAGATGGAGCATCTCATAACCCATTTCTTTAGATTACTCAGGGGATGATTCGAGAACTCGGCCGTGCTGAAGGGTGTTCGGTTTTTTGTCCCTGATAGATATCTCCGACAGCGACAGCATAGATTGTTTTATCTACCGGCTGCCAGAACCAACCTGCTTCTGGTGACACCGATGGGAAGAACAATTAATCTACTGAACGCAGTCTCCTCGAAGATCAACGTCTTTCATATTAGTGAAAGTACGTTCAGAAGGCAAATACTCTTAATTCTGAAGAGTATCCGTCTTCCTAATGTTGAACCGTCTCTCATGCGTTTCTGGTAGTATACTATACACAATATATTATTTTATCTGTTCTCAATAGATGCCTTAATTTTTTTTTTGTAATACCTGTTGATGAAATAAACTGATTTGATTTGATTTGATTTACCTAATCAATGAAATTAACATCACAAACAAAATACCAGAAGAGTGGAGAACTAGTATCACAATTCCAATATTTTAAAAAAATCTAAAAACTGAACCAGAAAATTACAGGGGTATATCTCTTTTATGCTCTACGCAAAAACTGTTCACCAATATAATTAAAGCGAAATTGGGATCCCAAATAAGCCCCAGAGAATAGCAATAGGGTTTCAGAAAAAATAGGTCAAATTAAGGAAAAGGCAATTGAATTCCAAACTCTCATGTTCTCTAGATGATTGCTCCCCCTGTGAGGTGGGTTCCTAGCTGTCCTTTCATTTTTTAGGAGATCATCCACAAGGACAAATCCCATGAGGCTGAGCGGGAGTCTGGTGGTGTCCATTATTTGGACAAGACTGTACCAATTTGCAATCTACTCCATCTTATAATACCTCAGCCTCACATATTTATTATATTTTGGTGTACCCCGCGTGATTTCTTAGGGTTTTACCTGCAAGTTTCATCAGTGTCTTCATCAGTCAAATTTAAATTTGGTTTGACTGTGTCTGCCCTTACTTCAACGGGCATGTTATTGTTGGTCTTATGCTTGCTTCATAAATTCTTATCTCACTCATAATGCCAATGCCTTTATTTTTCTAAATTGTGAATTTTAGAGCACCAGAAATTGCAGTTGCCTTAGTGATTTGGGATTGTAATTTCTTACACACATCATCTTCTCCAAACACGTCTATGTCTAGGTATCTACAAGTACTGACTCGTTCAATAGGTTTTTTTCTTTAATCGAGTAACATGTTTTGGTGTTTTCTAATTTTTCTAAATTCTTATCGGTAATTGAATTAAGACTAATATCAATAACTTCAAATTATGTTTTATTTCTGGTATCCTGTTATATTTCAAAAATATTACAATGGATGCCATCTGTGCACTGAATTTTGAAAGCATACTTTTTATGCGGGGCGAAAAGAGAAGGATGGAGTGCCACATCAGTAAAAGTGTGACAGTCCATTCTTTCTGCCTACCCTTTCGGGGAGACGGCGTGATGGTTAGTTAGTTACTTTTTATGTTATATATTATATATTTTTTAAATGTCAAATTCAAATCAATAATAAAAATCTTACCCGCTATGAATCATAATAATATATGCCACGTGTCTCTCAAAAGAGGTGAAGTATTTTACCTGAAACAAAATATATTACAGATAAATCAACGTGAATGAATATATAAATCAAAAGACAATTCATTCCATTTACGTGAGTTTACATTCTCATTTTATAACATTTATTTGAACACTTTTATAATACATACAACCATAATACATGCGACGACCTTCGTAGCCGAGTGGTAAGTGCATTGACTGCCACCCCGAAAGTTCCGGGTTCGATTCCCGGCGAGGGCAGTGTGATTGTCACACTGTCTATGGTCTGGTGTAGAATTCACGTGACAATAAAATGGCGATAGATTAGCCACCTATCACGAGAATCACTACGATAGCTATAATAAAACCCTTTACATCGTTTTGGCTCATGCTGTCATGATGTAAAGAGCGATTCAACAAAATAATAATAATAATAATACAATGTTTTAAGATTCAAACAACAGGCATAAAAATCAAAACTACATTATATAAATCTAATTTCGTACATTATTACCAATACACAACATAATATTAAAAATAATAATAATAAAAATATTTGCAATGGTTAAAATTACCGCACTTAAATTTCTTTACTTGCTTTTGTATTTTCACAAAAAGCCGAGTGTCGTGCAAGCTGTCTTCCAGTTTCTGTTAAATTTCTGCATTTGGATTTAGGAAGCTATGAAAACCGAAATTGTTTTCCGCTTCACATACCGCGTTCTTTTATTTCAGGCTTGTTAATTAATTACGTAATAAGTGCTCTATCGCTGGTTCATTTAACCCGTGCATTCCATCATTCGACCATTTTGGTAACATGCTCATTAAAAAAACTACTTTTTGGACTTTATTTTTTATTGAATTATTTTAGTCTTCTCTCTTCTTTCATTCTTCTTCTCTCTACTACCAGCGCTCAAATCAAGAAACGTACACTGGAAAACCAAAATCATCCTGTATAAAACAATCATCCGATCAGTATTGACCTATGTATGTGGGGCGTGGACAATGACAGCGAAATCCGCAGAGCGCGTGGATACTTTTGGTAGAAGGGTGCTGCGCAGAATTCTGGGACCTGTGGATGGCGGTAAAGGCTGGAGAGTGCGGCATAATGACGAACTGTTCTATATTTACAAAGCTCCTAGTCTCTCTACGCAGGTCAGACTGAATAGACTGAGATGGGCCGGTCACGTGCAGAGGATGCCGTCATCGCGAACCCCAAAAAGATTGCTGGAGTGACACTCAGGTGGTAGGCGACCAATTGGACGATCAAGGCTGCGATGGGAGGATAAAGTTGGGAGAGATGGAGCGAAATTGTTACTAGTGTCCGATTGGAGGGTTGAAGCGGTAGAGTATCCACACATTCGTCTAAGAGATCACATTTCTACTGTATTTATTCTACTTTAATCCTTCTTTTGCTAGTTCAATGCTTCATTATTGCATTATTATTGGTCATAAATTGAAACTGTAAGTAATAAAGATTATTCTATCGAAGAAAGCATTTTGTATCGTAAATAAATAAGTAATAATTGTCGGAAAAACTGAGGAAATGGATTTCGTTGTTTTTTGTTATTAAAACAAAGCAAGAGAGCTAAAAACAGTATTCGATCGGATCAGAAGCATGAAACTTTCCCTCTCGATGGTTGTGTTTTCCACCGTTTCGCTAGCTTCTCGCGATCAGGAAATATACGCGCACTTTGCCTCATCGATACATCATAATTACTTTGACATAACATATTCAATTACCAATATTTATACTGTGATCAAAAGTTCCCAAACATTACGATTTTTTTCAATTAATAAAACACTCGCCAACGTTGGGGGGACCCGACAGGGCACTAGAAGAAGAATAAAATACTGCTATTTAATAACAATTTTTTTTTTTAATGTATACTATTACTAACATCGTTTTATTTAATTATTATTTATACTATTACTTGTAGACAAATACTGGATTTTACCCATTACGGGTTAATCATATTATATACAGTAGCGAGCACAGAAATCTTTCCACACTGAAAATATCAGTTTTTTGTAATTATATTTAAAAAAAATGGGATTCCTTGTTAGCTTTTTAGTCCAAATCAAAAAAAATTTGATACTAAAAAGGCACTTTCCTTGCAGATCATCTTTAAACAGTGTTGCTCAATAATTTGGACAAGCTATCAAGGAATCCCAAAAAATATATATATAATTATAATACAAAAAACGGATATTTTCAGTGTGGAAAGATTTCTGTGCTCGCTACTGTACAAGTATTTGTATACATTAAAAAAACGTTGTAGAAAAACTGGTCAAAGTTTAAAGCATATAAAAATTGGAGTTTTCTCCAGGCGTTGTCTAGTAATGTGTGATAATTGGGTTGGTACCCTTTTACATTACATTAATAAAGATTTACTGCTTGATACTTACATCTAGTCTCAGTAGATGGCGCTAGTGTAGATTGAACTAAAATATGTGAAATGTTTCTCAACATGGTAGCATATATACAACGTTCAAAAATAATTGTCAGACGTGGTGTTCGTAAGAAGGGCGGAATGGGGAATGTTGTATTATATAAAGCGATCGCTTAACCCAACGAATGATATGTCATAAGTCCTGTAAGCGCCTCGACCACCATATTCTGTTTCCAAATAATGTACATCTTCGTCTCTATTGAGATACAATTAATTGTTTGCTATTTATTTTTTTCTTTTTATGTATCTTGAAGTGTTTCGAAGGTTTTACACCTTCACTTTTATCGAAAATCGGAGATATATCACAAATACACTCAAACTTATACCGGTGTGACGAATTTTGTTATGAATTGAAACACTGTTTATACGCTTTTGAGTTTATTTTACTCGAAATGTTTCGATGGTTTTACACCTTTGCCATCGGAATAAAAATGATGGCGTAAAACCTTCGAAAAATGTCGAGAAAAATGAACGTAAAATGGAGCGTAAAAACTGTTTTTTAGTTCATAAAAAAAATCGTAACACCATCAATTGTAGGCGAAATACATCTCCGATTTTTTAATAAAAATACTTATTGTATCCCACAAGTAATCATGATCTATTAATGAACGGTGTTTAAATTCATAAAATACAGTGTTTTAATTCATAAAAAAACGGTGTTTTAATTCATATAAAAACGTGTATTCCAGAATTAAACCCCCTAAGGGTACGGCCACACCGGAGTGGTAGGAGTCACAGTTCGCTTGTGATCACGCCCTGGGGCGCGGAGTGTATAGTGTGGCCGGTCCCATAGTGCGCCATACGTTGGTTCGTCGGGTGTTCATTTTGACTCCTACTCTGGCACTTCGGTGTGGCCGTACCCTAAGGGTATCAAAAAGTTCCCAAATTTCGTTAACATTAATAAAAACATCTGTTTTTTCGATGTTTTAAGGGGGTGAAATGCATTGTCAAGGCAAAAAAGAGCCAAGGCTCATTATCAAGTGCCTAAGAAAGGCGAAACGTGTTATTCGGGACATGATTCGCCTTGCTAAGGCATTATCATTATCACGTGCCTTAGCAAGGAAAAACATGTTGTTCCTATAAAATAATACAAAACTTCTAGAAAGTAGACGATTTCATCCATGTTGAATAAATAATTTTAGACAAACTTAAGGCGTTAACACTGAAATTCCATAATGACGAATTATTATGAATTAACATAGTTTTTTTCCACTTTTGAGCTTATTTTTCTTTTTTCGATTACACCTTCATCATCGGGAGAACGATTTAAACGTTTATATCGTTCTCCTGATGATGAAGATGTAAGCCTTCGAAACACGTCGAGAAAAATAAACTCAAAAGTGGAAAAAACAGTGTTTTAATTCATTAAAATTCGAATAACTAATTGTTACAGTTATTTCCATTACGACTATTTTGAAATAGTGAATTCTTCGTCAGATTCCCTGCGCGTGTCAGATGTGTGGGCAGATTGTATGATACTAAGATTAGATCTTGAACTATTTGTATCAGATTTCAACTCGTTCCGTATCGCCTGTCAATGGTTTCCGTTTACAGCGACTGCGGTAGCATGGTCCAATGTCATTGCAATAATAGGAGTCGTAGTCGCAGAGTCGAAGTAACAAAATAAGCATTTGTTTATATCTTACGTTTATATATACTGGTTCTGATTTTAAAAAAATGGTTTGATTCATGTGGTGCTCCTGTCAATTTGGAGATATTTCTTGTAAAAGTGAATTGTTTTGGTCAATTTGATTGTTGCCGCACTTTGTGATAGTTATTTGTGACACGAAATACGTTTTCACTCTTCTGATGTTAAAATAATACAAGTTTTTTCGTTTATAAAAATAATTTTGACAGGTGTCAAAATAAATTTTTCATTTGTTCCAATGACAATTTGAATAAATTCTTCAATCAAATTTTCAAGTTTTTGCTGGTGTTGGATTGTTTTAAGTGCCTAATTAAAATGAAAAAAGTGGCATAAAAAATTAAATATACACAAATGTCCGGATCGTCCAGCTGACGACAAGTGCACCATCTAAAAGAACATTATGTGTTAAATTATTTTTGTATGTTATTTTATTTTATATCATTGTATTTTGTATAATTTGTTTTAGATTTATTATGTAGACGTTGAATGATTGAAGTGTGTGCGGGAGATGCCTATTGGTGGCGATGAAGTTCGCAACCCATCACACCGCGTCTCTCGCGTTGGCGAAAAGAGAAGAATGGAGTGCAGCATCGATTAAAGTGTTGCAGTTCATTCTTTCTGTCTACCCTTTCGGGGAAACGGCGTGATGGTTAGTTAGTTAGTTAGTTAGTTATATCTTAATTGTGATTTCAACAGCGCAGAATAACAACGACGAAATACTGTAATTAATTCTACTGCATATTTTAATCATTTTCGTGTCAATTCCAAGCATTACTGCCATACATAAGTTTTGGCACTTTCTATCAGTTTCATTCCTAGGGATTGGTTTGCAGTAAAGTATAACATTTTTGCTGATTCTTGGGATGCCACTTGAACCTTTTTAATGTGATAGTTTCTCGTTTCTTTCCACATTTGTTTACAGCAAGTTATTTGAACCCTATTACTGTATACAACTTTTTAACGATTAATTCTCATGACATGTGATAGGTAGGTAATCTATCGCCATTTTATTGTCACGTGAATTCTACCAGACACAAATTGAAGTGAATTTTTCACACTGTCATCGACGGGAATCGAACCCGGGACCTTCAGTATGGAAATTGAAGCTGTTGTAAGTTTAATACGAAGGTCGCAAGATTGGTACAAGAACTCCATAATGCACTGCAATCTTTGCATCAGTTGATTTATTTATATCAGCAATGAAATTACAATATATTATTTATCTTAAGTTAGTTAACAAGCTTTTGCTACCTCGGTAGTATGATAGCAGGCTCGGGAGGTACAGAGGAAAATGTAGCCTGCAGATTCAACAAGGCAAGGGGAACTTTCGCTATGCTTCGCCCTGTATGGCGTTCCAGTATCATTTCGAGAAAGCTCAAGCTCCAAATATTCAGCGGTAGCGTTAAAAGCGCACTGCTATACGGAATTACTAATTATGTGAAATCAACCGCGGACGTTATTGGAAAACTCCAGGTTAAGATAAATAAGTGCCTTCGGTCAATATTCAAGATCTATTGGCCCCAAACAGTGTCAAATGCCGTTCTCTGGACCATGGCAAGCGAAAATCCAATTAGAGAACAAGTCGCTAGACGCAAATGGCAGTGGAGCAGTCATACTCTGAGACGGAACCTAACCTGCATCGCTTAGGGCGCACTAGACTGGTCCCATCCTCCTTATGGGGGGAAAGAGGAAGCGAGGCAGACCTAGAGCCACCTGGAGAAGAGCCATGCAAGGCGAGGTTAAGGCAGCAGGCCTCACTTGAGATGATATTAGGCATCAGGCATGCGATAGAGTCGGGTGGAGAAGGTTCCTTGAGGCCCTATGCACCACGGACGTGTGACAGGACAAAAAGAAGAAAGAAGAATTAACGTAAGTACGGGGACAGTTAACAAAGTCAAAGATGCTTGCACCAAGACTCCAAAAGATATTCTGGAGGATACCTTCGATGCCTAAAAATCTGGTTGGAAGCGAAGTATTGACGTACAAGGAATCTATTTTGAAACCTTATAATGTGTTGCACTGATTTGATCTATATATTTTTATAAACGACTCACTGACATCACTTTTCGGGCATCATAATCTTCGGCCCTCCCTCGTATCCGAGAAAGATAATTCTTCACAGTTGTGGGTCCTCGTGTGGTTGAGGAGTTCAATCCTGGACCCACACACTCTGGGGCATCTAGAGCAGGGGAGGACATTGGCAGTGGAGCCGTCACCGTCTTCCGATGGTCTCTTCTTTCGTCTCTTCCTCCACTATGCGATGTGCTTCAAAGTCCTGCGTGCCTTCATGTACCGTTATTATCCATCTAGGTCTGTCTTCTGCAGTCCCATCATCGATGTTAGTCGTTTGGAGGTTCGCTTTTAGAGAGTCCTTGAAGTGTTTCTTTTAATTCTTGATGGTACATAGATGATCTTAGGATTTAAAATACTCCGTACTTCATTTATAACCCATACCTCTTAGAGTGCTATGGCCTCAATGCACCGGACAGCTATGCTCGCGCTAGAAGACACGATCTGTTGTGCATACCGCATAGCAGGACAAATGTCTTGGCGCAGCATACAATGACCCGGGGTATGGTGCTCTTGAATGAGGTGTCAGTCGATGTGGACATTCTCCAAATGACCTATGCGTCCTTTAAGGATCATATAAGGACATACCAAAAATGGTGATATATGTGTATTATTTTAACATGTACGTCTAAATGTAAAATGTATACAGTAATTGGGTTCTAAAGACCTGTTGTATACAATAATAAAAAATATTAAAAAAATTAAATAAAAAAATTAAAATAAATCTTCCTGTGAACGTCACGAATTTCCTTGAAAATCTAGTACTTTTCAGACAGACCATACTAGGATAAAATTTCAAGAAGTGCGTAATAAAATTTTGAATTTCGTTCTAAAATTCTAGAGAGAATTTGAATTATGGGAATGTTATCTTAATTACTCGGCGATACAAATTTTGTTACGCACTGCGCATTCGAATGATTTATCTGTGTAGATCTTTGATAGTACACAAATACTACGTATGAGTATAAAATATTAATCGAAAATAAATAATCACTTTATAATTGCGCACAGAGTTCTGATTGTACGTGTGTGTTTGTGTTATCTCGTTCACGACATGCGTGTTGGACCAATCGAATACGTTTCTAATGCGGAGTATCTAAATGATACGAGCAGGTTAAATTTTCCTTTACTGTACCTAAAATAACCGTGAGTTACGGTCCTGTCAATCACTACACAATACAAATGAGACATCGAAGGATAGCAACCACAAAGATTAAAACCAAAAATTATCCCTCTCGTTATTTTTATTCTTCTTCTTCTTCTTTCGTTGCCGTGCCAGGTCCCCCCCAACGTTGGCGATCACTGCAGCAAAGGCATCTCTATCCTACGCCACTTGGAACAGGTTCTGAACTCTGACTGTCTCTTAGGCTTATTCCTAACATGGCTCTTTCCACGGCTCTTTGAGTCACTCGTAGTTTCTCGGCACTCGGCACCAATGTAACAGTTTCAAGACCATAAGTACCAACTGGCAGAACGCAGGCTTCATAGACTTTTTGTTACAGGTGGTATTTTCCGGTTTTTAAGGATGTAACTCATGTTTCCGATAGCTGCCCAGCTTAGTCCAATTCTTCTTTTCACCAAGTAATAACTTAATGTATTATTACTAGTAATAACTCAAAGGTTTCAGATTATATAGGTTTATAGCAAGGAAGAAGAAGATTTTATATAGATAATACATTTATTGGGTATATAAAGACTGCAAATAACTTCTAGTGAATCCTCTGATAAGAAAGTGTGCTATAAGCTAATTCACGATAAAAGAAAATAATCATATTTCTACAAATCTTACTCAATAAAAAGCGAATTAAATCACAATGATAACGATATCATTACGATTAAGTGTTTGTCTAATCTAAGAATTTAATTAGGTATTCGAAGGAGCGTCTCTTCCATACAAGCGATAAGAAATTAATAATATTTAGCAGAAAAATAATTGTAAACAAATACAAGAAAAATGTGTCGACTTCGTGTAAAATGGAACAACTGAATGAATTGGTGTTATTGTAAAATTAATTGATAAAACTTACGTACATTTTAGCGACGTAATTTTAACGTGGTGTGTACATAAAAACACGTGCACGCTGCTAAACCTCGTGACAGAGTAAATAAAACCATACACGATCATATGATTATTTGGATAGGAAAAGAATTATTGTAAACATTATAGCATAGACCAAGAGTATGGTATTCTCTCGAGCTCAGGTGGGATGTAGCGTGTCTGTGGGGGGTGTTTCAGTGGAACAGGTGGAAAAATTTTGATATCTGGGACTTGTGTGGGAAAACGGATCTACCGTGTGAAGTGATGGGGCAAATAAACAAGGCTGCGGTCATTTCAGTATGCTTGAAAAATTCAACTTGGAAAAACCCTGACATGAAGATCAGCAGCAAAGTAAGAATCTATAAGACTTGTGTGCGACCTATCATGACATATTGGATCGAGTGCAGGGCGGACACCACAATCACAAAAAACAAGCTCAGAGTGTCAGAAATGAAGACGCTCTATATCTGGCAAGACTCTAAAATATATATCTGGCAAGACTCTGCAAGAGAGGATAAAGAATACACGGATAAGAGAGATATGCGAGGTCGAGGATGTTGTTAGGTGGGGAAGGCAAAGGAGAAGATACACACGTGAGAAGAATGTATCCATCCATACTCCCATTCATTGTGTTGCACGGCCAGCCCCAAGGTAGACGACTCCCGGGCAGACCACCAAAGAGATGGATTGTCAGCTGGGAGTCGACTTTGCAGGAGGCCAATTCCTCTTAAGAAACAGGCCACTAGGCCTACACTAAGAATAAGAAGAAGTAAACATTAAGTACATTTAAGGAAGTGTTCGAAAATGCCCACAGCCTGGTTTGATATCAATAAAGGTGTCAAACAGGGGTGTGTAAATCCCCGTGCTCTAATCTATATATGGAAAAGTGCATGAAAGAGCTGAAAGGGTTGGAAGCAGGTGCAAAAATAAACGGTATGTCAGTAAGCTGTCTATTGTATGCGGACGACGCTGTGCTACTTGCAGACAACTAGCATGAACTACAAGCCCTGGTGTCAAGTATGTATGAGGTATGCAAGCGATACGATTAAATGATGAATGTGAATAAGTCCAAGGTAATGATTTTCGAAAAAGAAGGAAACATGACAGTCTGTAACATTAGTGTGAATGGTGAAAATCTGGAACAAGTGGATAAATTTGTTTATTTAGGAAGTGTGTTTACAAATGATGGGAGAGTGGAGAAGGATATTGAAAGAAAGGTTGGGGCAGGCAACAGAGTAAATAAATGGTGCACTTAATGTTGTCATCGCAAATAAAAGCCTATCCAAAAAAGCCAAGATAACAGTACACAATGGTGTTCTTGTGCCGATCCTTATGTATGGAAGTGAAGCATGGAACTGGCAAAATAAGGATAAAAATATAATAAATACAGTAGAAATGAGACCTCTTAGACGAATGTGTGGATACTCTGTATGATAGTGTCGAATGAAAATATAAGAAGTGAATCCGGTGCGAATGATGGTGTTATGAACAAAATAATGAAAGGATCATTAAGATGGTTTGAACACATGGAAAGAATGGCTAAAAAAATGGTAACGATGTAATTGGAACTAAAATAGAGGAAGACCGAGGAAAACGTGGTACGATCAAATAAATCAAATATTGAATGTCGGCCACGTGAGGAATCAGAGAAATCATAATAATAATTAGAATAGTTAGGCTAATTTGTATGGCGCCGTTTTAATGATTAGCTCACCTCAAGGGCGCTTAATCAATACGCGTGCATGACACGATGTATGAATGTTAAGGAAAGGAGTGAAATATGTCAGGAAAGAAAAGTGTGTCAGTCCATTCTTTTAGCCTACCCCTTCGGGGAGACGGCGAGATGGATAGTTAGTTTAGTTGTTTTTTTTATTTTAACTGAAAATGTCTGTAAAATCAATTAAACAATCGCATTTATATTATAAATTGTAATATAATTTTACAAAATAAAAACCACAACCATCAATACATGTTATATAATAAAGGAGGTAAGGAAGGTGCCTCTACGTGTGGTGTTACTATAAATATTTAACACATGACGCCCCTGGAAACGCCTGCCAAAACTTCTACCTCAATAGCAAGAGAAGATGAGAGATTTTTCCCTTTTCAGGGCTATCCCTATGACACTAGCCGGCCATTGGCACGAAGTAGAAGATTACAAGACATCTCTGACGCCTTATCCGTTTGTCAATTTTATTAATTTATAATGATGGAACTAAGCTATTTAGATATACGCGTATTTTGCAATTGAAGTTGCGATAGTAATATTATTAATAAATAATTATTAGCCTTGTCAATACAAGTAGAGATGTTGGATTCAACGTTTTTCCACACAACCTTGCGGATGTAAATTGATACCAGCAATATTAAATATATTAATACATTAAAATCTTATTAACAAGAACAAACCATCAAGCCGATTACCTGTAAGGGTACATATTATTATTATTATTATGTTGAATCGCTCTTTACATCATTACAGCGCGAACGAAATTGATGTAAAGGGTATAAGCTATCATATCCCACGGCATTTATATTAGGAATACTCGGAACCAATTCTTTACAGCTTCAAAGAGATGGGCATCTCATTACCCATTTCTTTCAATTAATCAGGGGATATTTCGAGAACTCGGCCGTGCTAGAGGGTGTTGGTCTTTTTGTCCATGATATATTTTTCCGTCAGCGACAGCACAGATTGTTTTGCCTACCGGCCACCAGAACCAATCTGCCTCTGGTGACACCGGTTGGAAGAGCAATTAGTCTGCTGAACGCGGTCTCCTCGGAGATCGACGTCTTTCATATTAGTGTAGGTACGTTCAGGAGACAAATACTCTTGACTTTAGAAAGTATCTAGTCTTCCTAATGTCGAAATATCTCTAATGCGTTCCTGGTATTATGTTGTATTTTTTTATAATATTTTACCTGTACTCAATAGATTCCTTAAACATTTTGCTGTCGCCTTTTGAGTTAATAAACTGATTTGATTTGATTTGATATTGATGCTCGTGACATGTGATAGCTAGCGAATCTATCGACATTTTATTGTGACGTGAATTCTGCATCAGACCAAAGACAGTGTGACAATCACACTGCCATCGCCGGGAATCGAATCCGGGACCTTCGGTATGGAAGTCAGAGCTCTTACCACTCTGCCACCAATGTCGTATTTTGTTCATAACATCATCATTCGCACCGCATTCACTTCTTATATTTTCATTCGACACTCTATCATACACAGAGTACACATTCGTCTAAAAGATCTCATTTCTACTGCATTTATTCTACTTCCATCATTCTTTTGGCAGTGACATGCTTCGCTTCCTTACATAAGGGTCGGTAGCTATAGCAATGATACAAAACATATAAGTTAACATATCTGCTAAGACACTACGCGTTAGAATTAAGAACTCAAGCATTAGGGAGATGTGCGAGGTCGAGGATGTCGTTAGGTGGGGAAGGCAAAGGAGGAAGATACTGGTATGCACACGTGAGGAGAATGGATCCATCCAGACTCCCCCTCACTGTGTTGCACGACCAACCCCAAGGTAGACGACCCCCGGGCAGACCCCCAAAGAGATGGATTGACAGCTGGGAGTCGACCTCGCAGGGGGCCAATTAAGATACAGGCCATATGGCCTTTTCAAGAAAAAGAAGAGAAGATATAAGTTATCTAATATCGTTCAGTAACCGAAAGTAAACAGCGAAACATCTGGTGATTTATTAGTGTGCAAAGGAAGTTGTAAGAAATAAAGTTACACATGTGTGTTTTTATTAAATGGAATAGCATATAGTGGATGTTGTAACCTGAATCTGAACAAATATGTATAAATAATTAATATTATATAATTTTTTTAAAACAAAGTATAAAATGTTAACCCTTTGAAGCACAGAATATAAAAACTAAAGAAACGCGTGTGATAGAAGTTCTTAACTTATAGGAAAAAAAACTTTTTTCCTATAAGATAAGTAGTGTAGATGGACCTACAAACAGTGAAGTTATTAAAAAATATATTGTGAGGTCAATAACTTGACTGTGAGTAGACATATATCCAATGTTGTTGTTTTATATATTAGTTTAGATATTATTCTATCAAAATCTAGTTGATTTTAATTAGGTTAATAAGCAGGCAAAACTTTAAATGACCGTACTGAAAAATTGAGATTTTTGTGTAGTGTCACTTTTGTTTTCAACGTGCGATATATACAAGTTCCAAAAAAATTTCAGACGTGGTGTCGTAAGAAGGGAGGAATGGTGAATGTTGTTAAACATAAAGTGATCGCTTAACCCAACCAATGACAGGTCATAAGTCCTGTAAACGCCTCGACTACCATATTCTGTTTCCAAATAATTTACATCTTCGTCTCTATTGAGATACAATTAATCCTTAAAAAAATGATTAACCCGCAATGGGTAAAAATCGAGTATTTGTCTACAAATATTTGTATACAAAAAAACGAATTCGAAAAAAAAAACATTTAAATTTTTTATTTACTTCTATTTTTTAACAACAACAACAAACCATCACGCCGTTTCATCGCAGGGATAGGCAGAGAGAATGGACCGCCACACTACTCTATCCTGACATACCTCTCTAGCTTCCTCCACATTCATACAGCGAGTCATACACGCACGTCGATTCTTCCTGCTTCTGACATGACCAACCTTTAAAATTTGATTAATTTGGTCATGCCACGTTTTCCTCTGTCTACCTCGACTTCGTACTCCATTTACATCGTTAACGTAGACTTTAACAATTATTATATAATCTATTTTTAACGATTTTTATATTATAATTTTTTTTTTAGGATTCGATAATGGTTCTGGTCTGTTTTATTGTATGGATGTGAAACATGGACCTTAAAAGTCAACTCAATGAACAGACTGGAAGCATTTGAAATGTAGCTTTATCGCCGAATGCTCAGAATTCCATGGTTACCAATACCGAAATCCCGAGGCGAGCTAGAGTTGACAGGGAGCTGTTGTCAAATATCAAGGTTCGGAAGATTTCACATCTGGGTCATGTAATGCGTGGGGAAAAGCACCACCTTCTCCAATTGATATTGGATGGGAAAATTGAAGGACGCCGAGGGCCCGATGTTCTGGCTGCGAAACGTGAGGGAGTGGATCGGCATCGGAAGTGTGGAGGAGTTGTTCCGAGCGGCGCAGGACAACAGGTTCGCCGAGGTGATCGCCAACGTTGGGAGACCGGACAGGGCACTTGAAGAAGAAGATGTGCAATATAATATAAGATTTTATTTAAACCTAAAATTGTATAAATGTAGTGCAAATGGAAAAAGAAGCCGAAGCACCAGCTTCTGAAACATATAGAAATACTCAACATTCAGCGATTTAAACAGTGTTTTTTTTAACTTATTATCTAAACATCACGCCATCTCACCGAAGAGGTAGGCAGAAAGAATGAACCGCCACAGTGTTTTTTTCTAACATAATTTTTGCGCTTCCTCAACATTCAACTCGCACACACGTCAATGTTCCGAATCCGTGGCCGATATTTAAATATATGATTTATTTAATCTTGTCACGTTTTCTTCGGTCTTCTCTATTTATTATTCCGCTACCCACTTCTGTACACATCTCATTCATCTTTCTTCCATACGCCCCTTATATTCCAAGTACCAATGCGGTACTCCACTCTGTTCAACTCGGCATCTCTATTCGTCTCAGCGTAAATACGACCTAAACTAAGAGGAAGAAGAAGAATCAATAAAAAGAAGTAGATTACATCAAAAAGAAAAGTGACAAAATGTTTAGGTAGTATTATTATTCTTTTGCTAGATTGTATAGGGGGAAAGTTTTTAATGTTCTGTATACTGATGGGGAATAAGCTGGAATTTGGTTATTTATAACATTCAATTTACATTTCTTTGCTTTTAAAATTTCTAAATTTTCTAATTTCTCTAATTTTTGGGAATTATTTGCTATATGCAAAAAAAAATGTGTGTATGGTTTCGAAATGATGGTCAAAATTTACACAATTATTCGCCATTTCTGAAAAGATGTTTCTGTTTTTGTCTGTCGCGTAAAATAAAATACAATTTTGATATATAAAACAAAGTTTTTTCAATTAAACAGTTTTTAAATTATGTGTTTTTATAAGTAAAATTTTTGATGTTTGTTAACAATTACCATAGCATTAGCGCTGTCAGAACTTTTCTAGTTAATGTGGAGTTTCATATCATTGTTCAAGAAACAATAAATAAAACGGAATTATTTTTCAAGAATTGTAAAACTTATACACGTCACCAAATATTTGGCCTTATACTGTATTAGCATGAAGGACCTTTAGTACACGTCTCTTTCATTAGTTTCATGGTTCAACGATCAACATTCACATTGAGTTTGAGACAATCCGAATCAGCGACAAGGAAACACCGAGAGGGCAGGCGGAGAACAAACAGATTGGAACAACACTACAAGTTTTGACAAAACTGTAATTTGCAGTTAAAAAAAAAACACACACAATTTCACACGCAGTCCACTTCCTGGATATTATAGAATTGCTAGGCCTATTGATTATTTTACAATGTATAGGTGTGCAGAATCAACATTTTAATTGTCATTCCAATTTGTAAACGCATTTAAAGTATTCAAATAATTTTAAAAAATCAATTAAATAATGGATTTGAATAAATTTTAAAAACATTGTATTTCATACTAAACTGTTAAATTAAAAAAAACTTTTTTAAGATAATGAAATGATTTTACTGAAATCTAATGTTCTTGATGGAAGTGCAAAAGAAGGATGAAAGTAGAATAAATGCAGTAGAAATGAGATCTCTAAGACGAATGTGTGGCAAATCTGTATATGATAGAGTGACAAATGCAAGTATAAGAAGTGAATGTGGTGCGAATGAAAGTGTTATGAACAAAATAAGGAAAGGGTCATTAAGATGGTTTGGACACATGGAAAGAATGAGTGAAGACAGAATGGTAAAGAAGGTATATGTAAACGGCGTGAACGGAGCTAGAAATAGAGGAAGGCCGAGGAAAACGTGGCACGATCAAATCAATCAAATATTGAATGTCGGTCACGTGAGGAGTCGGAAAAATCGACGTGCGTGCATGACAAGATGTATGAATGTAGAGGAATCGAGAGACGTATGTCAGGACAGAACAGTGTGGCGTTCCATTATTTCTGCCTACCCCTCCGGGGAGACGGCGTGATGGTAAGTTAGTTAGTTAAAACGATGTTTTTTAACTACTTCCACTTTTGTCTTTATTTAGACAGCGACCGGTTTCGCATCGACAGACTGGTCTGTCTTAATGCTAAAGCAATTTTTTTTTTGTTAATATTGATAATTTGGTAAATATTGATAATTTGAAATTCTAAGTACTCTTTATACGAGTACGTCAAAACGCTATATGTTCCATATAAATAAGTATATTTATTCAAGCACGTTTCGAAGGTAGCACACAGATATCACCTTCGAAACATGTCGAGATAAGTATACTCATAAATGGACTTGTACTTGGGTCTTCTTGTGGCTATCATCTAACGTTTATTGGAAATATTATAAACTAAACCCTTGATTAAGAATCAAAAAATATTTTTGTCACCGGTCGTAAAAACTAATTTTTTCATCGCACCTGATGCCGTGTCAAGATTAAGAAAATTATTGAAATTTGTTAGAAATCACACATTTTTAATATACAAACGAAATACAGGTTTTTCTTGTTGATTGATAGAGAAGCGAAAATTTTGTAATAAAACAGTAACTAATAATATATACTAAGAATTTTGACAGGTGTAAAAATAAATTTTTCATTTGTTCCAATGACAATTTGAATAATTTCTTCAATATTATTTATAAGTTCTTGCTGGTTAAGTGCCTAATTACAGCTAATTTAAAAAACGGTGGATACGTGTAACATAAATTAAATAAACGCAAAAGTCCGGATCGTCCATGTCAACATGTGCAACATCGAAAAAAACATTATGTGTTTTTACATTATGTGCTAAATTAAAAAAACGGTGGATTCGTGGAAAATAAATTAAAAAGACAATATGTGCACCATCTAAAAAGAACATTTTGTGTTAAATTATTGTATTTTATATTATTTGTTTTAGATTTATTTTGTGGTTGTTGCACGATCGAAGTGTGCGCGGGAGATGCCTATTGGTGGCGATGTGGTTCGCAACCCATCACACCGCGTCTCCCGCGGAGCGAAAAGAGAAGGATGGAGTGCCGCATCATTAAAAGTGTGACAGTCCATTCTTTCTGCCTACACTTTCGGGGAGACGGCGTGATGGTTAGTTAGTTGGTTAGTTATATATTTTTTTCTCGAATTGAATAAATAAAATGGATAAATGTATCCATCATTTGCTAATTAATGGACGGTTATATGATTCTGCGTAAAGACTAGTCAAAAAGCTGTATTTTATTATATACCATAAATACAGCTCTAAAAAATGCACGAAAACTAACGTAAGATAGAATAACGAATGAAAAAAGGAAGAATCGTTAGGCATATGGAAACCTCCTCAGTAAAATTAAAGCATTTTTTTTATAATATGTAGAAAGAATGCTAAAAAAATTGTATTCAAGCTATAGTAAAAAATATGAGGAATACTGAGAAGAGGCAACTTAAAAGTCGGAATAATCGACGAGCGCGCGTATGATGATGTGCGAATGAACACAAGGGACCTTATAGAGGTATATCAGAATACAATAGTGTGCAGTACATCCTCTCTGCCTACCACTACGGGGAAACAGCGTGATAGTTTGAAGTTTATACATATTTTTTTCAGATTCTTAGGTTGATCTATATCTTTCTTCAATATAAAAATAACGTGCCAACAACAACAACAAACATATCATCACACCGTTTCTCCAAAGGGGTAGGCAGAGAGAATTGATCGCCACACTACTTGATCCTGACACACGTCTCTAGCTTCCTCCACATTCATACGAGTCATACACGCACGTCGATTCTTCCGACATTTCACATGCTCGATCAAAATGTAACAATAAATTTAAAAGATCTATTATGAATAATAAAATGCATAATTTAATAACCCAAATAATACATTCGAATGAAAACGTCTGTTTTCTAGAAATTTCATTATATGTTATGTGAATGACATGTTTCGCCTGTCTAGAGCTTCATCAAATGTCTGCTTAAAAAGGCGAAACATGTCATAAAATATAATAAAACTTCTAGAAAACAGGTGATTGCATTCGTATTTATTATTTGATATGGAGTTTAACTACGTCTAAAAATAATTTTTGAATGTTTTTTTTTCTAATTTAAAATGTCCCACTTTCATAAATGTCCATATAATATAATAAATCACACTAATAATCATAGATTTTAGAAGAACAGGATAACTAATCGCTAACAGTGTCATTGATTGATGAGACATTTCCTTGTGAATGTCGATCATTAGAGATAATATGTAAAAATAGCAAGACCTTCAATTGATACACCTTTATACTTTGTGATTATGATTTTACCACGACCAATTTAAAATTGTAACAATTTCCACCGTCGCGGTTGGAAATAAAAAACACTTCATGTGTGTTTTCAATCAGCCACCATATTTGTCCAATTGGGTAGGTAAAGCTGATCAGCACACTTCTTAACTAACTATCCGTCACGCCGTCTCTCCGAAAGAGTAGGCAAAAATAATGGACTACCACACTGTGCTTTCCCGAGATACTCTCTCATTCATGCATCGTGTCATGCACGCACGTCGATTTCTCAAGTGGCCGACATTCAATATTTGATTTATATGATCTTCCCAAGTTTTCCACGGTCTTCCTCAATTTCTATTTCCGTTTACATTATTAACATATACTTTTTTATTATTCTTTCTTCATTCATTCTTTCCATGTGCACAAACCATCTTTGTTCATAACTCGTTCTTTCGCACCGCAATCACTTTTAATATTTTCAATCGACACTTTATCATACACAGATTTTCTAGACATTCGTCAGATCTCTTTTCTACTGCATTTATTCTACTTTCATCCTTATTTAGCTAGTTCCATGCTTCCCTTCTATACATAAAGGAGAGAACACCATTGTGCACTGCCATTTTAGCTTTTTGGATATTGTTGTTCTATTATTATACTACATATACAAGGTTATTATATTATACTACAAGATTATTATACTACATATATGGTACAAGGTGTCCACAAATGACTCCACCCCAATCTTGCTCCACGGTGTCCCCCTTGTGACCACGACCAGCTTCTGCTACCTCGGTAATATGATAGCAGGCTCGGGAGGTACGGAGGAAGATGTAGCCAGCAGACTCAACAAGGCAAAGGGAGCTTTCGCTATGATTCGCCCTGTATGGCGTTCCGGTATCCTTTTGAGAAAGCTCAAACTCCAAATATTCAGCAGTAGCGTTAAAAGCGTACTGCTGTACGGATGTGAGACTTGGAAATCTACCGCGGACGTTATTGAAAAACTCCAGGTGTTTATAAATAGGTGCCTTCGCTCAATATTCAAAATCTATTGGCCCCAAACAGTGTCAAATGCCGTTCTCTAGACCATGGCAGGCGAAAAGCCAATTAGAGAACAAGTCGCTAGACGCAAATGGCAGTGGAGCAGCCATACTCTGAGACGGAACCTAACCTGCATCGCTTAGGGCGCACTAGACTGGTCCCATCCTCCCTATGGGGGGAAAGAGGAAGCGAGGCGGACCTATTCAAAATCTATTGTCCCCAAACAGGGTCAAATGCCGTTCTGCCGTAGACCATGGCAGGCGAAAAGGCACGGAACCCAGCCTGCATCGCTTAGGGCGAACTAGACTGGTCCCCTATGGGGGAAAGAGAAAGCGAGGCAGACCTAGAGCCACCTGGAGAAGAGCCATGCAGGACGAGGTTAAGGCAGTAGGCCTCACTTGGGATGATGTTAGGCATCAGGCATGCGATAGAGTCGGGTGGAGAAGGTTCCTTGAGGCCCTATGCACCACGGAGGTGTGACAGGACAAAAAGAAGAAAAAAATACAAGGTTAAAGTGGTGTGGCAGTCTACCCCTTCGGAGAAACGGCGTGATGGTAAGTTAGTTATAGAAGGTTTCTACAACTCCTTAAAGGATCACAACACCGGTTTGTTAAAATAAACACGCGGAAATTATACATTATTCAAACAAATGAGTAAAAAATACATTTCCTTCACAACCAAACTAAGCAGATCCCGAAAAACACAAGGTCTTAGAAACCATAAGTCGCTCCATCATCGGCAATTCCTAAGCATATCCAATAGAAAAATTGCCAAAACGTGTATAATTCTAATATTAAATCTACGCATAAACATACTACATTCGACTCCCGCCTATGTGGACGTTAAGTGTCATTTTAACGCAGTTCTTGCCCAATCCCCGACACTAAAGATGTCCGGCTCTATGGCTGCAAATTTTGAAAATAGAATATTACGGCCTGTTCGCACATGTTACGCAATTCGCTACACGCAACCCGCATGTTGACACGATAGAGGCGGGATGTTCGAATTCGAATCGAATTCAACGTGTTCGTCAGGTGCAATTTGAACTCGATTTGAGAGAACGAAAAAAAACTATATGGATAGCATTTGCATCATTTGTCATACTAAACATGTAATTTTTGGATAAAAATAATTTCAAAGAAATATTTCATAAACTTTTTTATGTGGTGGACTGCTAGACATTTATATCATGATGTACAAAAATTAAATAAAAGTTTATATTAAACATGATTTTATTTATTAATAAAACGATGTTTTTTTAACTACTTCCACTTTTGTCATTGTTTCGATAGCCACCGGTTTCGCCAGACTCGCTGGCATCGACAGACTCGTCTGCTTCAGTCTGTCGATGCCAGCGAGCCTGGCGAAACACAGACAAAATATCTTAAATCAAGAGATTTCAGTAAAATCATTTGATTATCATGAAAATAAAAATTGTAGAGATAAATAATATATGTTTATTTGGTGTGAAATAACGGAAACAAACTGCTTTTACCGATCGGAACTAAAATAAAAATAAGTATAATAAAACGAAATACTCATTTTTATTATATATATTATATCTATAATACTCTAAAAAAAACTCTCTGATCCTTTCTAGATATAAATCCCATAAAAAATGTATATTACAAAAAGGATAACTCGAGGAGTCAATGACATATCAACTTTGGAGATTCCATCAATTCCAAAACACACACAAACATACGTTTACCTCATCAATGCATTCATAGTTCTTGGCGCTTGAAGAGTAAAAATTTAAAAAAAATGTTGCTTGAACAAATTCACTAACTTCCCATCACGCCGTCTCCCTGGAGGAGTAAAGAAAGAATAAACAGCCACACTTTTCTTTCCTGACATACTTCTCCTCAACATTAATACATCGTCTCATCCACGCATGCCGATTTCTCCGATTCGTCACGCGGTCGACATTCAATATATGATTTATTTGATTGTGCCACGTTTTCATAGATGTAAAACTCAATATAAATTAATTAATACGAATGAATCTGTTTTCTAGAAGTTTTATTATAATGTAGTTTATTGCAACGGAATGTACGCTGGATTGCCAAATAATCAATTAAGCAGAATACAAAGCGTATTTAATGCTGCTGCCCGATTGATTATGGGGCAACACTGTCATATCACGCCGCTCCTGAAGGACCTTCATTGGCTTAAAATCCGAGAGCGAGTAAAATATAAATTGTGTTTGACAGTGTTTAAGGCTCGACACCAGAGAGCGCCAGCGTATATATCGGACCTCTGCGTGACACCCATGCCAACGGAAAGGCAACGTTCACTCCGATCAGTAGAAACAAGTGCAAACAACATAGCGATTCCAGTCAGAGCCAATAAAGCATGTTTCTATGATCGTGCTTTCAGCGTTGCGGGTCCGTTGGCGTGGAATAGCCTCCATGTTAGTATTAAGTATGAAGATAGTGACGTTAAATTTAAGAAACATCTGAAGACTACACTGTTCGGTCAGTCATTTCCTAGTGCGCCCTTGGAGTAATTGATTTTACAAAACGGCGCACTTAAAATACAAATGATAAATAATAATAAATAAATAAGAATAACATGTTCCGTCAAGGCAAACACGGTATTTCCATAAACAACAGTAAAACTTTTTTAGATAAACTTAAGGCAAAAACACTGGAATTCCACAATGACGATTTTTTTATAAAAACACCGTTTTTGCACACTTTTGAGTAGAAAAAACAGTGTTTTAATTCATACAAAAATCGTATATAGTAGAAAACAGACAAAAGTAATTTAAAAAAATAATCAAAAATAACTAACTAACTAACCATCACGCAGTCTCCCCAAAAGGGTAGGCAGAAAGAATGCATTGTCACACTTTAACCGATGCGGCACTCCATCCTTCTCTTTTCGACCCGCGGGAGACTCGGTGTGATGAAAAATACATATAATATTATAGGTATGATGTGAGTGATATACCATAATACAAGTACGTCCAAAAAATGGTAATGCTTTTTCGAGTTTAATTCGTAGATTACTCGATAATCGGAATGCTTTGATTCCGCCCATCTCTACGGATAGCACTCATTGCGTATTCCGCGCGCGGTGACGCCGCTGCCTTCTGCGTCCGTCCCTTCATAACTTTCTATGGAGGCGCGTTCTGCCGAGTTTTACTTGTCGTTTCGCAAGAAGCGAGGCGACTCGCGACTGCCTCCGAGCGCCGGCTGAAGTCAAAGGTTGCACTGTTATGCAAGAGTAAAGTTTGAGTGCGTTAGAGTGCGGGTACAGGGTGTCACATTGACGTACCGATTGACAGCCAAATACGGATGAGATATTATTTTTATTATAATACAACGCCAACCCAATACGTTTAAAAAAATCTGTTTATTTTCTTGATAGAAATAACAAACAAATTAAAAAATTAAGACATCTGTTTGAGAACAGAAAAAATACCAAGAACGCATGAGACACGGTAAGACCTTAGAATGAAAAGATACTCTCTCAAGTTAAGAGTATTTGGGATAAGAATAGCAACAAGAGCTGAACCTCTGTAAGCCAGAAGATCCAAGTCCAAGTCCAAGAGCAACGGATAGCAATTATACTCCCTCGTGTAGAGATTTCTCCGAATCGTAATGTACCCTCTCCAGCATAACGGATTATCTCGTCTAACTAACTAACCATCACGCCGTCTCCCCGAAGGGGTAGGCAGAAAGAATGGACTGTCACAATTTCCTTTCCTGGCATATTTCTCTCGCTTCCTCAACATTTATACATTGTGTCATGCACGCGCGTCGACTCCTCACGTGCCGACATTCAATATTTAATTTATTTGATCTTTCCACGTTTTCCTCGGTCTTCCTCTATTTCTAGTTCCATTTACATCGTTAACGTATAATTGTTAACCATTCTTTCTTCATTCATTCATTCCATGTGTCCAAACCATCCTAATGATCCTTTCATTATTTTGTTCATAACACCGTCATTCGCACCGCATTCATTTCTTATATTTTCATTCGACACTCTATCATACACAAAGTATCACACATTCGTCGAAGAGATCTCATTTTTGCTGCATTTATTCTACTTTCATCCTTCTCTTGCCAGTTCCATTCTTCGCTTCCATACATAAGGGTCGTTACAAGAACACCATTGTGCACTGCCATTTTTTTTTTTTATAGGTTTTTTTTTTTTTTAATATCTCGTCTAAAATTGAAAAACAAACAACATTATGTGTTTTTGAAAAGCGCAAAAAAGTGTTGAGATAATACAATGTTTCCAAAAAGTTATTCAAATATGAATCCATAACACAAAGTGATGGCGAATATAGAAGAAACATTATGTATGCAAATAGGATATTTCATTGTTTACCTTATCGTTAAGAGGCAAGGAAAGTGTGTCTACGCAAGGTGTTACTGAAACTATATACGTAACGCTCACAAAGTCCGTCAAAACTTCAGCCTCAATGACAAGAGAAAGAGAAGACATAAGGCCCTTTTAAGACATATAAAACTAGCTTACTATTGATCTGAAGAAGCAAAAGTCACGTGAGGAGTCGGATAAATCAACGTGTATAGAAACAAAATATGTAAAATGTCAGGGCAGAACAATATGGTGGTCCATTTTTTCTACCTGCCCGAAGACGGCGTGATTGTAAGTTAGTTAATTAGAGTGTTCATAAATTCGTTGAAGTTACATACTAAAAAGGTCCACTTCGAATGCTACTGAGAAGACGAATCGTCTTCAATACTGGAGGATTGCCATGGATTAAGAATTGGATCTTCTGGCTTACAGAGGTTCAGCTCTAATGGCTATTTCTCTTACGTTAGTTTGAAATGTGATTTGGTGGTTGATTTATGCTGGGGCTAGATGTGTGGCCCAGAGTGTTTCTCCCAAACGGAGAGAAATCTACGTGTGGCAATTTGGGACATAAAATACAAAAGACATCCCCCTTTGCACAACTGTAGCAGAAAATTTATGTATTATCGAATCGAAGAAAACACCCGATGCACTGACAAAGAACAGTATTGACTAATAGCATATATTTTACCCGGAAGTTTAAATGAAAATATATTACAACCATAGTTTTATTTAATCTAATATTCTTAGTATCATATTTATGATAGATGCACCGTTTTGATATACGAGTGTAATGATATTTCCGACATCTTATACATAATTTGATTGGCTTTGTTTCACAATATTTTCCCGCCATTTCACGATGTCGCGTTCTATTCTCATTATCACTTATTACTTTCTAAGCCAACTTACATTTAACAGAATACTTCAGAACCGCCTTAGAAATTGTAACGACGATTTTATAATATTGATTGTTTTTTTCAAATCAAATCAAATCAGTTTATTTCATCAATAGACATTACAAAATAAATTTTTAAGGCATCTATTGAGAACAGGTAAAATAATATATTGTGAATATTATACAACCAGAAACGCATGAGAGATGGTTCGACATTAGGAAGACAGGATACTCTCCAGAATTAAGAGTATTTGCCTTCTCAACGTACTTTCACTAATATGAAAGACGTCGATCTCCGAGGTGACCGCGTTCAGCAGATTAATTGCTCTTCCCACCGGTGTCACCAGAGGCAGGTTGGTTCTGGCGGCCGGTAGGTAAAAAATCTATGCTGTCGCTGTCGGAGATATTTATCAGGGACAAAAAGCCGAACACCCTCCAGCTGTTCAAGTTCTCGAAATATTCCCTGAGTAATCTAAAGAAATGGGTTATGAGATGCCCATCTCTTCGAAGCTGAAGAGAGTTGGCCCTAAGCATTCCCAAAAGAAATGCCGTGGGATAGAGCCACGGATAGCTACCATAATCTCTCACGTAAAGATACCTCAGAAATGTTTTCTGAACCCTCTCCAGCATAACGGAATATCTCGCCTCGTGAGGACTCCATATCACAGAACCACTTTCGAGTCTGCTCCGAACCAATGCGTTGTATAGGACTCTGAGCACATGAGGATCCCTGAAAACTCTTCCGGTCCGGACGATGAAGCCCAACATCTTTAGTGCAGTGCCACAAATCCTCTCAATATATGCACGAAAATTAAGCCTACTCTCATAAATGATCCCGAAATCTCTCATCGTAGATACATGTGCTAGTTGCTGGTTGTTCATTGTGTATGTATAATGCACAGTTTTCAATTCTCTAGTAAAAGATAGCATAACGCAATTAGAGACATCGAATTGCATTTGATTACTGTGACTCCAGTTAATAATATTATTAATGTCCGACTGGAGGTGTAGATAGTCAGTCGTCAAGATTGTTAATTTCTAGGAATAATTTCAAATTTTAATTTAATTTTTCGAACAATAAGGAAAGAATTCAAATAAAATACAGGTATTTAACACTGATATAACCGTCAGATTGCTGGAGGTTTTTTTTAAAATATTTTATGGGAGTGACATATTTTACATTTCTATAGGTATGTCACTCCGATAAAAAATTTAAAAAACCTTTTAGAAATATGTATATTTATTTAAATCCAGTATAAATCCAGTATTCGTCTACAAATACATTCAAAAATGTTGTATATTTATTTCTTCTACTCTCTCTTACTTTCCTCGTATTGTAAGACATGTACACCACTGCGACATTACACAATGCAACTGCAAACAATTTAATATCTTTATACACAGCAATAACACGCTCTGAAGGTTGAGTTTACCCTCTAAAAATAACTCTGAATTAGCAACACTTAAGAACCCCAATAAGGATTAGCGCAATACTTTAGACTGCGTTGTTCGAGTACCATTGTTCGGAACACTGTTGATTTGTATCGATACTAAAATTACAATCAAGGAAAAATAAGAAGCCATTGTGTCTCGTTTAATAATCTTAAAGATTCCTGCCATGACCTATGCTGTAGAGACGCGAAGTACTGTACGAACGAAAGGCCTTCTAAGAATACTGAAAATAAATAAAAATAACTGAAAAATTCCTTTATGATACAGATTACGTTTAATTAACGAAATTTAACGAAAGACCAATAATAACATATGGCGTCGAAGCATGGGCAAACACGGTAAGGACCAAACAAGTTTTGAGGACTTCCGAAATGAAGAAACTGAGGACGATAGCAGGCAAGACACTGAGAGATCGCGTGAGGAACACCAGAATAAGAGAGATTTGTGAAGTTGAGGATATTATAAGATGCATCAGATATCGAAAAAGGGACCGGTACGGTCATGTTCAAAGAATGTACACTACCAGACTCCCCTATATTGCATTGCATAATCAGCCTCATGGGAGTCGTTCTCGTGGAAGACCTCCTAAAAGATGTAAGGACAGCTGGAAATCTACCTCACAGGGGAGCGATACTCTGGAGAACAGACCACATAGATCTACAACAAGGAAGAAGAAATATCAGTCACGCAGAACCAACCTGCCTTTGGTGATGTCAGTAGGAAGAGCAATTCGGACGTTGAATCTAATCGTCTTGGATTTGGACGTTTTTAGTGTCAGTGTGGCAGTGTTCATAAAAAAATATATTACAAATTCTGGAAAGAGTACTGCCTCACCGACGTCGATATATTTGGGGTCCTTCTGAGATATATTTTTTCTTAGTTTCATATCGTTATTTTATTTTTCTAACACCGTTTTGTGTCCAAATGAGTCGTTTAAATGTTTTTCGTTTGTTATGTCTCATTTGTGAACAATATAAATAAATAAAACGCGAAAGCCCATATAAATCATAACGACCTTCGTGGCAGAATGGTAAGAGCTCTGACTTCCATACCGAAGGTCCCGGGTTCGATTCCCGGCGATGGCAGTGTAATTGTCACACTGTCTTTGGTCTGGTGTAGAATTCACGTGACAATAAAATGGCGATAGATTGGCTACCTATCACATGTCACGAGAATCAATATATAATAGCTAAAAATAAATTGTATACAGTGATTGGGTTCAAACGACCTGTTGTATACATAAAAAATAAAAATAAATAAAAAATAACATACCAAAAAAGAATTCGCAGCATTAAAAATTTTATATATTTGTATGTTGATTTTCTTTATAGGTATATCACCTGTTTTCCGCATTTGTATGTCATTCGGTATAACCCTGTATTAATAGAGTGTGCGTAATAATATGCGAAGATCCGAGACACTGTTAAGTCAAAGATCAAAGTCAAAGTCATCAAGAAACTTCAATAATAAAAATCACGTAGTCTTATTTGAAACATGGGAATAAATTAGTTGGCAGTACGAGCATTAGTAAATCACAGATTGCTATTAAGATATCACAAGTGAAAAATATTTGCATTCAATGAATACGAAATAAGAATTAGATGGCATAAACTTCTTCTTCATCTTCAGCCTGTATTGACCGTCCACTCCTGGACGTAGGCCTCCTCTCGCATTTTCCATTCTCTTCTATCCTGAGCGATCCGCATCCAGGCACTTCCCGCACTTCTCCGGACATCGTCGCGTCAACGCAACTGTGGGCGCCCAACTCCACGCTTTGCCGTCCTTGGCCACCAGCACAGCAGTCGCCTTGTCAACTTTTCATCTGGATCGCGAGCGACATGTCCCGCCCATCGCCACTTGAGGGTTGCGGCCATCTTGATAACATCAGAAACCTTTGTCCTGACTCTTATGTCCTCATTTCTGAGTCTGTCCCGTAAACTGATACCCAACATGGCTCTCTCCATTGCTCTTTGAGTGACTCTTAGCTTGTTGGCACGTTTTTGTGACATTTGGATGGCATAAACGCTGGTGCGAAAATGAACGATATGTCCATCAGCTGTTTGCTATATGCAGACGACGCTGTTTTAATAGGTGACAGCATGGACGAACTACAAGTCCTAGAGTCAAGAATGTACGAAGTATGCTATAGATATGACCTTGTGATGAACGTGTCAAAGTTTAAAGTTATGGTATTTGAAAAGGAAGAATGTATGACGGATTGTGACATAAGTGCGAACGGTGAGAAATTAGAGCAAGTGAACGAATTTTGAGACACCTTGTTTATCTGATATTGACGACCTTCGTGGCCGAGTGGTGAGTGCTTTGATTGCCACCCCGAAGGCCCCAGGTTCGATTCCCGGCGATGGCAGTGTGATTGTCACAGTCTTTGGTCTAGTGCAGAATTCACTTGGCAATAAAATGGCGATAGATTAGCTACCTATCACATGTCAATATGATACCTATATCCTTTAAATCGATTTGGCTCGCGTTGTAGTGATGTGAAGAACAATTCAACAAAATAATAATAATAATAATAACATTAAATTTTCATATGAAGCACCCACTTTGTACATACATTTTAAAAATTTAAATAAATAAAACACTTTGTGATAATCAAATGATTTTAACTGAAATATCTTGATGGAAGTTCATTTTAAATAATAATTAAATAAAACGATGTTTTTTAACTACTTCCACTTTTGTCTTTATTTAGACAGCGACCGGTTTCGCCAGGCTCCAAGAATACCTGTAATAACAATATTTAAATTCAGAAAATTTTATGTAAATATTTGAAGATTATTTTTGTATAGAATCATGTTTACCACCCCTGATCTGTATGTATATAAAGGACTAAGTTTACAATAGTGTCACCAGTCTGTCGATGCCAGCGAGCCTGGCGAAACCGGTCGCTGTCTAAATAAAGACAAAAGTGGAAGTAGTTAAAAAACATAGTTTTATTTAATTATTATTTAAAACACTTTGGATTTAACCACGGTATATATTTGATTACCCGATCTTTAAGAACTCCTAAATAAAATGGATATAGCAGGAGAGTATATGGGCTTTAAAATCAACGGAAAATCAACGTTAAGAATTCCAAATGGATGATATTTGGGCGACTTAACTACTGTTCATCCACTCTGCAACTGAATGGTACGAATGTTGAAATGGTCGACCAATTTAAATACCTTGGCAGCATTATCACTAAAGCGCTTGACCCGGACATTGAAATAAAATGCAGAATTGAAGTTGAGCCAAATCGATATAAAGGATATAGCTATCATATTGATTCACATGACATGTGATAGGTAGCTAATCTATCGCCATTTTATTGTCAAGTGAATTGTACACCAGACCAAAGACAATGTGAAAATCATACTGATATCGCCGGGAATCGAACCCGGGACCTTAGTCGTAGCACTTACCACTCGGCCATGAAGGTCGTCCACCCATCGAACATAAGAGAAATGGCCACAAGAGCAGAACTTCCGTAAGTCAAAAGATCCAAGTCCAAGTCAAACAAAATTACATACCAAGAAAAGAAAAAGTTATGATGTACGAAGCGTATGTTAAAAGCCGACTGACATATATGATTCCCTTCTGGGGAACAGGAAACCAAAAGGACATCTCCAGACTCCAAAGACAACAAAATACAATAATAAAATTAGCATATAACATTAACTACCTTACCCCAACCATACAAGTTTACAGACAAACAAAACAAATGGACATATCAGACCTGACCAAATTTGAGACCTTGAAAATTGTACGCAGAGTGACCATGGAAGAGACAACAGACAGCAGCTACAAATTAACTAAAAATTCAGACGTACACAGACACTGGACCAGGAGCTGTGACAGATATCACTTACCGAATGCACGAACTAAGACAGGACAATCAAGGATATTGAACAATGGACTGAAACTTTACAATGAACTTCCAAAAGACACAAGGAGTCTCACTACAACTCAATTTAAAATATACCTGAAACATTACATTATTAAAAGTACAACAACAAAACCATCACGCTGTTTCCTCGCAGGGGTAGGCAGAGAGAGTGGACCGCCACACTACTCTATCCTGGCAAACCTCTCTAGCTTCCTCCACATTCATACAACGAGTCATACACGCACGTCGATTCCTCCGACTTCTAACATGACCAACCTTTAAAATTTGATTAATTTGGTCATGTCATGTTTTCCTCGGTCTGCCTCGACTTCGTACCCCATTTACATCATTAACGTATACCTTCTTAACCATTCTTTCTCCATCCATGCGTTACATATGTCCGAACCAACGCAGCTTTCATAATTTTGTTCATAATACCTTCTTCCGCTCTACATTCCTTTACTATATCAGCATTTGAGATTCTGTCGTATATCGTTCTACCACACATACGTCTTAGGGACCTCATCTCTACCGCATTTATTCTGCTCTCATCCTTCTTCTGCCAGTTCCATGCTTCGCTTCCATACATTAGTGATGGGACCAAAACTCCATTGTGAACGGCCGTTTTCGCTTTCATTGATAAATTCTTGTTTCCAATAACTATTTAAAAGTAAGATCTAAAAATGTACGCATATAACCCAATTGGGTTTTTTAATAAATAAATTAAATAAAAAAGTCCAATGAAGAATGTACCGATAAAAAATAATCGATGAAAACAATAATACGAGTTAACTAAGTGATGTGCAATTTGTTTGGTTTTTTTTTAAACAATAATTTAGCGAGGCATCGCAAGCTGTCTGAAGCATCACAGCCCACCTCCATAGATACAGAGATTATGTAAGCGTTAGAACACACAGTATTCACGATATTTGAAGTTACATCATAGTAATTTTCAAACATTGTTTCCGACTAGCCTTGGTTCAGAACAACCGGCAGGCGGTCATACGGTGAGAAATAATAGATAACCAAAATAGAGACAAAATGTATTCTTATGTCAATAATAACAATGATTAAACACGACTTCACGTATATCGCAATCCACGCGGTTTTAATGTGATACTATATAAAAAGTAAACGGTTAACCCAACAAAATATAACCTAACATAACCATGGAAGATGTTTCAGTAAGCTGTTTGTTGTATGCGGACGACGCTGTGCTACTTGCAGACAACGAGCACGAACTGCAAGCCCTGGTGTCTAGTATGTATGAGGTATGCAAGCGATACGATTTGATGATGAATGTGAATAAGTCTAAGGTAATGATTTTCGAAAAAGAAGGAAGCATGACAGTCTGCAACATTAGTGTAAACGGTGAAAATCTGGAACAAGTGGATGAATTTGTTTATTTAGGAAGTATGTTTACAAAGGATGGGAGGGTGGAGAAGGATATTGAAAGAAGGGTTGGGGCAGGCAACAGAATAAATGGTGCACTTAAAGTTGTCATCGCAAACAATAGCCTATCCAAAAAAGCTAAGATGGCAGTGCACAATGGTGTTCTTGTGCCTACCCTTATGTATGGAAGTGAAGCATGGAACTGGCAAAAGAAGGATGAAAGTAGAATAAATGCAGTAGAAATGAGATCTCTAAGACGAATGTGTGGCAAATCTGTTTATGATAGAGTGACAAATGCAAGTATAAGAAGTGAATGTGGTGCGAATGAAAGTGTTATGAACAAAATAAGGAAAGGGTCATTAAGATGGTTTGGACACATGGAAAGAATGAGTGAAGACAGAATGGTAAAGAAGGTATATGTAAACGGCGTGAACGGAGCTAGAAATAGAGGAAGGCCGAGGAAAACGTGGCACGATCAAATCAAACAAATATTTAATGTCGGTCACGTGAGGAGTCGGAAAAATCGACGTGCGTGCATGACAAGATGTATGAATGTAGAGGAATCGAGAGACGTATGTCAGGACAGAACAGTGTGGCGTTCCATTCTTTCTGCCTACCCCTCCGGGGAGACGGCGTGATGGTAAGTTAGTTAGTTAGTTAGTTAACATAACCACCACGAAAGCATGTTTTTATTTTATTTAATTACATCGAAAAGGGAGAACCCGTCTCACACCAATTGCTGATACTAATCTTTCCTAAATAGTCCGTTTGAAAACACTTTGATACTTTAACATTATTAATGACCTCCTCAGAGAAGTAAGGTGGATAGGGCTGCAGCGGTTGCAGGCTGCCTGAAAGATGTCATATCGCCTCTTTGCAAAAATAACGTGACATTTCAAAAATCAAATCCTCCGTGTTTCAACAAAAACATGGTATTTTTAAAGTGAAAAACAGAGAATTTATGAGCTAAAGAGACAACACAACAGTGGTATACGAGTATTGTATTGTCACGTTGTCTCTTTCAGACGGGTATCTTGTTTCATTTTTAAAAAAAAATCTATTTTTCGAGAAAACACGTTATTCTTGCAAAGAGGCGATATGGAGAAACAAGGACATGAGGACTGACAGCAAGGTACGCATTTATAAGACCTGTGTGCGACCCATCCTCACATATGGCATTGAATCGAGGGCAGACAGTGTCAAGACAAAGAGCATGCTCAGGACAACCGAGATGAAAACAATCCGCGCTATAGCTGGAAAAACCCTACGTGATCGAGTTAGGAATACAGCAATCCGAGAAATCTGCGAGGTCGAAGATGTGGTCAGATGGGGACGTCAAAGACGGCGATACTGGCATCAACATGTACAAATAATGAGCTCAAATAGGATACCACACATAGCTCTCCATGGAACGTCAAACGGACAACGCCGACCAGGAAGACCTGAGAGAAAGCTGGAGTTCAGCGTCTCAAAAGGACCCGCCTGAAATAACAGACTCCCGAGTCTACCAAAAGTGAAGAAGAAGAAGTAGTCTTTCCTTTAAATAGTCCGTTGTTTTGGCCGAAACACTTTGATACTACAACATTATTAGCTGTTAAAATATAAAACGCTGTTAATGGAATTACAATTTTTGATCAAAGATGATTTTTAGATTTTTGGTACACAACAAAATGCCATCAAAGAACTTATTTCCATTGACATTGGAACAAATACATATATAGGTTCGAAAAATAACGAAAATTAATTTTAGCAGCACTTAAAGTTGTCATCACGAACAAAAACAAGCAAAAATGGCAGCGCACAAAGGTGTTCTTGTACCGACCCTTGTGTATGGAAGCGAAGCATGGAACTGGCAAAAGAAGGATGAAAGTAGAATAAATCCAGTAGAAATGAGATCTCTTAGACGAATGTGTGAATACTCTGTGTATGATAGAGTGTCGAATGAAAATATAAGAAGTGAATGCGGTGCGAATGATGGTGTTAAGAACAAAATAATGAAAGGATCATTAATAAGGTTTGGACACATGGAAATAATGAATGAAGAAAGAATGGTAAAAAATATATATGTTAACGATGAAAATGGAACTATAAATAGAGGAAGACCGAGGTAAACGTGGCACAATCAAATAAATCAAATATTGAATGTCGGCCATGTGAGGAATCAGAGAAATCGACGCGCGTGCATGACACGATGTACGAATGTTGAGGAAGCGAGAGAAATATGTCAGGAAAGAAAAGTGTGGCAGTTCATTATTTCTGTCTATTCCTTTGGAGAGACGGCGTGATGGTGAGTTAGTTAGTTGGATTTTTTTTAATATTTTCATCTAACCACTTTATTTGTTAACATAAACCGGTTTCGCTCCCGCTGCAGCTTCGTTAGGGTTAGAGAATTAACTTCAGATTTTTTATATGAAGTTTCTGTGTTTTCATCCGTTTCTCTAAAACACGTTTCATTGTCATTTATATTATAAATACTATTATTTTGAGTTTATGAAACACGGGATAAACATACAAAATGTATGTATATCTGTTTGTGTTATTGCGTTCACAGTAATTATCAGTTTTTACAAGTTTGTTATTGATAACCACAAATGATTAAATGTTATCAAACTTTATACGAGTATGGTTGCCCTTCAAAAATATACAATGTAAATATCTAATACTTACTCGGTTATTTAAATTGGCGTTTAATTGTGTAAATCATATTATATTATAAACTAAAGAAAATTTAAAACAAAAACAATATTTACACATTTTATAAATAAAAATCCCTTATGTATGGAAGCCAAACATGGAACTGAAAAAAGAAGCATGAAAGTAGAATAAATGCAGTAAAAATGAGATCTCGTGGGGATACTCGGTGTATGATAGAGTGTCGAATGAAAATGGTGTTATGAACAAAATAATGAAAGGATCATTAAGATGGTTTGGACATATGGAAAGAATGAATGAAGAAAGAATGGTAAAAAAAAGTATATGTAAACGATGTATTATAAATGGAACCAAAAATAGAGGAAAACCGAGGATAACGTGGCCCAATCAAATACTGAATGTCGGCCATGTGAGGAGTCAGAGAAATCGACGCGCGTGCATGACACGATGTATGAATGTTGAGGAATCGAGAGAAATATGTCAAGAAAGAAAAGTGTGGCAGTCCCTTCTTTCTGCCAACCCTTTCGGGCATGGTTAGTTAGTTATTTATTTTTTTATAAATAATAATAAAATAAAATGGTGTTTTTAATAACTACTTCTGAGGCTGGCTGACAGACCAGTCTGCCGATGCCAGCCAAGTTGGTAAAATCGATCGCTGTCGAAATAAAGACAAAAGTGGAAGAAGCTTTTCTAAAAACACATTTTTATTTCATTATTATTTAAAACTAACATACACCAAGGAGTTCAGTAAAATAATCATATTATTAATTGTTTTTTGAACAATGATGTGAAACTACATATGAAATAATTAATACGAATATAATATAAACGTGTTTTTTTCTACAAGTTTTATTGTATTTTATGGAAATGACATGTTTCGCCTTACACAATTAATAAAGCTTTAATATGACGAAACATATCAGTCCAATAAAATATTAATTAACCCATTAAATTAATTAGAAACAAACGTTTTCATTCGTATTAATTAAAAGTTTAACTAACCTTTCCTCATTGTATATACAGGTATAATATATTTATTTATTAATGTTATGTATTTTTTCTATGCATTATATATGTATTTACTAACTAAAGAAATTAATCAATTACTAAAAGGCGGTCACATTCAAAGTCGGAATAATCGACGTGCGTGAATGGTACGATGTATGAATGTAGAGGAATCCTGAGAGGTATGCCAGGACAGAGCATTGTGGCGATCCATCCTCTCTGCCTACCTCTCCGGGGAAATGGCGTGATGGTTAGTTAGTTAGTTTTTTTACTAACTTCATACTAATCTAACCAAAAATTATTTGATCTTACCACTCGTTTATAAAAATATTTCATAAGATTTTCAAAAAGATTTCATGTATCCATGTTTCGCCGTATCCTATTCAACCGACGTTTCGGATGTCGTAACAGACTTCATCTACTGGATAGTATTATTAACCGTTAAAAATAGTATGCAAGTTCTGAAGACATTTTAATAAAAGGGTGTTTTTTGTACACAAACAACGGCTCTAATAATGCGTAACAAAAAACATTAAATATTTCAATTAGATTGGTATATCAAGTTCGTAATACTAGCAGTGCAATTGTTATGCACTACCCTTAAGTGTAAGCAACTGTCAGATAAAATAAGATAAAGAAATCTACACAAATCAAGTAAAATAAGGCTATAGCAGAAGAAATACACAAATCAGGTAAAATAAGATAAAAGCATAAGACAAAGAAAACATACACAAATAAAGTAAAACAAGACAATAGAACATGATAAAGAAGAGATACACAAATCAGGTAAAATAAGACAATAGCATAACATGAAGAAAACAATTATTCACAAATCGGGTAAAATAAGATAATAAATAGCTTTAGATAAATTAAACGTAAACAAATTAGGCAAAATGCGAATTAGCCCAAAATAGTTAAAAATACACAAATCAAGTAAAATAAGATAAATTAAATAAAAAATTTGGTTAATTAAAAATAATAAAAATCAAGTAAAATAAGAAATAGCCCAAAATTAAGTTAAAATACACAAATCTGGTAAATTAAGATAATAGCACAAGACTTATGATATAAGAATAATAATACGTTTTTTTATATATATTAATAAAACTCACTTTGTGGTAAGACATTTTAAACTTATAGATATAAAATAAGAAAACACTTTGTATTTAACCACGGTATGGTTAATATCTAATCAAATTAGTTTATTAACTCAATAGACATTACAAACAAACAAATATTTAAGGCATCTATTGAGTAGGTACAGGTAAAATATGGCATATATACAACATAATACAGGATCATCGAAAAATAATGCCAACATTTAAAAAAAAATATAGTACCGAAACTCTTTATGTTAAACGTGTAATTCTGTCACTGAACGCTAGCTGGTGAACGAAGTTTTGTTTTGGGGGTGACGTGACCCTGCTATGTGCACACTAGATACGCAGTAGATTTTTTTCGTAGAAAATACCGTTGCAGGTCTAGTTTACCTGGACATGCAAAAAATCGAACAACAGACTGGACAGCGAATTGTTTTTATGCAGATGGCGCTAAACCTCATTACCTTCGCCAAGTACGCGGTGCATTGAACGCACGCTTTCCCAACGGCTGGATTGGTAGAGGAGCCCCCATTGCCTCCAAGAAGTCCTGACCTTACCCCTTTGGATTCTTTTTCCTGGGGGTACATTAAAAACATTGTGTACGCAGAAAAGATTCGGGATTTGTATCACCTGCGGGAGCGAATTTCTGCCGCTATCTTGACAGTTATTCCTGAAATGATTGCACGTACGTGGCAAGAAATCGACTACAGACTAGACATCTGCAGAGCGACGAACAGTGCACACATAGAAACATACTAAGGTACGAAAAAATGTTTTTCCGCACATTTTAAGATCAAAACCATGAATTACCTCTAATAGTTTTTTTATAACAGTTATTTTAAATGCTGGCATTATTTTTCGATGACCTGTATTAGAAACGCATAAGGGATGGTACAACATTAGGAAGACAAGATACTCAGTATAACAGTTGTTATACTGCCCTGATGAAGCTTGGGTTCAAGCGAAACTAGTTGGCATCAATTATAATAATCATGCCGTGGTTAAATATGGAAGTATTATATTATTTTATATCTATAAGTTTTAATAACAACAAACCATCACGCCGTTTCCGCGCAGGGGTAGGCAGAGAGAATGGACCGCCACACTACTCTATCCTGGCCACCTCTCTAGATTCCTCCACATTCATACAGCGAGTCATACACGCGCGTCGATTCTTCCGACTTCTAACATGACCAACCTTTAAAATTTGATTGATTTGGTCATGCCATGTTTTCCTCGGTCTGCCTCGACTCCGTACTCTATTTACATCATTAATGTATACTTTCTTAACCATTCTTTCTCCATCCATGCGCTCCATATGTCCGAACCATAATTAATAACCTTTCATAATTTTGTTCATAATACCTTCTTCCACTCTACATTCCTTTCTTACATCAGCATTTGAGATTTTGTCGTATATCGTTCTACCACACATACGTCTTTGGGACCTTATCTCTACCGCATTTATTCTGCTCTCATCCTTGTTCTGCAGGTTCCATGCTTCGCTTCCATACATTAGGGTTGGGACCAGAACTCCATTGTGAATGGTCATTTTCGCTTTCATTGATAAATTCTTGTTCTATTAATTAATTCTATAAGTTTTAATAATAATAATATGCTTTAAGCCGGAAGCGACTAAAATAAGTGGTCATTTGGTGAGATGTAGTTGTATTAAATGAGATATGGTCATTTGGTGATTAAGGTAAAAGTCACAAGTAATAACGCAAATGAGACATTTCAAAACTGCAAAAATGTGTCAAGGAGCTGATAAGTTGATCGTCTACGTATCACCTGATTCTACAGCGTCTAACCCAATACAGTAATTGATATCGTCAGTTTCTCTTCAAAGAAATACAGCGCGATTCTTGGAATCGCTGAATGTCTATGTGACTCACGACATGTCTTATTCGATTCTTGAGCGTGAGGTCTTAATTGTGATTATGTAACTGAGTACGTACGCACGAACGCATGTAAATACTCTATATAAAACCATATCATAAAACTTCTTATGCACATTGTTATTCTACCATCTCGGATACAAACTATTAAATATATTTAACCGTTTAAGTACCGTGATGTTTTAAGCTTAAGAAAACTCACATACTATGATTTTATGCATTATGTTTAAAGTTTACCTAAAATGATATGTCAAGTTTAAATTTTTCAAGTTACATTATCGAAATTTCGTATATTTGATTTTTCTTTCAGGGTTGTCACAAGCATAAATAAATATAATTTTAATTTTTTTGAAAAAAAATATTTATTGTAAGCAAAAATTAAAAAAATCAAAGTATGTTGTATCAGTTCTTGTCTATTATCACTTGAAATTTAATTCTTTCAAATGTTTTTCATTGTTTTGTTCATAACACTATCATTCGCAGCGTATTCACTTCATATATTCTCATTTGACATTCTTTCATACACAGATTTTCGTCTAGGAGATATCATTTATTATATTATCAACCTTCTTTTCTCAGTCCCATGTTTCGCTTCCATCTAATGTTTTGTTCCTTTTATTGCCTAAATTTTTATTTTATATATTGAGATTATATAGAACTCGGTAAATGATCATTAAATAAATAAATATTAAGCAAAAGGAATATAAATCAGATATTTATTTATGGAAGAATAAATCAGATATTTATTTATGGAAGAAACGTACACTGGAAAACCAAAATCACCCTGTATAAAACAATCATCCGAACAGTAGTGACCTATGGGTGTGAGGCGTGGACAATGACAGCGAAATCTGCAGAGCGACTGGATACTTTTGAGAGAAGGGTGCTGCGCAGAATTCTGGGGCCTGTGAATGACGGTGAAGGCTGGAGAGTGCGGCATAATGACGAGCTGTACAATATTTACAAAGCTCCCAGTCTCTCCACACAGGTCAGACTGAATAGACTGAGGTGGGCCGGTCACGTGCAGAGGATGCCGTCATCGCGAACCCCAAAAAGATTGCTGGAGTGGCACCCAGGTGGTAGAAGACCAATTGGACGACCAAGGCTGCGATGGGAGGATGAAGTTGGGAGAGATGGAGCAAGATTGTTAGGAGTGTCAGATTGGAGGGTCGAAGCGGAGGACAGGAGGAGTTGGAGGCGAAGAATACTGGAGACTAAGGCTCGATAGGGGCTGTAGGGCCATCGAAGAAGAAGAAGATTTATTTATGGTGGAGCGAGTACAGAAAAAAATTCTGCGCATTCTTTACTTTAGGGAGTACGGTTATTACCCGTAGCTCTTTCCGACTGCATTCAAATCATATCAAAATTCTTGCTAGACATGCTAAGATACCAATCATTGGCGAGAAGGCGGAGTATCCATTTGGGGGTTCACATCTTTCAGCTGATTGGCGTAACTAACGTAACCTACATAACTCGTATGTCCTGAGTGATACGAGTATATTTGTCCCTGATAATTACCTTCGTCAAAGGCATAACAGATTGTTTTATTTGCTATGCTGCACAACCAACCTGTCAATTGTGATACTTTCTAGTTCCTACTCTTACTCTTAAAGCTTTTTTTATGTTTCTCTTATAAATTATTATTATATAGGTTATTAATACGAATGAAAACGTCAGTTTTCTAGAAGTTTTATTATATTTTATGGGAATGACATGTTTCGCCCTTCTAAGGCATTATCAAATATTATTATGTAATTGCAAACAATCTGACGTCTGTAATGTTTTTGAATTTTATTTAAATTTAAAGAATATACACACTACTTGCGTACACCTTTTTAACCATTCTTCCCTCATTCGTTTGTTTTAGGACTTTCTTTCTTTTCTTCATTTTATTTAGGACCCATTCATCCGCTAAAATTAAAATTATTTGATGGTCCGAAAAATTACGATTACCTAGACTAACCCTAGATGTCGGTTAGGTTAGGTTAGGTTAGGTGTCGGTATATAAAATAATCTTCCATAGATTAATCCATAATTTACTACTACTAATACTCAACAACTACCCTTACTTGACTTGACTGGCCAGAACACCCACAAGCGGTGAAAAGCCATAAAAAAGAAAGAAGATGCTGCCTACCCATGGTACTTTATTTAAATTTGTGTTACACATTGAATAATTATTTATCATTATTATTGGTTAAGCTATAACATAAGCTAACGGTGAATCAAGGTACATGCATATGATCATCATGAATGTCAATATCTGCCTTAGTCATCTGAGCATATTTGTCAACACAAGACAAATAACAAGACAGCCTACTGATTAATATATGACTATCTTGAGTGTTATCTAGGATACTGGATACATCTAATAATGACTGAAGGAATGCGACTCGTATCATCAAATCCTACGCAGACATTTTTACAGCCTACTCTAAAAGTCTAAACATAATTATTTTGATTTTAGATAAACAAGGATTTAACATTGTGGAATCCCATATTGATATTTTTTTTCATGATTTGAAACACTGTTATTGAGTTGATTATTTTTTCGGCATGTTTCGACGGATTTGCACCTTCATCGGAAGAACGATGTAAACTGTATATCGTTCAAACGAGCGTTCGAACACGTTGAAAAAAATCATCTCAAAAGTGGTAAGAACTGTGTTTTAATTATTGATGTTGTTCATTGAAATTTCTTATAGAGAAGAAGTTCATTGTAAATAATGAAAATAATTTTTTTTTTTTTTAAGAATTTTTCTATGTTTATTTTTAGTGTAAAATGTACTTATTATTGTGTTTTAATTTATGAAAAATTTGTCATTATGGAATTCCACAGAATTAACGCCATAAGTTTATCTAAAAAAAATAAGTATTTTTTATTTATTGAACGCTAAGGCATTAACACTGGAATTCCATAGTAATATACTAAGGAAATTGAAAATAACTTTGTTTAATCCACTAATTATTAAACAAATATATAAAAACACGACATGTTTCGGAGGATACCTTCAGGTCTCCTCCTCCTAATAATATAATAATTATATTTTTATACCTGAAGATGGAGGTATCCTCCGAAAATGTGTTTTTTAATAATAAGTTGATTAAATAAAAAATTGTTTTCAATTTCCTAAGTATATATGTATTTTTATATAACTTATTAAGTCAGATGGAATAGATTAGCTAAAATTAACAAACCAATACGCCGTCTCCCCGAAGGAGTACGCAGAAAAAATGGACTAGCACACTTTTCTTTCTTGACATACTTCTCTCGATTCCTCAACATTCATACATCGTGTGATGCACGCACGTCGATTTCTCCGACCCCTCAATATTTTATTTATTTGATCGTGCCACGTTTTCCTCGATCTTCCTGTATTTCTAGTTACATTTAAATCGTTAACATATACTTTTTAATACCATTCTTTTTTTATTCATTATTTCCATGTCACCAAATAATCTTAATGTTCCTCTGATTATTTTGTTCATAACACTTTCATTCCCACTGCATTCACTTCATATGTTTTCATTCGACACTCTATCATACACAGATTTTCCACACATTCGTTTAAGAGATCTTACTTCTACTGCATTTATTCTACTTTCATCCTTATTTTGCCAGTTCCAAGCTTCGCTTCCATACATAAGGGTCGGTACAAGAACACCATTGTGCACTGCCATTTTAGCTTTTTTAGAAAGGCTTTTGTTTGAAGAGATTAGCAATGTGGAGATATAGTTGATTTACGTTTTATCCAGGTATTGCAAACTAGCGGTACCGGAGCGTCAGGCGTGTCTTCGCGGGCAGCGGTCGAGTACGGCCGGCGGGGCGACCGTGGCACGTTTCCAGGGGCCTTCGGAGTACGATAATAACAATAATGCTAATCGGAATGACAATTTCATATTAAAAAATGTGTTCGGCGGTCACGGTGGAGGCGGGCGAGCGAATCGCTCAATGGGGGGACCGAAACGGCGTGAAAACACTGCGAAACACTGTGTTTATCTTCGGCATTATCGAGGAACCGTTTAATTTGCAAATGGAGGCGCATTTTAATCGATTTTGTACGATTCGCGCTGAATTACCACCAAAACAATACACTTTCAATAGGTTTAGTTGATTTTTTTATTAACAAGAAGATAATAATGCTTATTATTTTAATAATAAACTTTATTATCTTCTTCTTCTTCTTCCTTGTTGTAGACCTATGTAGTCTGTTCACCAGAGTATTGCTCCTCCTGTGAGGTAGATTCCCAGCTGTCCTTCCATCTTTTAGGAGGTCTTCCACAAGGACGAGTCCCGTGAGGCTGATTATGTAATCCATTCTTTGAACATGACCGTACCAGTCTCTTTTTCGCTGTCTGCTCCATCTTATAATGTCTTCAACCTCACATATCTATTTTATTCTGGTGTTCCTCTGTCTTGCCTGCTATCGTCCTCGGTGTCTTCATTTCGGAAGTCCTCAAAACTTGTTTGGTCTTTGCTGTGTCTGCCCTTGCTTCGACGCTATATGTTATTATTGGTCTTACGCATGCTTTATAGATTCTCATCTTACTGTTAATGGCCATGTCTTTGTTTTTCCATATTGTGGATTTTAGAGCGCCAGAGATTGCAGCTGCCTTGTTTACTTGGGCTTGTATTTCTTCCCGCAGATCAGCTCCTCCCACCAGGTCTATGCTTAGATACTTGAAGGTGCTGATTTTATTATTATTATTTTGTAAATATTGAGGAAACGAGAGAAGTATGTCACATTTTAGAAATTGATCGACTAAAATGATCATACCATGATTTTCTCGGCCGTCCTCGGCTTCTTTTTCCATTCACACTGCTTAACCATTATTTTTTCAACCATTCGTTCCATATGTACAAACCATCTAAGTGATCCTTTTTTGATTTTTCTAAGGATGCAATTATCTTCCTTATTTCGTCGTTTGTTAATGTAAACGTTAATATCATATAAAGATACCTAACGTACATATATAATGTTTCAAGGTGACTTCGAGAGCCTTAGATAGCTAGCATTATCAGAGTGATAATACAATATTAATTAACGTTATCTCCATCGGTAAACTTCTACCTGTTTTAATTAGTGCCAGTTATTAAGTTACAATATCGTTAATTAATTTTTAGTTATATTTTTTAGCATCAAAATATCCTCTATATTAAAGTAATTTCATAACTATAATTAATATTTTATTATTAATATAAGAAAAATTGTCAAAAATGAAAACCACAGCATATGGAAAAACGAACACATGCTAACCGAAAGTAAAGTCAAGATATACAAGGCATGCGTTCGCCCCATCATGACGTATTGAATAGAGGTCAGAGCCGATACCAATAGAACTAAGAACTTTCTTAGAGTATGAGAAATGCGAACCCTGCGCTCAATCGCAGGCAAAACCCTCAGAGATCGGATCAGAAATGAAACGATTAGGTCTGTCTGTGGTGTTGAACACATAGTGAGATGGGGAAGAAGAAGAAGGCGCTTTTGGAGAGACCACGTGGACCGCATGGAGAATACAAAAAATTCAAAAATTGTTAAATATGAAAACCCAAGTAGCAAAAGATTACCAGGAAGGCCGCCGAAGAGATGGAGAGATGGCTGGACATCATCATCCCAGGATAGCCCACCGTCACAAACAGGTCATATTACCTAAACTAATAGGAAGAAGAAAACCATAGTATTAATAAAGTACCAGGAAGGTCGCCAAAGAGATGAAGGGATTGCTGGACGTCATCACTCCAGGATAGCTCAACGTCACAATCAGGTCAATCGACCTAAATTAAGAAGAAGAGTATTTTGTTCAATACATATTTACTCCATTACAGCAAAAACTAATTTTCTATATTATATAAATATATTGATCATTCACTAAGAACTTTATTTTTTTTTATAGAAAAGCTCTTTGCATCGCAATTCAAATCGATGTGAAGGGTGGGGGAAAAATAGCATAAAAGGAAATATAATTAGAAACACGTGAATATAAATATAATATGATTCATTCATAATAAAGGGTACACTCTCAACCTATCGGAACAATTAGAAATAAATAAGCATAACAAAAACCCTAATTTAACTTTAATCAATGAACAAACTAACATATATTCATCCCCACTCCTTCATAATATAATTAGATTCAAAGAACTCTTGATTCTGCACTGTATTTATTTCACATTTCAGATGCAGAAGAGAAGAATACATCAATTGAGTCTACGCACACAGGATGGCGATTTTATTTTATATGTAATACTTAGAATCATTAGTCACCTTGAAATATGTAAAATCATTTGTAAACAATTTGTAAAAAGTATGTTTTTCTTAGAAACGCTTTATTTCGTTCCACCTCAAATAACATATTTTTTATTTATATAATATCATTTAGTATCCCCTAACTATGTAACCATTGTCATAAAATTTCTTAAAGTGTTCCAAGAAACACTCTCCAATATTTCTGGACCTACCCAAATAATTATTTGTTAAAAAATTATAAAGTCAGATCAATTTTCGTTAATTACCATATTCTGCTCCATTTACTAGTGTATATAAACTGCAACGAGTTGAAGTTTCGTCAACTTTGATAATGCCTTAGAAAGGCGAAACGTGTCATTCCCATAAAATATAATAAAACTTCTAGAAAACTGACGTTTTCATTCGTATTAATTAGAAATTTGATAGTTACCTCTTTGTTGCTCTTATCGTAAAGGTATTCACGAATTCGTTATAACTGCATCCAAATTGATCTGACTCCTTATTTATTGTTTCTTGAACAATGAAGTAAAACCCCATATTAAATAATTATCATAAATTAAAACGTCTGTCTTCTAGTTTGATAATGATAGTCTCATTTGATAATGCCTTAGAAGGGCGAAACATGTCATTCCATATAAAACTTAATAAAACTCCTTGAAGACAGACGTTTTCATTTATATTATTTATGGTCTATCTCCGTTGCCACCTCGTTTAGAAGTCGAAGCACCTTTAATATAGAAAAACTTCGAAGCGCTTCTGTGCGGCAATTTCGGGCATAAAATAAGACATGCCCCCTTGCTTTGTTATAGCTGTGAGGAACGGATATATTCAGCTCTCAGTATTCTTGGATTGTAAATATCCCCAGTTTAAAAAAATGATTCCCTAGAAAGATCATTAGACGGGTTTTGAGAGTTTTGAAATCCAACATTCCATCATCCAACACAAGGATAGAAGTAATATTCCCTGGGTTATAAATATCGCATAAATCGTTTCTGGACCCTTTCTATTTTAAGACGACTGTTTTTTTTCTTAAGGGACCCGAATGGTGGAGCATTACTCCACATTACTGGAGGGATAAGCAGAAAAGATGGACCATGTCTTGAGATAATTCTCGCGCTTCTTCTACATTCATATACGATGATACGCACGCTCGTCCATTTCTTCCGACTTTGAACATGACAGCCAATAATTGATTAACGTGGTCATGCCATGATTTCCTTGCCCTTCCTTGACTTATTCTTCTATTCACGTTACTTGCATATTTCTTTCAATCGTTATTCTATCATCTATTCGTTCCATAAGTTCAAACCATTTTAATGACCGTTTCTTAATTTAATTTGGGGCATTCGACTGCTTTGATCGGTATTCTATCAAACACTGTATTAACATATTTCTTGCCCTTATCAAAAGCGTGTTCACAATTTCCCAATAGCTTCATGTAAAGAGGACTACTTCGAATGTCAGCCTCAATACAGAACTTCTTCCCGATTCAATGTGGAGTTTTGTTATGTAAAACACACCCAACTAGTCAGATCTGTTCAATAGAATCTTGTGACTTGGTTTCACGATTATCAGAGATAACAAATACGTTTGAAAACGTCTGTTTCCTAGAAGTTTTATTATAATTTATGAAAATGACATGTTTCACTGTTATAATGCATTATCAAATATATTACAGGAAATATAATATGAATATATTCGTAAATATGTACACATTTGATAGTGATAGCATGATACATAAAATTAAAAAAGATTCTCTGAGATTGTTTGGACATATGGAACAAGACGAGAGAAGAATAGTTTAAATATTGTGCACAAGCAGTGTGAGTGGACCAAGGAAAGCATGACATGACCAAATTAATCAAATACTAAAAGGCGGCCATATTCTAAGACGGAAAAATCGACTAGAGTGCATATTACGATATATAAATGTAGAGGAATCTAGAGAGGTATGTCAGGGCAGAGCAGTAAGGCGGTTCAAAATCTCTGCCTACTCCTCCGAAGAAACGGCGTGATGGTTATTTAGTTAATAATATCTTAAGACAGGCGAAATATATTATTCACATAAATTATAATAAAGCTTCTAGAAAATTGATTTTTTTGTATATGACAATTAATTCAATATGGCCGAGCCAAAGAGGGCTCCCTCCGCTTACCCTCCGCTGTTATAGGCGCAGCGGCGCCTTTCGTCAGCTTCACTCGTGCACTCCCTAGGCCCGTCCCCCGTCCATGCGGGACTTACGTTAAAAAATAATAATAATAATATATGTGTATTTGCAACCAAGGGGGACCCAGACCACATTTAGGCTACGCTACTCTCCCTCGATGTCCCGCCGTACACACATAGCAATACAACAGGTCGCTTGAACCCAATTACTGTATACGATATGTTTTAAGCTGATATATTGATTCTCGTGACATGTGATAGGTAACGAATCTATCGCCATTTTATTGTCCCGAGAATTCTACACCAGACTAAAGACAGTGTGACAATCACACTGCTAACGCCGGGAATTGAACCCGGAACCTTCGGTAAGGTAGTCAGAGTTTTATATCATTATTCAAGAAACAATAAATAAACAGATATGTTATAACGCGCTCAAAGAAATACGCTTGCCAAAATAATCGTAAACTTAGATACACTTTTTGTGAACGTCATCAAAAGTGGACCGTTTCGATAATGCATTGCTTAATCATATAAGTCATTGGAGATTACGATTTCTTTTTAATCGTGAACATTAAGATACTAATTTACGCAAAATGCTACTATCGATAATCAACACATACTTTTGAATGAACTTTACATCCGATAAATCTACCAAAATCAAGCATTTCGATCTAGATGAGATAAGCAAAATATTTTGCACCGCAGGTTATGCCGAACGGACTCGGTAATTCGTGACGATTATTCGTTGATAAAACGACTATCATTATTTTTAATACAATCGATATTTCATTCGACACATTTAAAATATCGCCAAAATCAAATGACGAAACAGCTATTTTCATCATCAGCCTGTATCCGTCCACTCTTAGTCGTAGAACCTTCTCTATTTACTTCCATGTCTCAATTCTAAACAACACGAATCCATGTCGAACCGGCGACCTTTTTAATTTTGTCCCTCCATCGATGTTGGGGACGTCTTGCGTTTCGAATAACAGTTCTGGGAAACCAGAAAAAAAGGCGTTTCATCCAAATATCGTCAGAGCTGCGAGCGACATGCCCAACGCCATTTTAGCGCTGCCACTCTTCTGGTGAAATCCGACTCACCTGTTCTGGCTCTAATAGTTGTTATTATTTTTTACCATATAAATATTGATAGAAAATATTTAAGTCATCTACGTTTTGCCGATGACATCGTATTCGTGAGCAAGACTCACCAGAGGCAGATTGGTTCTGGTGGCCGGTAGGTAAAGCAATCTGTGCTGTCGCTATCAATAAATCTATCAGGGACAAAAAGATCAACACCCTCTAGCACGGTCGAGTTCTCGAAATCACCTGATTATTTTTAAGAAATGGGTAATGAGATGCCAATCCCTTCGAAGCTGTAAAGAATTGGTTCCGAGGATTCCCAAAGGAAATGCCGTGGGATAGAGCCACGGATAACTAAAATACTCCCTCATATAGATATATCTCAGATTTTTTTCTGAACCCTATCCAGCATAACGGAATATCTCGCCTCGTGAGGACTCCATATCACAGAACCACTTTCGAGTCTGGTCCGAACCAACGCGTTGTATTGGACTCTGAGCACATTTGGGATCTCTGAAAACTCTTCCGGTCCGGATGATGAAGCCCAACTTCCTCAGTGCAATGTCACAAATCCTCTCGATATGAGCACGAAAAGTCAGCCTACTCTCATAGATGATTCCGAGATCCTTCATCGTAGATACATGTGTTACTTGCTGTTCATTGTGACCTGAACAGACATGTCGGAATAACCTGGATGGAGTCTGCACAAGACAGAGTGACGTGGAATCAAATAGAGGAGGCCTCTGTCCAGGAATGGACGGGAATAGGCTGAAGAAGAAGAGAAGAAGAAATATAAACCCTGGTTTGGCGCCTGAGAAACAACCACAGAAACCCTGGCAAACTACAAGCAAGATAATTTGACGACATCGAAAGAGTGACAAGAGGTCGATGGCACAAAGTGGCGAGGGATAGACACTTCTGGAATTCGGGACTCTTCCTGACTTCCATAACAACCTTTTGTTCAACACTGGATGATATAAATATAATTTTATAATAATATATACGATACAATGAAATTTTTATAAAACATCATATGCTATATAAACAACCATGAGAATGAATCAAGAATCGAAAATGCTATGCAAACATTTCAGCAAAAAACATAAGTGAAAGCAGATGAAACAATGTTAACTTTTTTCTCAAATATTACAACAGAATAATGTAAATTTAAAACACTTTATACGTCATAAAGCATTCCACAAGCACACTTCATGTTTACAAGTAGTGATGTGTTCAGCAGAATCAAGACGAAATATGAAAAGGATCGATTTAATCATTATTCGAATAGAAATATCGAAAGACTTTACTTATTAAATGTTGTATTTATTGTTTCTTGAACAATAATGTAAAACTCCATATTAAATCATTAATACAAATGAAAACGTCAGTTTTCTAGAAGTTTCATTATATTTTATGGGAATGACACGTTTCGCCCTTCAAAGTTTTTTTTTTTGTACACAACAGGTCGTTTGGATCCAATTACTGTATAAATTTTTATTTTTTAGCTATTATATTGATTCTCGTGACATGTGATAGGTAGCCAATCTATCGCCATTTTATTGTCACGTGAATTCTACACCAGACCAAAGACAGTATGACAATCACACTGCCATCGCCGGGAATCGAACCCAGGACCTTCGGCATGGAAGTCAGAGCTCGTAACCACTCTGCCACGAAGGTCGTCAAATGTTACGTATCAAATGTGACGAAACTTCAACTCGTTGCGGTTTATATACACTAGTAAATGGAGCAGAATACGACAATTAACGAAAATTGATGTGACTTTATACATTTTTAACAAAGAATTATTTGGGTAGGTCCAGAAATATTGCAAAGTGTTTCTTGGAACTCGTTAAGACTTTATACATTTTTAACAAAGAATTATTTGGGTAGGTCCAGAAATATTGGAAAGTGTTTCTTGGAACTCGTTAAGACTTTATACATTTTTAACAAAGAATTATTTGGGTAGGTCCAGAAATATTGGAAAGTGTTTCTTGGAACTCGTTAAGACTTTATACATTTTTAACAAAGAATTATTTGGGTAGGTCCAGAAATATTGGAAAGTGTTTCTTGGAACTCGTTAAGACTTTATACATTTTTAACAAAGAATTATTTGGGTAGGTCCAGAAATATTGGAAAGTGTTTCTTGGAACTCGTTAAGAAATTTTATGACAAAGATTACATAGTAAGGGGATACTAAAAAATATTTTAGAAATGAAAAATAAGTTATTTAAGGTAGAACGAAATAAAATGTTTCAAAGAAAAACATATTTTTACAAATTGTTTACAAATGATTTTACATATTTCAAGGTGACCTAATGATTCGAAGTATAACATATAAAATAAAATCGCCATAATGTGTGCGTAGACTCAATTGATGTATTTTTCTGCAAAAATAATTCCAATATTTAAAATCGATTACAAAACTGAATCGGTTTATCGATTATCCCCAACGCTATTCGGTAACACCCGATGAACCATAATAGTGTGTATGCCCTTTTTTTATTTTAAAACAAGGTCGCGTTCCGAATTTAAAAACAGAAACTATATTTATCAATCTTCTCGTAAATGTCAACGAGAAATCTTCAACGACGTTTCGGGTGGGGAAAAAATTGAGAAAATCGATTTTGCACAAGGGCGTAGACAGATGTTCTTAACCATGAAAAATAATCAAATTTATTTATCGAATGTTAACAAATGTGAACCTTAATTTGGAAACTAAGTAAAAACAACATTATTTTATTTAATTGGTTGGATAAATAGACGAACCATTACACTCAGGTAATTGTATTTAATCTCTTCCTTTTATGTTCAGGGTATAATTAATACGAGTATGTCATCTTGCTTTGTGTTTTCTTTCATTCTGGTTAAATTTGTTTTAATATTATCTATATTATAATACAATCCATACACATGTATTCTTAAATTTTGTGATTGTCCTTCTCTCGTTAATATAATAATATACCTGCATTCTTATTTATTATAGTGTCCTTCTTCTTTAATAATGTTGTAATGGTGTTATTGTGCCGACCCTTGTGATTGAAAATGAAGCATGGAACTGGCAAATGAAGGATGAAAGTAGAATAAATGCAATAGAAATGAGATCTCTAAGACGAGTGTGTGGTAAATATGTATTTGATAGAGTGTCAAATGCAAATATAAGAAGTGTAAAAAAATATTATGAACAAAATAATGAAAGGGTCGTTAAAATGGTTTGGACACATTGAAAAAATGAGTGAAGACAGAATGGTGAATAAACGACGTGATCGGAGCTAGAAATAGAGGAAGGCCAAGGAAAACTTGACACGATCAAATCAATCAAATATTAAATGTCGGCCACGTGAGTACTCTAAGAAATCGACGTGCGTGCATGACACGATGTATGAATGTAGAGGAATCGAGAGATGTATGTCTAGCGCTTCGGGGAGACGGCGTGATGGGTTAGTTAGTTAGTTCTTGCATTGATAACAGTATTAACTCGTCTTAGGTTTAATTTTTACCGTTACTCTTAAAATGTTTTTAGATCTGTTGGTAGCAAAAAAAAAAGTTTATTCCGTCTATAACAAACAAATTAATAAATAAATAACAATCTCATTGACAAAATTGGGTCTAAGGGGTTTATAAAGTTTAGAAGAATACGCCTAACCAGCCTCTATGCAAAATTTCAACGCCAATATCTTTATTAAATGAATGATCTTTTTCTTTGAGGTGGTTAGCAAATTCAGAAAAATTATTATTAGAGATAAAAATAAATTAAATTAAATTTTGCACGTTAATAATAGAAATATAAGTTTGAGCAAGCTCGAAATTTCAGAAATAAAAAAAGTAATTAAAAATAAAGAAAATATTATAAATAATCAAATAAATTTAACGTCAAGTCCAATCATTGATTTATTTCCTTTGTTGTAAGTAATTACCTGAACCCCAATAAGAACTTAAAATTATTATATTAAATTTTAAATTGAATCATAATATGTGTTATATCAAAAGCATAAACGTTCCAAAGTAAATCTTTGTAACATTTGTCAGATTATGTTAACAATTTTACAATATTTTTAAAAATGTATCTTTATAATATGTATCAATGAAGGACTGTTTGTTCCAAACATGTCTATGTAATTTTATTTTTTTAATATAAATGTTGTATTATATATACAAAGTATATAAAAAAGAAAAAGAGAAATAAACCATCACAACAACACAAAGTATGGCGTATATAGAAGATATTCTGGTTAATTTAATTTGATTCATATCGATGTCAGCGAATATTAAGACACCAATAAAAATAATACCGTATGGATCCGATTATAAGATGAGCTCCATTTCTAATCAGATTTTTTTAAGAAAGAAAACATTTCACTCACCATATGAAATAATTATTTTGATATATCATACTTTTCTTGTGCAAAGGATAAGATACTGGTATGCACACGTGAGATGAATGAATACATCGAGTCTTCCTCTCATCATGTTGCACGGTCAACCCCAAGGTAGAGCACCAAATAGATGGACCGACAGCTGGGAATCGATCTCGCAGGAGGCCAATTCCTCTTCAGAAACAAGTCACAAGGCCTACACAAAGAAGAAGAAGGAGAATATCTTTTCTTAGGGCCCCAGAATAGAACTACAAGTATGTTTTTTTGTAAACAAGAAACGTCTAACATTGTTTTCCGCATATCAAATTGTCTATCATTCGAACAGTTAAGGTTGTAGTCAATACACAATAATACAACTTTACAATTGGAAACATGGTTGGTGCGAATCATTAGATACAATTGTTTTTTCGAACTTCTAGCTTTTTTACATGGTCAACCATAATGTAGCACAGAACAAAAAAAACTTTAAACTGTCAAAAATTACTACGCGCTGGTTACGTGTTAGCAATTCCGCCATTTTAACGCACTTATTACAGTGTTACCATTTCGATAAATGGGAATATTTTATTAAGTAAATACTATAACGTTTATATTATATTAAAAATATAGAATTCACCGTTTACTCTGGATTCATTTAATAATGTTTATTTCTTTGTAAACAACACTTTATTAAACTATTTGATTTAATTAAAACAAATAAATCCTTAATCTTGTTGAAGAATCCAGTGAAAGATTGGGGATAACAATAAATGTCAGCAAAACCAAATGGATGACATTCGGACGGCTTGACTACAGTGGGTCAGTATTCCATTTGAACGGCCGTAACGTTGAAAGGGTGGAAAAATTTAAATACCTCGACAGTATACTAACGCAATCTCTTGACCCAGATGTAGAGATAAAATGCAGAATTGAGGCAGCAAGAGCTACGTTTAATAAAATGAAATCACTCTTCTGCAATGATAACGTAAACTTGAAACTCCCTCAGAGAATGATCAAATGCTATGGGTGGTCTGTTTTATTGTATGGATGTGAAACGCGGACCTAAAAATTCAACTCAATGAACAGACTGGAAGCAGTTGAAATGTGGCTCTATCTCCGAATGCTTAGAATTCCCTGGACAATCATGGTTACCAATACCGAAGTCCTGAGGCTAACTAGAGTTGACAGGGAACTGTTATCAACTATCAAGGTTCGAAAAATCTCACATCTGGGTCATATACTGCGTGGGGAAAAGTACCACATTCTCCAAATGATGTTGGAGGGGAAAATTGAGGGACGCCGAGCGGCTGGTAGGAGACAGATGTCTTGGCTGCGAAAAGTGAAAGAGTGGACCGGCATCCTAAGTGTGGAGGAGCTGTTCCGAGCGGCGCAGGACAAGGACAGGTTCGCCGAGGTAATCGCCAACGTTGGAGGGACCCGACAGGACACTTGAAGAAGAAGAAGAAAACAAATATGTTTTGGAAACAGAAGCCCTTTATCGGTGAAATTAATTATTGTATATACAAAATAAATATTTAAACAATTTTTAATGAATGTGGTAGGTTTTGACAGATATTTAAAAAAATGTTTTAATACATAACAATGTAAGAACTAACTAACCATCACGCCGTCTCTCCAAAGGGATAGGCCGTCGATAATAGACCGTCAAACCGCTCTTTCCTGAAATACTTATCTCACTTCCTCAATAGTCTAACACCGTATCACGCACGCACGTCGATTTCTCCGACTCCGCACGTGGCCGACATTCAATATTAGATTTATATGATCGTACCACGTTTTACTCGGTCTTCCTCTATTTCTAGTTCCGTTCACAACGTAAACATATAAAATGTAAGAAATCTCAGGAAAATAGAATGAAGTAACAATAAGTCAACCAAATGAATACACAATATGAACATGAAATCAGGTTTCATTGAAAGAAGTGGCGGATCACGCTGATTGGTCGGGAGCCAAAGTTCAGATCGTCAAGATAATTTCTATTTCGGTTTACCATTCCGTTTGTACATATATTTGAAGGCAAACTTTCTTCGCTTGTGACATAAACACTGGACGTGTGAATAACGGTGTTGCGAAATACAAGGTGCCAAAGATTTTATTCAATTTCTTCAATATCTACTGTGTGATACCCATATAAAATAATACATCTACCCATTGAAATAATATATAACCAAACATCACGCCGTTTCTCCGGAGGGGTAGGCAGAGAGGATGGACCGCCATACTGCTCTGTCCTGACATGCCTCTCTTCATTCATACATCGTAACATGCACGCTCGTCGATTTTTCCAACTTCGAATGTGGTCACCTTTTAAGATTTGATTGTTTATGTCTTGCCGTGCTTTCCTTGTTCTTCCGCGGCT